>CM065719.1:52567070-52574570 GCA_033310375.1 Conus canariensis
GTCGAGAGAGAAAGAGAGAGACAGGACAGAGACAGACAGAAGAGAGAGTAGAGAGGAGAGAGAGAGAAGAGAGGGAGGGGAGGGAGAAAAGAGAGACAGAGACAGAGAAGACAGAGAGAGACAGAGAGAGAGAGAGAGAGAGAGAGAGAGAGAGAGAGAGACAGAGAGACAGAGACAGAGAGAGAGACAGAGGAGAGGAAGCGAGATTCAGACTAGCAGAGAGACAGAACGAGTAGGAGACAGAGAGAGACAGGCAGACGAAGACAGAGGAGAGAGAGAGAGAGAGAGAGAGAGAGAGAGAGAGAGAGAGAGAGAATGCGATTGATTGCAATGATCTAGTCGTCAGACTATGACCTTCATGAAGAGTGAGTGAACCAATTTCGTTAGAATGATCATGCCAGCACTGAAACACAGAAAGGAGAGAGAAGAAGAAGAGAGAGAGAGAGAGAGACGAGAGAGACAGAGAGAGAGAGAGAAGAGAGAGGAGAGAAGAGACAGAGACGAGAGAGAGACTGAAAGAGAGAGAGGGGGAGGGAGAGAAGGGAGGTGGGTGGGTGGGGGTCTAGGGCACAGGAGGGAGGTAGGGTGGTAAAGACGGAGTGTACAGCGGGAAAAGATACAGATAAATCAACATGCGGGGGAAAAAAAAGGTTGAAAGGGATAGACACAACGAAGAAGAAAGCAGTGGGAAAAAAAAGAAAGAAAACTAATCAAAGAAGAAAATAGCACACACACACACACACACACACACACACACACACACACACACACACACACACACACACAAAACCAGATGAAGGAAGAAAGAATGATGTGAGAGAAGGGACAAAACGAGAATGACAACGAAGTCAACGACAGAAAAATAAGAAACACAACATTCAAGCGAAAAAGAGGAACTAAACGAATGAAATAACGAAGAGAAAAATTTGATAAACAGGAAAGAAAGATGACGAAGACAGGCAGTGGCAAAACAGCGCTGATATATATATATATATATATATATATATCTTTATATATATATATATATATATATATATATATATATATCACAATGAAACCCCACCAAACGCGAAAAGCAGATCAGAAAAGATAATTATTTTTCTTTACAAAAAAAAAAAAAACCGAGGGGAAAGTAGAGGGCGAATCGAATATAGCAGAGAGAGAGAGAGAGAGAGAGAGAGAGAGAGAGAGAGAGAGAGAGAGAGAGAGAGAGATCCGATTAAAAAAAATAATTTCGTTGCTCTAAAAACAAAACAAGAGCCAAGTCCTTAATCAATAATTAAATAATAATTATTGTTAGAAAAATGACACTCCCTTTTTACAAAATTTGTGCTGCGATATAACTTCATTGCATTGAATTTGATGAAGAGGAGGATTGAACTCTTCTTAACTCTAGCCATATCTTTTTGATTTGTCGAGAATGCCATAATCTAATTGATCATTATCCCTTTATGATTTAATGGCGTTAATCACTTTCGCGTAGCTTTTTTCGCGTCGTTTTTATGAAGTTTCATTGTCAGGCCTTCGGAAGAACAGACGTGACCCACAGGTTCAGAAGAAAACGAAAACCAGGGAAGCAGTTTGCCTATCTCACTCACGTGCTACGTGTAGTCACAGTCTCTTCAGGACGACCATTCCCAAACAGGGGTACTGGTATCAAAACCTAGGAACCAGCACCGAGCTATCTTTAGTTCAATATCAAAATTCACATCCTCTGCGCCGGTGAGAACGAGTTCTTCGCATGTATACAGTCAATTCCACAAGGTCATCGATACATTGCGCAATGAAATGTAAGGCAATAGGGAAGAAGGGCGGGGAGAGGGGTAAGGGAGGGTGGAAGAGGGAAGGGTGCTCGTAGCTTGTTTTGGGCTTCACTCAGAGACGAAAAAGGCGTGCATACAGCCAGCAGTTTGAAGTAGCGATCTTGTATATTGGAGATGAGCAACTCTTGCCCTTGATGTGGATAGTCAAGGAAAGAGGTATCTTTTATTCGCGCATGCTCCCGATTCTCACTGTCTGTTGTCTGCCTTCTCCTCTCTCTCTCTCTCTCTCCTCCTCTCTCTCTCTCTCTCTCTCTCTCTCTCTCTCTCTCGCCCCAACCTCTGTCTCTCTGTCTTTACGTGTCTCTCTCACTCTCAGGAACAGATTGGAAGAATAGGTTCTGCCTAAAATCTCGAACCTTGATTGAATAAGGGTTTTCTGAGTTGAGAGTCCCCCCCCCCCCCATCCCCCCCCCTCTCTCTCTCTCTCTCTCCACACGCCCGCACCACACACATAAATATATATATATATACATTTATCTATCTATATCTATCTATCCATCTATATAATTGTGTGTGTGTGTGTGTGTGTGTGTGTGTGTGTGTGTGTGTGTGTGTGTGTGTGTTAAATATTATATCAAATATTTAAGTGTGTGTGTGTGTGTGTGTGTGTGTGTGTGTGTGTGTGTGTGTGTGTGTGTGTGTGTGTGTGTAGACACACAAAAAAAATACACAGCACGATATTATACAACTTTGTGCTGTGTATTTTGTCTCTCTTCAAGACTGAACAGCAAGCCAGTCTCTAACCAGCAGTTTGAGGGGATCCGGGTTCCAAACCCAAGTCCTGCCTAGCCCAAGAGACCCGGACCGCGGGCGTGTCTTCCTGCGACCTCATGAAACAGCTCTCGCTCTCAGATAAGAAGCCGTAAAGGCCAACGACAAAAGCAGCTGAAAAGAGTTCCAGCTGGACCCCAGTCAAGCAAGTGCAGGTGTCTTAAAGCCGCCCCAGGTTCCTTTAGAATGAGTGCAAGGAGTTCAGGGCCGTAAGACTCGTTTAAAGGGGGTGGGAGGTGGAGGGTGGGTGAGGTGGGACGGGGTGGGCGTTCCTCTTTGAAAACCTTTTTTGCTGTCAAACTTTACCTAGAGTTTCTTTGCAACTGCTCAGCGTGTGTGTATCGATAATGATTAATGCCCGTGACAACTAAGCTAATGTGTGTGTGCGCGCGCACACACACACACACACACACACACACACACACACACACACACACACACACACATATATATATAATATATATATATATAGGGAGGGAGAGAGAGAGAAAGAGAGAGAGAGAGAGTGTGAGAGAGAGAGACAGACAGACAGACAGACTGACGGACAGAGTGAGAGACAGACGGACAGAGTGAGAGACAGAGGTGAGACAGACAGAGAGAGACAGAGACAGAGCTAAAGATAGAGAGACAGAGAGAGGAGACAGAGACAAACACAAAGACAGAGACAGAGACAGAGAGACTGACAGAACGCAAGCAAACTCAACTCGCGTGGACATGTCACTCCAAACTGCCAGGGTGAGCATCAAGAAAACGCCCTGGCGTTGAACCTTGCGCAGCACCGTTACTTCTGCTGAGCCCAGCTGCATTTTCATTGGTCAGACTTCACCCTTTCCCTTCCTCTTCCCCCCCCCCCTCCCCTCCCCACCACTGGACACTCAGAAAGTCATTAAATTGTTTCTAAAGCTAAATGATACGACACGAATTTTGATGAGAAGATCATGAAGGAAATTAGCCAAGAGGCGGTTTACACCCTCGCCCCACTCACGCCAACGTTGAACGTTGAGGATGAGATTAACGCCCTATCGGCCTGAGGCCCTTAGGACAAGAGTACAGCAGACGTAGGTCTGCATCGTTAGTGGCATCTGCTGCCGCCGGCAGTAGTGGGTGAGTTTCATGTGGCGTCGTCGTGTTTCTCTCTCTCTCTCTCTTCTCTCTCTCTCTCTCTCTGAGCTCTTGTTCCTCTTGAACGTTGATTCAATTTTGGTTGTTGGTCGACCGATGATTGGCGTCGGTGTATGTTGCCTCCTTTCCCCAAACTGAAGGCTGTCTGTCTTCAGGACCACCGGGCGGCCTTCTTCATGCTCGGGTGGCGATGGTTCTGTGCGCAGCTTTTGTTCTTCTTTTATTCGTGTGTTCGTGCTCGCGCATGCAGTCTTCTCGAAAGCGAAACGAGCGACGGTTGAGTTATGAACACCGACTTTTGGTTGGTCGCATTCAGGTTTCATGTCAGTGCCCACTGACTGGAATATGGCAGAGGGAAACTCCAGTTCCATGAGGATAGGGGTGGAGGGGAGGAGTGAGAGCAGGGGGGGGGGGGGGGGGGTGTAGAGCAGAGGCTGCCTATCTCTACACTGAAACCACAAGAACGACTACACGTTAAGATGAACATTGGCAGTTTTCTTTTTATGTGCCCTCAGAATTCAAATTCACGGTACCTGGAAATGAACGAGAGACACTGTCATTCCACTTTTCTTCCGCTTTTATTTGTAGTCTCCTTGTTATATTCTCATGAATGTAATCTTAGTGGAAGATTTAGGGTGGTGGGTGGGTGGGGGAGGGTGGGTGCGTGAGGGGATGAGGAACGTGGTGAAGGGAAGAGGTGGGGAGGCGAAGGGTCGGGAGGAGGTGGGAGGGAGGGGCTCTGTGTTGAAAAGTAAAGACAGATGTCGAGATCCAATCATTTTATTTGATTTGTTCCTTTCTCACTGGCATACTCACTCCATTTCAGCCAATCAAAGCACACACACGCACACACACACACACACACACACACACACACACACACACACACACACACACACACACACACCGTCGTCGGTAAGTGCATTGCATGATGTCTGTGACCATCTCATTATCATTCAAAACAGGAAAATCGACCTTTCACGACGTCCACGGCATACATTAGCACACTCTTGGTTCTTCTCTCTCCACCTGACTTGCCAGTTTCAGATGCGGAGATATTTACATCACGCCCACCCTCACCTTTGAGACTGAGAAGGATAGACAGAGAAAGGAGCGGCGAGGCGGGATACACGGGCGGGGATAGAAAGGGAAGGGCGGGTGGATGGGTCGGGAAGAGGGGGGGGGGGGTGGAGAGTCCAAGGTTTGAGAGAAAGGGTGGTGGCAAAAATGCGGAAGGTGGTAGAGGCAGTATTGCAGATTGGGTGGGGCGGAGGGGGGAGATTTAAGACCGGTACTATTTTCTTTTTCAACGTTATTTTTTTTGCCAAGATTAGGTGCGTGTATTTTCGGTTGATTTGATTTTTCTTTGAGAATATGTCTTGATGGCCAAAGTAGAGGCATGGGAGAGTCCTTGTCAGAGTTGAGCAAGCTGCGTAATAGGCTCTCTCTCTCTCTCTCTCTCTCTCTCTCTCTCTCTCTCTCTCCTCTCTCTCTCTGCCAGCGAGTGCGTGCGTACTAGCATGCATGCATGTGCAAGGAAAGAGTCGGAGGTGGAAAGAAAACAGATGATGGGGGGGGGGGGGGGGGGGCAAAAGAAAAGAAAAAAAAAACAGGGTAGATAAAGGACAAAGGCAGAGAGAGGCTCTTTGAGTTAGAGACCAGAAACAAATCCAAACCAAAAAAAAAAAAAATCAACAGCAGAGAAACAAACAGACTCCTTGTTCGTTTGTTTGATATTTTTTCTCCAATGCGAGACAAGCCCAACCAAACCCAAAGAAAACAGCCTAACAAAGCAAAAAAAAAAAAAAAAAAAAAAAAAAAGAAAAAGAAAAAAAAAAAAAAAGCTGATTTGCAGGAGGGTAGACCGGTACGGAAAGCAAATGGCCACCTATCACGCAGGCCAGGGACAGATGAGTCGGCAAATGCTCTCCCCTTTTGGCTGGCGAAACTTTTGGACTGTCACCGTTCTCCCACCGAAGTAAAACAAAACGTGTATGTTTCATTTGTTGTGTAATCCACACGACTCGGTAAATGAACTTTAGGTCCAGGATTTTTGTGTTTTTTGTTGTTATTGTTGGTTTTTCTTCCTTTATATTCTGTCTCAACTTCCACTCCTTTTTTTTTTTTTTTATAGTTTTGCTGCACTTACTCCTCCTACGCCGCACCCGTGCATGTGTGGTAGCCACATTAACGTTCGTTCTCTCCAAGTCAGGGCCATCGCAGCAAAGAGTCCACAGGAGGTCATGGGATACCAGGGTCATTAGGGGAAACCCATCAGGGAAGATACTGCCTCCGACACACACACACAGTCCTCAGCCTTCTGATGACAACAGTCATTCGTTTTTTGTTTTGTGGATCTTGAATACATGCTGTTCATTGTGCATGTTTCTTCCCCCGAAGTGCTTCTTCACTCGCGATCTTCACTGGCCCAAACCAGGAAGAGCTGGTTTTCTTTTCTTTTTTTTCTGCACGCTTTCTCTTTTTTCGGTTTTTTTTTTCCCGTTTTTTTTTTTTTTTTAATCGACCTCTTTCTACTTTTTTGTAGTTCTTTTTTTTTTTTTTTTTTTTTTTGTTCGTTTTCCTTTTTCTCCATATAAAGAAAAGCTTTTCTCTGTGTGTTTTGTGTTTCCCAACTTTGTTTCCCTCATACGCAGTCCTCTCTGCCTTGTTTCTGTTCCAGATGTATTGGCAGTCTGTTGGCTTTCACCGACATTCAATGAATATTTGCAACGATCATTCGTGCATACTTTCAATTTGTGAGTTTCTCAAATAAGGACCCCCCCCCCCCCCCCCCCCCCCTCCATTTCATCTTGGATTTTATGGAAAATCAGATCTGGTTGAAGCCGCTTTGAACATTAAACCAATTTTTGTTCAGGACATGCACATATGCGGAATCAATTTTGGCATGTGAGAACCCTACTACGGTCGTTTGGACTATCAACAAAATGGACCTGAAACATGAAATGGGAGACTACGAAAGCGCGCTCCCCCCCCCTCCTCCCACCCTCCACCCCCTTCCGAAGGAAGTGACCATCATCTCCCATCTAACAAGCGTTCTCATGGCACGTACGGCATAAAAGTCAACGACATGAATTCATTTCAGGCTTGGCTGTGGTATATGGTTTAGGTGTGAGAGAGAGAGAGAGAGAGAGAGAGAGAGAGAGAGAGAGGGAGGGAGGGAGGGAGGGAGGGAGGGAGAGAGAAAGAATCTAACTTCCAAGCAAAAGTCCTCACCACAGTTCCAAATCAAGCGAAGTTTGTACAGTTTTATAGCCACATATACGCCTATGACCTCATAAACCAGTTCTGTTGGTCTGGGAAGAAGAGGACCAATGCCCTAAAAGGCAACAGGCAGAAAAGCAGCAGAGAAGGGTTCCAGCTGAATTTGTTCAAGGAGGACCACAATGGATCTTCATAAAATTGTACTCTTTGAGTTTAGCAATCATTTGTTGAAACAGACCTGCAGGTCGTGCAACTACAGGAAAGGGTAAGTGGTTGCTCGTTCTTCGTCTTCAATGTCCTAAATGTTGTTTGGTTTTGACTGAAGAAGACCCAAGAGGTCTAAATGCATCGTGTTTTTTTCTTTTTTTTTCCCCCTGTAATCTGCTTGTCTGTATTGTCTCGCGGAAGGAGTAATCTTTGTTTTTAAAATTTACAGGAAGGAGTTCATTTCGCGTGGGAAAAAGTTTACTGTCCAAATTTGATAAATAAAAAAAACCGCTTTCGCTTATTCTTTCATATATATATAGAGAGAGAGAGAAGAGAGAGTAGAGAGAGTATAGAG
>CM065719.1:52592070-52602070 GCA_033310375.1 Conus canariensis
CCCTCGATTTCAGAGGTCGGTGTGGCGGATTCGTCGCAGTCTTTATTAGTTTTATGGCAAGAAGAGCCAGGTTTAAGATGTCCATGTCGGTGCGCGTGTTAAATGTACACACCCGTGTCACCGGTGTTATGGTAGGCTTGGTCCTCACCGCCTTTTTCTTCAGTGATCTTCTGCTCCGATGCGGCGACGTGGAGACGAACCCCGGGCCAAAGTCGTCCAGCTCCAGCTCCACGAAGCAGTCCCGCCTGGCTCGTGATGGCTCTGTACGCCGAGCAAGTACGGACTCTTCCATGACACCTGACCCTGACCAAGCTCCAAGTAAACCCGAACCCACGAACCGTGACATCATGGCTGCCCTGAACTCGAGAAGCGACCAGATGGACGCCAAGCTGGACGCAGTCAAGCAGGAAGTCCATGATCTGAGGGAGGACTACGCGACCCTTCACAGTGAGATGAGGGAGCTGAAGACAGAGGTGACAGAGCTACGGAAAGATAACGGGGATCTGCAGAAGAGCAACAACGACCTGCGTGAAAGCTGGAAGATTGCGAGAGGCGTATAGACGACCTTGAGGGCCGTTCTAAGCGCAACAACCTGATTTTCTACGGTCTGCCCCGGAGAGACGGCGAAACCAACGCAGACTGTGAGGGCTTGGTGCAGGATCTTCTGACGGAGAAGCTGGATTTGACTGACGATGTGGAGTTTGACCGTGTGCACCGACTGAGTTCCAGACCTGACTCCCCAGTGATCGCCCGATGTGCCTTTTACAAGCAAAAGGTGAAGATTCTTAAAGCTAAGGGTAAGCTGAAAGGTTCAGACGTATTTATTGGGGAAGACTTTTCAAAAGGGGTCAGGGACATTCGTCGAAGGCTGACTCCACACTTGAAACGCGCTAAGCAAGACGGGAAAAGAGGCACGATGGTGTACAATTACCTTTTGATTGACGGTAAGAAGTTCTCCATCGACGCTCGTGACAGGCTCGTAGAACTTAAATAGGAAACCGGCCGGCCCTATTTTGATGTTCATAAAATTGATTCCTGTGAGGGAACATTTTCAAAAGCGACACCGGTATCACCGTCCAGTGCAGCCCAGAATGACACTCAACGTGCACGTGATTTTGATGTTGATGGCAGTGAGAGTGTTTACCTGGATGACGAAGACTCCCTGTGTGTTTCAACTTCTGTGTGTGCTTCTGTGATTGATCGCTGTGAACACAGGCGCTTGGAAGATGTAACTAGCCATAAACATGACAAAAGTAGATCGTTATCTTTCCTGCATTGGAATGTCAATGGTCTACTATCAAAATTACAAGACAATGGCTTTGTTAACTTTCTTCGGTCCTTCGATTTCATTTGTTTAGTAGAAACATTTACTGATGAATTTAAATCTGATGTATTCTCTGCGTACAAATTGTTTTGTTTACCTGCGATAAAACTGACGATTAAAGGGAGACGATCTGGTGGAATTTTGTGTCTAGTTAAGAATATGTATGCGTCTTATGTCAAACAAGTTGAAATAAAATCTAATATTTTTGGTGCACTTATTATTAATAAAACATTGTTTGGTGTAGACAAAGATGTATTGTATGTATACTCATATGTGCCTCCAGAAGGCTCCCCTTATTATACATATTTTGACTCTGAAAATGGAATTGCATTATTGGAAGACTATTTGTCCAGTTGTTTACTAGTTTACAAAGATGCATACGTATTGTTGTGCGGGGATTTGAACAGTAGAACGGGTAATGTTTCACATTATTGTCAAGGAGTATCAAGTACTTTCGATTTTCAACATGCAAGTCATCCAATCAACGCTAATCGATTATCTGAGGATTCTATACTGAATAATTACGGCAAAATGATGTTGAATATGTGTACTGCACTGGATTTGTGTATTCTTAATGGTATGTGTCATGGCGACCGTCAAGGTTGCTACACGTACGTTTTCAGACCATGGATGCAGTGTAAATGATTACTTTGTTATGTCGTGTGATTTGCTTGCATTATTATGTGATTCATGTGAGTTACGAGTGTCTGAGAGATTCGATTCGGATCATATGCCTGTAGAATTTCATTTGAGTTACGGCAGAGGTAATGTCAACTCGGAGATAAGTCCTGAACACAGTTTTACATTGGAAAGGTTTATATGGAATGAAGACCGTGCTGATGTGTTTATGAGTAATATTTCCACGCAACAGACTCAAGAAAAAATCAGATATGCAGTTAGTGTTATTGATGTCAATGTAAATGAGGCGTTGAATGTTTTCAACACCTGCATCAAAGATGCAGCACAGTGTATGAAGAAAGAAATAAGAATTAATAATTCGAAATCAAAAGATTGGTTTGATTCTGAATGTCATGACAATAAAAAGAAAGTCCGAAATTTATTTAGAAAATTTAAACGTACGCATGACGACAAAGATCGTGATTTCTATTGTAGGGCAAGACGCGAGTACAAACACTTGCAAAGGATTAAAAGGAAGCAATTTAACAACGCATTGCTGACAGAACTAATTGCATCTATGGAAAATCAGAAAGAATTTTGGAAGAATGTACATCGAATTTCATTAAAAAGAAAACAACCAGTGAACAGCATCAGTATTGAAACCTGGTACGAACATTTTAAGTCACTTCTAACGAAAGACGTAGATCCTAACAGCGGGTTACAACTGGATCATAATGAAGGAGAGGATGATTATTTAAGTCGTCCGATTTCAAAAGAGGAAGTAATGTTTGCTCTAAGAAAAATTAAGAAATGTAAAGCTCCTGGACCAGACGGTATAATTGGTGAGCTGCTGAGGTATGCTTGTAAAACTGACCTGATTGTGAACTTTTTTGTAACCTTCTTCAATTCTTTATTTGATAAGGGAATTTATCCTGAACATTGGACGGAAAGTATTGTTCTACCACTGTACAAGAAAGGCAACGTGAATGATCCTAATAACTATAGAGGAATTTCTTTAAGTGACGCTAGTAGTAAATTATACAGCACTATTATCAATCGCCGTTTACAGGAATGGGTTGAAGATAATAATATCACTGGCGAATATCAGGCAGGTTTTAAGCGCAATTATTCAACTGTTGATCATATATTTACTTTGATGGCTTTGGTGCAAAAACAGTTTTCTTTAAATCGTAAGCTGTATGTCGCTTTTATAGATTTTGAGAAAGCATTTGATTCTGTTAATAGAACTATTCTGTGGTCTATTCTCTTAAAAGCTGGTGTTCATGGAAAACTGTTTAGATGCATAGTTAGCATGTATTCCTGTGTTAAAGCTAAGGTTCGGTGTGGAGGAAATATGACTGACTACATTCAATGTACATCTGGTGTAAAACAAGGGGATGTGTGCAGTCCTGTTTTATTTTCTCTTTTCATTAATGAGTTAACATCAGAGGTTGTTAGAAATGGAAAACATGGTGCACAATTTACTTGCGATGCTCTTGAGTTGTTTATTCTTCTCTTGGCAGACGATGTTGTTCTGATGTCTGAAACTATTATTGGCTTGCAAACTCAACTAAATAATCTATCACGATCTGCATCTTCACTTCAGTTAACAATTAACATGTCAAAAAGCAATATAATTGTGTTTAGAAAGGGTGGGTTTTTAGGAATTAGAGAAAGGTGGACTTATAATGGAGTGTTTATGCCTGTGGTCAACGTATATAAATATTTAGGAATATATTTTTCAACGAAATTAAGCTTTACTTTTGCATGCAAGGATCTTGCCAGTAGAGCTAAGCGTGCACTACTATGTATCATGCAACACTTATCAAAATTAGAAAACCAGTCTTTGAAATTATTTATAAAATTGTTCGATTCTCAGGTACAGCCTATCGCTCAGTATGGAGCTGAAATCTGGGGTCTTTATGATTCTGCTGTTTATTGTGAAAATGTCCATTTATTTGCATTGAAAAAGTTTCTAGGAGTGAGCATGCGAACACCTAACGATTTAGTCTACGGCGAAGTAAACAGATATCCAATATATTTGAATTCTGCGACAGCTTGCATACGTTATTGGTTGAAAATAACACAAATGGAAATTTCAAGGTTGCCCAGGAAAGCATATAATATGTTGTATGATTTGGATGGTAGAGGGAAAAGAAACTGGGTTTCTAACGTGAGGACTAAATTACATAAACTTGGATTTGGCTATGTTTGGCTACAACAGAGCGTTGGGGACATAAATGGATTTCTACGTGCATTTCGGAATAGATTGATAGATTGCAGATGGCAAGAATGGTCATGTCACGTTCATGAAAGTGATCGATTTGCTTTTTATAGACAGTTCAGATCTATACATTGTGTGCCGGTGTATTTATCTGTTGAAATGGATAATCATTTAAAGTATATCATGACAAAGTTCAGATTAGGTATTTCTGATCTTTCTGTTCATTATTATCGTTATAAGAAGCATAACAAACTTGATCTGACATGTCCGCTTTGTAAATGTGCCGAAGAAAATGAAGTTCATTTTGTGTTGTGCTGTCCCGCTCTAAGTGACCTGAGGAATCAGTTCATTCATCAAAAATATTGTAGACATCCTTCTTCATTTCGACTTTCATTACTAATGGCATCTACAAATGAAACTACTGTAAAACGTTTTGCTATTTTCTTGTACAAGGCATTTAAAATTCGAAGTATAGCATGTAGTTAGGCATTGGTTGTTGTATGTTGTTTCATATCGTGTATGCTTTTAATTGTGGATGCCTAGATGTTTGATGATTTGCTTATTTCTGTCTGAAACGATTTGATCTCAACACCCCCTTCATTAGGGGCCATGGCCTGTATGAATAAAACATCCGTATCCGTATCCGTATCTCTCTCTCTCTCTCTGTCTCTCTCTCTCTCTCTCTCTCTCTTGCTCGCTAGTTGGTTCGTTAGCTCTCAGTCATTTGTCTCTCCCGCTCTCTTCGTTTCTACGTCTCAATCTATGCAAGCGACACACACACACACACACACACACACACACACACACACACACACACACACACACACATATATATATATATATATTATATATAGATAGATAGATAGATAGATATAGCTGTCCCTGTTTGTGTCTACAGACGTGTGTCGCGCTAGGTCTCTCTCTCTCTCTCTGTCTTTTCCGGTTCTCTCTGTCTTTCTCCTCCACTTAACGGGCGACCTTCTTTTTCTTTCATTTCGCAGATTGCATGCACGTTCTTCTCCTCTCCTCCTTTTTTCTTTCTTTCCTTTCCCTCCTCCTAACCTCGCCCCGCCCCCTCCCCCCCCCTCACCCCGATCTTCCCCCTCTTCGCCCCTCAGATCCATGTTCACATGCAGATCACGCGCTAACGAGGGATGAAGCAGGGAAAGAATCTGCTCCATAGTAATGTGATAGGATTAGTAGACAGTTGTTACACTGTGATGAGGAGCGTGCGTAGGTTGGCTTCAAAAGCTCTCTGTTTCTCTGTGTCTATCCGCGTCTCTCTCTCTCCCCCTCTCTCTCTCTCTCGGGGGGCGCATTTCCGGTTGTTTAGTGTAAACACCGGCTGTCAGGAGCTCCGTGTTTAAAATCGTACTACGGGAGCGTAAGCCTTACCTGGATCCTGAAACGTGTTGGAGGTGACCATGCCGGAGGTAACTTTGGCTTTTCGGGCCGTCTATGGCGGATTTTTACCGGTGTTCGTCGCATTCATGTATCGTCGAGCAATGCAAAGAAAATCTTTGTTTTTGCGGACATTGAAAATCTCAAAGCTACGGGACGGTGTCATCGTTGGTCTCCTCCTGGCGTATTTGTACCTCGGCGTTTTTCTGCATCGCTGTGGCGATGTGGAATTGAACCCGGGACCCGGACCTGCTGGGAAGGCAGAGAGCCTGAGACAGACTCGACTGGCATCCGCAAGCGGTGGCTCTTCCGGATCCCCATCTACCCCATCTAAGACGTCTGGTGACCCGATGATGAAGGAAATTCTGGCCTCTCTCAACGATTTGAACTGTAAGTGTGATGGCTTGAAGAAAGATGTGAAAGAAGTGAAAGACATGTGTGCGGGATTACATGAAGAGGTTGCATCTTTGAGGGAGGAAGTGAGGGATTTAAAGCATGAAAATCAGCAGTTGAAGGAGCAGAATCAAACTCTGTGTGAACGGTTGGAAGCTTTAGAACAAAAAACTGACGATTTAGAGGGACGCTCGAAAAGAAACAAATATCATCTTTCATGGAATACGAAGACGTGACAACGAAACCAGAGATGAATGTGAAGGACTCGTGAAAGACTTGCTGACAGACACACTAGAGCTACCCCGGGACATCGAGTTCGATAGACTTCATCGCTTGAATCGAAAACCTGACTCCCCAATCATCGGAAGGTGTACGTTTTATAAAAGTAAGGAACAAATTCTCAATGCCAGATACAAATTACGGGGCAGTAAAATCTTCATTGGCGAAGATTTTACGCAAAGGGTGAGGGAAATACGGAGGAACTTGGTTCCGCATTTGAAGAATGCGAGGAGAGAGAACAGAAGAGCCACCATGGTCTTTGATCATTTGATCATAGACGGAGAAAGGTTCTGTCTGGATGGAGATAAAAATCTTAAACCGATGGCTTAACAATCCGGCCGGCCTGATATTGACAACAGCGTAAGTTCTATCTGTCCTCCGAGACAATCTTTTGTCCACAATTTTTCAAATGTCAT
Organism: Conus canariensis; assembly: GCA_033310375.1. NCBI lineage: Eukaryota > Metazoa > Mollusca > Gastropoda > Neogastropoda > Conidae > Conus > Conus canariensis. The sequence goes on from CM065719.1 coordinate 52,598,726, forward strand.
AACAGGAACAAATCAAATCAAGTCACCGTATCGCTTAAATTCTACCCCCTCGTTTGCGCGTGCTGAATTGTCACTGAATTGTGACACGGCGGGTGACACTGCTACCGTGCTGTCGCTGCTGTCGAACGGCAGTGCTCACGGCGGCCTAGTTAGCTCGCCTGTCAGCTGTCGTCAGTCGGTCACTGGGTCGACTTCATTACCGAGTGGTCCTTCTAAGGAAAGTAAGAACAGCTACACTGTTGATCTCAATAAGTGTAATAGGAAAGATGTAGATGGTGATATTTCTGTGTCAGTTTGCTCTGATACGAATGAAACTTTTCAGATTGATCATTTTTGTTGCGAGCATGGAAACAATGGTTCAATGAGAAAACAGGAAAATGTACATCGTGTGTGTGAAAGTGATTGTCGAGCAAATGGTGTATATAATACTAGATTCGGCATGTCTTTATTACACTGGAACGTGAATGGCTTGTTGTCGAAGTTAAAGGACCGCAGTTTTATCGATTATATTTTGTCATTTGATTTCATATGTCTCGTTGAAACTTTTGTTGAAAACTTTCAGTCTAGTGTGTTTAATAATTACAAAATTTTCTGCAAACCAGCGACTCAGTTTACAGCGCAAGGGAGAAGATCAGGTGGTATAATTTGTCTAATAAAAAATGAATTATCAAAATATGTACAAAAAATAGATACTGAGTGTAATAATACGATGATGTTTCTTATTTCAAAATGTATTTTGGGTCTGCCCAAAGATGTCTTGCATATTTGTACCTATATACCACCAGAAAGCTCACCTTTTTATTCCTTCTTTGGTATAGATAATGGCATCAATATGCTTGAAAATGTTATTACTGATAAAATTTTGGAATTTCCTGATGTGTTTCTTTTACTAAACGGAGACTTCAATGGAAGAACAGCAAATGTGGGTCCAGAACTATCTGGTGAAGTGAATGCTTGTTCTCCTCAACTCAAAAGCTCTTCATGTTGTGGCAACAGGTGCTCTGAAGACAATGTGCTTAATAGGTATGGAAAACTCCTTCTGAATATGTGCACAGTGTTAGAATTATGTATAATGAATGGTGTATGTAATGGCGACCGGCAAGGTCGTTTCACATACATCTCTGATACAGGGAATAGTGTTAATGATTATTTTTTGATGTCTATTGACTTGTATCTATACCTAGAACCATTAATGCATTTGTATGTAACAGAACGTATTGAGTCTGACCATCTTCCTTTGGAACTGCACTTTGGCTTTTCACAAATTGTTGATCCTGTTGCAAACAAGTACAAAGAGGTTGAATATGTCGAGAAACTGATATGGAATGATGAATATGCGAACATTTTTCGTAGTCTGATGAATGATGATGATACCCTGCATGTACTAAAAACAGCGATTCGCTGCATAGATGAAGATATTAATGTAGCTTTATGTATGTTTAATGATTGTATTATGACCAAAGCAGAATGTATGAAAAAGAAAATCAGAATACATTCAGGTGAGAGGACTGAATCATGGTATGATCAAGAATGTAAAGTGACTAAATCAAATACGAGGAAACTTCTAAGAGTGTTTTGCAGAACACATGATAGCGAAGACCGTGTTAAATATTGTAAGGCTCGAAGAGAATACAAAAATATGTTGCACAGAAAGCAAATAGAGCACAACAAATCTTTACTGAATTATTTAATAAACTCAACCCATGACCAGAAGGAATTCTGGCAAAATGTTCGTAGATTTTCTGTAAAGACACCTCCTATACACAGTAATATTTCTACTGAAGAGTGGTACCAGCATTTTAAAAATTTGCTACAGAACGATGTTTGCAGTGAAGCAGACACAGAAGAAATTGAAGAATCAGGTTACTTGGATAGTCCTATTTCAAAAGAGGAAATCCTATTTTCAGTAAGACATTTAAAGAATGGAAAATCTGCTGGTCCTGACGGTTTGATTGGTGAGTTATTCAAGAATGGTGGGGACATCGTGATTGATTTCTTTCTTAAATTTTTCAATACCCTCTTTGATAAAGGATTATATCCAGAAAGCTGGACTGAGTCGATTATCATTCCATTGTTTAAGAAAGGTGCCGTAAATGATCCTGGTAATTATAGAGGAATCTCATTATCTGATATAAGCAGCAAATTGTATAGCTCCATCATCAATAACAGATTACAAAAATGGATCGATCAAAATAACATTACTGGTGAGTATCAAGCTGGTTTCAAAAAGAATCATTCCACTGTAGATCATATGTTTACTCTTCTAGCTCTCGTTCAAAAGCAGTTTTCGTGTAATCGTAAGTTATATGTAGCTTTCATTGATTTCGAGAAAGCGTTTGACTCCGTTTCTAGAAAATTACTCTGGCCAATACTGAAAAAGAACGGTATCAATGGCAAATTATATCAGTGTATTAAAAGTATGTACTATAACGTTAAAGCAAGAGTTAGATCAGGTGGAGAACTTACTGACTATATTTTATGTACACAGGGTGTAAAACAAGGTGATGCTTGCAGCCCTGTTCTTTTCTCATTGTTCATAAATGAACTAGCTTTAGAAATAATAGCAAACGGAAGACATGGTGCAACGCTTTCTCCCGATTTTATTGAACTATTCATCTTGTTACTAGCTGATGATATTGTTTTATTATCTGAGACTCCAATTGGCCTCCAGACCCAGTTAAACAATTTGTGTCAAACAGCCTCTGAACTTAAGCTAAAGGTAAATTTGAAAAAGAGTAATATTGTGGTTTTTAGAAAAGGAGGTTACTTGGCAGCAAGCGAAAGATGGTTTTTTAATGGACAGATGATGGCTGTTGTAAATTGCTACAAATACCTTGGCATTTATTTCTCTACACGCCTAAGCTTTACAGCTGCTTGTCAGGACCTGGCAAGCAGAGCAAAGAATGCCTTATTGTGTATTTTGAAAAAATTAAACATGTTAAATAATAACTCCTTGACAGTGTTTCTAAAACTCTTCGATGCACAGGTTCAACCAGTTGCTCAATATGGTGCTGAGATTTGGGGCTTAGATAAATCTGCTACTCATGTGGAAAAAGTTCATTCATTTGCTCTTAAGAAATTTCTGGGGGTTCATATGAAAACACCGAACGAATGTGTTTATGGGGAAACACACCGTTATCCTATTTATATTAATTCATCTGTACGGTGTATTAGATACTGGCTGAGGATGGTACAAATGGATGACAATAGATTACCACTTAAAGCATATAATATGCTGTTGGGACTAGAATCGCGTGGTAAAAAGTCGTGGGTTACAGATGTTCGGGATTTTCTGTTTTTTAATGGATTCGGGTGTGTCTGGATGTGTCAAGGGGTTGGAAATGT
>CM065719.1:52609570-52614570 GCA_033310375.1 Conus canariensis
CACGCTTTTAGTTCCATCAAGTTACAGAAGACCTGAAGACGGAGATGGGATCGGGAACAATTCACCCTACGGTGGAATGGATGGGAACAACTGCAGGGTTTGATCAACGTCCTGAAGACCTGCGATTGGGGAAGAGAACAGAAGGAACTGTGTGATGGGATGGATGGGGTCAACAACTGGACACACCCTTTATGCCTTGATCGAACTCCTACACGATCTGCTGACAAACAGGGGGGAGCTGGGACACAATCTGCGATAGGATGGGTGGGATCAACGACACGACTCTCTTTTTTTAGGCTTCAGCACATTACTGAAGAGCTGTGGACAGGGATGGCATCAAGAGGAGCTCGGAAATGAGATGGATGGAATCGACTACAGAATCCACTCTTTTGGTTCCGGCGAGTTTCTGTGCACCTGCGAATAAGTTAAGGAACTTGCAACTCAGGAATGAGATAGATGGAAGCGGCTGTAGGACCCATTCCTTTCGTTCCACAAAGTTTGTGAAGAGCTATACGCAGAGACGAGATTGGGCCCGTCCCCCCCCCCCCCCCCCCCCCCACACACACACACACACACGTGTGTGTGTACATTCACTACACACACATTAAAAAATGGTAGGTTGGCACTCAAGGTCTGACCAGCGCGCTGGGCTAATGCGTAGGTCAGACATCCGCTGAGTCGTAGCCACGAGACCCTCATCTTCAATTCTCTCATCTTAGTCGTTATTTCATTTATCCATCAGCTAAAAATCATGCGTAGTGTGGTCTCAAAACGTAGCGGATGTGGTGTAGCGTATATTATGGACTAGTCCGCACGCAGTGACGCCTCCTTGATGAAACTGAAACTGAAACAGATGAACTTTCTTTGAGTTGTGTGAAATGCTTGCAGATAATGGGGGAGGGAGGGGGGGGGGGGGTATACATACAGTCAACTGAATAAATTCTTAAAATATGTCTGTGGAATGAAAGAATCTTTGCCTTTATCCTGAATTTAGTCATCATTTTATTTGTTTTGGGTTTAGGACGCGCGTGTTGAGTATGTACGCAGAAAGATGCCGTAAGTCAACCACCAGTTGACAAAATGTGATTCAGTGAAACGTAAACAGGTGACATGTGATGAATGTGCACATGGACAGAAATGTGTTGCAAACATATCGACTTTACTTATCGTTTATTCATTCAGATTTGTATACTTGGGTTTTGCTTAGGATATGTTTCGTTTCTGGAACTAGCCAACCTTGCAGAGCGCCTTGACAAATGGTCTGTTGCACTCGGCATGGACATCAGCGCCGAAAAGAACAACTTACGACCAACAGCACCAACGGCATCAGCGCTAACATCGCTATCAATGGAGAAAGACCAGTGGCTGTTCCGAACTCCAAGTACCTCGGGGCAATTGTTTCAGATAAGGGATCAAAACCTGAAGCGCTCTCCAGAGTTGCGCAAACGACAGCAGCGCTAGCCAGACTAAGACTCATCTGGAATGACAGAAACATCACAATCAGTTCCAAGATCAGACTGATGCGCTCCCTGGTCATTGCCATATTTCTCTCTGCCTATCAGACGCGGAATCTGACTGCTGAATTTGAAAGAAGGATTCAGGCATTAGAGACGATACACTTTCGCAAGATCCCCGGCATCTCATACCAAGATCACATTACCAACTTGGAGGTCCAGACCAGAGTAAGGCAAACAACTGGACCATACGAAGACATGTTGTCCACTGTGAAAAGAAAGAAAATGAGATGGTATTTTCCTGTATCAAGATCAACAGGACCTGCCAAAGCCAATCTACAAGAACCAGTGCGAGGAGACAGACGGAGAGGAAGACAGAGGAAGAGATGGGAGGACAACATCAGTGCATGGACCGGCTTCACAGTCAGGAGCTGCCCAAGTGCATCAGAGACCCGGGAGAAGTGGAGGAAGCTGGTTGTGAAGTCTTCTGTAGCGCCCCAGCGGTCACCAAGACTGCGGGATAGGTGACAGGCGACAAATGATGCTTTGTTTCATGCGACATCAATTTTCGAGATGACGAACATGCAGACGTAATAATTCCTGACGTTTTTCTAGTGTTCTACACTCGGCCCTGAAAGTGCAAGAAGCTTCAAGATGGCAAAAAACTTTCACTCAAAAATGTTCCACGCTTTCTGATTGGCTATGCTACGTCGTATTTCTCGAACTTAAGATTCCATGACTATTAAAGAATCGGAGGGAAGGGAGGACGGGGCGGGGGGATGGGGGGATGGGAGAGTGTTGAAGAAGGAGACTAAACAGCGTGATCAAAAAGAGTAATCTGATAATATATCAGAGCTGACGAACACGTCGCCGGTGTTTGTTTGTGTGTTTTTGGCTGCTGCTGCTATAGCCATATGAACATTGATTTGTAAACCTGCAGCCAGAAATACAGACTTCCATACTTGTTACCAGATTCGGTCGACCTTTCCTCTGTCCGACAAAATAGAACCAGCTCTTACCATTCCTTTCAGCGTCACACATAAGCTGACACTGAAGTGTGCAGGAACAGGAGTTTGATTCTGTTTGATTCTTCGTCGCAAGAGAAAAAAAAAGTGTTCGATGAACTATGCTTTGATCAAACGTGATCAGGTGAAACACGAATGGGTTATATGTGTATCAGCAAAATAGCTTTGTTTATTTATTCATTTTCGGGGGGAGGTGGGGGGGTTGCTTTCTTTGTTTTTTGAATTCTTTCTGATGATGATGATGATAATGATGATGATGATGATGATGATGATCCTCCTCCTCATCATTATTATTATCATTCATCATCATCATCATCATGATTGTCACCGTTCGTATTATCATCATTATTATTGTTATCATTATTATTATCATCATTATTTGCTTCAGCTAAAAGCACTCTGTGAAGCACTTTTAGGTGCAGCAATATGCTTTCTTTGTCGGCCCTTCGACATAAGTAATAATAATAATAACAATGCTGATGATAATAATAATGAGAAGAAGAAGAAGTAGAAGAAGAAGAATCTCCTGCCATTTTTTTTTTTTTTTTTTACTTCCTTCCTTTCCACCACTAATTCTAGTTCGTTTGTGTTTTTTTTTTGTTTTTGTTTTGTTTTTGTTTTTGGTTTGTTTCGTTTCTGTCTTTTTTTTGCTCACTGATGAAATCTTCAGTACCAACAGCTGGCGCACTGTCCTCATGTGGAGACGGTTGACAGCTTGCTTGCTGTTACATGTGTCCTTCTTAGAGAACCGGGAAAGTTACGTTTGCATTGATGAAACAAACAAGACTGGTCTGCCTGACAGACACTTGTGACACTTTGATATTTTATTGTCATTACCAAAGAGGTCTTTTGACAAGGGGGGGGGGGGGGGGGGGGGGGGGAGGTAACAGAACAATAACATGTCCCTCTTCCTTTCCTGCAAACAAACAGTACATATTCATTTCCAGTGTGCATCAAATCAAAGGTTAACAAAAACAAATAAAATCGTAACATTTCCTTATGTCCTGATGCACAGGAGTAATACTGTAAGGTTAAATTAAAAAAAAAAATCTGCCTGAGAGAGAGAGAGAGAGAGAGAGAGAGAGGAGAGAGAGAGAGAGAGAGAGAGAGAGAACAGGAACTAGCTTAACAAGAAATGGAATCCGTATCTGTTTGTCCTGTGTGCTCTCGTGTTGTCATTACTGGTGTCGTAAGCAGCATTTGTATGGAAGTAAGGGACTGTAATCATTTCATCATGGGAGCCAAGAGTTGTCCTGCATGTTTGGCAAGGTCAGCCACGCATCATCTCACGCATGCGGAACGAGAAGCGACTCGCTTGTGTTGGTGTAAATAGTTAAATTCAAAACGACACTTGTTTTGTTTTCTTTTCGGTTTGGTGTTATTGTGCTCTTCCCTGTCTTGTCACTGATACGTTTCTCTCTCTTTTCTCTCTCTCTCTCTCTCTCTCTCTCTCTCTCTCTCTCTCTCTCTCTCACACACACACACACACACACACATAAAGACAAGCGCACGCACATACACACGCGCGCGCGCACTCTCTCTCTCTCTCTCTCTCTCTCTCTCTCTCTCTCTCTCGTGAGATTTTAGTTCTGAAAGAGATCCATAAATTTTTTTTCATCTGATATAGAATTTCATAGGAAAAAGACTAAGCATCTGAACGTGTTTCAGAAAATGTGTGTTTGTATGTTGTGTGTGTGTGTGTGTGTGTGTGTGTGTGTGTGTGTGTGTGTGTGTGCGTTTCTGTATGTGTGTGTGTGTGTGTGTGTGTGTGTGTGCGCGCGCGCGCATTCGCGTGTGCGTGCGTGCGTGCATGCGTGTGTTAGCAACCGTGTAGAGAATTGTCTTTGACACGATGACTGCCGTAATACGGCCCATCGCCGTCAGCTGCGCCAACAACATGACTTGATTCGATTTCTCTCTCTCTCTCTCTCTCTCTCTCTCTCTCTCTCTCTCTCTCTCTTCTTATGACTAAAGCTAGCAGGACAGGATGAAAGATTGCCACGGAAAGCACTAACATTCTGGGATGCTGCCGGACTTGGAATCATGTAACTAAAGAATGGCTTTCAAATGTATGTTGCAAGCAGTAAGTGTCCGGATCTTCGGTTCCGTTTGGGACACGTCGAGGGGAAGAAAACATCACTCAAGGTTTTGTATGATTCAGTCTGGGAAAGGTTGGTTGTTCTTGTGTTGGATGCATGAATGGGATTCTTATACTTTGGACAGCGACAGGTTTGTGGTTTGTCAAGCGTTCCACTCAGAGGCTGATGGAGAGGAAAAAAAATACTGCTGTTAAATTTAGATTGAAGTAAAGGAAAAAGAAACACGATGGCAAGGCTCTCTCTCTCTCTCTCTCTCTCTCTCTCTCTCTCTCTCTCTCTCTCCCTCACCACACACACACACACACACACACACACCACACACACACACACACCATGTAGGCTACTTACTCCCGTATTACTCCTGTCCCCCATTCTCACACACACACACACACACACACAACACACTCACACGCGCGCGCGCA
>CM065719.1:52619570-52622070 GCA_033310375.1 Conus canariensis
CAAAGGATCACTAAACCGCCTGGTGACTTTCCCAAACGCCCCGTGAACTCTTTCCTATTAGGAACGCGACTTCAATTACGGCGACGCACACAGGCGGGCATGACTATTTAGGAATGGCTGCCGGCACCGACAAGACAGACAGCAGGCACACAGAAGGGGAAGAACGAACGAGCTGTGCAGCAAACTGAATCTTCTTCTTCCCCCTACTCCTCCCCCCTCCCCAACAAGCAAGCAAGCGGGCACACACAGTGTCTCGATCTCCTTATTCAATCCAGTTAGAAAATCGATGGGACACCAAACTCTCTTGTGCGGTCTGGATTATAATAACTCCTCTTCTGTTGTTGTCCGCCTCTCCGATGTGATAATCCGTAAGCTGGAGGTCTGGGTGGTGAGGCTGCTTATCGTTTGGAAACGTTTCACACAAATCATTGGGTTGGGATCTGTGATGATTTTTTTTTTAATGGAGCATTAACAACTATGGGCGCCTATATTCTGACAAAAAATCGGTTGTTTCTTTCCAGCATATATATCTTTCTCCTTATGCCTCGGAATTACTGTTGTCACAGACTGTTGCACAAGTTGTAGATTCACTGTAAAAGTATAACACAACCTCTTAATGTGAGGGGAAAGAAAACGAGTAGGAAAGAAAATGAAAACAAAATTTCACAGAGCTGTCAATCCAAAAAAAAAAAAGCACTTATTCTAAAACAACAGAACTGTCCCCGTTTTCGGATGTTATAAAGAAAGCTGCTTTAGTTCTCGAAGACCCCATAACCTTTAAACTGGTAGAGTTCACACGGACACCGTTCTTGGCGTTCTGCTTAGCATTGTGTTACGATTTTTTTTTTAAACATTCAGACCGTACTGGCGTCATAAAGATGACGTTGACAGATAGCTGTAAAAATCGTGACGAACATGGCATCCTCCTTGACCTCCACCAGCTGACCTTGTTATATTGTCAGGATCTCTCTCTCCTGCCGTGTCACTTCCTTACGTGTAGATAAACTTCAAGTGGTTGAAAGGGATGAAAATAAAAGTCTTCCCTTTACTTATCAACGTGGATTTTCTATGAGTCAGCTGAGTGTGGTGGGGGGGGGGGGGGGGGGGGGGGGGGGGGGGGGGAGGGGGGACGGTGAGAAGTGGAGAAGGGGTGGGGTGGAGGAGGAGGGTGATAACCGCGTTCCCACTACTTACCCACACGGATAGAGGGAGGTGTGTGTGTGTGTGTGTGTGTGTGTGTGTGTGTGTGTGTGTTGGGGGGGGGGGGGGGGATCAGAGCGTCTTCTTTACTGTTCCACGTGGATGGACGAGGTGTGCGTGTGCAGGGATGGAGTGAGGGGGGGGGGGGGGGGTAAGTTGTAACGGCGTTCCCGGTGCACACTTAGAGTTACCAACAATAATTACACAATGGAAAAGAAAGCTGGGGTGGGGAGGGAAGGGGGGGGGAGGTAACAGTGTTCTCTTCTCCATGCAGATGGGAGGGGAGATATCAGCGGTAGGTTGGGGGGGGGGGGGGGGGTACAACGTTCCCTATTGTCATCTTGGTGGATGGAATCGAGGAGGAGGGGGGGGGAGGGTTGTGTATAGTTGTAAAGGGAGAGGGCAGGCTAGCGGCAAGGAAGGGAGGGGGGGGGAGGGTTGTGTATAGTTGTAAAGGGAGAGGGCAGGCTAGCGGGAAGGGAGGGGGGGGGAGGGTTGTGTATAGTTGTAAAGGGAGAGGGCAGGCTAGCGGGAAGGGGGGGGGGGGGAGGGTTGTGTATAGTTGTAAAGGGAGAGGGCAGGCTAGCGGGAAGGGAGGGGGGGGGAGGGTTGTGTATAGTTGTAAAGGGAGAGGGCAGGCTAGCGGGAAGGGAGGGGGGGGGAGGGTTGTGTATAGTTGTAAAGGGAGAGGGCAGGCTAGCGGGAAGGGAGGGGGGGGGGGAGGTTGTGTATAGTTGTAAAGGGAGAGGGCAGGCTAGCGGGAAGGGAGGGGGGGGGGGGAGGGTTGTGTATAGTTGTAAAGGGGAGGGCAGGCTAGCGGGAAGGGAGGGGGGGGAGGGTTGTGTATAGTTGTAAAGGAGAGGGCAGGCTAGCGGGAAGGGAGGGGGGGGGGGGGAGGGTTGTGTATAGTTGTAAAGGGAGAGGGCAGGACTAGCGAGGAAGGGGGGGGGGGAGGGTTGTGTATAGTTGTAAAGGGAGAGGGCAGGCTAGCGGGAAGGGAGGGGGGGGGGGGGAGGGTTGTGTATAGTTGTAAAGGGAGAGGGCAGGCTAGCGGGAAGGGAGGGGGGGGGAGGGTTGTGTATAGTTGTAAAGGGAGAGGGCAGGCTAGCGGGAAGGGAGGGGGGGGGAGGGTTGTGTATAGTTGTAAAGGGAGAGGGCAGGCTAGCGGGAAGGGAGGGGGGGGGGGGTTGTGTATAGTTGTAAAGGGAGAGGGCAGGCTAGCGGGAAGGGAGGGGGGGGGAGGGTTGTGTATAGTTGTAAAGGGAGAGGGCAGGCTAGCGGGAAGGGAGGGGGGGGGGAG
>CM065719.1:52634570-52637070 GCA_033310375.1 Conus canariensis
TCTTCTTCTTCTTTTTTTTTTTTAAAGCGAAATGACACCCCTATATTTTAGAAACACGACGTGCCGACCTGTTACCAACAAATTACTGCCAGCCTCGAGAACAGACCTATCAGGCTGGCCTACAACAAACAACCCCCCTTCCCATAGTGACCTAGCGTTGTGAGCATGTCTGATAACGAGCATGACCCCGTGCAGAGAGGAGGCAGACCCTGTTGTTGCATCACAAGTCCTGGAGAGACAAAAGCATGCAAGTGACATGTCCTCTACCCTGTTGCACGTGACTTTTTTTTTTTTTTTTAATTAGACCGAGGGAAGTCCTGTGAAGACGATTGCTGACTTCACAGGAGTCGGATGTCACGGCGACACGCTACGACCTAGTTTCATGAGATGATTAAGACAATAGAATGTTTGTGTTTTGTTTGTTTGGTTGGTTGGTTTCTTTGGGGGGGGGGGGGGGGGTGTGTTTTTTTTTTCTCTCCCAACAACTCTCAGTTGATGACAAAACGGCTCTCGCTCTAATTACTTCCTTGAGGTTATATTTTCCCCTTCGTCTCTCCCTCTTGTTTGTTTACTTATGTAGATGATTACGCCAACGGAACCGATTTTAACGACGCCTACGGAACCGATTTTAACGAAGCATGGTGGAATGGCGTATCGTGCGTCAGGGACGAACCTATCAAATTAGGGAGCGGATCCCGCGGAGCGGATGCTTACCAAACACCGGATCCTAGATTGTTCCTTCCTTATTGAACTTTTTTTTCCATTATCATTACCTGATTCAAACACACACTAAAAAAAAAGTAAAAGAAAGTGCTAACACTTCAGTGTAACCAATGACTTAGAATGATTCACGTCTTTTTTCAAATGTCATTTTTTTCGTAGTCCATGGAGCCGAAGCTTGTTTCAACCGAAACTTCCTTCGACCTTCTCATCAACGAGTTCTGTGCCCACTGATCCCGTGTTATTCTAGTTTTGAAAATGCATTCCAGGGCCAGACGACATTGAGGGGTTGGAGGGGGGGGGGGGGGGGGCGGGTCTGGGGGTTCTGGGACCCCCCCCCCACCCCCACCCCCCTCACTACCACCCTACCGCACCCATCACTCCTACTGGCCGGCAAACACTGTTTAGTCGGCATGCTGCAACATTCCCCCTACCCCCCCCCCCCCCCTCTGCCCCCCTCCCTCCCCCCCCCCACACCTCACCTTCCTGCCTTGAGGAAGGAACCCCAGATTCCCCCCCTTTTGGACTCCCCCCCCCCCCCCCCCCTTCCCTCCTTCTCACCTAGCTGATCCGGTCTGTTCAAGTTTGGCGTGGTAATGCAACGTAAAAGAATAAAAGACAGGCTTATTTGGAAGGGGAAAAAAAACAAAGAAAGAAAGAAAAAAAAATTTTCTTCCTCAAAATGAAGACGCTTCATGAGCTTAGGGTTTGTACGTAAAATATGAAATGGTCTTCAGTGGAGTCTGATAGGGGCCCTGTCCTCACCAACCATCAGGCTCAGCTGGGGATGTTCACAGCCGTTCCTGTTGTCATGTTCTATGCTATACTGCAGGCCTTAAATCCAAGTTTTACATTGAGGTAGGAATCTTCACACAGTCGCACCCACACCCCGCCCCCCATCCCCACCCTCTCTCTCCTGTCCTCCCCTCCTAGTAACTTTCTGTCTGTCTGTATCTGTCTGCCTCCCCTCTCTCTCTCTCTCTCTCTCTCTCTCTCTCTCTCTCTCTCTCGTAACTCTGTCTCTGTCTTCCAGTCTGTATCTGTCTGTTTGTCCGTCTTTCTCTTTCTGTCTTCCACCCTCCTTCCTTTGCTCACTCTCTCTGTGCTGCACTGACGATTACTGCCAACGATTCTGTGGTGACTGTGATTTTCTACTCTGCAGTGGTAATCCATCACCTTTGGTGACAACCTGTTACCTGTCTGTTAAAAAGGCTCATTTGCTTATCTGTTTCCTTCATTTAAATGGATTCTCTCTGTCTGTCTGTCTCTCTCTCTAAACACACACACACACACACACTCGCGCGCACGCGCGCGCGCGGCGCGCGCGCACACACACACACACACACACAGAAAGAGAGAGAGAGGAAGGGGAGGGGGACAGAGAGGGGGAGAGAGAGAGAGAGGAAGGGGAGGGGGACAGACAGAGGGAGGGAGAGAGAAAGAGAGAGATAGGTAGACAGAAATAAATTCCCTCTCTCTCTCTCTCTCTCTAAATAAACAGATATAAGTCCTCTCTCTCTCTCTCTAAGATACAGATATGTATAGGCCTAAATCCTCTCTCTCTCTCTCTCTCTCTCTCTCTCTCTCTCTCTCTCTCTCTCTCTTCCAGATAGATATAGATCCTCTCTCTCTCTCTCTCTCTCTCTCTGGCTTTTCAGAGTTTCTATTATTGCTCGCGCAGTGCTTCCTGCTTGCTGTTAGTTAAAAAAAAAATACTTAGGGCCTATATAACGTTTACACTGTCTACATTCAAGGGCACAGCAACACAACAACACGATTA
>CM065719.1:52654570-52657070 GCA_033310375.1 Conus canariensis
GAATATCAACGATGTGGGAAAGATGGCATTGAGAGAGAGAGAGAGAGAGAGAGAGAGAGAGAGAGAGAGAGAGAGAGAGAGAGAGAGAGAGAGAGAGAGAGAGCTTAAATTTCGAATAATTGAGACTTGAGAGGATGGACGAAACCATTGAATTGGTTATTAAGAAGCCCAGTCCTGGTCGTTATGTCAAAAACGACGCTTATTGTGTCTTGGGAAAGAAAGAGGTACCAGACAAAAGAAATTGCGAGAGCATTTTCACAACAAAATCACGGGCTCAAGAACGACGTTGATGTGTGATACATGAGTTGTAAGTATCGTATGACAGACAATGTAATCAAACGCTTTAGCAAAGTCGACAAAAAGAACGCCGGTAATCTTTTTGTCGCTTACGCTCGACAGACGTTTATCTACTAGTCTAGACAGTTCGGAGAAGTTGATTTTCGAACTGTATTGATACTCCAACGAGAGAATAAATCTTGAAAATGGACCAGAGCATTGTGCACTTCAGAAGGTATGGGATTTTCTTTGAATCACGGAAAATCCTGTATTCCGTTTATGCTATTGAAACTACAACTGTATGATCGTTGATGGTGTTGCTGCTGCTGACTAAGCAACAATGCTGAACACAGATGGTAGGACTTTACTTCTTCTTCTTCTTCTTCTTCTCCTCCTCCTTCTCTTTCATCTCCTTCTTCTTCTTTGTTTTTTGAAAGACGTTGCTTTCGCATTAAGATCCCTATCATTCAGGATAGCAGGCATAACAAAACTGGTGTACTGTTAGCATTCAAAGAAGCAACTCATGGAAAGTTTTTTTTTTTTTTTTTTTTTTTTTTTTTTTAACTGCGTGCTTTAGATGACTGACAGGATATCCTTGATTAGCGAGCTCCCGTCGACAACACGTGATCTTGTTAAGTCCGTAGCAACCAGAACTATGTTTTGAAAGTAGTCGAGGGTTACATCTCACTCACTTGTTTTAAAGAACACACGCTTATCGCGGACATTTTTTGCAAAAAAAAAAAAAAGAAAAAAAAAGAAAAAAAAAAAAAATTTATAAAAAAAAGAAGAAAAATTGTGATACCAGACTTCGCAAACCTCGTGCAATCAAAAAGAAAGAAAACCTTAAGCATTCACTGAATCAAAGAAAGACTTTATTTCACAAACTTGGGACCGCGTTGTTGTTGTTGTTGTTGTTGTTGTTGTTGTTGTTCTTGTTGTTTGCCGCCTTTCGGGAAGACGCGAAACCCAATGGAAAGAGATCACTACAAGCCTTAGCCGTTGAAAACACAGAGAGAGAAACAAACAGACAGATAGACAGACAGACCAACAGAGACAGACAGACAGAGAGACAGACAGACAGACAGAGAGAGAGAGAGAGTGAGAGAGAGAGAGAGAGAGAGAGAGAGAGAGAGAGAAGAGAGAATAAGACAGACAGAGAGATAGAGACAGAGCGACAGACAAACACACAGAGAGACAGACACACACAGAGACAGAGACACGAAAGAGTGCGTGCTGGTCTGTATTAATACCTGCCTGCCACACGAGTAGAGGGGGGAGGGTGGGGGGAAAGGGCGGGAGGGGGGGGGGGGTCAGCGGAATCGATAACCGGTCGATTATCAGTCGTATACTGACTCCAGAATCGAAGTAATCACCTAATCAGGTAATCAGTCTCACATGGTAAGCAACCAGTCGGCTAGCAAACTACCAAATGAATGTCAATTGACGATATTGTCAGTGAGGGAGCAACAAGTACATGGGGGTGGGGGTGGGAGGACGGGTGGGGGGGGGGGGGATGAACGAAACTTTTGTCGTTACATACACCGTTATCGTCAACGTCATCGCGGATGTTATCGTCGTCATCGCCGTGCTGTTCTTCTTCTTATCATTGTTACCTTAGTATTGTATCGTATGTTGTGTGGCATTTGCACCCTGTAAAATTGTTTACAGAAAGACAGTGTGGGAAAATAAGAGCTGAGAGAGAGGTAAGGAGAGGTAGAGAGGGAGAGAGAGAGTGGGGTGGAGGGAGGGAGGGAGGAAGGGAGACAGAGAGCGAGAGAGAGAGAGAGAGAGAGAGAGAGAGAGAGAGAGAGAGAGAGAGAGAGAGGGTGGGGTGGGGTCGGGGGAGGGGGATTTTACATGCAAAGAGATATACAACATTTACATAAGGTATGAAAAAATACAGTACAGATTATAAGTGATGTAACGGACCAATTTAACAATCTGACAACAGTCCTGCAACACGTGTCAAAGCCATATAGAGAGCAGACCAGCGTTTAGTTAGATGGGTGTAGCAAGCTGGACCGAAGTCATTCGTCTTTTAATTGATTCCAAACGCAAATCATAATTAGGACACGTCGTTTTGGTTTTTATTTGAAAACAGCCAGTGCAAGGACCTCTTGAGTGAAGTGCGGAGATCGAGAGAGTATATGATTATAAAGAAGCAAAGAAAGTAGGGGAATACACACACAGAAACACAAACACGCTCACACAGAAGCAGGCAGGC
>CM065719.1:52662070-52672070 GCA_033310375.1 Conus canariensis
AATGTTTTTCGTTTTCTTACATTTTACTCCTTATGGACGGCTGAAGAAACCTGTTGAAAACTAACAGTTCCATCCATCTTTGTCATAAATGATTGTATTAGCTGGATCTCAGAGCCCCCGACACATTTCCGTCATTTGCCGTGCCTACTGAAGAGGGGCTACAGCCCGTAAACACGAGTATAGGCTAGGCTAAAAGAGTGGTTTCCTTTGGGAAGGGAGCTTATACCGAGCCCGTGGATTAGTTCCCTTTTTTAGGGATACAACAATGGTCTGAAAGAGACATCCAGCGTCAAAGCAAATGTGATATTCCTGACAGGCTACCCGCAAAATCACTAGCGCTTTTCTCTCCTCTTTATCTTATGTTAGGACTGATTCAATTCTTTGTATGAGCCAAACTTCCAGCCACTTTATTAAGTCTTTCAAAATGCTGAAAGATTTATTGTTTAATTCACCTACGCTTGTTTTTTACGTCTGTTTCGGCTACTGTTAAGCAGTTCATTTTTTACATATGTCTCTCTCTCTCTCTATCTGTCTATCTATCTGTCTATCTATGCTGGCATCTTTTGACCTCCCTTGCATCCTCAAATGGATCCTCAAGCACAGCTTGAAGATTTTCCCCTACGTTTAATACTGTTAACATAATGAGTTTAGCTTTTCAGCAACTTATTACCTCACCGTACTTTCTTTTATTTTACTTTTCTACCCTTCGCTGGCTGCTTTGGGGAGTTGTTGGATTCTGTTTTTTGAACCCTTGACGGTGAGAATACCACAGAATTACAGACTGTGGTATATTAGGATTTGATGCCAAGTGAGCACAAATGTGATCACCCATGCTCCCTGACGAGTCCGAATCAGCGGACGAAAAGCCTCAGAGCATGCAATATGAAGGCTCTGTTTTCAAGGTGAATTTGAATGGTTCCCATATGCTACTAAAAAAAGAAGTATTTTATTTTTAAAATCTATTTCTCTGATTTTTCATTCCCATTTTCTATCCCCCCCCCCCCCCCCCCCCCCCCCCCGTCCTTCCTCCATTTCTTTTTGAGTTTTTTTTTTTCCAAGTCATCAATGATATAACGGAAGAATTGTTAGCCTGCTTTAGTTTTTTGCTCCACGGCTGAATTGTTCAACATATTATCATTGTTTGGTCAAGCAGTGGGAGATAAAGTATTCAATATAATTATTGTTTGGTCAAGCAATGGGAGAATGCATTTCTTGGAAAATCCAAGTAAAGGCTGTTCTGCACAATTCTTAGCCGCCGTCGGCACTACTGTATAATGTCTGGGTTAGTAAACAGTAGACAGAGCTGACCGCTCTTGATTATTGACATCTTGTGACCTGCCTTGCATCTTGAATGGATTCTCAAGCATAGGCTCAAATATTTTCCACTACATTTGATACATTCAATCATGGTTTTACTTTTTCAGCAACTTACATTCTTGCCAAACTTTCTTTTCATTTTACTTTCATACTCTTCGCTGGGTGCTGCTGGACTCTGTTTCTGAGCCCAGAATACCACAGAATTATACAGACTGACTCTGCTTCTGAGCCCAGAATACCACAGAATTATACCGACCGACTCTGTTTCTGAGCCCAGAATACCATAGAATTATACAGACAGTGGTGTATATATCCATTTTGATGCCAAGGGTGCGCAGACACAAACCATCCGTGCTTCCCTGAAGAATCCCAATCGGAGGACGAAAGGCCTCGGAGTAGGTAAATATGACGGTTCTGTCTTCAAGGAGGATATCATACAAATAAATAGTCACCATATGCTGCCAGTCAAGGGATTTTCTTTTATACATCTAAAATTTATTTTCCTGATTTTTCATTCCTTTTTCTGTCTTTCCCCTCACAAAAAGCCTCCCCCCCCCTTGTTCCCCCCCCCCCCTCTTTCTTTTTGAATCTTTGCTAGGTCGTCTCACTCTCTCTCTCTCTCTCTCTCTCTCTCTCTCTCTCTCTCTCTCTCGTATTCGACTCTCCCTTTCGACAGTCCCTTCCCTTTCTCTCCCTGTTATGACCGGTTATTTCTTGATTACCTTATGGTGTTATACGCCCCCCCCCCCCCCCCCTTTCCTTCTGCTCCACCTTCTCCTCCTCCTCTCTCTCTCTCTCTCTCTCTCTCTCTCTCTCTCTTCTCTCTCTCGTATTCCGCTTTCCAAATCGCCAGTCCCTTTTCTCTCCTTCCTCGCCTCTCTCTTCTTCTCTCCCTTCCCCCCTTCCTCTCCCAATTCTTTGCTGTTCACAGCAGCAGTCTGAAGTGTCTGGACCTTGATTAGCGCTGCTGTCTATGCCAATTACGCAACAGCCACCTGCACGCTTCTGTAGATCAAAAGTTCATCCCAGAAATCTATTTCTTTCAGACACTTCGGTATCCGTACCCCCCCCCCCCCCCCCACACTCCTTCCCCACCCCTTTCGTTGTTGTTGTTTTTTTTAAACATAAAGGTCGCCTACGCATTCACAATATCCATCATCTAAGTGACGCAATATTCACATGCATAGCGCTTTACTACACTGTATACATATGATCTATCATAATTCCATATTTAGTAACACATGTCTCCGAGGGGATGCCCAGGTTTTTTCCAGGACAAACAGTTCCCCGCGCCCTGTGCAACATTTATGCCTCTACCTTCCTCTTTTTCTTTTTACTGTCTTCGAACCCACCTTCCCCCCACCCCACCCCAACCCCCCCACCCCTGTCTATCATTGTCATTTACTGTTTTTCCACCCCTGAGGATCATTCAATTGTATTTGTTCTGGAGACTCTTTCATACATATTTCTGGACAATTTCGTGAAATGTCAGCTATCTTTTTTTTTCTCCTAAAAGCTGACCAGGGTGGCCTCTAGCTGTCGATTTCGAAGTGTCTATTTGCCCAAATGACATTTTTTTAACATATGCATTTGTTACTACTCTACAAGTTTTTCGGGTTTTTTTTTTTTTTTTGAACGAATCTTGCTTAATCTGAGTATGAAAAAACAAACAAGCTGAAGCGAAATGGTCAGCGCTCTGACCATGGCCTAGTCATAGCTACTGTAACGATGTCAATCGTTAAGCTACCATACCATGGATTTGTGTTCTTCGCTTCTTTTGCAGGACGCAATCTTCTTCATGATCTTCATCAAACCTGTTCAGGGTGTGATCTTTTCCCACAAAGACGTTTGACAGGCATGAAAAGGGTTATGTATGGTTGGTTGGGCTATAGTAATAAAAAGCTGCAAAGTGGCTATAATGTATTTCTAGCTCGCCCCTGCTTGGTAGAGACGGCGTTAAATCGACTGATCTTGACAGAAAGTAAGCTAATGTTTGTTATGATATTTGCATGTGATATCACCTGACGTGTCCTCAAGACGTTTGTAAAGTAGTAAATAAGTAAGTGTTCACAATTTCAAACGATATCAATGATTTTATCATAATGAAATTGTTGCGCATTTGTGGCCGTTACAACTCCTTGGTGTCTTCAGACAAGGAATGACTGGAAAAGGTTTTGATCATTGTAATTCTGCTCAGTTTGATTACGCTAACGCTTGTATTCGTTTAGGAAACAGCAATGTTAAAAGTTACACACACACACACACACACACACACACACACACACACACACACACACACACACACACATACGCGCGCGCGCGCACGCACACGAAAGAGAGAGAGAGAGAGGGGGGGGGGGAGGGAGAGAGAGGGAGAGAGAGAAAGCGAGAGAGAGAGAGAGAGAGACAGAGAAGAGAAGAGAAGAGAAGAGAACAGAAGAGAGAGAGAGAGAGAGAGAGAGAGAGAGAGAGAGAGAGAGAGAGAGACAGACAGACAGACAGACAGACAGATTGACAGAGAGAGAGAGAGAGAAAGAGAGAGAGAGAGAGAGAGAGAGAGAGAGAGGCAGACAGACAGTCAGACAGACAGACAGATATACAGACAGCAGACAGAGGAAGACAGAGAGACAATGACATTGATAATGACATTGACAATGACAATCCTTTATTGACAATAGTTAAACAACCCTTATGCTAAGGGAGTGCATGCGCAATTTCCACTCAGTGTTGCCCAACTCTGCCAACAATAGAAAAGCGAGTAAAAAAAAAAAAACAAGCGTACACACAGAAAACAGTTGAACAGTACTAATTACTAGAAAATGAAGGAAAAGGCCATTCATCTAACAATATTCGCATCACAATGAATAACTTATTGCATAATCATGATCTACAAACACAGCCTATATATTATTTTTTTTCTCTCTAAACGGAGAGAGAGAGACAGAGGCAGAGAGAGAGAGACTGGCAGATAGACAGACAGACAGATACAGACACATAGAGATGTTGGATTACTTCATCAGTTTTTTTTTTTTTTTTGGGGGGGGGGGGGAGGGGGGGAGGGGGGGGTTCTAGAAAAGGAAACACATGGCGAGATAAGAACGAGCAGTGCCAAAAACTCATAACCGCCTCATTGATCGCTGAAGGAATATGCCATAACGGATGCAATTTACAGACCTTCTCAGTCTGACACCGACTCCTTTTCTATCAGACCTGACAGCGACATCTTTTGCTACATTCAGCTCTATCTGAACGCAAGGCCTTCTGGCTCTGGTAACTAAAAAAACGAAAAACACTATGAGAGAGAGAGAGAGAGAGAGAGAGAGAGAGAGAGAGAGAGAAGAGAGAGAGAGAAGACAGACAGACAGACAGACAGGCAGACAGACAGAGACAGACAGACAGACAGACAGAGAGAGAGAGAGAGAGAGAGAGAGAGAGAGAGAGAGAGCGGGAGAGAGATAGAGAGAGAAAGAAAGAGAGAGAGACAGGCAGACAGACAGACTGACAGACAGAGACAGAGACGCACAGAGAGGAGACAGACAGACAGACAGACAGACAGACAGACAGACAGAAAGGTACAGACAGAAAAGACAGACAGAGAGAAGAGACAGACAGACAGACAAATGGACAGACAGAAAGACAGAATGAGACAGAGTGACATACAGACAGACAGGGAGAGAGACAAATAGACAGACAGACAGACATGGAGAGAGACAAAGAGACAGACAGACAGACAGACAGAGGCTGACAGACAGAGGCAGACAGACAGACAGACAGGCAGACAAACAGACAGTCAGAATACCACAGTGGGAAAACAATCCGAAAGTTATTTACAGCACTTCCATTACACTGTTCTGATACAGGCTTTGAAAAAACAAATGATGAGCTGCTTTCATTTTGCAGATAATCTGGCATCTGGTTTCAGAGTCTACCAACCTATCACAGAAAAAAAGATATTGAATGATCGGTTCTGGAGCGAGGAATGAATATTGTGCTTTTACTAGGACCGTGAATTTGGCAGTATGATACGGTGGAGCGAACATCTTCATGATCTCTTTTTCTTTTGTTTGTTTGTTTTTTAATTTTTTTTATTTTATTTTTTTTTTTACATTATACGAGGGCCACCCCATAAGTTCTCGGATGCGCAGAAACCACTGACGTCATAATTTCAATTTTTATATCATCATCACAAGCGATGTCATAATAGTTATGACACAAAAAATGATAAAAATCGTCAGAGCCAAATTTGTTCTAGACAGCAAAATGGATGGCAAGGGGGACGGTTTTCAAAGTGTTGCAGAGAGCCTGTCTTGGAGAGATTTTCGTGCCATGATTTATTATGACTATCTTCAAAGGAAGTCTTTCAAGGAAAGTTTTATAAGTTTGACAAACTGTTTTGGCGACAAGGCTCCATCATTATCCACAGTCCATAGGTGGTTCAAAGAATTTCAGTTTGGTACAATGTCGTTGGAAGATCGTGGCCGTTGTGGACGTCCAGTTTCAGTTACTACCGATGGGAACGTGAGCACAGTGAAGGCCATGAATACAGAAAATCCTCGAATCACGGAGGATGAACTCAAGGATACTCTAAACCTTTCATCAGGAAGCTTAGACCGCATTCTTCGGCACAATCTCTCTGTACGGAAGCGTTGCGCCCGTTGGGTGCCCCACCAGCTGACTGGGGAGCAGATGAGGGCTGGGGTTGAATGGTGCCAGTTTATGCAGCAAAAATTTGACGGAGGAAGATCAGATAGGGTCTCCAATATCGTCACTGGTGACGAAACTTATGTTTACCAGTATGACCCCGAAACAAAGCAGCAGTCGTCAGTTTGTCTGTTTCCAGGGGAAACCCCACCTGTGAAATTTAAGAGATCAAGAAGCTGCACAAAGCAAATGATTGCAGTTTTCTTCGCAAGATCCGGCCATGTGACTACTGTACCGCTTCTGGAAAGAAAGACAGTGAACGCTGAATGGTACATCAACACCTGCCTGCCAAAAGTGTTCGAGGCTTGGAGTGCACGGCGACCACGGACCGGTATCCGCCACCTACTTCTCCACCACGACAACGCCGGCGCCCACACGGCAGCTGCAACTTCAGACTTCTTGCAAGAGAACAGCGTGCAGCTCGTCACTCATCCTCCGTATTCTCCTGACCTAGCCCCTTGTGACTTCTTTTTGTTCCCTCGTTTGAAAAAACAACTGAAAGGAAAGCCGTTTGAGAGCCCTGAAGATGCCCGAGCGTTTGCCGAGGGCTTGATTTCTGGTATACCTAAGTCGGAGTGGGCTGGGGTGATGGATTCGTGGTTTAGAAGGATGGAAAAGTGCATACACGCTGATGGAGGATACTTTGAAAAGATGGGCTAGGTAAGAAATGCCAGTGTACTTCCATCTTTTCCCATCCGAGAACTTATGGGGTGGCCCTCGTAATACTTTTTTTTAGCCACAGTACAGAATGAATGGAGGAGCTGTAGAGAAGAAGATTACACAAGTGTGAATTGAAAACCACACCTCTGCGAGCGTGGTGTTCAAGAATCGTTGATCGCTCTGGTCTCAAAAGGAGGCAAAAAGCAACATCAGACTGTATGCAGGCGGAGACAAATCGTTTACAAATATGTTAAGTAAGTAAATGTTCAGATCTGTTCAACATTTTTGCTCGAAATTGTTTTCCTATGTTTTGTTGAAATATGCTCGTCTTGTGTTCATGCTATATTTAGAATAAATCCGTACACATGATGATGATGGTGATGATGATGATGATGATGATGATGATGATGATGTGATGAAGATGATGATGAGATGATGATGATGATGATGAGGAGGATAATGATGATGATGATGATGACGACGATCATGATGATGATAATGATGAAGATAATGATGATGTTCTGATGATGATAATGATGGTGATGATGATGATGAATGATGATGACGATGATGATGATGATGATGAATATTCTTAGATAAATCACAAACGTGATGTATCATTACCAAAGGTAAGGCCAAGAAGTCGATGAAAACCACATTTCGTTGTGTGTGTGTGTGTGTGTGTGTGTGGGTGTGTGTGTGTGTGTGTGTGTGTGTGTGTGTGTGTGTTGTGTGTGTGTTTTCTATTGGGGGGGGGGGGGGGGGGGATTTTACAATAAATTTTCAGTCCCTCTTATTTGGATTTGTTTTCAGCTATTGGCGTATGTGCCTCATGGAAACCGACAAAATTCTGAGTTTGGATTTAAGGGGACGAAGGGTCACAAAATGATTAAAGTGCATCACAAATCCATCGTTTTTTGTTTTGTTTTTGTTTTGTTTTGTTTTTTTTGTGCAGGTCACCGTCACTAGTTTGCTTCTACACCACTACTATGAAAAGTGGCGTCGTCCGCAAATGAGGAAGAAACATGCAGACGAAAATCGCTGACATAAAATGAAAATAACAATGGAACAATGTTGATCCTTGAGGAGCTCCACATCATAACGTAAATTTGTTTTCTAAAAGAAGTTTGCTTATTTTCTGTATTTCAGGAGAGTGATGCAGGTAGGAGAGGTACTGGGGATAAACATGTGAGCTTTTTCAAAGAACAAAAAGTGAGGTCAATAACATCAACGACTCAAGCAACGTCAACCATATTACTGCTGCTTTGACCTAATCAATGTTGATGACTGAATGCCACGGTTATTCTAGACTTGTCTATGCCATATGACACGGATACTTCTCTCTAAATCTGATGGATGAAATGTGACTGGAGCCTATTTGTAAGATGCGTTTCAAGAGATTTACATGAAGCACACAGAATCAATGTTAGTCTATTGTTCGTAAAATCCTTTGGATTATCTGATATAAAAACCATTATGTGCTCAAAACATAACTGTCAATGATAAAAAGAAAATTAACACGATGGTTTCGTGGGAAAAATTCAAATATAGACTGATTCTTGATTGTCCACTGTACCCGCTTTTTATCTACATTATTTTCTCACCTTTACATGTGTGTGTACGTGTGTGTGTGTGTGTGTGTGTGTGTGTGTGTGTGTGTGTGTGTGTGTGTGTACGTGCACGCGCGCACGTTTTGTGTGTGTGTGTGTGTGTGTGTGAGTGTGTGTGTGTGTGTGTGTGTGTGCGCGCACCCTTATGTGTGTGTGTGCGTGTGCGTGTGTGCGCAAATGTGCTTATGTGTGTGTATGTGTGCGCGCGTGTGTAGTGTGTATAGATGTATGTGTAGATGTGTGTGTGTGTGTGTGTGTGTGTGTGTGTGTGTGTGTGTGTGTGTGTGTGTGTGCGTGCGTGTGCGTGCGTAGTGCGTGCGTGAAGGAGTGAGTGTTTGTTTGTTTGTTTGTGTGTCCGCGCGCTCTTGTGTACACACACTCACGGAGGATAATCAGCGCTTTTGTGATACATCGATGCATTTACGTAAACTCAAATTTACTGTGCAACAACTAAAGCTCAGTACGAGGAAGCAACAACTTCATGTCCCCGAAGTCATATCATTCCAGCTGGTGCGTTCCATTTTTTTAATACTTTTTATTAGCTGTAAGGTTGTTTTTTTTAATATGAAAGTGAAAAAGATGGATATAAAAGCCAGCCAGAGATCAGAAAGATAATCATATAGACAAAAATCGACAGACAGCCAGATATCCGGAGACAAGAGAGACTGATAGGTAGACCGACAGACAGATTGATGGAAAGATAGATAGATAGATAGATAGAGTTTGCACACACACACACACACACACACACACACACACACACACACACATATATATATATATATATATATATATATAGAGAGAGAGAGAGAGAGAGAGAGAGAGATGTATGCATAGACAGATAATAGATTGATAGATAGACAGATATATAGATCGATAGACAGCTTGCTAGACAGAATGATACCGCTGCGGACAGATAAATACATATTACGCTAGCTAGCTAGAAAGGCAGTTTACACACGGATGCATAGAGAAATCGCTATCATTAAAACTGAAATGTACAAATGAATAAACAAACAAGCAAACAAATAAGTAAATGAATAAATGAAAATTTAAGGAGCTCAGTGCATTGTAATAAAAAGAACGAAAAGAAGCCTGAAAACAGGCTTAAAGCAGACACCAACATGTGTACTTTTTAGCAGCGCGCGTACACACACACACACACATATATTATATATAATATATATATATATATATATATATATATATATATAATATGCACGCACGTACGAACACACGCATAGAGAGAGAGAGAGAGAGAGAGAGAGAGAGAGAGAGAGAGGGGGGGGGGGGAGGGAGAGAGAAGATCAAAAGAATACATTATGCTCAGTTCAGGGAAATACGCATATTGAAAAATGCAGATGGTCATTTTGGTCTCTTTGAAACGCTCTCTAGAATTATGCATCCTCGACATTTCGAACTACGCTAATCACCTCATCAGATTATAGGACTCTTTCCTGTGATATTTCTTATACCACCATCAGTTTCCATGGAAACAGAAACATGAACTCTCTCTCTCTCTCTCTCTCTCTCTCTCTCTCTCTCTCTCTGTATATGTCTGTGTTCCTGACTGCCTCTCTCTGTCTGTCTGTCTTTGTTGGTTTGTCTGTCTGTCTGTCTGTCTGTCTGTCTGTCTGTCTGTCTGTCTCTCTCTCTCTCTATCTCTCTCTCTCTCGTGAAATAAATAACAGAAGAACAAAAGAAAACGCAAG
>CM065719.1:52679570-52682070 GCA_033310375.1 Conus canariensis
GCTTCATTTCTGCCCCTTTCTTTGTTTGCTACCTGTTTGTCCTTATGTATTCTTACTTTCTTACCTTTTTTATACACTGTCTCTTCAACTCCTTCTTTTGTCCAAGATTTTTCTTATTTTTCCCACCTTAACCTGCTTTACCTCACTCTTTCCTTCCTTTTTCCTACTTTCTCCATTTTCAACATTATTTCCTACTTTCCCATACTTTCTCTTTTTTTTTTCTTCTTTTTTTGGTCCTACTTTTTTGTCATACTTTTTCTGACCATTTTCTGTTATGTTCACGTTTTTCAATCTTTTTCTCTCTTTATTTTTTTCTTTCCATTTTGTTCCCTTTCCTGCTTTTTCTGTACTTTTGACATGATTTCATTTTCCCCTACCTTTTCTCATATTTGTTCTCCCCTTTTGAATATTGGTCTCTATTTTTCATCCTAAAGTGTGGCGATGAAAAATGGCTGCTTAAAAGAGGAAGAGAGTGGTAGTAGTGGTGGTGGTAGTACTTGACGCATGCGCCGAGTACAAATTGTTTGAACTGAACACGAGCAGTCGCCATTACTTCTTAACGCTGTGCAACACAGCCAAAGTACGAACTGTTGCCACATACATCAAAATCACAAACCATGTTTTCCAACGATTGGAGTCCCGAATGCTAACGTCTGCACATTGTTAGAATCTCAAAAGGTAATGCTGGCATGAAGAAAATTAAACACACACAAACAAGCAAACAAACAAAGAATAGCAACACAATCAACAACAGCAACATCATCAACAACAAGAACAGCATTACCATCATCATCAACAACAACAACAACAACAACAACAACAACAACACAGGTATGCGATCACTGCTGTTTCAGGTTACATTCAGCGTCCGCCATTTTTTGGTCTATCGTGACGTCCTGCCATTTCACATGCTACTGAAAGGAGTGACCGTAAATAGGCTGTGTCTAGCAAACTAATACATGAGGCAAAAAGTGATGTATGGCGGTTAAAAATTGTCAATAGGTTGTGAAAGTTGGTGAGAGAGGGCGACAAGTGGTATGCATGGGTGAAAATTAGACGGTATTAATGCAAAAACCAGTAAATGGACGAGCAACGTAGTCAACGACAAGTACTTTCAATTCACGTTGTTTATCGACAGCCGACGACGAGGTGCCATGTCACGGGTGAGTCAATGATAGCACATACAAAAAACAAACAGTAGAGAGTCGTGAAAAAAATTAATAGTAAAGAGTCATGAAAAAAAAAAGTAAAGAGTTAAGAAAAAAAAAGAGTAAAGAGTTATGAAACAAAAATAGTAGAGTCATGAACATTAATAAGCAGAGGTAAAATGAGTAAATTTCGGTAAAATAAGAACACAGAATCCAGATCTGGTAGAGAAAATCAGTAAATGGCACTGAGTGAGCAGTACACAGGAATCAGAATCAGCAAAATTCTTAGTAGAAAAATGTTAATAAGCGGTAGCAAGAATTTAGTAAACAGTAAGGGAACATAGTACACAATAGTGAAAGTTTGACAAACAGTAGTCAAATGTAATAAACGCTTATGAGTGACAAATCCTAAAGTGCGGAAAATCAGTAAACAGTCGTAAAGTACAGAATGGTGAAACAGTTGTGAAAGGTAGCAAACTGCAGTGCAAACTAATGAAGAGCAATGAATAGTAGTCAACCGTTGGGAACATTAGTTCGTGGCATCTGAAACTGGCAGACAGTAGTGGAAATTAGTATGACAGAAACATCACCATCAACAACAACAACAACAACAACAACAACAGTAAGTCAGAAAATTACACTGTGGTGAAAAGCAATCGTCTTGAACAGGAGGAGTAAACATCAGAGAAAAGTAATAACAATCATTGAATATTATCACTAGAAAAAAGAGTCAAAGTTATCGTCATAGTGAAGTCTGGTAAACGGTAGTGAACAGTAACTGGATTAACAATGTCAAGTATCAATTTTAAACAGAAAAAAAACGCGAAATTATCAAGGAAAGAACTGATGTTGATCAAAGTAAAAATGCATGGACAGATCTGAAAAAAAAGACAGCAGTGACAATTTCAAACTGTTGTCAAAAGTAATGATAACGAAAAACACGTAAACACTGACAAAAATTAGTTATCAGTCGCAAACTTTAGTAAACATTACCAAACAGTACCGAAAAATGATGACTAGAAACAAACACAAGTGAACGGAATTCAAAGGCGGGAAATGGTATGACAAAGCAGTATACAGTAACAGTAGTGACAATGGAAGAAACAGACTACAAAATACAGAATGATGGTGGAGAGTAGAAAACAGTGGAGAGAAACAATAGCCAGAGTTGTAGGAAGTGGTAAACAGTGCTGAAAAGTAATAATGATCCTTTTCTTTCTTGATGTTGTTGTTCTTGCTGTTCTAAATATAGTACGCAGGAGCACCAATTGCCCATAGATATTGAAAACTAACGCTGGCTGACTGTAGCTTCCCCGGAGGGAGTGACAAACATAGACACGTACGCGTCTCCA
>CM065719.1:52692070-52694570 GCA_033310375.1 Conus canariensis
AACAAAAGCCAGCTGTCTGTAAAATCAGTAGAGAGGAACCACCACTTACACGATTTTGCGGTGCGCTTAATTTATTTCTTCTTTTTTTCTTCTGTTCTTAGCGACGTAGTTTCTTCACGAAATGATCGAAAACGACTCACTTCTAGCACACAACTTGGTTGGTTGACATCGGCACTGAAAAGACAACTGTGAAGAAACACAGGGGGAGAAATAAGCCACACATACGCACACTCTCCGCTTGAACGTTGGGAACACAACTGTGAAGTTGCCAGAAGCGAAGACCAGTGGCTGTTTTGTGATCCTTGCCGGCTAGAGCTATACCTGAGAATTTCCAGCAAAGAAGGCGAAGCGCATCGTCAACTGCGAAAAATGAAGAGACAAACACGAGAGAGAGAGAGAGAGAGAGAGAGAGAGAGAGAGAGAGAGAGAGAGAGAGAGAGAGAGAGAGAGAGAGAGAGAAAGAGAGAGTGAGAAAGAGAGTGAGAGAGAGAGAGTGAGCAAGAGAGAGAGTGAGAAAGAGTGAGAGAGAGAGAGTGAGAGAGAGAGAGAGAGTGAAAGAGAGAGATGGGGAGGGAATAAAACATACATACACACACGTACGCGCGCGCATGCGTGCACGCACTCACACGAAAGAAAAACGAAACAGTAACAAAACAAAACAAACACAAAACCTGACTTTTTTTCTTCATGTGTTTGTTGAAATCTCCTTACTGTTTCAAAGTCTGAGATGCTGTGAGCTGTGGTTACAATAATAACAGTTGAAGCCTTCGTTGTTCTCTATAATAAATATGTGGTACATATTACATGCTTTGCCCTTGTTGTTGCTGTTGTCGTCGTCGTCTTCGTTGTCGTTGTCGTTGTCGATTTTGAGATACGTTTCTACTTCTCTAAGGAAACACTGGTCTATACAACAATGAAACAGCATCGAATAATCGCTTCAGGATTCAAAATTCCAAGACTTATCCCACTTCTGTTCTCACTAAGGCATGGCTGACACAGTACGGTGAACATGTTTGAACAGGCTTAGACGTAAACATACCAAGTATTGGAGAAAAAAAAAAGATGAATAGATAAATAAATGAATGAATAAATAAATAAACAAATGAATAGATAAAAGAACGTTAATGACCCGAGCGCATTTTGCTTATTTGACCCAACCCTTGTCCACAGCACAGGCTTGCCCATCCCGCCACAGGCAAATCCACGGGAGCAGTCAATGTCAAGTCGTCGTGAGGCAACTTACCAGAGGAGACGTTGCGCTGCTGCCAAGTCGCCTCAGCGGTGTCCAGCGGGGCCTGTTCTGATCCAGCACACACACACACACACACACACACACACACACACACACACACACACACACCCACACACAACACACTGCGTCCCTCAGTGTGTTGTTCAAATGTCCTGACCAACACGACAGGTGTCCGCATCTCTCAGGCCTGGGGATCCCCGGCTGTGACGTGAAAGGGATCGCAGATTACCGTTCTGCCATGTGACCCGTGAAACTCCATAATTCTATACTCATCATTTTAATGATCATCGGAAAAAATAGGGGAGAGAGAGAAAGAGAGAGAGGGAAAGAGAGAGAGAGAGAGAGAGAGAGAGAGAGAGAGAGAGAGAGACAGAGACAGAGAGAGAGAGAGTTTTTGTAAGGAGGAGCTGACATACTCAAGTCTCTAGGCACACAGTCAGTAGATAGTTAAAGAGTGCCAAACACCTGTCGTCTGTTAATTCCATTTGCTTCTGCAAAGTGGTTGGCGGGGGCGGAAGACAGTGGATAGGGACGCGGTGGGCAAAGGGGAAGACAGAAGAAAAAAAGGGGATGAGGACGGGGATCGGGGAGCGCTAAGCGGGGGTGAGGGAGGGGAGGGGGAACCAGGTGATTTCAACAAGTGCTACCTCCCTCAACCTCTTTTCCCTCTCTTTTCTACCTTATCGACAAAACTGAACACACGTTACTTTTCTTTTTTTTTAACGGAGGTGTGTTGAAAGCCTACCGTCCCCCCTCCCTCCCACCCCCCTCCCCTCCCTTTTTATAATCTGTTGTCAAGGGGAGGAGGTGGGCGTGAGAGGGAGGGAGGAGGAAAGAACGAGGTGAATGGCGGAGTACA
This sequence comes from Conus canariensis, assembly GCA_033310375.1. Classification (NCBI taxonomy): domain Eukaryota; kingdom Metazoa; phylum Mollusca; class Gastropoda; order Neogastropoda; family Conidae; genus Conus; species Conus canariensis. The sequence goes on from CM065719.1 coordinate 52,694,182, forward strand.
TGCAACGGCTGGGATCTCAACCTCATGCAGTCCACGTCGCCAAACCTGTTCTTTAAGGTTTAAGGTGCTTGGTATTCTGGCCTTCATTTTGTGCTCAACCTGTATGTTTCTTTCTTTCTCTCCCCTTTTCCCGTCTTTCTTTTGTTCATTCTTTTTCCCCCTATTTTTTTCCCTACTGTTCATGTATATAACCATTCATTTTTTTTTTTAAATTCAGGAGTTGAAAGGAAACAGATCTCATTATCATTATGTGTGTGTGTGTGGTGCTTTGGTTGCTGTAGTAGTGTCTTTGGGAGCATTGGTCCGTCTGTTAATCCCCATCTACAGTTCGAACGCGGACGGGTGGGAAAAGGTGCTAATGCAGTCAACCACATTCTTGACGCGTATTG
>CM065719.1:52702070-52712070 GCA_033310375.1 Conus canariensis
CACACACACACACACACACACACACACACGTACGTATGTACGTACGTACGTGCGCGCGCACACACACACACACACACACACACACACATGCGCGCCCCCGCGCGCGCGCGCACACACAGACACACACACACTCGCGTGCGCGCGCACGCACGCACGCACACACAAGCACGCACATCGTTCCCCTTCTCCTGTAAAGCAGGACAGAAGAACCAAGGAAACAGCTTTTCAATGGCTTCCCGCCCACTCCAGGATCCTTGCTGAATCATCAGACCAAAACAAAAAGTGGCGAGATGGGCAACACGGACAGACCGACCAGACAGACCATTAGCAACAGCCAGAAGAACAGCCACGTTAGGTCTCTCAAGCCCGCAGACAGATACAGATGACTACCATGTTAATGTTCCAGAGTGCAGCAAAAAGTCCGAATACTGAGTATCATCAGGTAATTCCTAAAACCGAAGTCAGGAGGACTACCACGTGTGACGTCCAGCGAACAGGAAGGGATCCTGAGAAGAAGCATCATCAGGTCAGACCCAAAGCCGGAAACGGACCGACAGAATGACCTCACGTTTACATCCAAAAAGCAGCAAGTGAACCTGGTGAAGAATACCATCAGGTCACTAAAACGACAGGCGAAATGACATGACGACTATCAGCCTGTATCCATAGAGCAGCAAGTGAACCTGGTGAAGAATACCATCAGGTCACTAAAACGACAGGCGAAATGACATGACGACTATCAGCCCGTATCCATAGAGCAGCAAGTGAACCTGGTGAAGAACACCATCAGGTCACTAAAACGACAGGCGAAATGACATGACGACTATCAGCCCGTATCCATAGAGCAGCAAGTGAACCTGGTGAAGAACACCATCAGGTCACTAAAACGACAGGCGAAATGACATGACGACTATCAGCCCGTATCCATAGAGCTGGAAGTGAACCTGGTGAAGAACACCATCAGGGCACTAAGGCGGTAGACAGAATGACGGGACTAGTGCCAGCTTATATCCTGAGAGCAGCAAGTATTCCGGGTGAAGAATAATTTATCATCAGGTCACGTAAACTGGAGACAGAACGACTGAGCGGCGACCATCTCATACACAGAGAGCAACAAGAGATCCTGGTGACGTGCATCATCAGTCACTCCTTAAGTTTGAGTGAAAAGACAAAAGGCGATTACCACACTAAGTCCAAAGAACAGGAAACGATCGTTGTGAGGATTGTCACCAGCTCATTTCTAAAGCCGGTGACAGAAAGGAAAAGACGACCACTGCTTTATGACCAGAGAGCAACGACGGAATCGCGGTGAGGAATATCATCAGGCCACTTGTAAAACTGGAAACAAAGCGGCGGCAGGACGACTATCATAATGGCCACGTATACATCTAGCTTGGGGCCAGCCCAGCACGGCATGGCTCGCTTGCTGATTTGAGTTTACACATAACAAGCTGAAACCATGAGACTGCAGACCCCATACGTTATCTCTGGAATTCAAGATGTCCATTTCCAGAGGTAAACACATGGTAACTGTCGGACCCAGAGCAGAGCTGTCAACGAATGCGGCGGTAAAGTTAACAACACGTCTGGTCACTGATTCATCAAAGTATACGCAAACGGCAGGCGTTTTTAAACATGGAAATTTTTGGAAAATGGTGATGCAAAAAAAAAAAAAAAAGAAGCGATGGGGACCTCGAGGTCTGTTTTCGAACAGACGATGTTCGGAAATCTGCATGGGAGGTAATCTGTGTTAGAGCTCATATTCAGCGAGAGTGACGCTGCCGTTTACAAGGGACATACAGTACTGGTGGGCACGCCCAGAGCAATGCCGCCCCATCAGTCAGCTTAGCAGTTCAATCACAGAGAGAGAGAGAGAGAGAGAGAGAGAGAGAGAGAGAGAGAGAGAGAGAGAGAGAGAGAGAGAGAATGTCAAACATGGGTGTGAATCAGTGCGTTTGTAATGCAGACAGTCGATATCTCGATCGCCATCCTGGTGTGAGCTTCGGATAAAATATTTGACTGTCTACGTCTATTTGTTAGGTCAATAAACTGAGAAAAGGTTATTCTGTTTGCAATGAAAAGACCGGCGTTATCTTCCCCTTATCTTTTTTTTCCGGAACAGATCTATGACACCTCATCAGCCACCCTAATGGATTCATCAGAGTGAGAAAATGCCAAAACATGGGCGTGAAACGATGCGCCTGGAACGCAGACACCGCGTTACAAATGGTTCGATTTCACGTGCTAACAGCGATCTGCATGTCTTGGGTTTGACGAGACGTGTGTTTACATAATGACGTATGAACAAATTACGTAATGATATTGACCCGTACACTTAGAAAAGGTAACTCTCATTTGCAATGGGAAGACGGACATTATGTTGCTCTGAATTTTTTCAGGACAGGTCTGTTAGAATCATTTGTCTACTAGGAGACAGGAAGTATCAAAAGGCACCGACATACTTCCTGTTTTATCCTAGAAAACAGTTTATATCCTTTAAAAAAAAAAACAGTCATAAGAGGGAAATATGTTTTCATTGCTGTTTTCCCTGAACAGAATTAGTTATCCTGCAATGTTAATTAGGAAATCTGTCACCATCAGTTTTCCTTCAAGAAAATTGACTGGAGAAAAATCAGTGATGATCACTCTGAAGAGAAACGTTATTCAAATTCAAGAAAACGAGTGTTCACATCCGAGGGAGAAAACAGGTATTATCACTGGGTTCGTCAAGAATAACTGTTTTCTTCAGGAAAACGGGGAGGGGGAGGGGGGGGGGGGGAGGGAAGGGTTATTACGAGCTTAAAAAGCGAATACGGTGTATTGGGTTCTTTTATGTTCGACGGCAACACACTACATCTCTACACTCTGTCAAATTGCCGTTGGGTATCACTATCGGCCTGAAAGCCAAGAAAACAGAGGTCGGTGCCACCACTTAACGTAAATGAGGAGAGGAAGAAAAGAGGGAAGGACGGGGATGGGAGGGGGGAAGAGGGGAGGGGGGGGGAGAAAAGTCTCAATCGCTGTGTCCTGCGAATGAAGTTACCGTGCAATCCTATCGATTGCCGCTATCGGATCCAAAAACCAGCCTAATGGACCATCCCGCATTAGGCAACCGGTCAACGACTGAAAGAAGATTGTAGTTTCCCCTCATGGGATGTGGACGGGCTGTGAGTACAGCGACAGCACCATTGTGAGCTTTTCTCGTCACCTGACTTCTCATAATTTGACCAATTTCTCGTCTTGCCTCTGTCTGAGAAAGGGGAAAGCGGGGAGGGGGGGGGGGATACAAGAAAATGTGTGTCAAAAACATCTAAAAGATAAGAATAAGAAGAAACGAAATAGTACTAGACGGAGTAGGAGGAGAAGAAAACAAAGAAGAAAAAGACAACAACGACGACAACGACGACGATGACAACAACAACAACAACAAGAACAACAACAGCAACAGCAACAAGATGAAGATGAAGCATGAGCTGCATCAGCAGCAACATCTTGCACACACGTAAAATCCCATCACCAACTTTCGGAAGAGAAGGTCAGTTTGGCCTTTGGTATGGATGACACGTTACACATAGCATGCACCTTCCCCGAGTATGGCTGCCTTAATGGCGGGATAAAAAAAATGGTCATACACCGAAAAGTGTCAGAATAATCAACTTGATGACTGTGGACACTAAAAGAAAGAAGAACAAGAACAACAACAACACCACCAGCAGCAGGAGAAGAAGAAGAAGACGGAAAAGAAGGAGGAGGAAGAGGAGGAGGAGGAGAAGAAGAAGAAGAAGAAGAAGAAGAAGAAGAAGAAGAAGAAGAAAAAGAAACAACAACAACAACAACAACAACAACAACAACTACAACAAGGCTTAAATGTTTCTAAACAAATCGACCCCCGTCTTCTACCATTTCTTGCCTCATACTTCATATAATCTAACTGCAGTTTTTGGCAGACCGAGGGAAACGGAGGCGGACAGGATGGGGGTTGGGGTGGTCTGGTGCAGGCGTTAGGGGGACTGGGAGGACAGGAAGAACCGGGAGGGACAGAGAGAAGGGGGGCGGGGGCCGGGAAAAGGGGCTGGGGTGGGAAGAAAGAGGTGGTGGCAGTGGGAGTGATGGTGGTGGAGGACGGGGAAGAGACAATAAAAGATCTGGCGCTGAAGTCTCCCTGTCGATCACTCTACGGAACACTGCTCACCGGAAGACAATATCTGACGAGGAGGAATCAGATACCACCCTCCCTCCCCCACCCCCCTCCGCTTCCTCGCCCCCTCCCCCTACTCTCTGCTGCTTACCCCCACCTCTCACACTCCAAACTCTTCCAGAGCAGGTCTGCAGCGGTCTCCCGTCGACCTCAATCTCCCCGGGAAGAACCGCCCGAAGAACCCGGGATTCCAGATCACCCGGAGATTAGGCCGCTCCCCTTCCCCTGGGATTAGTCCCGGCCCTGGAATCAGCAGCAGATTGCGCTGGTGGGCCCATGAGGGGTGAGGGTGGGGGCAGGGGGTGGGGGTGGGGGCTTGGTGTTTGCTGGAATGGAATTGCGTTCACTGCCGAACAGTGTCGGCTTTCAAAGGTTTTGTTCGGCTGGTTGGTTGGTTGGTTGGTTGGTTGTTGGTTGATTGTGTGTGTGTGTGTGTGTGTGGTGTGTGTGTGTGTGTGTGTGTCTGTGTGTGTGTGTGTGTGTGTGTGTGTGTGAGAGAGAGAGAGAGAGAGAGACAGACAGACTGACAGAGACAGACAGGCAGGCAGACAGACGGACAGAGAAAAAGACAGACAGAAGAGAAAGAGAGAGAGAAGAGAGAGAGAGAGAAAGAGAGAGAGAGAACAGACAGACAGACAGAGAAGAGAGGGTGTGTGTGTGTGTGTGTGTGTGTGTGTGTGTGTGTGTGTGTGTGTGTGTGTGTGCGCGTGAAAGAATGTCATGGCCTTAGCTTATTTTGATTGTTTGTTTGTTTATTTCATTTATACGGTGTTGAAAACGAGCAGTGTTTGCATTAAACATGAAGTTGCGAATGTTGTCATTAATTGTCATAAGTAATGTTGGAGGATGCGACAAATACTGGCATATGGATGCACATTAATAACGGTGTCGAACCGTCTGGATTTTACGATTAACGTGGGTGTCTGATCAGCTTAAAAGCCATAGAAATCGTCTCCGACACAGTTTTTACTTTCAATCTTCTCAGTATAATAATCATTCTAAATCACATGACTTACACTCATGAATAGTCAGCAGGCGTAGCTCCAGTTCAAGTTCAGTAATTCTACAAAGACACTGTCATATACAGCACTTATTGGCATCACAGCATTGGCATTACCTCACTGGCATCACAACACACACACATGCTGTACCGGCATTACGATATACATGTACAGGACTTACACCGACATTCATCTTCACTCCTTGACTGCTGACGTTTTCGTGTCGGAAAACAGTTATGTTTAATGTCTGAAGAATAATCATTATCATTTCAAGTGAACCGATTTGCCCCGTGTCAAAGTGGCAAAAGACTGAGGGTGGTACGTCTGTCTGTCCCGCCCTTTCACAGAGATGCCACAGCCTCTCTCGCTCACAAAGCAGAACTGTCGATACCTGTTAGGAATTTAAATTTGACCCCTATCTTCTCCTTAAGAAAGCAACGGTATTTAAACATATAATAAAACTAAAAGTAAATGAAATAAAACAAACAAATAAACAAAAACAAAATAACAACTGCAGAGGAGTAACAGCAGCGATTTTATTTTTTTAAAAGAATGGGACGAAGCATGCCAACAAAATTAATTAAAGCGTGTTGTTTTGATCGTGATAGTTCTTATGGCGTAGAAATCTTCTCTCTCTCTCTCTCTCTCTCTCTCTCTCTCTCTCTCTCTCTCTCTCTCTCTCTCTCTCTCTCGTCACAGGTTCTCGGCTTAGAGAAGATGAGTGTCGTCTACTACACACATGGTTCGGAGATTCTGACCTGAATTAATGTTGTCTCCTCAAACACTGATCAAAATTACACCCTTGACAACATCCTCTGAACAACGTCCAATCACATCCGACCAGCTCAGAATGCAGAAACAACAGGGTCTGTTTCTCCACAGAAACAAACTGTTTGGCGGAAGAGCTGTTTGATGGAAAGCAAGTCCGACAACAATGAATCACATCACAGTCAAGCGGCACAACTCCAACCGATGAATACACTTGCTCTTCCAATACGCAAGGATGATAAAAAGAAAATGTTTCATACATAGGTCGAACCTTGATCAGTCAGCCAGTGCAGCGTCACGTCGTTTGGAAGGCATTCGCGATGAGGGCAGCAAGTCACAGGAGTGGCCTATCTGCTTGGCTTGGCTTTCATAGAATTGCAAATGTCATTTCGATTCAGCCGGCTGGAGTTCCGAAGGTCAAAACGTGAGGATCGTTTTCAGTTGTTGTTGTTGTTTTTTTTCCCCTCTTCTTTTTATCATCGTTTCATTTTGCCTTCCTCTGTCTTTTGTGTTTGTTTCTTTTATCTCTGTTTTTCTTTTTTTTTCTTCTTTTTTTGATGCAACATATGAACAACAACACTTACTGTAACAGTTTCTTCCAAAACAACACTACATTACTGTTTCCATGCGTACCGAATAGCGTACTGAACTGCAACAACTGCGTGAAATGTCAATGTGCTTGTGGATGTACACTAATTGCACTCTGTATGATTCTGTGCCCGATGATTTATACAAGCATATCTCCCTCTCCTTTCTCACGGATTTCCTCTCTCCTTCCTTCCCATCTTCCCTCACCCGTCCTTCTCGCTTTCTCTCTCTCTCTCTCTCTCTCTCTCTCTCTCTCTCTCTCTCTCACACACACACACACACACACACACTCATACACACACACGCGCGCACACGCGCGCACGCACGCACAAGCACACACCACACACACACACACACACACACACACACACACACACACACACACACATACACAAGCGCGCTTGCTTGCTTGCACGTACATCCCAGTTTCACTCCTGTGTAAATAAATGTACCTTTTAACAAAAAAATTTAGGATCAATCTGATTTAAAGATCACCACCCCCCCCCCTTCCGGGCAGTGCAATCACTATCAATGTACACAGAACAGATGACGACGATAGTGTTCAACATTACTGAACAATAAAGTTTTGGAAGGGGCTGAGGAAGAAGAGATACAAATGAGTTCAACACGTCCACCGTTTTTCCTTCGGAAATTCAAGATATAGACAGGTTGAGTGGATGAGTGTGAATAAGCTCATGAAATGCACAAAATGACACGCACACAGACACCCAGAGACAGACAGATCATTTAAGAGTTATGACTGATAATCAATCACAAGATTTAAACAAAACTCTATCCACAAAACGCAGCAGTAGGAATGAGAACTGTGAATCCAAGCCAAGTCTCTTCAACGTGCATCGGCATTACAAATTCTTATCTGAACGTAATAATGGACAAAGAAAGAAGACTTGACAAGGAACGAGTTTGGAAAGTACAAACAAACATTCAGACAACGACGACGACGAAGAGGGGCGTGGACTCTGAAGAAGAAGAAGAAGAAGAAGAAGAAGAAGGAAGAAGAGGAAGAAGAAAAAGAGGAGAGAAGGAGGAGGAGAAGAAGAGAAGAGAAGAGAAGAAAGAAGAAGAAGAAGAAGAAGGAAGAAGAAGAACAACAACAACAACAACAACAACGAGAAGAAGAAGAAGGAGAGAGAGAGAGAGAGAGAGAGAGAGAGAGAGAGAGAGAGAGAGAGAGAGAGAGAGAGAGAGAGAGAGCACCTTTTTAAGATCCTGCACCTTCAAGGAGCTAAGATCAAGTGAAAAATCTCTTTGAAAAAGAAGAAAGTGAACATCTTTTGAACATCGTGCGGTCAAACAACTTCAGATGAAGTGCTAATCACAGGCATCATTAACCATGTACGAGTCATCCAATCATGTCTTGATCTTACCACATGTATCTAAGTGTTTAACATAAAGTGTGCGCGGGAACGTGTGTGTGTAGTGTGTGTGTGTGTGTGTGTGTGTGTGTGTGTGTGTGTGTGTGTGTGTGTGTGTGTGTGTTTGTGCATGTGCGAAAGCGTGCGTGCTAGCGTTCGTGCGTGCGTGCGTGGTGTGTGTAGTGTGTGTGTGTGTGTGTGTGTGTGTGTGTGTGTGTGTGTGTGTGGCGTAGCACGCGCGCGCGTGTAACCTATGCGTGTATGTTGGGAGAGGGCGAGGGGGGATTGGGTGAGTGGGTGGGCGCGTACACCTCCCAGAGTAACGACTCTCTCTCTCTCACCCCCCCCCCCCCCCCCCATACAGAGTAACTGCCTGACAGAGCAGAGAGAGAGAGAGAGAGGAGAGAGAGAGAGAGAGAGAGAGAGAGAAGAGACAGACAGACAGACAGACAGAGCGAGAAAGAAGAGACAAAGACAGAAACAGACAGACAGATAGACAGACAGAAAAACAGATAGACAGAAAGACAGACGGACGGACAAACACAGAGAGACAGACAGAGGCAGCAGAGGGATACAGAAACATACACACAGGCAAACCGAAAAAACATTCAGACAAACAGGGAGGGTCCCAGTGGACTAGACCCAGACAGATTCATCACTGAATGACACTTCCTCTGTGTGTGTGTGTGTGTGTGTGTGTGTGTGTTGTGCGTACGTTGTGCGTGCGTGCGTGCGTGCGTGTGCGTCGTGTGTGTGTGTGTGTGTGTGTGTGTGTGCGGTGCGTGCTTGTGCGTGCGTGCGTGCGTGTGGTGTGTGTGTGTGTGTGTGTGTGTGTGTGTGTGTGTGTGCGTGCGTGCGTGCGTGCGTGTGTGTGTGTGTGTGTGTGTGTGTGTGTGTGTGTGTGTGTGTGTGTGTGTGTGTGTGTAGTGTTGTGTGTGTGTGTGTCACTGTCTGTATGTCTTTCTCTCTCTCTCTCTCTCTCTCTCTCTCTCTCTCTCTCTCCTCTCTCTCTCTCGCTCGCTCTCTCTCGCTCTCTCGTGTACTCAGTACTACTGTATTGTGACATGAGCAAAAGGAACAGGGAAGAAGGGGGAGAGGGGGGGGGAGGAGGGGAGGGCGGACCTCTACAACGGAGATGAAGATGAGAGAGTGGGAAGAGGAATAAGAAGACGGGGATGGCGGATAAACAGAATACGGCAAAAAGAAGGAAGAAAATAAAGAGAAAAAAATCTTATTAAAGTCCACCTCGAAGAGGAGGAATGACGAAGGAGAGCAAGACAGAAACAGATGATGTTGATTATAGCCCAGCCGACCGCAAAGAGCCATGTCAGGGCTGTCACCTCACTGAAGTCAACTCTTTGGTCGTATGAAACACACGCACGCACGCATGGTCGCACGCAAGCACGCACACACACACACACACACACACACACACACACACACACACACACACACACACACACACAAGACTGAGAAAGTAAGTAAGTAAGAAGAAGCAGATAGATCAGGGATGGGAATATTGTATTCATGGTTGGCAGTTGCTTGCTGTGAAGAGCTTAAATCTAAACATTCACTCCACATCTTTAAACCTATGCGCTTAATTACGTTGAGTCATTTACCATTTCTTTCTAGCCTACATAGAAAACTAGCTAGCTAGCTAGCTAGATAGATAGATAGATAGATAGAGACAGACATACAGATGAAAAGACAGACAGACAGGCAGACGTAGATGGTAGATCCATATTCGCTGTGTACACAGAACTAGCCTCTTTTACACACACACACACACACACACACACACACACACACACACACACACACACACACACACACACCCTTTACAGAAAAATGATACGACAATGTTCGACATTTATCACAAATACCTATTATCCAATAATCCGATCGAGAACGTACAGGTAAAATTTTGCAGACATGTATTAGGCGTACACAGAAAAGCAATGAAATTGCCAGTACTAGCTGAACTTGGAAGATATCCTTAGTGTCAAGAAATAATGAGTCAAGTAGTCATGTTTTGGATCCATATAATGGAATCAAAGGAAGACTCATAT
>CM065719.1:52719570-52737070 GCA_033310375.1 Conus canariensis
CATTTCAGCGACGCCGAGATTCGAACCTTCACGTCCTCCTGGACGGTTAAGCGTGTTCGGGGTTCGTCTTTTTGACGGGGGTCTTACCCACAAAACTACCGGATACCTGTTTTGACTGGGGAAATTCAAGCCTTGTGAAGTGCACTTCTGTTCCTCCTCGATCAGAACCAGCTGGTATTCTGTCCGCTGACTCTACTCTACTCTACTCTACTCTACTCTACCCTACTCTACTCTACTCTACGTTAGGGTTCTGGTCCTCTTCTTACCATAAATCAGTGACCGTTTCATGAAATCACTGGGTAATCAGTCTACAACCCCGTCCCCTGGCTCCAGTCTCTATAGTCAGGACTCTGGCTCGGACGTTAGATTCCCTAAAGCTGTTGGCTAGAGTGGCATATTTTCTGCAGACGTAGGCTTGCTCCATTCTGCTTTCATGTGGTACAGTGAGTTCAGTTCAAAAATCGCTTGTTTTGATGAATTTGAATAGAGAAGTATATCGAGTCTTATGCCACTTCTCCAGATTATCTCTGGATGTTTTTTCATTTCACCGGGGAGGGGAGGGGGGGGGGGGGTGTCTGTTGTTCAGTCCAAGCCATCCGTTCAATCCAACAGAGCTCCGCTTCTATGTTCTTGATTTTTACAACTGTTCATCTCATGATTCGTGGCCTCCTGCAGTTTAGAACGTCGTCGCTGGAGCTTATGGTGGTCTAGTGTTTCCTCTGGCTGTTCGATCTCCTTAAACACTTGGTTGTGTTTACAAGCGTACCTTCCCCAGTTCAGCGCCATTTTGTACGAACTCAAAAACATATTCCACAGTTGGTTCGCTCCGACGGAGCAGATTTCCTCCATTTAATGGGGCCGGAATAGCTCAGTGGTAGAGCGCCGGACTTGTAATCTTGGTGATCCTGGGGTTGCGGTTTCGAATCTCCGCCGGGCCGTTTCGGTACAGGGGGATTTTTCCTTCGGGGTGAACATTGGTTCTCACTCCATTTCCCATACCGTCCTTCGAATGAGACTTTTAACCGAGGTTCCGTGTGTGAACGCACGCATAACAACTTGCACACACGTAAAATCCCATCACCAACTTTCGGAAGTGAAGACCAGTTTGGCCATTGGTATGGATGACACGTTACACATAGCATGTACCCTGCGTGAGAAATGGAAAGAATGAAGGAAGTAAGGAAAGTGAGTGAACGATATTGAACGATATGGACTGGATGACAAGGGAAAAAACTGAATGAGGCGCCAGCTGGCAGCTCTTCAGTCGGCACTACCCAGGTAGGCAGCCCGTTGTGTAAGCGAGTGTGGATTGTAAAGCGCTTAGAGCTTGGTCTGTAGCCGAGGATAGGCGCGGTATAAGTATTCATCATAATAATAATAACCAGTTTTGAATCGAAGGGCAAGAGGTCAGACACTGATTGGGGTAGAGGCTGGCATCGAAAGGAGCCTTATGCCATGTCTCATTCCAGCCGAGACTTCTATGGAATGCGTTTTCCCACGTGGCTGATTTGCTCCCGCTGGCCTGGCTTGTCTACCTTTTGGATTTTCTTAGCATCCTCTTATCTAGTCCTGTGTTAGCACGTCCCTCTTTGCTTTCCCTTTGGCCTTTGACCACCACTTCCACTTCTAGTGCTACCACTCCCTGCCCCTTGATGTGTTCATGTGTGTCCTGCTATTTCCTTAAGCTGGGGGGTTTCCTTTGCCACGTCCTGGACTTGCCCATGTTCTGCCGGCCTTCGCCTTGGACTGGTTGAGGTATCGATCCCGACAACAGCCAGTTTCATAATATTCATATCATCAACTGCTTAACCAAATATGCACCTGACCGACCAGCCAAGCCAACCAACCAACCAACCACGCAACCGGCTAACCAAAACAACCAAACAAGCAAAAAGACCAAAACAAAAAAAAGTAGCAAGCCCATCGAGTTATGAGAACCGAAAATCTTTGACCTTCCTCAAACTTTATTCAATCTAAACTTTCAAAGTAAAGATTGCTTCATAACGACCAAAAGATTTTGTTTTTGGTCATTCTCAATTTGAAGCTAGAATTACTGCTTTTGTTTAATTTCATGGCTTCTCTAATGACATGAGAAAAAAAAGCTAATGTAGCAAATACGGTGGAGTTGATGAGATTACACAGGAAATGTCACGTTTGGTTTCAATTGTACGACTGACGTCAAAAGCGGATTCTTTTAACACAAGCGTTTTGCCGCTCCTTTGTTTGAAGCCATTCATCTTGGAGAACTTGACACGATCTACACCGATGAAGTGAAGGGGTTATACTGCAGATGTAACTTTGAATTGTCATGATCGTGTTTGATTACAGAACTCCCTCATGATTGGACACAAAGCGTAGCTTGGCTTAACAAAACATTGTTTTGAATGCCCGTGTCATTAGTTTGACGTTGTTTCTGTCTTATATACTTCTTCTGTCTGTCTTTCCGTCTGTCTGTCTCCCTCCCTCCCTTCCTTCCCCCCCTCTCTCTCTCTCTCTCTGCATCCGCCTGCCTGCCTGCCTGCCTGCCTCTGTGTGTGTGTGTGTGTGTGTGTGTGTGTGTGTGTGTGTGTGTGTGGCGCGCGCGCGTGCGTGTATGGTGTGGGTTGTGTGTTGTGTGTGCGTGTGTGGTTGTGTGTGTGTGGTGTGTTTCAAATTTAACGTCTATCCACTCTAGGTGATAAAAAAGAAACACCTCATCAACACAAAATAAACAAACAAACAAACAAACAAACAAACCAGACCCTCATGATAAAGCTAGAAAACTACAAACGATTTCGATATGGGAGAGAACAGTGAGAAGCAGGGGACGGATGAAGATGGTCCTTTCGTATATCTGATGTAGATTTAGTAGTAGGTATTTGATTGACTTACTTAAAAGTAACCTCATAAGTATGAGGAAAAAAAATGTAAGAAACTATAAGTACTTACTTATTGGACTCTTTGATAAGGAAAGAAAGAATTCATAGGTTAATACTGGTGATTCAAAAATATTTCTAATTGTGTATATAGAAAGCATGGGTATAAATTGTTTGATGGGGCACATGAAATAATATGATGAACTGTGATGCTCTGTCCACAAACACAGGAGGCATTTTTACTACATTTTGTTTTAAGAGCATCGAATTTCCACCTATACATAAGGGGCGATAACTTTCTGCTGATGTGGGACTGTGTTTTAAAGTTTGTAATCTTAAAGTCTCTGTAAATAAACTTTTTGTGAGACTTTTCAAAGGAATTCTGGAAATGGTTCCAAGCAAATGATTCCACTATACTGTATTGTTCTTGAACCGAAAGTAGAAAATTCATCCTGAGAGACTCTGAAATACATTTTGCACCTTGTTTGGCAGCTCTGTCTACTTTGTCGTTATAATAAAACGAACAGTGTGACGGTATCCAGCAGGAAGTAATTGCCGTGTCTTGTATAGAGAGAGCATGAATTAAATTGCTAATTTCAATTATCATTTCTGATCTATTCTGCAATTTTAATTATTTCAGTGCCTGAAGCACAGTCTTTGAATCAACACAAAAAGGCACTTGAAATATAGATCGTGGGAAATTTAGAAGATAATTTAACGCCATTAATATTGCAGTAAGTTCCGCAGTAAAAAATATTTTATTTTTCCCCAGTGAAAAACATTTCTCTACTTTTAAATCAGGTATCAAATAAGCAGAACCCGCATTCTTCTGAATTAATGACCCATCTGTGTGTACTTTTAAATGATTTGGATACTTCTCTTCAATATGAGATTTAACAGTGCTTGCCACTATATTTATATTGTCCTTCTTTTTTAAATCAATGTGGCCAATATCAAAATAGGCCCTTTGAAGTTCCCAGTGTGTGTGTGTGCGTGCGTGCGTGCGTGCGTGCGTGTGCGTGCGTGCGTGCGTGCGTGCGTGGTGTGTGTGTGTGTGTGTGTGTGTGTGTGTGTGTGTTTGTTCTCTATCTCTGTCTCTATCTCCCTGTCTCTGTACCTACCTCCCTCCCTCGCTCCCAACGCCCATCTCCTCTCCTCTCTGCGAATTCTTTTTTACTCTTATTATGTAAAAGCATATCAATAATAGTCAGTCGTGTTAACATGTGGAACGTTGTCTTGTGTCGACATTGTAGCAGATGTAAGAAATGCTACCTTCGTTTATCTTTTTATACAGCTCGCTGAAAACCTCAAACAAACGATCACTAAAACTGGTTAACTTTTTACCTATTCTTAATAAAATCCGAGGCGTTTTCTTTTTGTGTGTGTGTTGCTTTTCTGACTTCTTCTGAGGATTGCATATCAAATCTTCCTTTATGTTGTTTCAGTGATTGCCACTGTTTATCTTATTCATCTTGACTCTGTGGTATTTGTAACAGTATTCCCTGTGTAACTGAAGCCTTTTCCTGTCATTTCACCATGCCTCAAATCCGATGTGATGTTTTGGTCGCGGTGTGTGTGTTCTGTATGTACGTGCGTGCGTGCGTGCGTGCGTGCGCGCGGCGTATATGTGTGTGTTGTATCACCCCAATCAGATAGAGAATCAAAACAACAACAACAAAAGTAATGATGATGATGATGATGATAACAGCAACAACAACGACAACATAAATCAACATCATCATCATCATCACTTTCCTGTCCCGTCTCCAAAACTGAGTGGTTTTCTTTTCTTCCTTTTTGCTCATCCTCCTGAAATCCGTGTTCCTATCCTAGCCATCTTAAATCCATTTTTCCTGTCCCATCTTTCTGAAATCTGTATCCACTCCCATCCACCTGAAATCCGTTTTTTTTCTTCTGTTCCGTCCTCATGAAATCCGTTACCATTTTTTTTCTTTTTTTGTTTTTTGTCCTATCCTCCGGAAATCCGTGTTCCTGTCCCAGCCATATAAAATCCGTTCCCCCCCCCCCCCTATCCCGTCCTCCTGAAATCCGTTTCCTGTCCCGTCCTCCTGAAACCTGTTTTTCCTGTCCCATCCCCCAGAAATCCGTATTACCCGTCGCCTCATCCAAGAAGGAGAAGAGGGGTGGGAGAAAAAAAAGAAAAAAAGAAGAAAGATACATTTGATTTTTCTGCCATGTGCAGGATGCCTCCTGATTCACGTCACCTCAAACCTGACTGAACCTGTAGAGTGTTCTAGCAGATCAACCTACATGTCCTTCTCCATCCTTCTGTGGTATTGATTTGGGGCCAGACCAATTCTCCACTTACTTCCTGGTGGCACTGCTGGCGGTTAAAAAAAGAGAGAGAGAGAGAAGCAGAAACAAAAAACAGGCTTTGAGGGATAAGTCAAGCAAGTCCATATCGTACCTGACAGGGGAGAAAGGGGGATGGAGGGAGAGAGGGGAGGTGGAGGAAGGATGAGGTATTAGTACTTCTTCCTTGTTAGAGTTCTTACTGCAGAAAATAGAGAACAGAGGCCATTATACACGCTTAAAGAGACAGATACGAACATCATTAGATAGAAAGGTTTCTAGAAAGAAGGGAGGTAGAGAGGGTACGAGAGAGAGACAGACAGAGACAGAGACAGACAGAGGGAGAGAGACACTGGCAGATAGAGAGAAAGAGAGAGAAAAAGGGGGGAGGGGGGAGAGAGAGAGAGAGAGAGATAGGCAGACAAAGACAGACAGACAGAAAAAAGTTGGAGATAAAGGAAACTGACAGAGAAATGACAAAGCTCTAAATCGTGGGAGGAACATCACCCCCCCCCCCCCCCCGAAAAAAGGGGAGAGCAGGAAGGGAAGAAGGGAAAGGTGGGGCAGCACGAGTGCGTGTGTGTGTGTGTGTGTGTGTGTGTGTGTGTGTGTGTGTGTGTGTGTGGTGTGTGTGGTGTGTGTGTGTGTGTGTGGTGTGTGTGTGTGATGTGGTGTGTGTGTGTGTGTGTGTGTGTGTGTGTGTGTGTGGTGTGTGTGTGTGTGTGTGTACGTGTGTGTGCTTGTTGCGTGCGTGCGTGGTGTGTGTGGGTGGTGTGGTGTGGTGTGGTGTGGTGTGGTGTGGTGTGGTGTGGTGTGTGTGGTGTGTGTGTGTGTGTGTGTGTGTGTGTGTGAAGATTGAAGGGTACTGCTGGTGCAGGGATGGGAAGGTGAGCATGTCCAGAGGAGGATGGTGAGGGGAAAAGGAAACTTTGCATCCTCTGCTCTTTCGTGATGTCGCCTCGTCCACGTCAGTCCAGTCCTAATCGAACACGCCGTTTATTCCAGCAGACCTGAACGTCTTCCTCCGTCATTCTGTGGTATCGATTCGGCCCTCGACCAACGTACGCTCTACCTCCTGGTGGCCTTGTTAGAAAAAAGAAGTAGGCGGAAAAAAGCTTTTTAGGGACAAGGCAAGAAAATCCCTAATGTACCTGACTTGGGAGAAATGGGGTGAGAGAGAGAGAGAGAGAGGGGGGGAGGGAGATGGAAGAGGAGGGGGTGGTGGCAGTACATACACAGGAGGAGGAGGAGGAGGAGGTTAAGCTCGTAATGGATCAAACAGAGAACAGAGACCATTACACATGCTTAAAGAGACAGATTTCGAAAATCAAAATAGAGAAAGGTAGAAAGAAAAAAAGGAGATGAGGGCGGATTAGAGAAAGAGAGAGAGTGAGAGAGAGAGAGAGAAGACAGAGACAGAGAGAGACAGCGAGAGAGAGAGAGAGAGAGAGAGAGAGAGAGAGAGAGAGAGAGAGATAGGGAGAGACAGAGACAGACACAATGAGAGACAGAGAGACAAGGACAGAGGAGAAGAGAGAGAGAGAGAGAGAGAGAGAGGAGAGAGAGAGAGAGAGAGAGAGAGAGAGAGAGATGGAGACAGGGAAAACCAGTCGGAGATATAGAAAACTGACAGAGAAATGACAAAGCTCTGTTTCATGAAAAAATATAATAATAAAACATAGGGTGGACAGGAAGAGAGGAAGGGAAAGATGAGAGAGCAGGAGGGTGTGTGGGTAAAGACGGAAGGGTATTGGTGGTGCAGGGATGGGAATGGAGGGGGGGGGGGGGAGGAGCGGTGGGGAGGGGAAAAAAAGATATTTTACTTCCTCTGCTCTTTCGGAATGTGTCCTCGTCCACGTCAGTCCAGTTCTAATCGAATACGCCGTTCATTCCTCCAGACAGACCTCAACGTCTTCCTCCGTCATTCCGTGGTATCGATTTGGCCCCAGACCGAAGTACCCCCTACCTCCCGATGGCCTTGTTAGAAAAAGAAGAAGAAGAAAGCTTTAAGGGATAAGGCAAGGAAATCCCGTATGTACCTGATTGAGAAGAAATGGGTTTACAGAGAGGGGGAGGAGGAAGAGGACGGGAATAGTTTCGTTACATCTTACTTGTTAGAAATCGTAATGGGGAAAACAGAACGGGAGCCATTAGGAACATTTAAAGAGACAGATACGAAGACAGTAAGAAAGCCAGAGAGAAAGAGATACAAAGGGTCACACACACACACACACACACACACACACACACAACACCAAAAAAACAGAGAGAGATAGAGAGAGGGAAAGGGAGGGAGGAGGGAGAGACAGAGACAGAGACAAAGAGACAGAGGGACAGACAGACAGAGTGAGAGAATGACAACGACAATGGTTCTTTACAACGGTGAAAATACTGGCTTAGTCAGCCATTTTATACTTGCCGCTACTGTTCTACTAAGAGAATACGAGAGAGAGAGAGAGAGAGAGAGAGAGAGAGAGAGAGAGAGAGAGAGAGAGAGAGAGAGAGAGAGAGAGAGAGAGAGAATATGAAACTAACAATGACAATGATTCTTTACAACGGTAAAAGTATTGACTTAATCAGCCATTTTCATACCTGCCGTTACTATTCCACCAAGCTAGCACTAAAAGAAACGAATACGGATGATTTATTCATTATAGGCCATGGCCCCTTATGAAGGGGGTGGATTAAACATGAACAAAAATGATGATATACACATATTGAGCTAAATGAAAACAGCACATAATCAAGAAAACGCTATGCTCCGGAGTTGAACAGCTTTGTGTAAGTACAACGCAGACTTTTCAACAACGTTCTCTTTTGTACAAGCCAGGAGCCAGACGAGTCTAAACACAAATGGTTGCCGATAATTCATAGGAGGAATGAACTCATCTCTGAGATCATCCAAGGCAGTACACTGTAATACAAAAGGAACTTCATTTCACACGCGTGTTTGCATAATGGACAAGTAAGATCAGAATTACAATGCTGCCTGTAACGAAAAAGATGAACTAAGATACTCCAAATCTAAATCTCGTCATTATAATGTTTATATGTCTATCCATTTTCAATAACAAGTAAGTCGGATTACAGTGCAAGGAGTCATACTGCTTATACAGATCAAATCTAGTACTGTCATTCATATGTGAATTCCATTCTTGCCATCTGCTATCAACCGATCTGGTAGTAGCATTCGAATAAAGGTCGGTTCATCTCCTACATCTTGATTAAACCAGACATGTCCAAAGCCAAGTTCATATAATTCAACTCTTAGTCTTGTAGCCAAGTTTACTTTCCCCTGGCATCTAGCTTATATCATATGTTATGAGCTTTCTTCGGTAATCTACAATCATTCCTTTTTATCACTTTCAAGCAGTACCGAACACATCTAACAACAAAATTCAAGTATATTGTGTGCCTGTTAGTTTACCCATAAACCAAATGACTGGAGGTTGGCATTAAACCCCCCAAAATCTCTTTAGGGCAAATAAATGAACTTTCCCACAAGTGACTGCAGCTTTATGCACATCCCAAATTTCAGCACCGCATTGCACAATGGATTGGATTTGGGAGTCAAACAGTTTTACAAATACTTCGAACGACTGATTTCCCAAAGTTGACAGTTTCCTCTTTATACACAAAACAGCGTGTGTTGCTTTGCTCGCTAAATTTGTACAATCAAAATCAAAACTTAATCCGGTCGAAAAATAGATTTCTAGATATTTGTATACATTTACGACAGGCATAGTTATTCCGTTATAATCCAAGTGTTCTCTTGCCCTTAGACAGCCACCTTTACTGCATACAATTATGTTTCTCTTCTGCATATTTACCTTCAGTTGTTCAGAAGAAGCAGCGCGCGACAAGTTTTTCAACTGTGTTTGTAAACTTATAACTGTTTGAGACAACATCATCTGCCAGGAAAAGTATAAACAGTTCCAAAAGGTCCTCGGTAAATTGGGCTCTATGTCCACCATTGTTAATAACTTCAGATGTTAATTCGTTAATAAACAAAGAAAACAGAGTAGGACTACACACGTCACCTTGTTTACCACCACCAGTACACATAATATAATCTATCAATTTCCTTCCACTTCTCACTCTAGATTTTACACTAGCACTAAGAGAGAGAGAGAGAGAGAGAGAGAGAGAGAGAGAGAGAGAGAGAGAGAGAGAGAGAGAGAGAGAGAGAGAGAGAGAAGTGCGAATGCGAATGCGAATATTTATTCAGATTAAGGCCATAGCCCATACTGAAGGGGTGGTACCCGCAATATACATGATATCAATTACTGAAATGAAGGAAAATGACAAGAGAAGGCAAGTACATATGCATCATACAATGTTATTAGGAATATACAGTACGTAACCTCTTTTGTGCTTCATAAATGTACATAGCAAGGTTAAAGAGAATGTCTTCATTTCTTGACGCCAGGAGTAGATTAACTCTGAAAATACAAGGGTCAGAATAAAACTTTGGCTTTATGAATTTTATCCTGAGGTCATGAAAAACAGGACAGCAAAAAAGGAAATGGATTTCATCTTCCTTGGCCAGGTAACATAAACGACATGTCATTTCATTATCACTCACAACACTGTATCTGAAACGGTGACAAGCTATATCAGAAACACCAAATCTAAACTTGCTTAACGCACTCTTAATATATCTGTTCATATCCATTTTAATGTATGGCTCTATCACATTAGTTGTTTTAAAGAGTCTGTACTGCGCAAATCTGTCACTGCTATAAATATGATCATGCCAGTCCTGCCATCTGCAGTCAATAATTCTTTGTTTAAAACATTTCAAGAACCCTACGATACTTTCAACGCCCTGGTTATCCCAAACATAAGCAAAGCCATATGAATTTAAACAGTGACGAACATTGGTAGCCCATGTCTTCTTGCCATTACAATCCAAATTTCTCAATATCTTATAAGCTTTAAAAGGTATTTTAATTTCGTCCATTCTTGTTATTTTCAGCCAGTATTTAATGCATTTCAAAAACGAATTAACATAAATCGGATATCTTCCCAGATCACCATATACTAAATCATTCGGTGTTCGATTATCTACATTCAAAAATTTTTTCATAGCATACAAATGCACATTTTCGATCACGACGCTTTTCTCAAGTGCCCAAATTTCTGCTCCATATTGTAGGATTGGCTGCACCTGAGAGTCAAACAGCTTTGAGAAAACTATAAAAGCGCTACAATTCAGTGTATATAAAATGTGAAGTATAACTGTAACTGCTCTCTTTGCTCTGTTTGCAATATCTTGGCATCCAAAAGTGAAACTTAATCTGGTTGTGAAATAGAATCCTAAATACTTATATGCATTGACTACAGCAATACACTGACCGTCATAAATCCATCTCTCATTTCGAGCCAAATAACCACCTTTACGAAAGACAATAATATTGGTCTTATTCATATTTACTTTTAGTTCTAATCTGGTTGCAGCAGAATACAAGCTATTCAGCTGTCTTTGAAGTCCAACGACCGTTGTAGACAATAAGACAATATCGTCGGCAAAAGCAACACAAATAATTCCAAAAAGTCAAAGGTTACACCATGCTTTCCATTTTGAATAATTTCCAAAGCTAATTCATTTATGAACAAAGAAAACAAAACTGGACTACAGACGTCCCCTTGAGAGAGAGAGAGAGAGAGAGAGAGAGAGAGAGAGAGAGAGAGAGAGAGAGAGAGAGAGAGAGAGACAGACAGACAGACAGACGGAGACATAGACAGAGAAAGCAAGTAAGAGATCAAGGACACAAAGCTCTCTTTCTCTTTTTTTTTTTTTTTTTGCTGTCCCAACCTCTACGCCCACCTCAGAGGCAGTGCACCCACGCCGCTCATTCCGACACCCCGTCCACAGCCACCGCCCGGTCGGCCCCGCCGCAGCCCCGGCACCGGCAATCCACAGGGAGCAGTCAATGTCAAGTCGTCAAGAGGCAACCCACCGGAGGAGACACTGTACTGCTGCCGAGTCACTTCGGTGGTGTTCAGTGGCGCCTGTTCTGATCTAACATAGGCAGGACACCATCTACTAAGCCCCCTACTGACGACAATAATTGCTTAGTCGCGGAGCCGGCGTGAGTGAGCTCTCCCTCCGGAGGGCGCCACCACGTCCGTCCAACGACAGCCCCCATGGACTCGCCGATACCGGTGACCCAGACGGAACCAAACCAAGGCCACAGACGTAGAGAGGACATAGAAATTGAGGTCACCATGAGAGCAGGGCATGAAGGGCCACAGAATTTGAGACATTTTTTTTTATGCTGATCGATGAGAATGAGGATGATTAAGATGATGCTACGGATTTCCATTTCAGTCTAAGACTACATGACAGGGCTGTACTCTACGCTTCCTTTCATAATATATCCCGGTGTCAACCAGGCCCGAGAGATACAGGCACCTGCAGTGCTGGTCAGGAAATTTGAGCAACACTCTCAGAAACGCATCCATTAAGTGGATGAAACTCGACTGTGTGGTCCCATTCTTCCCAACTGAGTCCGCAGCAAACTCAACTCTGGGTAGGAGCCGGTCGGGGCAGAAAAACCCACATGACTCTGATGGGATTCGAACCCACGACCTCCCAGCCGGGAATCCGCGACGCTAACCACTTCGCCACGGCGGCTGGTGAAAAAAAAGCTCTCTTTCAATAAGACAAAGAAACTAACAAACAAGCAGACAACAATAGGAATGGGAAGGATGGATGATGAGAGGGATGGCACAGGGCGAGCAAGAGAGGGTGGAGGAGGAAGGCTGAAAGACACATTGGTGTGCAGGGGTAGGGGGATGGATGTGGTATGAGGAGGAGGGGGAGGGGGGGGGAGACAAAGGGGGTAAAAGGAAATTTGCTTCCTCTGTTCATCATCCATGTCAGTCTAGTTCTGATCGAATCCGTGGTCTATTTCAGTAGATCATCGTAAATGTCGTCCATTATTTTGTGGTATTGGTTTGGGTCCAGACCAGTTCTCCTCTTACCGCCTGGTGCCGCTGCTAGCCATGGAAAAAAAGAGAAGGAAATGAAGACGAAACACACTTTGAGGGATACGGCAAGGGAATTCTTAATGTACCTGACCAGGTAGAAATGAGGTCAGAGAGAGAGAGAGAGAGAGAGAGAGGAGAGAGAGAGAGAGAGAGGGGGGCAGGCAGGCAGGCAGACAGACAGACACAGAGAGAGACAGAGACAGAGAGAGAGAGAAAGAGAAAGTGAGAGAGAGCGAGAAAAGAGAGAGAGAAAAGAGACAGAGACAGACAGACAGACAGACAGACAGACAGAGAGAGAGGAGGGGTATCAGTTTATTTCCTTTCTCTGGAATCGTAATGGAGAGAAAAAGAAAAGAAGCCATTTGGCACGCTTAAAGTGACAAATACGAATATAGAGATAAAGGTAGAGAGGGAGGCGGAATGGGACGGGGGCAGGAGAGAGAGAGAGAGAGAGAGAGAGAGAGAGAGAGAGAGAGGAGAGAGAGAGAGAGAGAGAGAGAGAGAGAGAGACACGGAGACAAAAAGGGAAAGTAACTGAGAAATGCCAAAGCTCTATTTGGTGATGACACAGGGAAAAAAAAAAAAGGTGTGGAAGGGAAGAACGGACGGGAGGGAAAGGGCAAGCAGGAGGGGGTGGTGTCACGCCGTAGGGTACTGATTTGAAGGGGCAGAGAAATGGGGGAGTGAGAGAAGGAAGAGGAGGGGGCGGGGGAAGCAGAGAAGAAGAAGCAGAAACAAACAGCACTTCCTCTGCTCTTACGGAATGTCTACTCATCACGATAAGTCCAGGTTTGACCAGGTTTGCATTGATTCGGGGCTAGATCAGTTTTCCCCTTACCTTCTGCTGGCATTGTGAGCTGTTGAAGAAGAAGAAGAAGAAAAAGAAGGAGAAGAAGAAGTCGAAAAAGAGGAAGAAGAAGAAGAAGGAAAAGAAGAAGAAGAAGAAAGAAAAAGGAGGAGGAGGAGGAGGAGGAGGAGGAGGAAGAAGAAGGAACGAAGAAGAAGAAGAAGAAGAACGAGAAGAAGAAGAAGAAGAACAGACAACATCAACTAACAAAAGAAGAACAAGAACAAGAAAAAAAAAAAAAAAAAAAGAAGAAGAAGAAAAAGAACAAGAGCAAGAACTTGAAGAAAAAGAACAAGATTAAGAAGAACAATAAGAAGCCCGCTTCGAGGGATACAGCAAGGAGATACCTAATGTACCCGATAAGTGAGAAATGGGGTTAAAGAAACGGGAGAAGGAGGGAGGGAAGCGGGATGACAGTACAACTCCCTTGCAACAAACCGTAATGGAGTAAACAGAGAACCAAAGCCATTAAGCTGGCTTAAAGAGGCAGACACGAAGATAGATTGAAAGAAAGGCAGACAGAGGGTGGGGCGTAAGGGGAGGAGGCGGCGGGGGCAGAAAGACAAGAGAGAGAGAGAGAGAGAGAAGAGAGAGAGAGAGAGAGAGAGAGAGAGAGAAGAGAGAGAGAGAGAGACAGGCAGACAGACAGACAGGTTGGTTGGTTGTTTTATGTAAAGTCTTTTCATCGTGTCGATGGTTTTAGACTCTAGCATAAAAAAGCAGCAAAACTTTGTTAATTTTTAACATCATCAAAAAAAAAAAAAACCAGAAAAGAGAGAAAGCAGACAGACGGACAGAAAGACAGAAACAGAGACTGAGAGACAGAGACAGGGAGACAGAGAAAGAGAAAGGAGGAGGAGAGAGAAAGAGTGGGAGAGAGTTACAAGAAACGGGCAACAGGACTACATAACAAATAACCAGCTAATCTGAATAGTGAAAGGTTGAAAAGATTAAACTGGTCCCAAAAATAACTTAACATTAGAAACAGGCAAAATACATTCTACGACTTCCGATGGTAGGAAAGTTTTGATTGAAGCACATTTTACCCAGTTGGTAATTCTGCGGAGCAGACACACTTAATTTCTTTACATTACTTTGTCAGACAGACAGACAGACAGAGACAGACACAGACACAGAGAGTGTGTGTGTGTGAGGCAGACAGACAGACAGGAGACAGAGAGACAGAGACACAGAGACAAAGACATAGAGACAGAGAGAGAGAGAGACTGAGGGGAGAGAGATAGACAGACAGACGGACAGACAGACAGAGACAGACACAGAGACAGACAGTGAGAGAGAGACAGAGACAAAGAGAGAGAGAGGGGTGGGAGTGACAAAGCTTTGTTTAGTGAAGACAAATGAGCAAGAAAGAGCAGCGGGAGGAAAATGGAAAGAAATAGGGGAGCTGGGGGCGGGGCTGGGGGAGAAATGTAAAAGATACTTCGGTTGCTCTGCTCTCACGGGCCGTCTCTTCATCACTGTCAGTACAATCCTGATCGAACACGTAGTCTATTGCAGTGGACTAGCTAAAGTCCTCCCCCATCATTCTGTGGTGTCTCTCGACTTAGAACCAGATCAATTTCCCCATTACCTCCTGGTACCATTGTTAGCCGTGTGGAAAAAGAAGGGAGGAGGAGAAGGAGAAGAAGGAGGAGGAGGAGGAAGAAGAAGAAGAGTAGGAGGAGGAGCAGGGACAAGAGGAGGAGGAAGAGGAAAAGGAGGAGGAGAGAAAGAGGAAACCTGGTTTAAAGGATACAGCAAGGAAATCCCTAATTGTGCCTAATGAGCGAGAAATAGGGTGAAAGGAATGGCAGATGGAGAAGGGAGAGGGGGGGGGGGACATCAGTACATCTTCCTTGTCACAAATCGCAACGGAGGAAACTGAGAACAGATGCCATTAAGCAGGCCTGAAGGGACAGATGCGAAGATAGACTGAGACAAAGGCAAAGAGAGGGTGGGACGCAAGGGGGGGGGGGATTGGGGGGCAGAGAGAGAGAGAGAGGGGAGAGAGGAGAGAGAGAGAGAGAGAGAGAGAGAGAGAGAGAGAGAAATGACAGGGAAATGACAAAGCTTTCTCCAGTGAAGACACACAAGGAGGAACAGAGGAGCGGGAAGGAGAACGGGAGAAAGGTGAGCAGGAGGTGGGGTGAGGCAGAAGGGCGTCGTTGTGTTGAGGGAAGCTTGGGGGGGGGGGGGGGGTCGGTGTGGATAGACGTTGGGCGGGAGGGGGGTGGTGAGGAATAGGAGGGGGGTGGGGGGGGGTAGAAAAAAAAGGCAGACACTTTGGTTCCTCTGCTCATACATGCTGTCTCCTCTTCTGTCAGAGCGATCCTGATCGAACACGCAGTCTATTCCTGCGGACTATTTTGAGTCCTCCTCCATCGTTCTGTGGTATCTCTCGATCTAGAGCCAGACCAATTTCCCCATTACCTCCTGTTAGCTGTTTAAACGAAGAGGAGAGGAGGCGGGCACAGTACATCTTCCTCGTCACAAATCGTTATAGAGAAAACAAATAACAGAAGCTACTAAGCATGCTGAAAGAAATAGATGTGAAGACAGATTGAGAGAAAGGCTCAGAGAGAGGGTGGGATGCAAGGGGCTGGGAGGGACAGAGAGGAGAGAGAGAGAGAGAGAGAGAGAGAGAGAGGGAGGGAGGGAGGGAGGGAGGGAGGGAGGGAGGAGGGAAATGATGAAGCTTTCTGCAGGTGGGGACAAATAAGGAGGAACAGCGGAAGCGGCAAGGACAATGGGGACAGGGGTGAGCATGCGTTGGGTCAGGTGGTGGGGTGTCGTTGTGTTGAGGGAGGTTTGGAGGGGGAGGTAGGGTCGGTGTAGACAGGTGGTGGGCGGGATGGAGAGGAAATAGAAGGGGGTGGAGAAGAAGAAAAAAAAGAAAGATACTCTGGTTGCTCTGCACTTTGGGCTGTCTCCTCAGCCTGCCAGTGCAATCCTGATGGAACACGCAGTCTTTCTAGTGGACTAGCTTACGTCCTCCTCCATCATTCTGTGGTATCTATCGATTTAGAACCAGACCAATTTCTCCACTACCTCCTGGTGGCATTGTTAGCCGTTTAGAAGAAGAAAACAAAATGGAGGGGAGAGGAGAAGGAGGAGGAAGAGGGGGAAGGAGGAGGAAAACAAGGAAAAGGAAGAAGAGTAGGAGGGGAGAAGGAGGGGAGAAGAAGGGAGGAGGAGCGAAGGATGAAGAGAAGAGCAGAGGAAGATAGAAGGGAGTGAAATATGAGACGGGTTAGGAACAGAAGAAGAAGGAGGGGAGGGAGAAAGAGGAAGAGCTGGAGCAGGAAGTAAGGGAGGAGGAAAAGGAGGAAGAGAGGAAAGAGGAAGAAGAGGAAGAAGGCTTCGAAGGATAACGCCTAGTAAAAGGCTTTTATATCCTCACTGGGGAGGGACATAGGGAGGGATGAAGATGCGGAGGTTGCAGTACATTTTCCCTGTTAGAAATTGTCAAGGACAAAACAGAGAAACGGTAATTGATGCATGCTGAAAAGGACAGATAGGATGTTACATAGAGAAAAAAGCGGAGAGGGTTTGGAAGGGGGTCGGAGAGAGAGAGAGAGAGAGAGAGAGAGAGAGAGAGAGAGAGAGAGAGAGAGAGGAGAGAGGAGAGATCGACAGACAGACAGACAGCAAAGGGACAAACGGTTGGAGATAAAGGGGGGTGGCAGAGAAAAGACAAAGTTCTATTTGATGAAGTTAAAAAAGGAAGAGGGGGATTGTGTGAAGAAGCAAGAGGTTTTGGTAAGGCAAAAGGTTATTGGCTTATTGTTGTATGTGTGGTGTGTGTGTGTGTGTGTGTGTGTGTGTGTGTGTGTGTGTGTGTGTGTGTGAAGGAGGGAGGGAGCGATGGGGATGGGGTTTAGGAAGGGACAGAGGGAAGTGCATGAGGACAGGGAGAGGGTGGGAGGTGGGATAAAATGGAGAAAAAACAAAACAAAGAAAACAAAAAAGAGACTGCTTCCGAGACTTCTCCTCACCCACACCAGTCCAGTTCGGACTGTACATGCAGTCTATCCCCGTAGATAACCTAAACAGCTTTTCAATCATTTTGATATATTGATTTGGGCCCAGACCAACTTTCCCTTACCTCGTGATGGAAGTGCTACCTGTTTCCAAAACAAAAAATGATTAAAAAGAAAGACAGACAGAACGAAAAAGAAAAGAAAAAGAAAAAAACGGTTTCATGTGGTAAGGCAAGGAATACCTTGGAGCACCTTACTAGATGAGAAGAAGGATGACAGGAGAGGAACAGGGGTTGGGGTGGTGGTGGTACGTATTCCTTATGGGCGAAATAGAGGAGTTAACAGAGAACAGAAGCCATTAAGAGTGCTCACAGAGACAGACAGGAAGATAGAACAGAGAGAGAGAGAGAGAGAGAGAGAGAGAGAGAGAGAGGGAGGGAGAGAGAGAGGGACAGAGAGAGAGAAGTCATTAAGCGACAGAGAGAGAGGACGAAAAAACAAAACCTTTC
>CM065719.1:52749570-52757070 GCA_033310375.1 Conus canariensis
CCTGACATGCAACAGAGAAACTCAGTCTTGTGGAGAAATAGATTCCTAAATACTTATACGCATTCACAACAGTTAACACAGCCCCATTGTAGGTCCATCTCTCTCTTGCTGCCAAGTAACCACCCTTCCTAAATACAACTATATTAGTTTTATTCATGTTTACATTCAAATGCAGTGTTGATGCTGCCTGATACAAACTATTAAGTTGTGTCTGTAGACCAATCACAGTTTCCGATATCAACGCTATATCATCTGCCAGCAATAGGATAAACAATTCACAGTCACCTTGGGTAAAAGTAGCACCATGTCTCCCTTTTCTGTTCACTTCTGAGGCTAACTCGTTTATGAATAATGAAAATAACACAGGACTAGTTACATCACCTTGTTTTACCCCCCGAGTACAATTTATATAGTCAGTTAATTTTGCTCCACATCGAATTCTAGCTTTAACATTTGTGTACATATTACGAATACATCTAAATAGCTTGCCTTTAATTCCATTTTTTAAGAGTATAGGCCACAATATATTTCTATCTACAGAATCAAAGGCCTTTTCAAAGTCAATAAAAGCATCATATGATTTGCGATTAAAGGAGAACTGTTTCTGTACCATAGCTAATAATGTAAACATATGATCAATTGTAGAATATCCCCTTTTAAATCCTGCTTGGTATTCGCCTGTTAGATTAAGTTCTTCAACATACTCTTGGAGTCTATTGTTAATAATTGTGCTGTAGATTTTACTGCTTGCGTCACAAATTGAGATACCTCTGTAATTCCCAGGGTCATTTACATCACCTTTTTTGAAAAGAGGGATTACTACAGACTCTGTCCACGTCTCTGGAAATATGCCCTTATCAAATAGTGTATTAAATAGTTTCACAAAGAATTCAGTGACACGATTCCCAGATGTTTTGAGCATTTCCCCAGCTATACCATCTGGCCCAGCGGCTTTATTATTCCTTAATCTGTGTATTGCTAACATAACCTCTTCCTTTGATATGGGTCGATTCATTGAACTAAAATCCTCTCCTTGTTCATTGACATCATCATGCGCATCCTCATCATTTTGTTCTAAACAATTTTCTTCTCTTTCGAGCAAACTTTTGAAGTGTTTAAACCAGTCATCAGTCGTTATGTTATTATGAGGCTGCTTTCTTTTATAGGAGATCTTTTTAACATTGCGCCAGAACTCCTGATTGTGTACAGAGGCAACTAACTTCTCAGTTAAGAACTCATTATATTCTTTTTCTTTCCTTTTTAACAGATTTTTATATTCTCTTCTTGCTCTGCAATAGGCATCACTATCTACTCGTTCTTTGGAAGTTAGAAATATTCTCAGTAATTTCATAGCATTTGCTTTATTATCTTTACATTCCTTGTCATACCAATCACTGTTTTTTTTTCAGTTGCGTTTAAACTGATTTTCTTTTTCATACAGCTTCCAGAGTTTTTTTTATACTCATTAAACACATTCAAGGCATCGTTACAGCTATGACTAATGAGATCAATAGCACGATCGAGTAATGCCAACCCTTCAAACAATTAAGAGCACAAATATATGACTGTTCCATATTACAGTTCCACACATATTTTTCAATGAACTCATCTGTTTTATCTATATTTACACAAATAGCGTTTTTCTCCGAAAACTTGAAGTGAAGCTCCACAGGTAAATGATCTGATTCTAGCCTCTCGAAACCGTTAATTTGCAAGTAGAAACAACGAAAGGGAAACAATCCTTAGACAATAAAAAGTAATCGTTGACACTATTGCCTGAATCGGATATATAAGTATAATTTCCATCGAAATCTCCATCGCATAAACCATTAAGAATGTATAAACCAAGTGCAGTACACATACTCAAAAGACATTTTCCATAGCTGTTAAGTACGTGATCAGCTGATCTTCTTCCAGAAAATACAGAATGACTACCAACGTTAACACCATAATCATCACTGTCGTTTGGTATGTCTGGAGAGATGCTAGCTGTTCTGCTGTTCAAATCACCGGATAACATTACATATACATCTTTATATTCAAGCATGCAATCAAAAATACATTCTTCCAATGAACTTACGCCATTGCCAATGTCAAAGTGTACATAGTAGGGCGAACCCTCTGGTGGGACATAGGAACAAACATACAAAACATCTTCTGTAACACCAAATAAACATTTGTCAATCAGGAATACAATTACGTTCGGATGGTTCACATCGATTTCACGAACAAACGACATCAGATCATTTCTTATTAAACAAATTATACCCCCAGAATGTCTGCCCTGCCTCGTGAATTTGATAGCAGGTTTTCTGAATAGGTGTATCCAGTAAAAACACACAATTGGACATGTTCAACAAACGTTTCAACCAAGCATATAAAGTCAAATTCAAACAAGAAAGAAAGGAAATCTCGACAATTAAGTTTGGAAAGAAGACCATTGACATTCCAGTGTAAGAAGGAAACATGTTTTATATCAGTTTTGTTATCTGTACATACATCATTACCTCTGTTATGTGTACATGTGTTAAGAGAGACACTCTGTGATGCCGTCTCTGTACCATTCTGTGACACTGTCTCTTGATTTCCGTAGTTTTCTCTTCTTTCTAAAGACAGGTTCTCTTCATGCAGGGTTACATGATCAAAACAGTCAACATCTGCATCAACATCACATGCTTTCATTAGAGACATATCCTCATAAAAAAGTGAACAATCATGATTTGTATGAATAACATAATCTTTGTTTTGAGAGGTCCCCTTATAACAATTTGAACAATCATCAATCGTGGCAGCATTATGATAATTCTTTTTAGACGACACCTGATCACAACTTTCAATAAAAACACCGTCACTCAATGAATAATAATCAGCATCACACAAAGATCTTTGCTCTATTTTTCTTTCTTCAGATTGATTGTATCCCAACACATGCAAAGGTTAAATCACAACCACATTCATTCAAATAATCAGTATTATGTACGGAGGTAACATTTTTATAAACAGGATCAAGCTTTTCACTTTCCCCCCGCCCCCGACCTCTCGAAAAACCGGTTTTAACATTTCCAGTCAATGCATCCTTCACAGTGACAAGGTCACGTTCCTTAGTTCTGTAGTTCCGTGTTGCACGATAACATTTTACACGACTGGGTGATTTCGCCGGTGTCACCACGGGCTGGCCACCCCCCTATTTGATTTCTGTCAGGTTCTGTCCATCACCAAGTCTGTATTTTTTACCGTCTATTAGCAGGTGGTCAAAAACCATTGTAGCCCGTTTTCCGTCGCTGCGTGCCCTCTTCAGATAAGGAGTCAGCTGCCTTCTAACCTCTCTGACGCGCAAGGAAAAGTCCTCACCGATAAAGATCTGACCACCTTTCAGTCTGTATTTGGCTTTCAAAATCTTCTCTTTCTCTTTGAAGAAGGTGCACCGTGCTATGACAGGAGAGTTTGGTCTGGCATTCAGACGATGAACACGGTCAAAATGAAAGTCCCCAGTTAAGTTTAGCTTGTCCACGATCAAGTCTTTTACCACACCCTCACACTCTGATGGAGTTTCGTTTTCCCTGCGACGAAGTCCATAGAAAATTAAATTATTCCTCTTGGAACGTCCCTCCAGGTCATCCGTCTTACGTTCCAATTCCTGCACCTTCTTCCTCAGGTCTTCATTGTTACCACGGAGATCGTCGTTCTGGCACCGTAGATCTTCAACCTCCTCCTTTAGGGAACGCATCTCTTCCTGCAGGGCAGAAAGACCCTCACGGATGTCCTTGATGTCGCCCTTCATCTGATCGAACTTTAAGTCCATGGACTGGAGTAAGGACATCAGTTCCTTGTTGGAGGGTCCTTCGGCAGGCGTCGAAGCTCTGGGGGTGCTGGTGGGGACGCTCTCAGTGTCTACACTAGCTCTGCGTCCGGCACTCGACAGGGTGCTCTGGCGCTGAGCATTCTTAGCTGGTCCTGGGTTTTGTTCAATGTCTCCACACTGCAGCAGAAAACTCCCCCAGAACAAAAGCACGAGGAGGCAACCTACGGCGACACCGCCCGCTGTGGTTTTCATCTTCAATGTCCGAATGGTGAATCGCTTCCTCACTCGCTTCAACATAAAAGCTATGTATACCGAGTGAAAACAGCCACATCTCACTCGAAAATCGATACTGGAAGACGGCATGGTACTTCATACAACTGTATGCAAGATCTTACAAGCAGAAGTTTTGAGGTGGGAGGGAGGGAGGAAGAGAGAGAGATAGAGAGACAGACAGAGACAAAGGTATAGTTAGATAGATAGATAGACAGATAGAGAGAGAGAGAGAGACAGAGAGAGAGACACACACACACACACACAAACAGAGTCAGAGAGACAGACAGAGGTTGACTGACTGACTGAAATGCATTCACAAAGTAGACCGATTGACATACGTTCACAAAGGCATCTGCATCCATGCAATCATAACCATCAACAAATATGTGCAGTAATGAGCACGCACAATGGACATAAACGCGACCACACTCACAAACACACATGCATTACACACACACACACACACACACACACACACACACACGCACGCACGCACGCACACACACACACACACACACACACACAAACACACACACACACACACACACACAAACACATACACACACACACACACACACACAACACACACACACACACACGCACGCACGCACGTACGCACGCACGCACACACACACACACACACACACACACACACACACACACACAACACACACACACACACACACACACACACACACCACACTTTCAAGCCTGCAAAATACGTGAACAGCCCAACAAACACAGACAGAGAGAGAGAGAGGGGGGGGGGAGGGAGAGACAGAGGGAGAAAGAGAGACAGACAGACAAATGAACAGAGACCAATACAGGGAAAGGCAGACAGACAGACAGAGATTGGACATAGAAAGAGAGACAGAGGGAGACAGACAGACAGACAGACAGACAGACAGATAAACAAAGAGGATGAGACAGAAAGACAGAGAACGGACGATGTAATGATTATACGTAGTTTGTTCTTTTTTTTTCAATATTTCATGGTGTCACTTCTTCATCGTCCATGCATCCGTGGATGAAAGCCAGCTATCACAGCGATACATCGCTGAAAACCCCAGTGAGAATCAATCTCGTCCTGTGCTTTCATTCGGGTATCTCCTCATAAACCGTCAGCTACTTTGGATCAACACAGTCTGTTCCAAAGAACAACATAAACCGCGCGCGTCCTCCATGGCTCCGTGGTATTGATATAGGCCCAGACCAATTTCTCTCCAAGCCTTCTCCGGGGGTCCAGTGTAAGAGAAGAGTAAAGAGGGTGGGGGTGGGATGGGTGTGAGAGGAGGGTGGGGTGGAGCGGGGTGGGAGACAGGAGACAGCTTGATTTTAGGGAGAGAACATAATGACAGTTTGCCAGATGAAAGAATGAGGCTGCTGATGGGTAGGGCTTGGGTGAAGGTTAGGGCAGTAATTGAAGAAGTGTGTGTGTGTGTGTGTGTGTGTGTGTGTGTGTGTGTGTGTGTGTGTGTGTGTGTGTGTGTGTGTGTGTGAGTGCGTGCGTGCGTGTGTGCATGCGTGTGTGCGTGCGAGTGTGTGTGTGTGTGTGTGTGTGTGTGTGTGTGTGTGTGTGTGTGTGTGTGTGTGTGTGATCAGATCACATATATTTTTCGTGTGCCTGAATATATATATATATATGTGTGTGTGTGTGTGTGTGTGTGTGTGTGTGTGTGTGTGTGTGTGTGTTGTGTGTGTGTGTGTGTCTGTCTGTCTGTATGTCTGTCTGCCTGCCTGTGTGCATGTGTGTGTCTGAGTATATGTGTGCATGTGTGTGTCTGAGTATATGTGTGCATGCGTGTGTTTATGTGTGTGTGTCTGTTTGTCTGTATGTGTGTGTGTGCGTGTGCGTGTGTGTGTGCGTGAGAGAGAGAGAGAGATAGACAGTCAGACAGACAGACAGTCAGACAGACAGGGACAGAGAGATACATGTATACAGAGAGAGGGGGTACAGGACAGGACAGAAGAGAGACAGAGAGGGGATGGAGGAGAGAGGAGAGAGAGAGGGGGGGGGGGAGAGGGAAGGGACAGAGAGAGGGAGAGAGAGAAAGATATAGAGAGACAGACAGACAGAAACACACACACAGACTGAGAGACAGACAATTGGAGAATGGATGACATAGTAATTCAATTGGCTTGTTCTCTTTAAAAGTATTCCATAGTGTCACTCTTTTAGCGTCCACGCATCCATGAATGAAAGCCAGCTATCACAGCAATACGCCACTGGAAACGCCACTGGGAATGCATGTTGTCCTGTGCTTTCGTTCGGGTGTCTCCTCATAAACCGTCAGCTACTTTGGATCGAGCCCCTCTATTCCAAATAGCACCATAAACCGCACGCGTCTTCCATAGCTCCGTGGTATTGATGTGGGCCCAGACCAATTTCTCCACGCATGCTCCGGGGGTCCAGTGGAAGGTAAAGGTAAAGGGGGATGGGGGTGGGGTCGGGGTGAGTGGGGGATGGGGTGTAGTGGTGTTGGAGGGGGGGGGGACGTAAACAGCTTGTTTTTAGGGGGAGAACACATAAGAGTTTGCCAGACGGAGAAAGGGACACGGGATGGGTAGGGTTAGGGTCAGGGCGGTAATTGAAGAAGTGTGTGTGTGTGCGTGCGTGCGTGCGTGCGTGCGTGCGTGCGTGTGTGTGTGTGTGTGTGTGTGTGTGTGTGTGTGTGTGTGTGTGTGTGTGTGTGACAGGGAGAGAGAGAGAGAGAGGAGAGAGAGAGAAAGAGAGACAGACAGACAGACAGAAACACAGACAGGCTGGTAGACAGACAAGGCAGACAGAGAGAATGAGAGATAGAGAGACAGCGAACAGACGATGTAGTAATCATACATAGTTTGTTCTTTTTCAAAAAATATCTCATGGTATCACTCCTTTGGTGTCCATGCATCCATGGATGAAAGCCGGCTACCACAACCAGACAGCACTGAAAAGGTCGGTGAGAATCCATGTTGTCCTGTGCATGCATTCGGGTGTCTCCTCATAAGCCGCCAGTTACTTTGGGTCCAGCCTGTCTATTCCAAAGAACAACATAAACCGCGCGCGTCCTCCATGGCTCCGTGGTATTGATACGGGCCAAGACCAATTTCTCTCCGAGCCTGCTCCAGGGGGTCTAGTGGAAGATAAAAGTTTTTAAAAAGAAGGGGAGGGGGAGAGTGATTGCAGAGAGAGGGGATGGAAAGGGTGGGGGGACAGGAGACAGCTTGTTTTTAGGGAAAGAACATATGAGAGTTTGCCAGACAGGAGAACGAGACTGGGGATGGGGATAGGGCTGGGAGTAAAGATTAGGGCAATAGTTGCAGAAGTGTGTTGTGTGTGTGTGTGTGTGTGTGTGTGTGTGTGTGTGTGTGTGTGTGTGTGTGTGTGTGTGTGTGTGTCTGTGTGTCTGTGTGTGTTTTGTGTGTTTGTGTGCATGTGTGTG
>CM065719.1:52759570-52769570 GCA_033310375.1 Conus canariensis
TCCCACCCTCTCTAGATCCCCTTCTTCTCCCTTCCGTCCCAAACGCAATTTTGGCCACCGTAAGCCTTTGAAAAGAAGTGTAACCTCTTTCATCGCAAAGTATTCCGCCACTCCACACACACACACACACACACACACACACACACACAACACACCAAACGCGCGCGCGCGCGCGCACATACACACATACATACTCGCACGCATGCAAACACGCACAAGCATACACACACCACGCGCGCACACCACACACACACGCGCACGCACGCAGGCACGCACGCGCGCACCCACACCCACCCACTCACACACACGCGCGAATGCATGCACCGATACACACACGCGCGCGCGCACGCACACACATGCACACACTCGCACACGCATGCAGTCATGCACGCACGCGCGCGCGCGCCGCGCGCGCGACACACACACACACACACACACACACACACACACACACACACACACACACAACACACCATCATCATCATCATCATCGTCATTCTCATCATCATCATAATATCATCATCATCATCACAGGCATAGGATCCTCTTCTTTCACAACTCTGTGAAGAGGCATCAGGACAAGACACTGAAGAACTGTTCACCACATTCTTCTAGCTCCGTCGATTGTGTGCCAAAGCCTGGGTCTCTGCAAATATTGTCCCTAATAATGTTGTCAGTCATTATTTTATATCCTTCCCGCTGTCTCCCTCTTTCAATAGTTCCCTGGAGCAAAATTTAGAAAGAGAGGGGGTTAGTTGCAGGCCACGGACATAGACAAACAAGGTACAGGACAAGACACAATGCATTTCGACCGGCGGCCATTTTGATCGTGCGGGAATATGAGAAGATAAGTGGTTTCTCGTTCTTCGTTTTTACTGTCTTAAATGGTATTTGTCTGTGCCTGAAGAAGATCCAAGAGGTCGAAATGCATTGTGTCTTGTCCATGTACTTTGTCTGTCTATGTCCTTGGCGGTAACTAACCCCTCTCTTTCTACATTTTGCTTCATTTTCCGCCCTCGGTCACTCCGTTTTGGAACTTAAGTTCCCTGGAGGTCTGTGTAAGCTACGCCACTGGATCTTGTCACATGGCCCATACCAACGCAAATATCTATCCAACATTGATGCCAGCACGCTATTCTACCGTCCGGTGTGCTGCTTGATGGTTTGAGGCGCTTGTTTATTGGTCACATGATCAGTACATCCGATCCTTAGTCTCTCCATGGCTTGGATTCTTCTTTCCAGATCCGCAGGGACTATCTGTGTCTCATTTTCATTGAGGACGATGGACTACAACCATTGCACGCGTGAGTCTGATCTTACGTTTCATGGAGATGTCATTGTCCTTCCATACAGGTTCCAGTCTTAAACAAAAACTTAACTGTGTATGTTGGTGGTAAGCACATCGGTCATAGAGAGATAGGGAGACAGAAAGAATTAGAGACAGACATACAGAGACAGCGAGACAAACAGAGAGACAGAGAGACACAGAGAAAGAGACAGACAGATAGGCAAACGGACAAACAGAGAGACAGGCAGGCAGGCAGGCAGAAAAAAACTGGTCAGAGAGAGAGACAGATAGACAGACAGACAGACAGACAGACAGACAGAAAGGGGGAGGGAGGGGGAAGAAGGGAGACGGACAGACAGACAGGCAGGCATACAGCCAAACAGAGGCAGACAGACAGACAGAGGAGAGGGAGAGGAGAGGAGAGAGAGAGAGAGAGAGAGAGAGAGAGAGAGAGATTGGAGAGGAGGGAGAGCGAGAGGAGGGGGAGATAGACATATAGACAGACAAATAGACAGACCGACAGGCAGCCAGGTAGGCAGGCAGGCAGGCAAACTAGCAGACAGACAGACGTAGACAGAATAGGCACGCGGGTAGACAGACAGACAAGCAGACGCACAGGGAAGCAAGCAAACAGACAGACAGTGAGACAGAGAGGCAAAAAGACGGACGCTGTCTGAGGGACTGAAAGAGAACGAAGAAGCCCTCTCCATCACCAGAACAAGCCGCTCTATTGTGTCAGCTGAACTGGTCGCCTGGTGCTTCTGACAGCTCAGCCCTACAACACACCACGTCATCTTCATCCTCTCCATCTTCACGGAGACTGACACTGTGTCTCTTCGTAGTGTGTGTTGGTGGTAAGGGCATCCGTCACACACACACACACACACACACACACACACACACACACACACACACACACATACACAGAGAGAGAGAGAGAGAGAGAAGAGAGAGAGAGAGAGAGGCGGAGGGAGGGTGAGAAAGACAGCGAGACAGACAGATAGACAGACAGACAGATGGACCGACAGACAGATAGTGAGTTTGAGAGACAGACAGATAGACAGACAGACAGACAGAAGAAGAAGAAGAAGAAGAAGAAGAAGAAAAGAAGAAAGAGAAGAAGAAGAACAACAACAACACAACAACAACAAGAATATGAAGGAGGAGGAGGAGATGCAGGAGGAGGAGGAGGAGGAGAAGGAGGAAATGGAGGAGGGGGAGGATGACGAGGAGCACGAGGAGCCGGAGAAACACCAGGAGAAGAAGAAGAAGAAGAAGATGAAGAAGACGACGAAGAAGAAGGTTTATGATTAGGTAAGGCCATGGCCCCTTGTGGAGAAGGGACTCCATTTACAATGACACATTCACAATGAAGGTAAAAAAAAAGACTCATTAAAATATGGATAACAAAGTCGTGACAACTGGTTTTAGAAGAATACCATTGGTACTTGCTTTGGCTTCATCATGAACATTCTTTAACTGCAGTAGCACATTTTCTGCATAGATACAGCATAACTTCTTCAGTGTGTTGCTGTTGTTATTTGTCATCGGTTAAGTTCGCATGGAATTAAAGGTCACATGCTTAAAATTGTCGCGGATTATGCATTTGCATAGGATCGCTGAATATTACAACAACAAAAAAGAAGAAAAAAATGTACTTCATCCTCTTTTACATTTTGCACGTAAAGCACATCACAGAACTGACCGAAGCTTTATCATATCTGTTCTGGTACACTGCAACATGTGCTAGTCCCAAACTAAATTCTGTAGGTGACATTTGGAACATCTGTCAATATTGATAGGAAGATACACTCCACATCTCCTGTTTAATTTGAATGTTAAGTACAAAGAAAATCGGTTACTCTCCTGGACATGTTCATTCCACTTTTGCCACCGGAAAAATCACAAGCCTTTGACTAAACCACAATATGTTCACCCCCTTTACTCAGCCATACCATTCCAAACAGAAATAATATTTCTCTAGGGCCTGAAACCTACGCGTTTTGGCAGGAGAGTCAAGCCACATTAGCGCCTCGGAATTTGAAACAGTTGAACTGTTTTCAGCCAAGCGTAATGCTTTAAGTCTATATCTAATACACTGAGCAGACGAATATACATACACACAAGGTCCTGTCTCTTCATACACGTCCTGTTTCTCCACACATGCCTCTGTTTTTCTATATATTACGTCATTTGGTGTTCAAAACTGTTTTCCTAAAAGAGTCTCTTTGATGCAAATCTATGCACTTTATCAGCCTGTACATACTGCCAGGCAGAACATGCGTATCAAAAATCGAAAAAGAAACATTTAGACTGGTTTATTTTCAAGTGTTTACAACTCATGCGTGAAATAGAGTGAAGCATTCTTTGCACGACTGGCAAGGTCCTTACAAGCAACTGCAAAACTAATCCATGTGGAAAAATATCAACCCAGATACCTGTAATCATCATTTCCTCTTCGTCACGAAACCAGAGTGGGAGGGAGGCGAGGAACAGAGAGAGAGGAGAGAGAGAG
This sequence comes from Conus canariensis, assembly GCA_033310375.1. NCBI lineage: Eukaryota > Metazoa > Mollusca > Gastropoda > Neogastropoda > Conidae > Conus > Conus canariensis. Next base: position 52,763,374 of record CM065719.1, read on the forward strand.
AGAGAGAGAGAGGAGAGAAGAGAGAGAGAGAGAGAGGGAGCATCGAGGGAGAGAGAGAGAGAGTTATATGGAGACAGGTTATTTGAAGAGGAAGTAGGGAGGGAGAGATATAGATAGAGACAGAGATAGATAGACAGACAGACAGGGACACACACACAGAGACAGACAAAAAGGGAGAGAAGGGGATTAAAGAGAGAGAGAGAGAGAGAGAGAGGAGAGAGAGAAGAGAGAGAGAGAGAGAGCGAGAGAGAACATGATATTTACCGACATATCTGGGATATTTAGCATGTTTTGTTTCCATTTATTATGGAGTTTCCCATCTGGTTTTGTTATCAGCTTGCTTCTTATGTTCTGCTAACAATACTGAAAATTCATTCTCTCTCTCTCTCTCTCTCTCTCTCTCTCTCACTCACTCACTCTCACTGTCTCTCTCTCTCTCTCTCTCTCTCTCTCTCTTGCTCGCTCGCGCGCTCGCTCTCTCTCCCCAGTGTTGAAAGAACTATAAAACCGAAAGGGAAAGGTACAAAGCCTATTACTGGGTGAGACGAGGACAGACGTATGGTACCTTGCGCGGCAAGAGAAATGGATAGTAGAGTGAAGATGAAAAATAGTATTAATGACAATGTTTGAAGTCGCGGGCTTCTGAGTTTGGCTTCTGAGTTGTTGTCAAAGCAGGCAGACACTGAGGGGGACACACACACACACACACACACACACACACACACCACACACACGCACGCACGCACGCACGCACGCACACACACACACACACACACACACACACACACACACACACACATGCGCGCGCTCGCGCGCGTTCACATACACACACACACACACTCTCTTCTCTCTCTCTCTCTCTCACACACACACTCAGAGAGAGAGAGAGAGAGAGAGAGAGAGAGAGAGAGAGAGCAAGAGAGAGAGAGAGGTGAAAAAAGTAGGTGGAGCACGTTGTGTCCCTAAAGGAACGAAATTAATTAACTTCATCCTTTGTGTCTGGCCTTCATCTGCACTGACCGTATTTCTATCTTTCCCCTCTGTGTCTTGGCCCTGGGGAGTGGAGGCGGAGGGGTCGGGGCGCGGCAATAAAGAAAGTCAGAGATGGGACGGCAGGGTGGGAGGGTGGCACGTAGGGAGGGTAAGCTAGGGAGAGTTAATGGGAGGGAAGAAAGCGAGAGCGAACGAGCGACAGAGAGACACAGACAGAGACACAGAGAGACTGATAGAGACAGACACACAGACACAGACAAGAGAGAGAGAGAGAGAGAGAGAGAGAGAGAGAGAGAGAGAGAGAGAGAGACAGACACACAGAGACAGAGAGAGAGACTGAGAGAGACACAGAGAAAGGAAGAAAGAAAGAGAGACAGACAGACAGACAGACAGACAGAAACAGAGAGACAGAGACAGAAGGAGAGAGTGCGACATAACCAGATGCAGAGAGACAGAGGCACAGACAGACAGACAGACAGACAGTAGGGAGGGGTCAGTGGGGTAAATAGGAAATGACATTAATTAACCTCACCCCTCCTGTTTAGGTTTTAATTGTCACTGAATGTATCTTTCCCTTGTGTCTTCGCCAGGGGCGTTGGTAATCACTGAACGTATCTTTCCCTTGTGTCTTCACCAGGGGCGTTGGTAATCACTGAACGTATCTTTCCCTTGTGTCTTCGCCAGGGGCGTTGGTAATCACTGAACGTATCTTTCCCTTGTGTCTTCGCCAGGGGCGTTGGTAATCACTGAACGTACCTTTCCCCTGTGTCTTCGCCAGGGGCGTTGGTAATCACTGAACGTATCTTTCCCTCGTGTCTCTCGCCAGGGGCGTTGGTAATCACTGAACGTATCCTTTCCTTGTGTCTTCACCAGGGCCGTTGGTAATCACTGAACGTATCCTTCGCTTGTGTCTTCACCAGGGGTGTTGGTAATCACTGAACGTATCTTTCCCTTGTGTCTTCGCCAGGGGCGTTGGTAATCACTGAACGAGTCTTTCCCTTGTGTCTTCACCAGGGGCGTTGGTAATCACTGAACGTACCTTTCCCTTGTGTCTTCACCAGGGGCGTTGGTAATCACTGAACGTATCTTTCCCTTTTGTCTTCGCCAGGGGCGTTGGTAATCACTGAACATATCTTTCCCTTGTGTCTTCGCCAGGGGCGTTGGTAATCACTGAATGTATCTTTCCCTTGTGTCTTCGCCAAGGGCGTTGGTAATCACTGAATGTACCCTCCCTTGTGTCTTCACCAGGGGCGTTGGTAATCACTGAACATATCTTTCCCTTGTGTCTTCGCCAGGGGCGTTGGTAATCACTGAACATATCTTTCCCTTGTGTCTTCGCCAGGGGCGTTGGTAATCACTGAATGTACCCTCCCTTGTGTCTTCACCAGGGGCGTTGGTAATCACTGAACATATCTTTCCCTTGTGTCTTCACCAGGGGCGTTGGTAATCACTGAACGTATCTTTCCCTTGTGTTTTCACCAGGGGCGTTGGTAATCACTCAACGTATCTTTCCCTTGTGTCTTCGCCAGGGGCGTTGGTAATCACTCAACGTTATCTTTTCCTTGTGTCTTCGCCAGGGGCGTTGGTAATCACTGAACGTATCCTTTCCTTGTGTCTTCGCCAGGGGCGTTGGTAATCACTGAACGTATCTTTCCCTTGTGTCTTCACCTGGGGTGTTGGTAATCACCGAATGTATCTTTCCCTTGTGTCTTCACCAGGGGCGTTGGTAATCACTGAACGTATCTTTCCCTTGTGTCTTCACCTGGGGCGTTGGTAATCACCGAATGTATCTTTCCCTTGTGTCTTCACCAGGGGCGTTGATAATCACTGAACGTAACCTTTCCTTGTGTCTTCGCCAGGGGCGTTGGTAATCACTGAACGTACCTTTCCCTTGTGTCTTCACCAGGGGCGTTGGTAATCACTGAACGTATCCTTTCCTTGTGTCTTCGCCAGGGGCGTTGGTAATCAAACTGGAGGCACGGTGATAGGGAGGGAGGAAGGGAGGGAGAGCGAGGTTGAGGGAATGGGCAGAAAGGATGGGTGGTGAGGAATAATAAGTTGAGGTGAAAGAGGGGATGGGTGGTAAGAGAGAGAGAGAGAGAGAGAGAGAGAGAGAGAGAGAGAGAGAGTCTGACAAAGAGAGAGAAAGAGACAGCGTGAGTGAAAGACAGAAAGAGAGAGAGAGAGAGAGAGGGGGGGGGGGGAAGAGAGAGAGAGTCTGAGAGAGAGAAAAAGAGACAGCGTGAGTGAAAAAGAGAAAGCAAGAGAGAGAGGAGAGACAGAAAGACAAACAGACAGACAGAGAGAGAGAAAGGGACAGAGAGCGAAAGAAAGGAGAGATAGAGAACGACAGACAGACAGACAGAGGGTCAAGCAAACGGAGAACCCCCCCCCCCCCCTCTCTCTCTCTCTCTCTCTCTCTCCACTACCTGGAGATGGACCAAGCTCCTATCTAACGAATAAGGACATACTTGTAGAGTGTCGCCTTCATCACTCAGCCTGGTGGAGCACGCTGTGCCCCTAAATGAACGACCATTCCTAATCAACCTCATTCTTCGTGTCTGGTTCTCATCGGCACTGACCCTGTTTATATCTTTCCGCTTGTGTCCTGGCCCCGGGGAAGCGGGATGCGGGTGGTGGTGGTGTTAATAAACAGGTCAGAAATGGGATGGAATGGAGGAGGGAGGGAGGAAGGCAGGAGAGGGTAAGTGAGAGAGAGGTAACGGGTGGTGAGAGAGAGAGAGAGAGAGAGAGAGAGAGAGAGAGAGACAGACAGACTGACAGACAGAGAGAAAGAGACACAGAGAGAAAGAGACACACAGACCTACAGATACAAAGTGACAGAGACAGCGGCAGAGACATAGACAAGAAGCAGAGAGAGAGAAGAGAGAGAGAGAGAGGGAATTGGAGGAGGAAGAACAGAGAAAGACAGGAAGGAAGAGAAGAGAGGAGAGAGAGAGAGAGAAAAGACAGAGAGAGAGACACAGAGAGAGAGAGAGAGACAGAGACGAGACAGAGAGACAGACAGAGGAGGTGGAGGAGGAAGGACGCAGACAGACAGGAAGGAAGAGAAGAGGGAGAGAGAGAGGGGGGGAGGAAAAAGAGAGAGAGAGAGAGAGAGAGAGAGAGAAGGAAGGGAAGACAGACAGACACAGACAGAGGGAGTGGGGTGGGGGGGGGGGTAAGCAAACGGACAGACAACTGCTCCCACTACCTGGAGATGGACCAAGCACCTCGCTAACACATAATGACATTTCTGGTGTTTTCACATCACTCAGCCTGGTGGAGCATGTTGTGTCCCTAAACAAACAAACAAAAAAAACCGACAATTAATTAACTTCATCTTTCATGTCTGGTCTTTATCGGCACTGAACGCGTTTATATCTTTCCGCTTGTGTCTTGGCCCCGGGGAAGAGGATGGGGTGGGGTGACAATAAACAAGTCAGAGATGGAATGGTATGATTGCAGGAAGGCAGGGAGGGAGCGAGGGTAAGTGGGAGAGAGGAAATGGGTGGTGAGAGAGAGAGAGAGAGAGAGAGAGAGAGAGAGAGAGACGAAAAGAGAGAGAGAGAGAGACAGAGAGAGACAGAGATAGACAGATAGACAGACAGACAGAGCGAAAGAGACAGAGAGAGAAAGAGACAGACAGACCTACGAATACAAGGAGACAGAGACAGCGGCAGAGACATAGACAAGAAGCAGAGAGAAAGAGAGGAGGTGGAGGAGGAAGGACAGAGAAAGACAGGAAGGAAGAGAAGAGAAAGAGAAAGAGGGAGAGACAGACAGACACAGAGAGAGAAAGATAGAGTAGGGGGGGGGGGGGTTCAAGCAAACGGACAGACAACTGCTCCCACTACCTGGAGATGGACCAAGCACCTCTCTAACACATAATGACATTTCTGGTGTGTTTTCATTATCACTCAGCCTGGTGGAGCACGTTGTGTCCTAAAAAAAAAAAAAAAAAAAAAAAAAAAAAAGAAACCGACAATTAATTAACTTCATCTTTCATGTCTGGTCTTTATCGGCACTGAACGCATTTATATCTTTCCGCTTGTGTCTTGGCCCCGGGGAAGAGGATGGGGTGGGGGTGACAATAAACAAGTCAGAGACGGGATGGTATGATTGCAGGAAGGCAGGGAGGAAAGGACGGTAAGTGGGAGAGAGGTAATGGCTAGTCTGGAAGAGAGAGAGAGAGAGAGAGAGAGAGAGAGAGAGAGACAGAGAGAGAGACAGAGAGAGAGAGAGACAGAGACAGAGACAGACAGAAACACAGAGAGACACGGCGAGAGGAAGAGAAAGAGACGGACAGATAGACAGATATACAGAGACAGAAAGACAGACACAGAGGCAGAGAGAGAGAGAGAGAGAGAGAGAGAGAGAGAGAGAGAGCAGGAGAGAGAGGGAGAGAGAGACAAAGAGGGAGAGAGGAAGGGATGATACATATATATATATATATATATATATATAAACAGAGAAAGAGTTTATATAATATATATATATATATATATATATATCGAGAGAGAGAGAGAGAGAGAGAGAGAGAGAGAGAGAGAGAAGAGAGGGGGTACAGACAATTAAAAGAACATTTTCTGGCGTGCTGCTATCCCCATCCCTCATCATTCAGCCTGAGGGAACACGCTGTCTGGCACTGAAGAAACCGCCATTAACTTCATCCTTCGAGTCTGGTCTTCATTGACACTGAACGTACTCATGTTTTTCCCCTTGTGTCTTGTGTCTTGGCCCAGGAGGCGTCAATAAACAAGCCGGGGGGGGGGGGGGGGGGGAGGGGTTGGGATGGGAGGGAGGGAGGGAGGGAGGAAGGAAGGGAGGGAGAAATGATGTGTGAGAGAGAGAAGGGAGGGGTGGTGGAGAGAGAGAGAGAGACTAGGAGAGAGAGAGAGAGAGAGAGAGAGAGAGAGAGAGAGAGAGACAGACAGACAGACAGACAGACAGGCAGGCAGGCAGGCAGGCAGAGAAAGACAGAGATAGACAGAGACAAAAGAAAACAAAGAGAGATAGAGACAGAATGAGTGAGTGAGAAAGAAAGGTGGGGAGAGGGGGAGGGGGGGGGGTAGTGAGGAGTAGAAAATTAGGAGTGTAGACAGATTGAGAAAGTAAAATGGAGGAGGACAGGGAGAGAGACAAACAGAAACATAAAAAGAAAAAATACAAGTGCACACACCACACACACACACACACACACA
>CM065719.1:52787070-52789570 GCA_033310375.1 Conus canariensis
GTGCCCATGTAAAAAAAAAAATCTGCCGAGGAAGAAGTTTTTAAGAATCCAGGATTCGGTCAAAGCAGTGACATCAGTTTGCTATCGTAATAACCATGCGATCAAAAAGCGTCCGACTCTTTGCCCGAGGTGGCAGCAAGTCTGTAAGGAAAGAGTTTGGAGTACTCTGAAGGACTCTGAACATTTCGAGTACTTTGGATGTCACATTGACTTTGCAAACCCTTAAAGCGTTAGTTAGGGAGCGTGGAGAGGATGGGGAAGGACGACGAAGGAGGTGGGGAGAAGACAATGCGCAACGAAAGGGGCGAGGGTCGATGAAGGGATGTACAGACAGACAGACAGACAGAGAGACCGACAGACAAACAGCCAGCCAGTTAGACAGAGAGACATACAGACACACAGAGAGACAGATGGAGGGAGGGGGTATGCCTATGTAACTTTCTTTCTCTCAATCTCTCTCTCTCTCTCTCTCTCTCTCTCTCTCTCTCTCTCTCTCTCTCTCTCTCTCTCACGGGAAGAAAGGGATCACCTGTGCAAAGAGACAAGCATGTACAAGGGCAGTAAGATTACGTCAGAAATGGAAATGGATGAAGCGAAGAAACACAGTGACAAGAGGGTATGGGCTGTTGAGGTGGCAATAGATGCGTTTTCAGATCACATTTAAAACACTTAAAGAAGTTGAGTGTCTCAGAGAGTGGTGAAAACTGTTCCACACAGACGGACTTGGAACAGAGAAAGAGCCCTGTTTGTAGGTTTTTGTGCTGACGGAAGGAGCCCCGACAACTTGAATGCCAGCGATAGAGCGCAATTTTCATGAGGGATTCTAAAGTGCGAGAACATCTTATAGATGCTGAGGACCTGAATAAAGTGAGGGGGTGAAAACACAAACAGCCAGTTTTGTACTTCAGTCTTCCTGATATATGTTGAGAACCTGAAAAAGCGAGGGAATTAAAGCTCAAACAGCTACTTTAATAACCCCCCTTCTCTCTCTCTCTCTCTCTCTCTCTCTCTGAGAGATGTAGATGATCCGAAAATGCGAGGGAATCGAAACACAAACAGGCAGTTTTGTACTTTACTCTCTTACTAACAGGCAACCAGTGAAGAGAGTACACAAGAGCAGTCATGTGTTGTAATTTGGACCGTCTGAAACCAAGGCAAGGCAGGGAGCGTGATTCTGAACCATTTTGCGGTCTGTCAGATTGAACTTTTGGACAGAAACGATTAGCAGTAATCAAGTCTAGAGAGAGCAAACAAGAAAATCAATCTTCAGCAAAAAGATGACAAACATAATTCTTCGAAATTCCAAATAGCAAACTCAGTGAACGTCAGAGACACGCTGCGGAAAGGATAGAATCTGTCAAGCGTGAAGCCATGATTGAGCACAGAAGAGGAAAGTGTGACATTACAATCAATATGGATAGCTAAGAAGAAGAGGAACGTTATCCAAGAACATCGCTGACAGCGCAAAAAAAGCATCATTATTCTCGTTTCATCTTCGTTGAGTCACATCTACTATAGTGTCATTTGCATTTCAAAATCGGAAACACGGGCTTAGATGGACAAAATCATTAATGTAAGATACGATAGTGTGGTATAATGTTGTATGTAACATTACATAATGCACTATAATGTAGAATAACAACAACATTATGTTGAAAGGTAATATGATATAATGTGATACAATACAACATAGTGTAATGTAATACAATTACAACACAATACAATATAGTATGATATAATACAATACAATATAGTGTAATGTAATACAATTACAATACAACACAATATAGTATGATATAATACAATACAATACAATATGACATAACACAACGTAACATAATTACAACATACGTTATGATAAGACAGCAATTCGAAAACGCGTTGTATTTTGATACCTCTCTACTCGTCTCCACAAACTTCACATTGGGAAACCGATCACCAGTTTTCCTGTCCGATTATGTTTTTCTTTTCTAACGTCTCTCTCCCCCTTCATCCCTATGCCCCCCCCCCCCCCACCTCGTCCTTCTATTACTCCTCTCTCTCTCTCTCTCTCTCTCTCTCTCTCCTCTCCTCTCTCCCCCCCCCCCCTCTCTCTTCTCTCTCTCTCTCTCTCAACTCTAGAAATTGTCAATCAATCTTCTTGTGCGTTTATTTTTTCTTTCAGTTATTCATTTTTTAGTCGCCAGTGTTAATTTGTATTCAGTGTGTGTATAATTTATCATTTTGCCAACACGCTGACAAAAAATGGAATGAAATAGCCGTTTGAATTAAACGCTTGATATAACTTTTCTTGTGATGAACTCTCACCTCAATTTTCCCTCCAATCGATTCTTATCTGGAAAGGTACTGATGCGCGAGCTTCCAAATTAGTGAACTAAAATGAAATGTTTCTTTTCTACTGTGACCTTTAGCTGAAACAAAAATGGAAGTAAACAAGTTTCATATAAAACGAATAAAAGGGACTGAAATTCGCTTAACTGGTTTCCAAAAAATAAATGTG
>CM065719.1:52812070-52827070 GCA_033310375.1 Conus canariensis
CACAGATAAATAACAGACAGAAAGACAAAAAAGGTAATGTCGAGCTATCAAAATAACCACGCATTCTGTGCATCCCACCAGTTCATAATTGAAAAACATCAATCTAATGATTCCATGTTGTTGTTTTCTTCAGGGTCAGCCCTCTCCCATAGTCTGAGTGGCATCATTCCCATCCCCGCACATATACACAGACGCATCTGTGCTCTTGATGTGGCAGACCCACCACCATCAGCACACGAGAACCATATCAAAGTCAGGCCACCGCCAGGCTACCCTATAGACGAGATCCTGCACCTTCTGCTCGGGACATGCGGTGATGTACAGTGGTGCACTCAAGGTCTTGTCCTTGCGGTTAGATTCATGCTTAGGTCAGGCATCTGCCAAATCGCACTGATGATTCCCCCCCCCCCCCCCCCCCTCCATCATCCCTTCCATCCCCCGACTCCCAACGCATTTCCCATACCCCACCCGGTACACCTGTATCCCACCCAGTTTGCCCCATACCTGTATGTCAACAGAGAGAAACCAAATTACCAGAAGAATCAGAGGTGGACAGCTGTCATATACAGACTTGCGTAACATGCGTCAGTTGCATACCACTAAATAAAGATTCAATCAACACAAATCACTAACTGCTTAGTCGTGTTCTACCAAACGTTTAAATCCCACAGCCAAAAATGAGTGAGTACCCAAATACCCCTCTCCCCTCCCCATCCCCACTCCTTCCATCATCAGTCCCTCTCTACCCTCTTCCCAACACAACCATCCAGCGAATCTACCCACGCGTCCACATGCACTATCTAAGTTAATTAACCATGCCTAATTGCGCGGCCAGACGTCTGAGTGCCTGTTCCGTAACTCACCCGCTTCCTCTCCCCCCCCCCCCCCCCCCCCCCATCCACCATGCCTCCGACCCCACTTCATTCCCCCAATCCCCCAGCACACACTCTCTTCTCACCTCCAACCACCTCGCGAATTTTCCCACGCACTTACCTGTACTGCGAATTCTCCCACGCACTTACCTGTACTGCGAATTCAAGCAAATATTATTACTCAATAGAAAAAAAAACGAAAAACAGTATTCCAGAGGAGGTCAAAAACGACGGACGACCAAGCAAGGACAAACAAATCGAACAGCCAGCCAGCCATTTCAACACACACAATTAACACACACACACACACACACACACACACACACACACACACACACACAAGGAAAGAGAGAAGACAGACAGACAGCAGGCAGGCAGACAGACAGACAGAGACAAAGACAGACACACAGATTGGCAGCCAGGTAGACACAGCCAGATATATACAGAAAATACAGTATTCCTGAGGAGGTCAAAAACGAGGGACGACCAAGCAAGGACAAACAAGTCTAACAGCCAACCATCCATTTCAACACACCCGAATTAACAACCGCCCAACACACACCATACGCAAGAAACGGAGAAGACAGACAGGACAAGACAGAGACAGAGACAGACACAGATTGGCAGCCAGGCAGACACACAGACACTCACACATGTGCGCTTTTACACACACAGACACATGCACACACGCACGCACGCACACACCGCACGCACGCGCACGCGCGCGTGCGCGAGCGCGCGCGCCACTCACACACACACACACACACACACACACACACAACACACACACACACACACACACAACACATTATCGACCAACAGCAGGCTGAGGTCACCTAACTGACGACAGACGGTGGTCTCAACACAAACTGGACAAGAAACCCGTGCACTTACTTACCTAAAACAGAGAGAGTAAAACAACAACAACTACATGACCAAAGCTAATGAATAATTGAATGGAACTTGCAGGAAATGAGAAGTGAAGGTCTGGGAGGGGCGGGGATGGAGTTAGAGTAAAGTGAAGGATAGCATTCTGGTTTTCTTGTTATTTTGATGGATAGGCTGATTTGCCACTATTTGAGTTTAATGTCGTCTTTGGCGACCACGAAACAGAGGGATAATGTTCGGTGGCTGATGGGAGTGGGAGTGGGGGGAGGTGGGGCGGCCGGAGAAAGATCAGTGAAGCACAGAATAGTATGTTAGAGAGGAATGAGCAGGGATTTTGTGTGGGGTAAAGCGGGTTTGAGGCAAAGAGGTGTCGAAAGAGAGGAATGGAACACAGTAGAGCAAAATAGGGCAGGGTCGGGGGAGAGAGAGAGAGAGAGAGAGAGAGAGAGAAGAGAGAGAGACAGACAGACAGACAGACAGACATACAGACAGACAGACAGACAGACAGACTGACAGACAGATCACACAGACACACACACAACCAAGAGAGAGAGAGAGAGAGAGAGAGAGAGAGAGAGAAGGTGGGGGGGGGGGGGGCTAACATACACATAGGAAACTGAAGAGGACTTCAGCATCGTAGGAAACAGGCCAAAATACATATACACACAAAACAATGTGCAAAGCAACACTTATTTCATGCAGAATACCTAAAAAGATATTTTTTTTACATAAGTATGTCTTCTTTAGAACGTATACAGTTGCATATGCGTATACGTATTAACTTGTATATGTTTATGTAAAGCAGTGAATAGCACATACAGTGGTGTAATCAGTGAATATTTAATACAGTTTTTTTTTTAATAAACAGGCACACATGATTTAATGTATATAGAAAAATATAGGTCCAAGTACTGATCCCTGGGGAATACTGTGATTATTGTAAGATACAGTGGCAGCACATCCATTCACAGAAACACTTCGTTGCCTGCTTAAAAGATATGAAGATAAAAATTCTAACGTGTTCTCAAATATCTTTTTTAAAGAAACGATCGGGTCTAGTACTGTCAAAAGCTTTTATCAAATCTATTTTTAAGAGATCGCACGAAATTCAATCGTGACTAATAATTGGAAGCAATTCATCAATCAGGCTCGTGAACGCTATATGGCAAGAAGGAATTCTTCTACATTCAATCTGGATTTGATAAAATGAATTAAATAACGTAAACGAGCGAGGGTGTGTGCTTTTTTCACGTTATTTTCTAAAGGTGTAGACGGGAGAGATAAGAAGAGATGGGTCTGTAATCTGAAGGTCTGAGAGAGAGAGAGAGAGAGAGAGAGAGAGAGAGAGAGAGAGAGAGAGAGAAGACAGAGACAGAGACAGACAGACAGAGACAGAGACAGAGAGGCAGAGAGTAAGAGAGAGACAGTGGGGAGAGAGGGTGGGGGGGGGGGGGGGACGGAGACTCACAGAGACACACAGAGGCAGACAGAGTGAGAAAGAGACAAGAAGAGACGGAGACGGCGAAGCCAGAGACAGACCGAAGCCATACAGAAAAACAGACGATTGAAAAAGCTACTTGGTAGTGCTCAAATCTTCTGTGACAATAAGCAATACTCAACATGTCATCATAATCATAAGGTCTGGCATTTCTCTCTTACCTTTTGGCAGTGCAGTTCTGTAAAAAAAAAAAAAAAAAAAAGGAAGAAGATATACAACAAAAATGAAAAGAAAAAGATTTCTCTAACCTTCTGGCTGAGCAGTTCTGAAAAAGAAAAGAAAAGAAACAACAACAACAATGAAAAAGACAACAAAAAAAAATGTCAAGAAGAATGCAAAGAAAAAAAAAAGAATCGAAAGCAAATGGTGACAGCGCACTCTTCGACGAACGCGGAGGACTTGAATTACAGGAAATCCGGTTTCTTTCAACTGAATTTAAACTGCTGATGTCGCAAAGCGTAATACTGCTGTACAAAAGATGACACAGTTTATTGGGATGCATTGCAAAAAATCCTAACAATCAGGTTTCTAAGATAAAGGAATACGAAAGGCTACTCTAAAAGGATTATTAACGTGTGCATTTGTATGTATGCGTAATGTGCTTGCATATGTTTTTTTATCTGCTCGTGCATGTCTACACAGACGTGTGTGCATGTAAATATGTGTGTGCGTGCGTGCGTGCGTGCGTGCGTGCGTGTGCGTGTGTGTGTGTGTGTGTGTGTGTGTGTGTGTGTGTTGGTGTCTTTCTGTCTATGCATGTATCTGTGTGTCTGCGAGCACGTGTATGTGCATGTGTTGTGTTTGCTCATGTGAAATGCATATGCGCCCGTGTGTGTGTGTGTGTGTGTGTGTGTGTGTGTGTGTGTGTGTGTGTGTGTGTGTGTGTGTGTGTTTCCATCTCTCTCTCTCTCTCTCTCTCTCTCTCTCTCTCTCTCTCTCTCTTTCTCTCTCTCTCTCTCTCCCCCCCTCATTTCCTCCAAATACGTCTATGTTTTTTTTTTCTTTCCTCCTCAGATGAAGAAGGAGAAGGAATGGGATAGAAGAAGAAGAAGAAGAAGAAGAAGAAGAAAGAAGAAGAAGAAAAGAAGAAGAAAGAAGAAGAAGAAGAGAGAAGGAAAAGAAGAAGAAGAAGAAGAAGAAGAAGAAAGAAGAAGAAGAAGAAGAAGAAGAAGAAAAAGAAGAAGACGAAAAAGAAGAAAATGAAGAAGCTCAGAAAAACAAACAGTCTGAATCGTACCTTGTTTTGAGGCAATTGTTTAAGGTCTTTGTTTAGTGTGTCGTTTAACCCGAAATCGAACTGGACGAAAATGTCACGGTAAAAAAGAGCAACTGGATTCTGCACCGTCATTCCGAGACAAACTTTACACTAAATCCGATTAGAAAAGGGGAGAGAAAAAATAGAATAGATAAAGAAAGAAGAGAGAGAGAGAGACAGACAGACAGACAGACAGACAGAAAAATAGACAGAAACAGAGAGACAGACAGACAGACAGCGGGAGGGGGGTCGAGAAAAGTAGAGAGAAAAAAGGGATGACAGGTAATATGTACTGCATAGCAAAAAAGAAAAAAAGAAAAGCAACTAAAACAGAAAGTAAGAAAGACAGAAAGACACAAACCAATAAAGAAAAGGACACAGAAGAATGGATGACAGAACAGCAAGAAAAGAAGGAAGGAAAGAAAGAACATTCAAATAAGGAAACAAAAAAAGGCATGAAAGAAAGAAGAAAACGGATTTCTGTTCCCTGATGGATGAGAAGAATAATGACACAAGAGAGAGATGGAGAGGAAAAGGGAGAGAGAAGGGGGAACAGGGAGAGAGGGGAGAGGCAGACAGACAAAGACAGAGACAGAGAGAGACAGATTTACAGGCGCACAGAAAGACAGACAGACAAAGAGAGGGACAGACAGACAGAAGACAGAGAGATAGACAGACAGACTGACTGAAAGAGAGAGAGACAGAGACAGAGAAGAAAAAAAGCGACAGAGACCAAAGGAATGAGCTAAGAAACGTTATTGCCGGGCCGAAAATCGTTTCATCGAGTTTTCTTCTTCTTTTATTTATTTATTTTTTTTTAAACTTAGAACAGACTCTCCGGGAGCTCTTGTTTAATGAGGAGAAAAGATCGTTCACAGACAAAGCCAGTTGATACGGTATTAATTTCGACCTCATAATTATGCGTGTCAGGGAAAATCTATTACAGGCCTACCTTCCTCTCTTCGCCCACCACCCCCAACCCCCCTCCACCCACCCCCTTCCCTTCCTGTACCCTCCCCTCGTCCCTGCCTCCATATCTGTCTGTCCGTCCATCCTTCCTTTCCATAGCATAAGCATACAAGCATAATTATGTGGAAATAAATGAACAAGCACAACGAAGATGGGCGATCGATAGAAGCATGGATAGATTGAAAGAGAGGTCGAAGAAAACGGGGAAATATAGGTGGATAGACACAGACAGACAGACAGACAGACAGATAGATAGAAAGATATAAGACTCAAACAAGTAAAACGCGGTAACGCCGTTGTAAAAAGCAAATTTTCGGTTTATTACAAACCTTCTTCAGGCTAAAAGGTTGGCCAACTGAACACGCACACACACACATCCAAGTCCCTGTCACATAAAGCAGAAGCTGAATTAAGTTCAAAGAGAATTAAAATCACTTGCACGAGCGTATCGTTGGAGAGGCAGTGGAAAACATGTCGGTGTGCTCACACACACACGCACACACTCCCTCCCACACACACCTAACTCACCCACACCCACACCCGCACACATACACACACGCACGCACACATCCACACACACACACACACACACACACACACACACGCATTCACACACACACACACACACACACACACACACACACACACACACACACACCCTGCATCAACCCTGGCAATTTTTCCCATTTACCTATCTACCTATCTATCTATTTACCTATCGATCGAATTTATCTGGGTAAATAGATAGATAGGTAGATAGGTAAATAGATAGATAGGTAGGTAGATAGATAGATAGATAGATAGACAGACAGACAGATAGACTGGTATATAGATAGATAGAAAGACAGATGGTAGAGAGCGACAGAACAGATAAGATAGAGAGATTTAAAGAGACAGAGAGAGAAGTAGATAGACAGGTAGGTAGACTGACAGATACACAAAATAACAGGAAAATAGATGGATTGGTAGATAGACAGGTAGGTGGGTAGATGAACAGTTGAATCGGTAGGTAGGTGTGTAGATAGATAAACAGACAGACCGACCGACCGACAGACAGACAGACAGATAGATATTAGATAGATAATTAGACAGACAGATAGACAGACAGATAAATTCGATCGATAGGTAAATAGATAGATAGGTAGATAGGTAATAGATAGATAGATAGATAGATAGATAGATAGATAGATAGATAGATAGACAGACAGACTGGTATATAGAAAGAAAAGAAGAAATAAACGAAAACACTCAGATAAAGGAATAAAAACAATAACAGAAAAAAAAGAAAACAGATAGAAAGAAAGGATAAAACGCAAAAAATGCCATAAGACAAAAACGAGAACAGACCGAAAGAAAGTGAGAAAAAGCAGTTCGGAGAGAGAGAGAGAGAGAGAGAGAGAGAGAGAGAGAGAGAGAGAGAGAGAGAGAGAGAGAGAGAGAGAGAAGGAAGGGAATGACGTCAGAAAACAACGAACGTGACACAAAAGAATGCAGACCAAATGAACGAAAGAAAGATTCTTTTTTGCCTTGGTTACATTCAGTCCCCATAACCACTTTTTTGGGTGTACGATAGCTTTCTTGGTGAAAAAGAACAACAAAGAATAAGAGAACGAAAGAATGAAAGAAAGAATGAATGAAACAAAGAAAGAAAGAAAAAGAGAAGAAAAAAAGAAAACAGAGAAAAAAAAGTTTTCCTGTTCCTTCTTTTATATCATCATCATCATCATTACTACTACTATCACTACAATCACTACTACTACGACTACTGCTACTACTACTACTACTGTTATTACTACTGTTACTTCTACTGCTACTACTATCACCACCACCACCACCATTACTACTACTATTTCTACTATTACTACTACTACTACTGCCACTACTACTATAATCACTATCATTCTTCTTCTTCTCCTTCTTCTACTTCTTCTTCTTATTATTATTACTGTCATTATCACAATTATTATTATTGTTGTTATCATTATCATTATTATCATTATTATTGTTATTACTATTATTATCATTATTGTTGTTATTATTATCATTATCACTACTATTATCATTACTATCTTTCTTCTTGTTGTTGTTGCTATCATGCCGGATACTGTTCAGCGGACATTCTGGACATCTTCTCAAGCTGCTTCACAAAATCACTTGCTCACTTACGGTCAGTCAGTCAATTCGGTTCATCGTTCCCATGTACAGCGGTATAACACATGATAAGTAGCAGTCCTAACTCTATCCCCACGTATTTATCATGCAAGTGGTATTATAATCCGCTAATTACAGATGACAATCTGTCAGGAATGTCGTGAGAAGATCTTTAAGTGTCTGAGAGGTCAGCGGTGTTCGTTCTGTGCAGCAGAGATCTGTCAGCCGACCAGAGGGAACGGCCAGTGAGGGTGAGGTAAGACCCACTGACCACAGGGAAAGTCCTGCTGACAGCAGGAAAGACAGCGACCCAGGATGCCCTTCAGAGGCCATGTAAAACTGTGTGGTTTAGGCTTGGCTGTGTCTGGAATTGTACTAGTTTCAACTGTCAGCGAAACAGCACCGAGTGGGGCTGCGAGGTGCGCGCGGCAGTTCGCTTGGTAGTGGCATGTTTTGCCGGTGGGCTCTGCAATCATGGAATACGAGCTGATGTGTGTGTGTGTGTGTGTGTGTGTGTGTGTGTGTGTGTGTGTGTGTGTGTGTGTGTGTGTGTGCGCGTGTGCTGTGTGTGTGTGTGTGTGCGTGTGTGTGTGTGTGTGTGTGCGTGTGTGTGTGTGTGTGTGCGTGTGTGTGTGTGTGTGTGTTTATGTGTGGTGCGTGCGTATGAGCGTGCGTGCGTGCGTGCGTGTGTGTGTGTGCGTGTGTGTGTGTGTGTGTGGTGTGTGTGTGTGTGTGTGTGTGTGTGTGTGTGTGAAGGAGGGAGGGAGAGAGACAGACAGACAGACAGACAGATAGGCAGGCAGACAGACAGAGAGAGAGAGATTTGTGGCGGAGTTTATAAAAAAAAAATAATGTACTACATTCTTCAATCGAGTCTTTTATTCAGGAACTAATTACATGGCCCTTTCTGCAACATAACCCATGTTAAACGAGCAAAAAGCTGTCCACGGGCAAGACCCATTGGGGTAGTATTCATTTTGCACTTAACAGTGATTTTGATTGAGATCTAGTTGTCGAGAGAGAGAGAGAGAGAGAGAGAGAAGAAGAGAAGAGAAAAAGAGAGAGAGACAGACAGACAGACAGACAGAGAGACAGAGAGAGAGAGAGAGAGAGAGAGAGATACGGAGAGTCCAGCTAATGAAAGAAAGTGAACGACAAAGGGAAGGGTGTGCCCAGAAAGGGGAATAAGAAATACCGTGAGAAACATGGGATCATCTGAGGAAGAAAGAAACAGAGAAAAGACAGAACACGGGGTGTGAGTGGACTGGGGAAAAGAGAACGAAGGATTTCATGAACAGGACAGAAAGGAACTCGGAGCAAGCCGCTACAAAGAAAACAAAACAAGGATCGAACGAAAGAAAATGGAGAGAAAGAAAGAAAGAAAAGAAAAGAAGAGAAAGAAAGAAGAGAAAGAAAGAAAAGAAAAGAAAGAAAAGAACAGAAAGAAAGAAAATAAGAAGAACGTTTGAAAAAACGAGAAAGAAACAGAAGACAGAAAAGGTCTCTCGATGAAGATGTAGAGTATAGGAAGAGAAAATCCAACAAAAAACAACAACCAACAAATGAAAAGATTTTTTCCACGGGCTGAACAGCAGTGCCATTCCCAGCCTGAAAGTCTGTAAATGCTAAGGTACTTCACAGCGTGAGGATTAATACTACTTGGGGAGGGGCCTGGGGGCCCTGAAGATGAGATAGGGCCTATCACAACAACAATACAACAACGACACCAACAACCACCACCAAACAACAACGAAGCAAAACTTCACAAAGCGAATCTTTAAAAGTGTTTGAAATCACTCCACCGAATAACATGGACAAACGAATCACAAGACAATACACGACACGTTTCGACCTGTTAGGTCTTCTTCCGGCAAGATAAACAAAATTCAGGACAACTTTGTCAAATTCAAGATTTCGACAAAGATGAGTGATCGCTCGTTCTTCATTTCCGTCGCGTCCCGAGCGTTACTTATCTTGCCTGAAGAATACCCAAGAGGTCGAAATGCGTCGTGTTTTGTCTTGTGATTTGTTTGTCCACGTTGTTCGGCGGAGTAATCTTAAACACTTTATTTCATTTAAGATTAGATTAGATTTTTGCGTGCAGTCACCTGCTTCATAAAGCGAGTTAGCGGGTGTATCATTAACTTCGACGCCCAGGCGTTGATGAGGACAAGTTATGAGCCTATGTGCCCCCCCCCCCTCTCTCTCTCTCTCTCTCTCTCTCTCTCTCTCTCTCTCTCTCTCTAACCTGCATGCCTCAGATTCTTTACACATATCATATGACTGACAGTCTTAGCCACATCGTTATGGCACACCTGGTCGAAGCCAGGAAACGTGTGCCTAATGGAGTTTTATTTCTGTTCCTCCGCCAACAGATCCGACTGGAACTCGTTTCAGCTGCCTCCTCTGCCATTGTCTTTGAAGTTCTGGTTCCTTTCTTTCCAGAAATCGCAAACCGTTTGATCAAAAATTAAAGGCCGATGAGCCTACAAATCAGCCTGCTCCAACTTCGAGGCTGACTCATAAAATCATAGGCTGATGAACCTACGAATCCATTTGCTCCAACTTGGAGGCTGATTAATAAAATTATGGGCTGGTGAGCCTGCGAATCCACCTGCTTCAACTTCGAGGCTGATTCATAAAACTATAGGCTAACGAGCTTACGAATCCACTTGCTTCCAACTTCGAGGACTTTGGCTAAGAAGCCCAATTCCCTCAAGTTGCCGAGCAGACTGGCACACTTCTCAGTCTTGTAGATGTGAAAAGATGGTCTTGCAGGGGTGAACAGCAGTAATTATCCCTAGTCTGAAAGTCTGTGAATTTGAAGGTCACTTCTCGGCGTGAGTGTGTGTGTGTGTGTGTGTGTGTGTTGTGTGTGGTGCGTGTGTGTGCGTGCGTGCTGTGGTGCGTGTCGGCGCGTGCGTGCGTGTGTGCGTGCGTGCGTGCGTGCGTGCTATGTGCATGTGTGCGTGCCTAGTGTGTGTGTGTGTGTGTGTGTGTGTGTGTGTGTGTGTGTGTGTGTGTGTATGTATGTGTGTGTGTGTGTGTGTGTGTGTGTGTGTGTGTGTGTGTGTGTGTGTGTGAGACAGAGAGAGAGGGGGGGGGGGGGGTGATGGGGGTAATGGGTATTGCCACGGAGAAGGAAACAGCATAAAGAGACAAACGCCGAAAACAAACTGGGATAGACAGTGCAAAGCAAACAAACAGAACCTAGCCCCAGAAGATCTTTTTCAGAAAGCATCGACAGCTTTCATGCTGAATGGGTAAACAACAAGAACAACGATAACAACGACAACTACAACTACAACAACAACAGACGACGACGACGACGACGACGACGACGACAACAGACTGTGATAAACGGGACCGGTTGATCCAGTATAATTCCTGAAGCCGTAATTATGTCTGGAAGGGAGAGGGAGAAGGAGAGCGGGAAACTGGGGGCGAGAGTGTCAAGTGCCCGGGCCAACGTGCCTCTCGCTTTCTGTCAGTTTGTCTGTATCTCTGTCCCTACATGCATCGTTCATGGTTGATTCCTCATCTCAAGAAAGAGGCGGCAGTGGTGGTGAAAAAAGGACAGAGGAACAGAGAGAAGGGAGAGAGACTGAGAGAGACAGACAGACAGACAGACAGAGACAGAGAGAGAGAGATATAGACAGAGAGACAGAAGAGAGAGAGACACACACACAGACAGACAGAAACAGAGACAGACAAAGACAGAAAGAGAGACAGAGAAAGAGACAGACAGACAGACAGACAGACAGAGAGGCAGACAGAAAACGGAGTGACAGACAAAAAAAAAAGACAGAGGCACAGGGAGACAGACAGACAACGATAGAGATACTGCAAGAGAGAGAGAGAGAGAGAGAGAGAGAGAGAGAGAGAGAGAGAGAGAGAGACTGAGAAAGACTGAAAGAGAGAGACAGAGAGAGACTGACAGAGAAAGAGACAGAGACAGAGAGAGAAGCACAGAAGAAGAAGAAGAAGAAGAACACCAACAACAACAACAAAACAAGAAGAGGGGCGAGGAGAGAGGGAGGTGGTGTGGTGGTGATGGTGGTGGTGGTGGTGATGGTGGTGGTGGTGATGGTGTGGTGTGTGATGGTGATGGTGGTGGTGATGGTGGTGGAAGAAAAGAGAACGAGAAGAACAAGAAGAAGAACGAGAAGAACAAGAAGAAGAACGAGAAGAACAAGAAGAAGAAACAAGAAGAAGAACAAGAAGAAGAACGAAGAAGAACAAGAAGAAGAACGAGAGAAAAAGAACGAGAAGAACAAGAAGAAGAACGAGAAGAACAAGAAGAAGAACAAGAAGAAGAACAAGAAGAAGAACGAGAAGAACAAGAAGAAGAACAAGAAGAAGAACAAGAAGAAGAACGAGAAGAACAAGAAGAAGAACGAGAAGAACAAGAAGAAGAACAGAGAAGAACAAGAAGAAGAACGAGAAGAACAAGAAGAAGAACGAGAAGAACAAGAAGAAGAACAAGAGGAAGAACAAGAAGAAGAACGAGAAGAACAAGAAGAAGAACGAGAAGAACAAGAAGAAGAACAAGAAGAACAAGAAGAAGAACAAGAAGAAGAACAGAAGAAGAACGAGAAGAACAAGAAGAAGAACGAGAAGAACAAGAAGAAGAAGAAAGAACAAGAAGAAGAACAAGAAGAAGAACGAGAAGAACAAGAAGAAGAACGAGAAGAACAAGAAGAAGAACGAGAAGAAGAACAAGAAGAAGAACGAGAAGAACAAGAAGAAGAACGAGAAGAACAAAAGAAGAACAAGAAGAAGAACAAAGAAGAACGAGAAGAACAAGAAGAAGAACGAGAAGAACAAGAAGAAGAACGAGAAGAACAAGAAGAAGAACGAGAGAAGAACAAGAAGAAGAACGAGAAGAAGAACAAGAAGAAGAACGAGAAGAAGAACGAGAAGAACAAGAAGAAGAACGAGAAGAACAAGAAGAAGAACGAGAAGAAGAACAAGAAGAAGAACGAGAAGAACAAGAAGAAGAACGAGAAGAACAAGAAGAAGAACGAAAGAAGAACAAAAAGAAGAACGAGAAGAAGAACGAGAAGAACAAGAAGAAGAACGAGAAGAAGAACAGAAGAAGAACAAAGAACAAGAAGAAGAACGAGAAGAACAAAAGAAGAACGAGAAGAACAAGAAGAAGAACGAGAAGAACAGAAGAAGAACGAGAAGAGAACAGAAGAAGAACGAGAAGAACAGAAGAAGAACGGAAGAACAAGAAGAAAACGAGAAGAACAAGAAGAAGAACGAGAAGAAGAACAAGAAGAAGAACGAGAAGAACAAGAAGAAGAACGAGAAACAGAAGAAGAACAGATGAAGACAAGAAGAAGAACGAGAAGAACAAAAAAAACGAGAAAAAAGAGAAAAAGAACGAAAAAACTCAAAAAGAGAGAACGAGAGACAAGAACAAAGAAAGAACACAGAAAGAAAGAAAGAAAGAAGAACGATGTTGAACATGATGTTAAGCTAACAAGCCGGTGAAAAGATGTCCACAGAACAGACATACGACAATGGGAGAACAGAAAGAGAAAACTGGTCTAAATCATATCACTTGCAAACAACCCAATAAATCCCAAATGGACTTTTTGTGTACGTGCCCGAAGCGAAACGGGGGAGGGAGGGGGGGGGGACGGTCTGGACAAAGATCATTATCGGCCCCCCTCCAACGCTGTCCACCCTTCCCCTGGCTCGCCAATCCACTTCCCTTCGTCCGTCATCGTCCCCTCCCCCTCCCCTCACAACATTCCCTGCCTCTGCCCTCTTCCCCCCCTCCCCCCCCCCCCCCCCCCCCCCCCCCCCCCCCCCCCCCCCCCCCCCCATCTCCTTTTAACCTCAACAGAATGCTGGCAATTTGTTCAAGTTCTTCAACAACGAAAAGGAATTTTTCGTTGACGTCAAAATTTTTGGTCAACAAGATGGCGGAAACTCATAATAACCAGTAAAAGAGGGAGCAAAGAAGAAGAAGAAAGAGAGAGAGGGGGAGGAGGAGGACATACGGAGAAAGAAAAAAGAGACAAAAGAGAAAAAAAAGAGAGAGACAGACAGACAGATAGAAAGAAATATGATGATAATGATGTTACACAAACAACCCGGCGAAAAAAAAACAAAACAGCACACAGACACAAAACACATCAGAAAGCACAAACAGAACTTTTCTCCCCAAACATATCGCGTGCAAACACCTAATACATTCCAAATGGACTTTTTGTGTAACTATGTGCGTGAAGCACATCGGGAGTGTTTGGGCAAGGATCGAAATAAGCACCCCCACCCCATGGCCCATCCTTTCCCCTCCCCTATCTGCCTGGCTCGCACTCTCCCCTCCCTACTCCCGTAACCCCTCATCAAGGAAAAGACATTTTTGGTGACGTTGCAAATTATGGTCGACAAGACGGTGGAAACTCGTAATAACTAGCAAGCAATGTTAGAGAGAGAGAGAGAGAGAGAGAGAGAGAGAGAGAGAGAGAGAGAGAGAGAGAGAGAGAGAGGAGTTCTGGCCGAAAACTGAATAAGATCGTGCCATTACCTATTCACGCTGCCCAAAGGGACTGGCATTAATGTTTTTGCTATGCAGAGCAAAGTAAACGGGTGTTGAGCACTCGGGAACAGGAAGCGGACCCTCTACTCATTATTCTGCGAGGAAATCACTGATTAGCTGTTTCCCTTTCTCTATTCAGAGTGTACAGATACCTCAGGTGCACACGCTGTGAGTGTGTGCGCGGCGGCGTGTGTGTGTGTGTGTGTGTGTGTGTGTGTGTGTGTGTGTGCGGCGCGCGTGTGTGTTAGCGTGGGTGTTTGTATGTGTGTGTCTATCTGTTTCTGAGTGTGTGTGTGTGTGTGTGTGTGTGGTGTGTGTGTGTGTGTGTGTGTTGTGTCTGTGTGTGTCTGTGTGGTATGTGCGCGCACGCAAGCACGTGTGTGGTGAGTGTGTGTGTGTGTGTGTGTGTGTGTGTGTGTGTGTGTGTGTGTGTGTGTGTTTCTGGTGTGTGTTGTTGGTGTCGTGTGTGTGTGTGTTCTGGTGTGTGTGTGTGTTGTGTGTGTGTGTGTGTGTGTGTGTGTGTGTGTGTGTGTGTATGTGTGTGTGTGTGTGTGTGTGTGTCGTGTGTGTGTGTGGTGTAGTGTCTGAGAGAAAGAGAGAGAGAAAGGAGGAAGAGAGGGACAGAGAGGGAGAGGAGGGAGGGAGCCTCAGAAAGACAGAGACTGAGACAGGGAGACATAGACAGACAGACAGACAACAAGATACACAGAGACACAGAAGAGAGAGAGGAAGATGAGGAGTGAGAGAAGAGAGAGAGAGAGGGAGGGAGAGGCAAACGGACACACTGAGACAGACAGATAGACAGACTGAC
>CM065719.1:52837070-52839570 GCA_033310375.1 Conus canariensis
CAGCCTTTATCTCCTAACACATATTTACTCTATCTCCCACCCTCCCACCACTGTCTGTCTGTCTGTGTCTGTCTGTCTGTTTGTCCGTCCCCCCCCCCCCCCTCTCTCTCTCTCTCTCTCTCTCGGTGTCTTCTACCAGATGATCAGCTGACAATGTGCTTAACAGTTAGGGAAAATATTTGTTAAATATGTGTACTGCACTTGGTTTATACATCCTTAATGGTTTATGCGATGTAAATTTTGATGGAAGTTATACCTATATATCTGATTCAGGAAATAGTGTCAACGATTATTTTTTACGAAGGAATTTTTCTCCCTTTGTTGTTTCTTCTTGCAAATTAATAGTTTCAGAAAGATTAGAATCTAATCATTTACCTGTTGAGCTACACTTCAACTGCAAGTTCTGAAAATACTGATGAAAAAGATGAGTTCATTGGAAAATATGTGTGCAGCTGTGATCTGGAACAGTCATATGTAAGCGCACTTTATTCCCCAGAGGGGTTAGCATTGCTAGATCATGCTACTGATCTAATCAGTCATAACTGTACTGATGCCTTAAATGTGTTTAATGAGTATATAAAAAAAAAACCTCTGGAGGCTGTATGAAAAAGAAAATATACTTAAATGCAACTGACAAAAACAGTGATAGTACGATAAGGAATGTAAAGATAGTAAAGCAGTTGCAAGGACATTACTGAAAATATGTCGAAATTCCAAAGAACGAGAAGATAGTGACGTCATTGTAGAGCAAGACAAGAAGACAAAAACCTGTTAAGAAGAAAGGAATAAGAACATAATGAGTCATTAACTGAAAAGCTTGTTGCCTCTGGGCACAATCAGAAAGAGTTATGGGACAACGTTCAAAAAATCTATAAAAGAAACCAGCCACTTAATAACTTAACGACAGGTGACTGGTTTAAACACTTCCAAAATTTGCTCGAAACAGGAGACAACTGTTTAGTACAAAATGATGAAGAGATGCTTGATGATGAAAATGAACAGGATGAGGAACTTAATTCAATGAATCGACCTATATCAAAGGAAGAATTATATTAGCATTACGTAGATTAAAGAATAATAAGGCCGCTGGGCCAGATGGTATAGTTGGGGAAATGCTGAAAGTGTCTGGGAATCGTGTCACTGAATTCCTTGTAAAATTATTTAATACACTATTTGACAAAAGGTATATATCCAGAGACGTGGACAGAGTC
The DNA here is from genome assembly GCA_033310375.1 of Conus canariensis. Classification (NCBI taxonomy): domain Eukaryota; kingdom Metazoa; phylum Mollusca; class Gastropoda; order Neogastropoda; family Conidae; genus Conus; species Conus canariensis. The sequence goes on from CM065719.1 coordinate 52,838,282, forward strand.
TATTGTAATCCCTCTCTTCAAAAAATGTGATATAAATGACCCAGGTAACTACAGAGGTATCTCAATTTGTGACGCAAGTAGTAAAATCTACAGCACAATTATTAACAGTAGACTCCAAGAGTATATTGAAGAACATAATCTTACAGGCGAATACCAAGCAGGGTTTAAAAGAGTATATTCTACTACTGATCATATGTTTACATTTTAGCTATGGTTCAGAAACAGTTCTCCTTTAATGGTAAATTATATGTTGCTTTTATTGACTTTGAAAAGGCTTTTGATTCCATAGAAAGAATACATGATGGCCTATTCTCTTAAAAAACGGAATTAAAGGCAAGCTATTTAGATGTCTTCATAGTATGTACACAAATGTTAAAGCTAGAATTCGGTGTGGAGCAAAACTGACAGACTATATCAGCTGCACTCGTGGGGCAAAACAAGGTGATGTGACTAGTCCTGTGTTGTTTTCATTATTCATAAATGAGTTAGCCTTAGAAGTGATCAGAAAAGGGAGACATGGTTCTACATTTACCCATGATTATTTTGAATTATTCATTTTATTGTTAGCAGATGATATAGCGTTAATAGCTGAAACCGTTATGGTCTACAGACACAACTAGATAGTTTGTATAAGGAGCATCAACACTATATTTGAATGTGAACATGAATAAAACTAATAAAGTTGTATTTAGAAAAGGTGGATACTTGGCAGTAAGAGAGAGATGGACTTCCAATGGGGCCGCATTATCAGTTGTGAATATAATATATATATATATATATATATATATATATATATATATATATATAATATATATCTGGGAATTTATTTTTCCACAAGACTGAGTTTTTCAGTTGCATGTCAGGATTTGGTGAACAGAGCTAAAAATGCATTGTTGTGTATTCTACAGAAACTGTATAGACTGAAATGCAATTCTTTAGTTTATTTTTGAAGATATTTGACACACAAATTCAACCAATGGTTCTGTACGGTGCTGAGTTATGGGGTCTAGATAATGCTGCTCTTCATTCTACAAAAAATACATTTATTTGTCCTCAAAAAAGGTTTTTAGGGGTTGAAATAAGAACACCAAATGATCTAATATTGGGGAAACGAATCAATATCCAATGTATATCAATTCAGTAATTAAATGTATTGATTTGGTTAAAACGTACTCGAATGGATGAGTCAAGACTGCCACGCAAAGCCTATAGGATGCTGCTAGATTTAGATTTACGTGAAAAAAGAAACGGCTTCAAACATCCGCTGTAAACTGTTTACGTTTGGCAAA
>CM065719.1:52857070-52864570 GCA_033310375.1 Conus canariensis
AAATGGAATATCCATGTGTCTGTGGAAAGCGTTTCGCTACCACCCGTGGCATGAAGATCCACAGAACAAAGATGGGATGTGTGAAGACTCATCTGAATGAGCAGCAGCGCACTGCATCAGCAGATAAGACGTCGGAAGACCAAGGCCAGGATTTAAACCACAGTGCCAAGGACATCCACGCTGTTGGTTCGGATGAGGAATTTGCACAGGCCCTCGATGCCAGGCACCTGAAACTCAACCTGCCACGAGCAAACGAAACTGAAGATTGGAGAAACTGGATGCAAAAATTGTCCAAAGACTCGATGCACTGATAGGGAAAAGCACCCTGGAACACAAACTAGCCACATATGGGGCATTGTGTATGCCACATGTAGAGACGCCTATGGAGCAAAACTACCCAAAGAGAAAACACCTCCAAAGAAATCCAGACGCCAAGAAAAGATGGACAAGATCAGGGTCCAAAAGAAAAACCTCAAGATGCAAATGAAGACCGCACTGCCAGCTGAAAAACAAGGCTTGGAAAAACTGTGGAAAGACCTGAAAGAAAAACACAGCGCCCTCAGCAAAGCGGAATCTGCGAGGAAGAGGAAGAGCAAAAAGAAGAAGACACAAGAGCGCTTCTTCAGAGACCCCTTCCAGTTTGCCAGAACACTGTTTGAGCAGCCAAAATCTGGGACCCTAAGTGTGGACAAAGGAGTTCTTGAGCAGCATCTGAGGAAAACATACTCTGACCCACAGAGCAAAGCACCACTCGACATTCAAGGTCTGGTGTGGCCATCCAACCCTGAGGAACAGTTCAATGGCAAGCCTCCAACGTTGGCGGAAATCAAGAAGGTGGTCGACAAAGCCAGAGCCAAATCATCACCAGGGCCAAACGGAATACCTTACCAGCTTTACAAGAAATGTCCCAAGGTGCTGGAGTGGCTCCACAGGCTGCTGCGATCGGCTTGGAGAAACCAGAAGATCAGCGGCCAGTGGATGACGGCAGATGGTGTGTACATCCCCAAAGAGCAAAACTCAAGTGACATCAGCCAATTCAGGCCAATATCACTACTGAACGTCGAAGGGAAAATCTTCTTCTCTGTCATGGCAGCAAGGCTGACCAAGTACCTGATGGAAAACAAGTACTTGGATGTGTCAGTCCAGAAAGGTGGCATCCCAGGCGTGGCTGGCTGTGTAGAACACGCCACAATGATCTGGGACGCAATCCAAAAAGCAAAAACAGAAAGAGAGGACCTGGACGTAGTGTGGCTTGATCTGGCAAACGCATATGGATCTGTGCCCCATGAGATGATACAGTTGGCTCTTGAGATGTACCATGTGCCAAAGAACATCCGCGACATGCTCAAGAAGTACTTCAATGGCTTCTCAATGCGGTTCTCTACCAAGGAGTACACAACAGACTGGATCAACTTGGAAGTGGGTATTGCAATGGGCTGTGCAATTTCCCCAATACTGTTCGTGCTGGCAATGGAACTCATCTTGAAAGCAGCAACATACAACGCGAGACAAACAGACCTTGGCGATGGATACAAGATGCCTCCTCTCAAGGCCTTCATGGATGACACTACAGTGATTTCATCCAGAGAAGACGAGACACGTCATGTGCTGGAGAGGCTGGACGACATAGTTGCCTCATCCAGAATGAAGTTCAAGCCAAAGAAATCACGGAGTCTCTCACTGAGGAAAGGAAAAGTGGCCGGATCTGTGGTCTTCAGTGTTGCCAACCAGGCCATTCCAACAGTCACAGAAGAACCAGTCAAGAGCCTTGGAAGATGGTATGATGATACGCTGAAAGACACACAAAGAGCAAAAGAAACCAAGCAGATGGCGGAGGAAGGCTTGGAGACCATTGACCAGTGTGGGCTCCCTGGCAAATACAAGGTCTGGTGTCTGCAGTTCATGCTGATACCAAAGCTCCTATGGCCTCTGATGATATACGACATCTGCACCAGCATAGTGGAGGCAATGGAAGCCAAAATCAACAAGTTCACAAGGAAATGGCTTGGTGTCCCACCCTGTCTGACTGACATAGCGCTGTACTGTCGCCAAGCAAAGCTGAAACTACCACTGAAATCCATCCTGGAGGAATACAAAGCAGGGAAGATCAGACTTCAAAGCATGCTGGAGGACTCAGGAGACAAGGTGGTAGAAGCAATCAAGCCCCAGCTGAAGACAGGCAGAAAATGGAAAGTTCAAGAGGCGATGGATTCTGCAAAAGAAAGTCTCAAGATCAGAGAAATAACAGGACACACACAGACCAACAGACAAGGACTGGGGGTGACCAAAACTGAATGGTGGTCAAAGGCCAAAGGAAAAGCCAAAAGAGACATGATGATTCAGGAGATGAGAAAAGAAGAAGACCAAAAAAGACTCCAAAAAGCAGTCCAGCAGAGCCAGCAAGGGCAATGGACAACGTGGGAGAATGCACTCCAAAGAAGTCTCACTTGGAATGACATTTGGCACATGGCCCCTCTCAGGATCAGCTTCATTCTCAGATCTGCATATGACCTTCTGCCCTCAAATGCAAACCTGGTGAAGTGGGGGAAAACAGACGATCCTGCATGCCCCCTCTGCCATGAAAAACAAACAGTGGAGCATGTCCTAAGCTCATGTAAAGTAGCCCTGGCTCAAGGAAGGTACACATGGAGGCACAACCAAGTGCTCAAAGAGATTGTACAAGTAGTCTGGGCTAGTACCAACACCACAAAAGGGAAAATCAGGACTCCAAAAGCACCCGCAACATTCTTCACGGCAGGAGGCAGCAAATCATGGCCAAGAACAACAGTGCCACTCGAAACATGCAGGCAGAGTCTGCTGGACGGGGCAGATGACTGGGAGTGCACTGCAGACCTCCCAGAATGGAAGAGTCACCCAGAGATCATCAGCAAGAGTGGCATGAGACCAGACATAGTAGTCCACTCTAAGTCAACCAAGCAGCTGATCATGATCGAGCTCACGGTGCCATATGAGAACAGAATGGAGGCAGCTCAAATCTACAAGACTGAAAAGTATGCTGATCTGGCAAACAGCCTGAGGAGAGAAGGCTATCAGGTCAAAGTCCTCACTGCAGAAATTGGAGCTAGGGGGTTTGTAGGAACGTCTGCATACAGCCTCATGAAACAGCTCTCAGTTGCAGGGAAGGAAAAAACCAGAGCCCTGAAAGCAATGGCAGAAGCGGCAGAGAGGTGTTCAAGCTGGATCTGGTCAAGGAGGAACAAAAGTGAACTTCATAAGGTGTCCCTGTGGCTCAGTGGTTAAAGCGCGCGTCATTAAGTGGAAAATGAACATGTCCAGAGGGTCATGGGTTCGAATCCCAGCCATGGCTCGTCCCAAGATGGGAAAAAAAAAAAAAAAAAAAGGGGGGGGCAGCAGAGGGACATCCGGAGTCATGAACCGGGTGTGGCCCAACCCCCCTAGAGTGTCAGGAGATAAGGGCCGAAACACTTGCTTGAAGGGGGCTTCTCTTCTGAGGACTCTCTGCTGCCACGCTCTCCACGAGTTTCTTTCTACTATATATATATATATATATATATATAAGAGAGAGAGAGAGAGAGAGAGAAAGACAGACAGACACATACAGAGAGAGAGAGGGAGACAGAGAGACAGAGAAGGAGGGACAGATTGAGAGAGAGAGAGAGAGAGAGAGAGAGAGAGAGAGAGAGAGAGGAGAGAGAGAGAGAGAGAGAGAGATTTTGAGAGGCAGACAGACAGACATACAGACAAACAGAGAGACAGACAGACAGATACACAAACAGACAGAGAGACGGAGGCACAGTTCATGCTCGCGTCACTTCCACCCAGATCCCTTTTACACCCTCCTCCAACATGTACTCCCCACCCCCACCCCCTTATTGCCCTCCCCAACCTTGCACACCACCCCTCCTCCCTACCCTCCCTCCCTCCTCCTATCCCATCATTCCCTTTGTGTCTCTCTGTCTCTGTCTCTGTCTCTCTCCCCCTCTCTGCGTGTCTGTCTGTCTCTCTCTCTCTCTCTATGTCTCCATGGCAACACACACACACGCAAACACGCACGCACGCACGCACGCACGCACGCGCGCGCACACACACACACACACACACACACACACACACACACACACACCGATAATAAAAACAACCCGGCAAAAGAAACAATCCAGCCCCACATCTACCAGGAAACGTGGACAACACGGGGACAGATGGCGCTGGCAGCAGTGCGCCAGCTCGCGGCCGGAAGTCGTTGCACTCGCCTCGTTTGCAGACAGGAAGTAGGCCACCCCTTAGTGACCTGTCGGTTCACGCTCGGACACAGCTGAGCCAGGCTGATAACGAGCCACTGGGACATGAAGTCGGTCAGCCACGAGCCGGAGAATGGTCAGCCTGTGAGGTAGCTGAATTGGTGGTGAGTTAGTGTGACGGTGAGCCCGAGGAAAGTCTGCGTTTGGCTGATGAGGGTGTGTGTGTGTGTGTGTGTGTGTGTGTGTGTGTGTGTGTGTGTGTGTGTGTGTGTGTTTGTGTGTGTGTGTGAGAGAGAGAGAGAGAGAGTGTGTGTGTGCGTGTGTGTGAGAGAGAGACAGACAGAGGGAGCGACAGAGACACCAAGAGATAGAGACCACGAGAGAGAGAGAGAGAGAGAGAGAGAGAGAGAGAGAGAGAGAGAGAGAGAGAGAGAGAGATATCCGGACGGACTTACACTCAAATTTGAAAATTTCTCGATCAAAACAGATTTCTTATTATGAATCTTGGGCTGGTCTTTGAACGGCCGAAGAGAATGTGAGGCCATAGGTAGGCCTACTACTAGCGCCGCTATATATCTTTTTTTTCTTCTGTTTACACTCTGTGGGTACTTGCATCAAAAGTTTTCATTTTCCTTTTTTTCCCCCTACAGAAATCGTTTGCCGATTATAAATCTTTTAGTTGTCGTGCGTTCTTTTACGAGCAGTAAGCGCACTTTGCACACAGGATTTCATTCCATTCACAAAACGCCCATCTTTTGTTATACAACTGAACACACACCGCGCACATAGAGAGAAAAGAGAGAGAGAGAGAGGAGAGAGAGAGAGAGAGAGAGAGAGAGAGAGAGAGAATTGAGAGAGAGAGACACACACACACACACACACACACAGAGAAACAGACAGAGACAGACAGACGGACTGACGGACGGAAGGGTCCATCCTTCCGTCCGTCCATGGACGGACAGACGGATAGACAGACAGTGGGGTGGGGGAAATACAGAGATAGACAGACAGACAGACAGACATATAGATAGATAATATCCGCGGGCGTTTTCAAAAGTAATATTGTGGCCCGGTTTCAAATAAGCCAAATCAAGCGTTCACAAATGCACGGGTATTACATTAAGTTAATACACCCATCTTGTTATTCAATTGAATACACATGCCCACATATAGGGAAAGGCAGACAGACCGACCGACAGACCGACCGACCGACCGACAGACAGACGGACCGACAGACAGACGGACAAACAGACAGATAGAAAGTCGGACAGATGAAATGACAGACAGACAGACAGACAGACGGATATACTTAGAGCCGGACTAGATAGTCGAGAGATAGCCAGAGATAGTCGAGAGATAGCCAGAGAGAGAAAAGGATACATTATCGTCTCTCTCTTTCTCTCTGTCTGTCTGCCTCTCTTTCTCTGTCTATTTGTTTCTCTCTGTCTGTCTGTCTGTCTCTCTCTCTCCCTCCCTCTCCCCCCCATCTCTCTCTCTCTCTCTCTCTCTCTCTCTCTCTCTCTCTCTCTGCAAGTCACGGACAATCTTCAAAGACCATTTAATCGAAGTATACATTTAAGAACTCCTCGGGCACGTTCCCACTACACCCTGCCAGTTGCTGTCAGCCAGTAACCATCAGCTTTGACTCAATCTCGCCTCAAGTGCACCAAGGCCATTGGGTACCACATGTCGTTCCTCTGAGGAAAACAGCGAATATCATTATTTACTACGGTGGTTGTTGAATAAGTAATGAAACGCAGCTCTCGTCGCGAACGTACAGTGTTCACCTCTTTGGCCAGATTCGCAGTTTAGAGAATACTATCATTTAATAGCACTGATGATGAGTGATGCGTTCACACCCGGTGCTGACAGAATATCTATCACGGTGAATTTTTCTTTTTCTTGTTTTTTATTTTAATTTTTTCATCTCCATCGTCGAAAATGACTGTACTCTTCAGAACAGCGGTGACAAGTCTCTCTTAATGAATCATGTACTAGCAGAAGCATTTGCCGATAAGATCTTGAAAACTTTCTTGTACCTTGGAATCAGTCAGCTGCCTGTTTTCTGTAGGTCCAGTAGAGCAGTTTTGCTGACTGATGGTTACTGCTGGTTAGGGCCTAGGCTACTATGTTCATCGTGAATAGGCCTAGTTCGTGTCAACATCCATGAAAGGGGACAGAAGAAAATGACGTGACTAACAGCGATGACGTCAACTGGCCGTGCTTCGTGTGAACGCTCCCTAGATCTAACATGGGCGCATTCTTCATTGGCTTGTACGAAGGTGTAGGTGGTAGGAGAAAATATCAGTTTTCAAAAAAAGTTTCAACATTTCTGCAGATCTCTTCGTCTGCTGTGCCAAGCTGTGGCCACTTTGTCACGCATTATGCTTCATAGCGAAGTCGCTAGTACAATCATATCATGCTATAAAGCCGATTCCCGCGACGGTACGGTGTGATAGTAAGTAAATGATACACTCATAAACAAATGACCATACTTACGTACACAATTCTACTGAAACAGTTCTGGCTATATAAACATTATATAGATAGATAGACAGAGGTATTATTTTTGAAAAGTAAAATGCAACCCTACTGCTTCCGCTTTATATCGTCGTAACGCAAGTAATGATTAACTACATTTTGTAAAAGCCGTACCGTTTCGGTCATGCATAATGGGTAATGGAATTTTGTGACAATCAGAACAGATCAAGAAAGAAAGAAAGAAAAAAAACAATATTACGTGACACAGAACCACATCACAATATATATTTCCCTTGTTATTGATAGGAGCTATTGTCACAGAGTAGGTAACACTGCTTGGATTCTTTCTATTTGCTTCGTCAGCAATATGGGGACACTAAAATATTAATGTTCATGTGGACCAGTTTTACACACTGATAAAATATAAACAAGATAACACGTCAACAATACTCTTGCCGAACGCGCTCATGAAAATGTTTTATTTACAACTCTTCCTCCCGCGCGAAGTATGATTAGACTACGCCTCACGCAGAACTAATCTACTCCTCGCATCATGCAAACCGCACTCTCCAAGACCAAAGTGCCCATGCAGAAGTTAAGTGTATTTTTGGACTCGCACGCACGCACATACTCACTCACATACACAAACACACACACATACACACGCAGGCATGCACTCACGCACGCACGCACGCTGAACAATTAAGTAGTGGGGGAAAACAAGTGCAGATTAACAATTCTTCCATCATTACAGTAATGACTTGGCAAAGATTTGAAATTTTAAAAAAAAGAGAGACAG
>CM065719.1:52867070-52877070 GCA_033310375.1 Conus canariensis
GATGAAAGTCTGTTAGCACCGAGAGAGGGGGGAGTGAGGGATGGAGAGAGAGAGAGAGAGAGAGAGAGAGAGAGAGAGAGAGAGAGAGAGAGAGAGAGAGAGGACTCAGAACTCAGATGGTTTACTTCATATAAAGGCCATTGCCCCTTATGAAGGGGGTATGGAGAACATAACAACAACTGAAGAATCATAAAGAATACTAGAAAGAGCCGGAATAGCTCAGTTGGTAGAGCGCCGGACTCGTAATCTTGGTGATCCTGGGGTTGCGGGTTCGAACCTCCGCCGGGGCGTTTCGGTACAGGGGGATTTTTCCCTCGGAGTTAACATTGGTTCTGACTCCATTTCCCATACAGTCCTTCGAATGAGACTATAAACCGAGGTTCCGTGTGTGAACGCACGCATAACATCTTGCACACACGTCAAATCCCATCACCAACTTTCGGAAGAGTAGGCCAGTTTGGCCGTTGGTATGGATGACACGTTACACATAGCATGCACCCTGCGTGAGAAATGGAAAGAATGAAGGAAGTAAGGAAAATGAGTGATCGATATTGAACGATACTGACTGGATGACACGGGAAACGACTGAATGAAGCGCCAGCTGGCAGCTCTTCAGTCGGCACTACCCAGGTAGGCAGCCCGTTGTGTAAACGAGTGTTGATTGTAAAGCGCTTAGAGCTTGGTCTCTAGCCGAGAATAGGCGCTATATAAGTATTCATTATTATTATTATTATTTTAAAGACTGGATGGACTACTCTGTCACGAAGTCATGACTGATCTAAACTGAAATGCCTTGAATAAGTAAAATGAGAAATTGCTTACTATGCTTTCATTCTGAGACGCCATAAGAAGACTTAACCGAAACTAACAGGGAAAAAAATAAAGATAACCAATGTTAGGTAGGCACTCAAGGTCTGACCAGCGCAAGACCCTCTTCTTCAATTCTCTCATCTTAGTTTCAAAATGGAGTGACTGACGGCGGAGAACGAAGCAAAATTCAGAAAGAGAGGGTGTTAGTTACCGCCAATGACATTGACAAACAAAGCACATGACAAGACACGATGCATTTCAACCACTTGGGTCTTCTTCAGGCGAAAAAATAAATCACATCTAACATTTAAGACAGTACAAACAAAGAACGAAAATGACTCATCTGTTGTTAGTCCATGTGGTGGGGAGAATAGTTGTTAATTCATTTATCCATCAGCTTCAAATCATGCGTAGTGTGGTTTCAAAACTTAGCAGATGTGGTGTAGCGTATATGGACTAGTCCGCACGCAGTGACGCCTCCTTGATGAAACTGAAACTGACAGGGATCCCCGGAAAACTTTGTCAGTATATATTGCGCTCTTAGACTAGATAATTTACATCAGCAAAAAACAAAATGAAGTTCGTCTTCTTTTCCATTTTGGACAAGTCAAATCCATCCCAGTATATGTGTTCTGCTAAGTCTACGATCCCAGTCTAAAATTTGGTCATTGTCAACTTCAAGCTGAGAGAGAGAGAGAGAGAGAGAGAGAGAGAGAGAGAGAGAGAGAGAGAGAGAGAGAGAGTTACGGAGATAAACAGTTAGCCATATAGCTAGCTAGATGGATGGATAGAATTGTTTTCCAAGACAAGATTGACCATTTCTCCAACCTGATGGTAGATTGGCAGAGAGTTCGATAGTTAGACATGGAAACAGATAGATAGATACACACAGACAGACAGACAGACAGACAGACAGGGAGACAGACAGACACATACAAAGAGATAGACAGACAGACAGATGGACGTCAAGAGATAGCTAGCAAGATAAACAGATAGATAGATAGATAGGTAGGTAGGTAGGTAGGTAGGTAGGTAGGCAGATAAACCGACCGACAGGGGGACAGATTATGTCTGTTTTTCCATGACAAAAGTGACCTCTTTCTATTAACATGGCGACAACCTTCCCACACCATCCCAACCCCCACCCACCGTCCTCCTCCTCTTCCTTTTCTTCTTCTTCTTCATATTCTCCTCCTCCTCCTCCTTCTTCTTCTCTTTCTCTTCCTCTTCTTCTTTTCCTCTTCCCCTTCCTTTTTCTTCTTCTCCTCCTCCTCTTCCTCCGCCTCCTCCTCCTCCTTCTTCTCCTCCTCCTCCCCCTCCTTGCCCTTCTTTTTCTTTTTCCCGTTTGTCTTCTTGTTCATTTTCTCTTCGACTTTTTGTGCATTTCTTAGAATCGCCAGAAGCGAAAGCAAGCCATCCATTGTGATTGAGGCAACCGACGTCCTAGAATGAAAAGAAAATGGAAGCAAAGTAGTACAATCCATGTAACAATGAAAATAAACTTTCCCAAGTTTCTACACTCTGAGAGGAAAACTGCAGTGAAGGAACATTTTTTTGTCATCAATATGTCTGAAGCCCGTTTTCACAAAATTCGCCAGAAGCATTCTCTCGTCTATTAGATACATCGTCGGTTGACTGCTTGTGTGTGTGTGTGTGTGTGTGTGTGTGTGTGTGTGTGTGTGTGTGTGTGTGTATGTGTGTGTGTGTGTCGTACAACGATACATAATGAAATGGGCTCACCCTTTTCTTCTTGGCTCATAGTTTACCATTCTACGCTGATCTTCGTTCATGTTAGAATTACGTATCCACAACAGAAACTAAGCCATAAAAAAAACAAAGAGAAAAAGAAAAAACATTCTTACGGTATTTGTTCCTCCCCTTTTTTGCTCGCAAAGGCTGAAATGTGGAAACGCACTGTTTGTGCATCATTTATTTATCTATTCGTTTATTTTTTTGCTCATCCCGTTCACGTGGCATTTCAGCAACACAACCTTTACTCTTTTGCTTTGCCTATGGGATGCAGGGCCTCTTTTACAAGCAGCTTCCCTGTCAAGTCCTGTGCAAGTAACGTTCTCTTTTCTATTACTTTCTTTGCCTCTGTCCATTTTTTCCCTGAAATTTTTTTTTTGGGCCTTTATTAAAAGAGGCCCCGGCATGCCCACTGGGAGAGGAAGCGAAACGAAAGACTAAAAGCTGTGTTACTGAATACCACACGGATGGAATGAACAAACAAACAAACAAACAAAAGCAGAAACGACGCGTTTCGACATTTCAACCTGTCGTTTACTTTTCTTTTCTGCCTTTGTGGACCGTTCTCCTGTCTTTTTCTGGAAACTCTTTTTTTTTTTTTTCTTTTTTTTTACAACTATATCTGGTTACAGCTGATGACACGTCAGCTTTTGTTGTTGTGTTGTTGCTGTTGTTGTTGGTTGTTGTTGTTGTTGCTGTCGTCATCGTCGTCGTTGGTATTGTTGCTGTTGCTGTTGTTGTTGTTGCTGTGTTGTTGTTGTTGTTGTTGTGGTTTGGATTATGGCCACTAGGTGGTGAAAAGTGTACACACTGTACAGACTTGACACAAGCTATGCATTCCGCAGTCTCTGTTTGCCCACAGGGCATTACAAAGGTTGTTTTTTTTGTTTGTTTGTTTTGTTTTGTTTTGTTTTGAATTGTCTTTGTTACAATTAAATGTTGTTTTTGTTACAATTAAATTATTTCATCAATTTTTCATGATTTTGTTTCAGAATTTCAGTTTCAGAAGTCAAGCGGAAGGGTGGGCGCTCTCAGCGTGGCACAGTTTTAATCTTCCGTGCAGAAAGGACGTCCAGCTGCCATTTCATATATTGCTTTCATTCTTTGTTTCAGTTTCAAAAGATAACACTTTCCGTTATGATCTAACCATTTCCCTTTATAGTTTGGCAGCTCTGGGAAAACCCTGTGCAGCTAGCTGAGCCACAATAATACATATCAATGAATAATGAACGAATGAATGAATGATTATTGAGTTAATGAATAAATAAATAAATAAGTATATAGACACACACACCTATCTACCCCCCCCCTTCCTCCCTCTCTCTCTCTCTCTCTCTCTCTCTCTCTTATATAACACACACACACACACACACCACACACACACACACACACACACATATATATATATATATATATATATATATATATATACATATATATATATATATCTATAATCTTCTCTCTCTCTCTCTCTCTCTTTCTGTGTGTGTGTGTGTGTGTGTGTGTGTGTGTGTGTGTGTGTGTGTGTGTGTGTGTGTGTGCGTGCGTGGTGTTGTTGTATGTGTATATGTGTGTCTGTGCATGTGTCTGTATCTGTGTCTATGTGTCTGTGTCTCTATGTGTCTGTATCTGTGTCTATGTGTCTGTGTCTCTATGTGTCTGTGTCTGTGTTTTGGTTTGTCTTCATGCCTGCGGCTGACGGGAAGAGTCGAAACGCGCTGCTTCTGCACGGTCATTTGGTCATTCCAGTGACTACAACTCGACTGTTATTCTAGTAACTACAACCTTTATTCTCTCCCTTCAGCTCTAGCCCGCAGACATTTTTCTTTCAGTATCAGTTTAAAAAAAAAAAAAAAAAATGAAATGGGGTGTGGGCTGACAGGTCAGTCGTCATGTATAATTCATGCTATAGGATCGATCCCTAACGCCTCATTGGGCGTGGGCAGAATGCAGAAAGACCGGTGTTGCCTAGATGGAACTTTTTGGTGGAGGTGGGGTTCCTAGAGAGAATGTCTGTCTGTCTGTCTGTCTGTCTGTCTGTCTGTCTGTCTGTCTCTCTCTCCTCTCTCTCTCGTCTTTTCTCTCTCTCCTCTCTTTTCTCTCTCTCTCTCTCTCTCTCCTCTCTCAGTCGGACTTCAACACCAATTCAATACACTGCAAACATGTACAAATATGAAATTAGATGTTAATATAGATAAGATGAAAAATAATGGTGTTCAGAAAAGTAGGATTTCTTGGTAAAAATGAACAATGTTTTTTTGACAATACCAGATAGAAGTTGTCAATACTTACTGCTGTTTGGAGTTCGTCTTTTCAACAAAACTTAGTCCAAGACTTGGTACTGAACACTTAATTACTAAAGGGAAAAAGGCATTAATTACTTTGAAAAGAGCCTTCAGAACTAGAAGAAAAAGGATATCAGTTATCATATTTATTTTAAGGTGTTTGACGCCAAAATCAAACCCCTTTTATTATATTCATCTGAAGTATGGGGGATACATCGTTCAGATGGCTTGGAGAGAATTCACTTGCTAGCATGCAAGCGTTTTCTGGGAGTTCCACTCAAGACCCCAAACAAAATGGTATACGGGGGACTGGGGAGATAACTCCTCTTTATTAACTACCACGTATGCGCGATTCGATATTGGTTCAAAGTGATTAGTATGGGACAGAACAGATTACCGCGGCAAGCATATAGTATGCAGGTAATCCTTGATCAGAATGGTAAAAAATGCTGGGTAACAAATACAAGAGTACTGTTATGTGAGACTGATTTCAACTTTGTATGGTTACAACAGGATGTTGGCAATATGCATATAGTATGCAGGTAATCCTTGATCAGAATGGTAAATGCTGGGTAACAAATATAAGAGTATTGTTATGTGAGACTGATTTCAACTTTGTATGGTTACAACAGGATGTTGGCAATATGCATATAGTATGCAGGTAATCCTTGATCAGAATGGTAAAAAAATGCTGGGTAACAAATATAAGAGTATTGTTATGTGAGACTGATTTCAACTTTATATGGTTACAACAGGATGTTGGCAATATACATTGGTTTTTAGGCATATTCAAGCAGAGACTAACTGGTATGTTTATACAAGAGTGGACAGGAGCTATTAGGGATAAGGAAAGATATGCAAGCCATAGATCTTTTAAAGTCGTTTTTGAAAGGGAAATTTATCTTAGTAGCATTGATGTGTCATGTTTCAAAGTAGCTTTTTCACATGCAAGATTGAATGTTTTACCTTTGAATAACAATTTGTACAGATATAGTCACAATTCAAAAGACAGAAATTGTCCGTTTTGTGTTAATTCTGTAGAAGATGAAAACCACTTCATATGTAAGTGCTCACTTTATAATGATTTAAGGGAAGCGTTTATACTGTCAATTATTCTTCTACTTCTTCTTGAAAATATATTTTGTACGCAATTCGTAGAAGACAAGTTTATTCAGGTCGTGTATTAAGAAGAAAATGTTCCTAAAATTGACAACATTTTCTTACATATATTCTCCTGTTTTCTTCTGTTTTGAAGTAATTTTTTGACACTTTAAGTTTTTTGTCCATATACCCTCTTCTCTGAAAATGTATTATCGTAGATACATTAACATATATTTTTTAATCTTGATCCTTTTTGTGTATTGACGTATTCATTTGTAAAAGGTAATCATGATGTATGTGGATGATTTCATTATTTACCTCCCCAGTGCCCTTGACTCACTGTCTTCCCCATTTCCTTCGCCCCGTGCCCCAAAATCCTTTTGAATTATGGTCTGTGGCCGATGTTCAATAAAATTTGTTCGTTCGTTCTCTCTCTCTCTCTCTCCTCTCTCTCTCTCTCTCTCTCTCTCTCTCTCTCTCTCTCTCTCTTCATGTCCGTCTCTCTGTCTGTCTGTCTGTCTGTCTGTCTGTCTGTCTGTCTCTCTCTCTCTCTCTCTCTCTCTCCCCTCTCTCTCTCCTCTCTCTCTCGCTGTGCGTTGTAGTGTCTGTGGTTGTGGAAGGCAGGGAGGAAGGGGAAAGGGAAAGACAGAGAGAGAGAAAGGAGGAGGAGGAGGGATGGAGGAGGAGGTGGGAATGAGGGAACGGCAGAGAGGGTGGGGTTAGGGTGGGGTGAGAAGGCCAGACTGGCCAGTTCTTGGTGCTTAATATATTAAGTGTTATTTTACCCCTCAACTTTAGATGTTGATAAACCAGTGGGCGCATGTGATTTCCAGTCCAGAAACTTCTCAGGAAACTCTACAGGGAAACTCTATTTCACTTCAACTATCAATAAATCAGCACAGGTCTTCCGATCCTGAAACGTTTCAGGAAACTCTACAGAGAAACTCTATTTCACTTCAACTTTCAAGAAATCGGCAGAGGTCCTTTGACGAATGAAACGACGGTCAAAATATCCAATGAACGAATAAATCGGCGGAAGGCCACTGAAACGAACACATCGACCTTTGTGTATGTGGGATAGAAAACACGTGTAGGTTTTTTTGTTTTACATAAGCATGTTTCAAACGTGCGAAACAGCCATTCATGTAGTCTGTGAATATGGTATAGTAGAAGAGAGTTTGGACTCAGCAGCGGATATGTAAAGATCAGTTACACGTGTAGATCTTCCCCGATTCGCAATGAACGATCGCCCAAACGAACATACAAACGAGCATGAATGACAAAACTAGCTACAAAACAACGGAGACACAATAGGAAAAAAACAACAACAACAACAACAAACGGCAGCATGGAATATTTTCCCTAACGCCCACTCCACCCCCTCCGTATGCCCATCCCTCCTCTTCTACATAGATTACTTTTATTTTATTCTGTTTGTTTGTTTGTTTTTTGTTCGTTTTTTCTCACTTTTCGCATCCTCATTGACGAACTCTGAAGATAATTCGACCCCTGTTTAGTCGGCTAAGGGTTAAACGCACGGGTAACTGACACCAGAATGGCAGCAAATTGATGGACGAAACATTATTTAGTTATCAGCTGTAGAATGAACAAGGGGATCACAGGGAAGAAGTTCGCAGGAGGTAGAGAGCAACACCGTTTCAAAAGAGAGACAATTCTGTGCACGCACGCACGTACAAACGCACACACACACACACACACACACACACACACACACATGCACACACGCACGCACCCCGCTCCCCCCCCCCCCCCCCCCCCCCCCCCCGGCACACACACAAACAAACACGCAAATACACACACACACACACACACACATATGCGCGCGCGCGCGCGCGCGCGCGTGCGGACTACGCGAAGTAGGAGGTAGAATTCGAGCTGATGGCAAAAAAAAGTTGCTGATCTCTCTCTCTCTCTCTCTCTCTCTCTCTCTCTCTCTCTCCTCTCTTCTCTTTCTCTCTCTCTGTTTGTCTGTCTATCTGCCGGTCCGTCCGTCTGTCTGGCTGCCTGTCTGTCTGGTTGCCTGTCTATCTGTCTGTCTGTCTCCCCCCCCCCCCCCCTCTCTCTCTCTCTCTGGAACTTTTTTCTTTCTTTTTTATTATTATTTTTTTAATCTTGTGAAATGATCGAACCCACTTGTGCAAAAGTCATCTTCACAGTTCATCTTCGAACACTGGTGTGAAGACGAAGCGCATGTTTTGCATGTGCTCGCCATGTGTGCGAACAAGGCTACCGTTTTGCCACCCGCTCCAGCCGTGACATATGGGACCAGTAAAATCACCACTGTTTGGTGAACCAATCAGAGACGTTATGGCGCATAAATTAGCAATGACGGCACATATCTTTTCTTTTTTTTTTTTTTTATCTCTATTCTGATCTCCAGCTTAAACAGACCACAATTATCTCATGCGTATAAAAGACGTACAGGTTTTTGTTTGTTTGTTTTAAGCTGATTCTGAGACCACGCAGTAAAGATTTTGCTGTCCCTCTCCTTCTTTGTACTGATACAAATATGTAACAGATCACGCCAACCGCCGAATCCCGTCAACGTTTACTGTAATTGGTACCCGCTCAAAAGCGCTATACGTCTGCTGGTCTATGTCTGCTTCTGTGTGGGTGTGTATCTGGGCGTGCGGGCGTGCGTCCGTAGGTGTCTGCGTGTGTGTGTGTGTGTGTGTGTGTGTGTGTGTGTGTGTGTGTGTGTGTGTGTGTGTGTGTGTGTGTGCACATAAATATTATATGTGTGTATGCATGCCTGTCTGTATGTAGGTAGGTAGGTATGTATGTATATGTGTTTGTGTGTGCGTGCGTGTGTGTGTGTGTGTGTGTGTGCGTGTGTGTGTGTGTGTGTGTGGTGTGTGTGTGTGTGTGTGTGTGTGTGTGTGTGTGTGTAGAAAGAGAGAGAAGGAAAGACAGACACACAGACAGACGACAGACAGACAAAGAGACAGACACACACAAAGAGGTGTGTTTGTTTTGTGCTTCTCTGTGTGTGTGTGTGTGTGTGTGTGTGTGTGTGTGTGTGTGTGTGTGTGTGTGTGTGTGTGTGTGCACGCGCTTGCGTGCGTGCCTCTCTCTCTCTCTCTCTCTCTCTCTCCTCTCTCTCTCTCTCTCTCTCCCTACCATACCACACAAAACAACAGAACACCATACTGCACTACTTACAGCATGTCGCCACACAACACCACATTACAACACACCAAAGCCATACCAAACCAAACAATTCTACACCACATCGTACCACATCACGCCACACCATATCACATCACACCACACCACGTACACAACGCTATACCAGACATCATACCACAATACAGCACATTATGCCTCTCTCTCTCTCTCTCTCTCTCTCTCTCTCCACACACACACACACACACATACACACACAGAGTCTCTCTCTCTCTCTCTCTCTCCTCTCTCTCTCCACACACACCACACACACACACACACACACACACACACACACACACACACACACCATCATCATCATCATCATCATCATCCATCATCATCATCACACCACATTTCATCACTACTCCAAACTACACCACGCCACACTCCAACACCAAACTACACCACTCCACACAGTCCACACAGCACCACGCAACACCACAACACATCTCACCAGAACACGCCACACCACATTACACCACAGCATGGGACGCCGCACTACACCACAGCCTACAAGACCTCACCAGGGTACATTACCTTATATAGCACACCACACCAAATCCAACCGCCCCATACAACACAACAACTCACTACACAACACCACATCACCTGACATTATACCATACAACTCAGGATTCATTAAAACACGAGATTAATAAAAACGGTTTTTAACCTTTGAAGTGCTACGTAAAAAGTGGCAAATTCAACGTCGTTGCCAGATTTCAATCTAATGACAAAATTAATGCGCTCCTACATAATTAACTAACAAAACAACATTTCGTTAAAGTATCTAAGCAATTATGCACTGTTGGCTCGCTCGGTCACACACGTGCACGCATGCGCGCGTGTTTGTGTGTATGTGTGAG
>CM065719.1:52884570-52909570 GCA_033310375.1 Conus canariensis
GGACGCATGCATGCACGCACGTACGCACGCACACTCGCATACACGCACGCACACACAGCACACACACACATACACAGAGAGAGAGAGACAGACAGACAGACAGACAGACAGACAGACAGAGAGAATATGAGTACATAAGCATAATTATTAACACACCAACAGGCATGCACACTCAGGCATGCACTCAATAGATCTCATCCCGCCTCTGCCCCCTCCCCTCCCGCCCATTTTCCCATCCCCCCCCCCCCCCTCCCCCGCCGCCGCCTTCATAACACACACAGACACATGTGCTCGGTCCCTCCCACCCCCACCCCACCGACCGTTCGTTCGTACACAACAGTAGACAAAGAACCTCCTCCCCCTCTACACCCCACCACCAACCCCGTCCTCTACTGGTGACAGCTTTGCCTGCGGTGATTGTGAGCGCGCGCGTTTCACGTGCAGGGGCTAATCACGGGAGACACTGCACCCTCATTGCTGTTGTCTCGCTGCACACAGAAGATGAAAGGGCCGAGGTCTTCATCTACCAATCAGATGACGATACTATTTGTTGTTTTTTGTTGTTGTTGTTGTTGTTTTTAATGTTTGAGGACAAAAACAAAACCTGAGCAAAAATCAGGAAAGATTTTCACATTGACCTGTTCACTTTTCAAACAACATTAATCTGGTTCCTTTTTGGATATGAGTTGGATTTTAAACGAGGAAAAACAGCATACCAAGATTCGAGTGTTGTTGTTGTTTGTTTGTTTGTTGTTTTTTTTTTTGCTTTTAATCTCCGTGTCTTTTTAAAGATATTATTCTACATAGTCAAACGACGCAATTCTGTGAACTTCTTTCCAGTTGGGAGATGCGGAGAACCCGGCGTTCACTTAGTGGTATGTCACTCGGCGACGGTCGTTTGGCTGGCGAGACTAGGCAAGCCACGAGGCGTTTCCCATGTTAGATCGCCGTCGAGCAAAACACCCGTTTTCCGCAGTTCAACTGTAAACTTTTTTTTTTACCATCAGTCAGTCAGTCAGTCCCGTCACCCACCGTGCTTCGTTGCTGCTAAAAGGTCACCTGCACGTGCAGTTTTAGAAATCAAGAAACATTCAGACTAGATGGTTTAAAAGATTGTCAAGGAGACACAGTTAAAATAATTACAAAAAGCGTTATTTTCTTATTTTTGTTGTTGTTGTTTTGTAATTGAAATCATCTAATACAGCACTGTACTCTCACACACGCCACCTGCTAAATGATACAGCTCTTCTGCGGAGTTGAAAGAACTAGAAAGAGTTCTTTCTTCACATGGATTTGCATTCTGAAAAAAAAAAATGTGGCTAATACGGCGACTGGTCATTTTCAAAGGCGATTAGAAAGAAGTACGGCGAAGGGACACCATGCACAAGTCAAAGATGTACAAGGGAGAGAATCAGTTTCTCGCACCGCTTATCCCATTATTCCGCGTCGTTGAAGTGTGCTCTTCCCCGCTGGTGACGAACGACATCCGCACCGCAGAGCTGTTCAGTTGGCTGGGGTGCCCGGTCAGGTGACCACGTATTGTAGCTGCTTCTCGTCCCACTAACCCGCAGGGTCGACCTACCAGCCTGCACGCAGCCTCCACCTACGCGTGCTAAGCACCACGTGCGCGTGCTTCATACTTGACAGTATGACACTATCAGGCAGCGAAGTGCAGACAGCGAACCAGAGAGAGAGAGAGAGACACACACACACACACACACACACACACACACACACACAGACGGACAGAGAGAATCAGATCACTAGGAATCGGTAAAAGCCTTCAACATATCCGATGAAACTCAAACCAGCTAAGGGCGAAGGTACTTAGACTCACCTCCTCCAACCCCAACCCCAAACACCCACCCACCGAACTATCCACCCCACTGTCTCTCTTACCAAGGCATCCAGGTCCAGGCCGACCATTCATAAATCACAATACGTCATTTTAGAGCAAAGCGGATACGCCAAGTTGAATTGCTGCTCTGCTCAGCCCCAGACCCCCACCCCACCCCCATCCCCCACCCCTCCCTTTCTCTCCGTGTGTTTAGAACGTTTCCATCTCTCCGGTGTCGAATACCTTGGATTCTGGTTTCTGTCTTATAACCCGTGGGCTTCGCATTAATAGCTGAACTGTTGCCTCTGCCAAAATATCGCTGGCGAATAATTCGTAAAGCTCAGTCTATCGCTTATCTGTTGTAGGCGACAAATTGATAAATTTACAGTGTAACGATATGAAATTAGAATTTCTGCGCAACCGTGCAACGGCGTACACTTCCGGGGTATTTGTAAAACTTTTGACTTTTGCCGAGCCCTGCATGACTCAAGGAAAACTTTCTGTGCGGGGTCCCGTTCACGGGGGATGCTGAGGCGGGGCTTGGTCAAATCGGGTGGCACCATGCCATGGGCTGTCCAGACCCTTGCGTCCCCTGCAGTCCCGCATATAAACAGTCGTCTGGCTGAGTTTGACCGCTTTTTTTTTTTTTTTTTTTTTTTTGGAATACGAGAATAAGAATAACCGGAATGAAAATCCAGGGAAACTATTCGACCATCATTGTGTACGCCATTGCACAATAGTGCAGAAATTCTAATTTCACATTGTTACTAATACAGAAATCCGTCAAAGTGTCGCATTCTAATTTCATATTGTTGCAAATATAGAAATCCGTCTGTCATGTGATGTAGCCTCACATGGCGACATGTGACGTTCCGTCGCGTACGCCCTTATTTGTTATAAAGCATTTTCCCTAGGTAGGGAAGAGGAAAGGTAAAAGAAAAGAAAGTTTGAATGGCCTGACCAGTGTGATCGGTGTCGCTGGTGGCTATAGACGTAGGGCGATCATTGGTTGAATGGACGGACGTTGTCCATTGGTCAGCAACCATGGGCTGGTAATGCGTAGAGTTAGACGAGTACTCACTGAACGTGTACTCAGAAAGAGCGCAGGAGGGAAAAATAAGGAATAGGAAGGAGATGGCTTGGGGACACCGACCGGACAGGTTGTTTGAAGAACGAGTTCCACCTGCGACTCACCATTACCAGGTGAGGTATAGACTGATGGGGAGAGAAGAAAGAGAGAAGTTAAGAAAAGGAAAAAGGGAAAAGAATTTATGATTATTCAGATTTTGAAATAGATTACTTACACGGACTTCATTCGTGTTTCAGCCCTTCCCAGTGCTGTGGCAGCACCAGTTAGGCAGTCGCACAAATATTTGGGCTACAGTGCTGCGGCAGCACCTAATCGTCTCCAGGGTTGGAGAATCGAGCTGTAGAAGACAGCGACTGCACCAGTTGTGAGAAAAGAAAGCATTTGTCATGTTGACCCATACTGAATTTTTTTATTGTTCCCCTGATGAACTCAGTTGATACTACTATATTTTAAGCCATCTTTTGATTTTTCTTTGAAAATATATACATTGTTTCTCCAGTGAGGAGGAGAAACCGGTAAAAGATATATTTGTGTAGTATTATGTATAATGAGGTGAAATTTGGTCCCAACTAGTGGATCTGTGGAATGATTGTACCTCCACTGGAGAGGAGGAATGAAAAATAATTCCTTGAAGACAAACCAGTTGAATATGATGGAAAATTGACTATTGTTTAGTAAATTATTCCCCGGAGAGGAGGGGGAGAAGAAGAGTTATTGCAGTGCGCCTTCTGGTTGTTTGGAGAGAGTGCGTGTGCACGGAGTGAATGCTGAGCTGAGTGTGTGCATGCACTTATGCACAGTATGACAGTGGTGACCCCGACTAGGACTTAGAACATAGGAAAAAGATTTGTTTGTACCCCCTCCTGGAAAAAAAAAGATTGCTCTTTATACCCCTCTAAAGATAAAAAAAAAGATTCTCCCTCCAAGGAAAATTAAGGGAGGAAAGTGTATTATTGTTTGTTGTCTTTATTGTTTGTAGTCTTTATTTTCATTTGTTTCTGTATGTGTGTGTTCGAATGTTGATTTCTTTTGATTGCTCTGCTCTGTTAGGGTTGTTTTTTTTGTAGGATTTCCTTTTGACCCTTTTTCCCCCTCAGGACCGATAGCCTCAACCTGCTCTTGCTCGTACCTGGCAGCAAGGGGGCAGGGCGTTGAGGAGTCGTTGTCCTTCCCCTAGCTTAGATTTTGTTTTGTCCCCTTCCCCAGGACTGATAGCCCCAACCTCTTCCTGCTCTGTTTTAGCAGGGGGGCATGGCGTTGGGGAGTCAATAGTCCCTCCCTCTCTCATTACTATCTAATTCTTTATCTTTCCTCTCGTTTTATTTGGATTTTTCCCCTTTCCCCTCTGAGTGTGGGATCGACTTCACCTCCGTCACTCAACTAGTGTAGGTGGTGGAGTGGATTACCGCTCACTCCAAATAAACGTCTTTTTTTTATTATCTTTTGGAGTTTTTTTGTGTGTGTGTGTGTGTGTGTGTTTTTCTGATTGTATATTTATTAGATTAATTGTTTATTGCTTTGTGTTGTTCGTATATTGTGTGTATTATTACTTGAATACTTCCCCGTCTCCAGCTTTACGGGAGACAGTTGCCATTAGGGTGCTGTCTGAGGGCCTCTTTCGCTTTTTCTAATTTCCTCTTTCTATACCGGACCTGTCTATTCTTTCATTTCTTTTTCACCCCCTTTAAAAAAAATCTCCAAACCTTCTCTTCAATAGGCACCTATCTAGCTTTTCATCATTGTCATCTTTTAGGTAGGATTTCCGTTAGTGTACGTTTTCTCCCCCTCTTTTTAATTGTTCGTTAATTCATTTGTTTTGTAATTTTGTATTCACTTATTGTTTAAGGCGATTCATTTGTTTTGTGAACTCATCTATTGTTTTACCAAGAAACTAAGTAAGAAAGTAACAAGTACAGTAAGAACAGTTAAGAACATAAACATTATAAAGAATTTATTTCCGGGAAAAAAACCTTATATTTTGTCTGTTTTCTTTTCACTGGAAAAAAGAGTTATTAGTATTGCATTTCATTTTCTTAGCTGTTTTGTTCCCTTTCGGAAAGAATATTGGTGAAAATCTCTTTTGGAAAGACCACATTGTCAATTCTTATTAGTGCTTTTCTTTTGTAAGCCTTTATTATTTTTCTGTTTATACCGGCATTTAAATTCTTTATTTGTACATACTGTAACAAAGTGTTTTTTTTTTGTTTTTTTGTTGGAAACGGATATAACATCACATATCGCCTTATTTTAATCATATTTAGTCATTGTTTCTTGTTTCTTTGTGGTAACTATTCATGATGGAAAATTTTGATGAATATGTACGACAGGCCGAGCGTTTAGGCTTTGAAGGTGATAAATTAGCAAACTATGTCCAACAATGTCTGGATAGGGCAGACAGAGAGATAGAGAGACAGGAAAAACAGAGACAACTAGAAGAAAAGGATAAAGAACGACAAGAAAAAGATAAAGAACGACAAGAAAAAGATAAAGAACGACAAGAAAATCTAAAACGATTAGAGCTTGAAGAGAAAAAACTACAGAAAGAGATGGAAGAAAATAAAAAAAGAATAGAGTTTGAGGAAAAAAAACTACAGACAGACAGAGAGGAGGTTCAGAGAAAACTAGAGCTAGAGGATAAGGATAAGGAACGGCAGTTTAAACTGAGACAACTTGAATTAGAGACTGATGCGGAAATTAAAAGATTACAGGCATCGAGAGAGCCTCCACCACCTCCATCGGTCGGTTCCGCGAGTACATTTCATCCGAAGTCAACATACATTCCGAAGTTGCCGCCGTTCGAAGAAAAAACCGACGACATTGACAGTTTTCTTTTTCGGTTCGAGAACCACGCTACTTCTTGTGGTTGGCCGAAGGAGAAATGGACGTTGTTTATCGCGTCGCTGTTTAAGGGCAGTGCTTTGGCACTATACCACACACTTGCGGCAAAGGAAGGGTTGACTTGGGATCAGTTAAAAGAACTCTTAAAGAAGTTTCAATGCTCAGCTGACCGTTTTCGTGAGCGTTTCCGATCTATTCGTCCTGACAAGGGAGAATCATTTCCGTCTTTTTTGATAAGAATGAGTCATTGTTTAGACAGATGGATAGAGCTAACAAAGACAAATAAAACTTTCGAATCACTGCGAGATTTGCTACTTCGAGAGCAACTTTTTCAAAGCGTCAGTAAAGATTTGGCCACTTTTCTTAAGGAAAGACAGTTCGATAGCGTTGACGAAATGTGTCAGATGGCGGATCAGTACTGTATTGCTCATCCGGATAAAGGTGTTGCCCGCAAGGAAAATTCGTCCCTTTTCGAGTCTCACGCGGCATTTCAGATACATTCTGGACAAGGAAACTTTAGAAGAGGAAATCGCGCTTCATTCCAAGGTCCGCACTCTTACACGTCTTTTGGCAACAGACAACGACCTTTCCGTGGTCAAGGCCATGTCGGTTCTGGCGATTTCCGTCAGTACGAATACTCACCACCGGAAAGACTTTTTCCTTTCCGAGGGCGTGGTGAACAACAACCGCGAAGACCCTTTGGTCCAGCTCGTGGACAAGGTCGAGGTTCACAGACTAATGGTAACCAGTTGTCCGCCAACCAAACCATGCGTTGCCACTTTTGTGAGTGCAAATTCCATTTGAAACGGGACTGTCCTTTCAAAGGAAGTGGAGCAAAGACTGGATTTGTTTCCACTACATGTGAAGAAGGTCTTGTTTTGGCACAAGATCAGTCCATTGATGGTCTTCTTTTGGAGGATTGTGCCATTAATGGTTTACAAGGTTCTGTTTTGCGAGATACAGGTTGCACCACAGCTGGTGTAAGGAAATGTTTTGTTCTACCAGACCAATATCTTGACAGTGTTCAGAAATGCAGATCGTTTGGTGGAAAAATTGAAACTTTTCCACTTGCAAAAATTTCCGTTGATACACCATACTACTCCGGGTCACTTACCGCCTGTGTTATTGAGAATCCAGTTTGCGATTTGATTTTGGGAAATTTACCAGGTGTTGCGACAGTACATGGTGGTGCCGGAGGATCTTTCGTTCCTTGTCTCATCAGTACAAGATCAAAAGTCGTAGAGCAGGGAAAACCAACAAAACCACTCAAGGTTTCAAAACTGGATGAACTAAAAGTTACGCCAGATGTTTTGAAGACCATGCAGAGAAGCGACGAGACATTGACGACTGTACTGTCGACTGCAAAGCAGAGTGTCTCTGACAAACCAACGGACAAGCCGACGTACATACTGGACTCTGACATCCTCTACAGGCATGTACCTGGACAAGACAACAAACAGATTGTGGTTCCCAAACCACTGAGGGAAACGGTATTACATACGGCCCATGATGCATTATTCGCAGGTCATTGTGGTATCAAGCGAACGTTAAAAAGAGTTCTGGATTCATTTTTTTGGCCAGGGGTCACAAGAGAAGTCACACAGTATTGTCGCTCTTGTGACATTTGCCAAAAAACAACTCAAAAAGGTCGCGTCCCATGTGCACCTTTGCACAAAATGCCCCTAATTTCGGTTCCCTTTCGGAAGGTGGCCATTGACCTTGTCGGCCCTTTCCCACCATCTTCCTCGGGAAATCGGTATATTCTCACTTTGGTCGACACGGCGACAAGATTTCCCGAAGCAATTCCCCTGAAGAAGATCGATACTGTATCTGTCGCTGAGGCACTGCTGTCTATTTTTTTCCAGAGTAGGACTTCCCGAGGAAATTCTGTCGGATTGCGGGACACAGTTCATTTCAGACCTCATGAAGGAAATATACAGACTGCTGTCGATCTCTTCTGTTTCAACCACGCCATACCATCCCCAGTCCAATGGAATGGTTGAAAGATTTAATGGAACATTAAAGTCCATGTTGAGAAAAGTCACAAGGCGGGAGCCTCAAGAATGGGATCGTTTTATACCTGCATTGCTCTTTGCATACAGGGAACTGCCGAACGAAACGTTGGGTTTTCGCCTTTTGAATTGCTTTTTGGACATTCACCACGGGGTCCTTTGGATCTGTTAGTCACACAGTGGACGAACAAGACAGACATACCTGAAGACAAGAACGTTTACCAATACGTCTATGACCTACATAACCGAATAAAAGACGCATGTGAACTTGCCCAACAGTCAGCTGACAGGAAAACTGATTTGTATAAGGACTTTGCTGACAGGAAAGCAAAGGCACGTTCATTCAGTGTAGGTGACAAGGTACTTGTCCTGTTGACAGACGAGCACAACAAACTTCGTGTCATGTGGAAAGGTCCTTTTGATGTCATTGAAAAACTTTCTGGAGTGAACTACAAAGTGAAAATGGCGAATACTGACAAGGTGTTTCATGTAAACATGCTAAAAAAGTATGTTGAACGTACAAATGTTGCCATTAATGAGTCAATTGAATGGATGTGTCCAGTGTCTGGAACGGATGTGGCTGTTACAGAAATCATTGATTCTGATTTTGTACCTGATGTTACATACAGGGACAGAGCAAAGACTGTGCAAACAACAAATGTGGGATTGTTAACGTCTACCAGTATAGATGATACTGTACCTCTGCCCACTCTTTCTGTCAAGGGGGAAACTTATCGTGATGTCATTGTGTGTGATGATTTGTCTTTGATTCAGAAAGAACAATTGGAAGGTATTTTGAAGGACTTTCAGGATGTTCTGACTGATACCCCAGGGACAGTGACAGCAATTGAACCCCATACTATTCACTTGAGTACGGAAAACCCAGTCCGAGTCAAACCATACCCCCTCCCATTTGCGAAAAAACAGGTTGTCGAAAGAGAGATTCAAGTCATGCTCGGGTTGAAAGTTATTGAACCGTCCTCGTCACCATACAGCTCACCAGTTGTTTTGGTGGACAAACCTGATGGCTCGGTGCGGTTTTGCATCGATTACAGGAAGTTAAACAAAATCACTGTGTTTGATGCAGAACCTATCCCAGACATTGAGGAACTTCTTTGTCAACTCTCAGAAGGAAAATATTTTGTCAAAATAGATTTGACTAAAGGATATTGGCAAATCCCGATGGCTGAAGCAGACAAGGAAAAAACGGCTTTTCAGACATCTTTTGGACTGTTTCAATGGACGAAGATGCCATTTGGTTTACAAAACGCCCCAGCTTCTTTTGCCAGAATGATGCGTGCACTAAAACTTCATGAGTGTGGAGCAGTAAGTTTTTTTGATGACATTTTGCTTGCTGCAAAGTCATGGAATGATCTGGAGGAAAACTTGAGAGCTGTTTTTTGTAAACTCCGGAATTTTGGTCTGACGGCTAGACCGTCCAAAATTCGTGCTGGATTCCAGACTCTTGAGTTTTTGGGTCATGTCATTTCTGTTGGGAAAATGACACCCGAGGAAAAGAAAGTAGAAAAGATCTTGGCCTTGAAGAGACCCAGTACAAAGAAACAGATCAGATCACTCATTGGATTGTTGTCCTATTACAGAAGATATGTACCACACTTTGCGTCCTTGACAGCCCCTTTGAGTGACTTGACAAAAGGAACAAAAAACAAGTATCGTCTGGTCAGATGAGTGCCAGAAAGCGCTGGAATGTGTTCAAAACATCCTCAATTCATTTCCTGTGTTGCTTTTGCCCTCTCTTTCAGAGGATTTTGTTTTGAGAACTGATGCCAGCTCTAAAGGCATGGGAGCTGTACTGTTGCAGGAAAAGAATGGATTGTTACACCCTGTCCAATATGCAAGTAAAAAGTTCTCTAACACACAAGTCAAATACTCAACAATTGAAAGGGAGTGTCTTGCCATTGTTTGGGCTTGTGAGAAATTTGCCAGATTCCTGACTGGAAGACGGTTTCGGTTACAAACCGACCACAGGCCATTGACGTTTTTGCAGTCGTCCAAGACCAAAAATAGCAGGCTGTTAAGATGGGCTTTGTCATTGCAGGAGTTCAAGTTTGACATTGAGCCATTACCTGGAACTCAGAATATCATGGCAGATTTTCTGTCTCGTGCGTGAGTGCACAGTATCCTTCGTGCTGCTGTAACTGCTGTTTGTTTTCATTGTGGACAGATTTTTTATTCTGCTGTTTGTTTTCATTGTGGAAAGACTTGATTGATATTTTGGCAGCGTTATGACTGCTAACGTCAGTCTGAATTGATAAGTAGTTGTGACTGATCTTTCTCCAAAAGTGCATATGTATTGGCATTGGTGGCTCGTGGTGGGATGCTACTTTGTGAATGGGTGCAGAATACTTCATTTGATGTGTTACAAGTGCTTTTTGTTGTTTTTTCACGTCGGTCCATTGTGAAGAATGAAAAAAGTGTTTAACTTTCGAGTGGATTACTGTATTGTATATTTTGCTTGAACAAAGACTTGTCACTTGCCAAATTTTTCTCATCAAGTGAGTCATGAGGAAATTCTCATTTTGTGATGATGTTGGGACATATGATTATGTGACAACACGCTAGAAAAACTGTTTACATTTTGCTATATATATATATGATTGGCATTTGGAATAATCAGTATCATATGTTTTTCGTGTCACTGTAACTTGTGATTTGTGGTGATGGAGTATGAATTTGTTTTTAAAAAACTAAACAAAACTGATTGTATTTTTTTTTCTCAAACTAAGATTTTGGAATGTGATTTTGGATCTTTATGATGTTCATGAAGGTTAGTTCTATGCATTGATGGAAACTCTTGAATGATAAAAAAATTGATGATTGATGGCTGAAGTTGTATATTAATTAGATATGTATGTGTATTTAAAAAAAAAAAATTTCTTGACGAAAGTTTTTTTTTCACCCCGGGATGGGGGGTGTCATGTGATGTAGCCTCACATGGCGACATGTGACGTTCCGTCGCGTACGCCCTTATTTGTTATAAAGCATTTTCCCTAGGTAGGGAAGAGGAAAGGTAAAAGAAAAGAAAGTTTGAATGGCCTGACCAGTGTGATCGGTGTCGCTGGTGGCTATAGACGTAGGGCGATCATTGGTTGAATGGACGGACGTTGTCCATTGGTCAGCAACCATGGGCTGGTAATGCGTAGAGTTAGACGAGTACTCACTGAACGTGTACTCAGAAAGAGCGCAGGAGGGAAAAATAAGGAATAGGAAGGAGATGGCTTGGGGACACCGACCGGACAGGTTGTTTGAAGAACGAGTTCCACCTGCGACTCACCATTACCAGGTGAGGTATAGACAGATGGGGAGAGAAGAAAGAGAGAAGTTAAGAAAAGGGAAAAAGGGAAAAGAATTTATGATTATTCAGATTTTGAAATAGATTACTTACACGGACTTCATTCGTGTTTCAGCCCTTCCCAGTGCTGTGGCAGCACCAGTTAGGCAGTCGCACAAATATTTGGGCTACAGTGCTGCGGCAGCACCTAATCGTCTCCAGGGTTGGAGAATCGAGCTGTAGAAGACAGCGACTGCACCAGTTGTGAGAAAAGAAAGCATTTGTCATGTTGACCCATACTGAATTTTTTTATTGTTCCCCTGATGAACTCAGTTGATACTACTATATTTTAAGCCATCTTTTGATTTTTCTTTGAAAATATATACATTGTTTCTCCAGTGAGGAGGAGAAACCGGTAAAAGATATATTTGTGTAGTATTATGTATAATGAGGTGAAATTTGGTCCCAACTAGTGGATCTGTGGAATGATTGTACCTCCACTGGAGAGGAGGAATGAAAAATAATTCCTTGAAGACAAACCAGTTGAATATGATGGAAAATTGATTATTGTTTAGTAAATTATTCCCCGGAGAGGAGGGGGAGAAGAAGAGTTATTGCAGTGCGCCTTCTGGTTGTTTGGAGAGAGTGCGTGTGCACGGAGTGAATGCTGAGCTGAGTGTGTGCATGCACTTATGCACAGTATGACACCGTCAAAGTGTCGCATTCTAATTTCATATCGTTATCAACATAAAAATCCGTCAAAGTGTCCCATTCTAATTTCATATCGTTATTTATACAGAAATCCGTCAAAGTGTCCCATTCTAATTTCATATCGTTATTTATATAGAAATCCGTCAAAGTGTCGCATTCTAATTTATATGCTTTCAATCTTGTTTATGAATATTACAGTATATGCGGGGCTGCGTGATTTGACCCTTCCGTCAAATCTCCTTCGATTGGGAGATGAAGACTTCGGCGTTCACCGGCTGTGTACAAACTGTCTGCCCGCCTTCTGGAAACTCTGCGTTAGTAGTTTCTCCTTTCCTGGCACTCTTTTGGACTCTTCTTTCGTTCTTTCTTTTTTTCAAGTGTCATTCACTCTTTCTTCTTTATTGCTATTTATTCACTTATTGATTTTTTTTTTCTTTTGTGGTCCATCCTTCCTGTCTTTCTTCTAGGAGACCTGTACACTTGTTCTCTTATAGAATTCATAACATGCTATTTTCGGTTTGTTTTTTGTTTGGTTTGTTTTAACTTAGCAGAGGTGTTGAACTGAATACAGTGTACACAGTGGGTACTTAACTGTCCGTTCTCCATCTCTGTGTGCCATGCGTCCCCTTTAATGGTTTTTTTTTTGTTTTTTGCTGCAATTAAATATTTTTCAGTTTTCTTTTTACTCGTTTCATTTAGGTTAAACAACTGGTGAACATGGCGTAATTTTATCACAATAGTTGCCATGTTATAATGCAAATAATTCGTAAACAGTTGTATCGGTTGCTCCTGGTCTTTTGTCCGTTTCTTTAATTTCATTTTTTGTTTGTTTGTTGTCTGTTTGTTTTGCTTTGTTATCGTGGGACGGATTTTCTTTTCCCTAACATAGTAGAAACTCGTGGAGAGCGTGGCAGCAGAGAGTCCTCAGAAGAGAAGCCCCCTTCAAGCAAGTGTTTCGGCCCTTATCTCCTGACACTCTAGAGGGGTTGGGCCACACCCGGTTCATGACTCCGGATGTCCCTCTGCTGCCCCTTTTTTCCCATCTTGGGACGAGCCATGGCTGGGATTCGAACCCATGACCCTCTGGACATGCTCATTTTCCACTTAATGACTCGCGCTTTAACCACTGAGCCACAGGGACACCTGATATTACACAATGTCCCCATATGTGGCTAGTTTGTGTTCCAGGGTGCTTTTCCCTATCAGTGCATCGAGTCTTTGGACGATTTTTGCATCCAGTTTCTCCCAATCTTCAGTTTCGTTTGCTCGTGGCGGGTTGAGTTTCAGGCGCCTGGCATCGAGGGCCTGTGCAAATTCCTCATCCGAACCAACAGCGTGGATGTCCTTGGCACTGTGGTTTAAATCCTGGCCTTGGTCTTCCGACGTCTTATCTGTTGATGCAGTGCGCTGCTGCTCATTCAGATGAGTCTTCACACATCCCATCTTTGTTCTGTGGATCTTCATGCCACGGGTGGTAGCGAAACGCTTTCCACAGACACATGGATATTCCATTTGGTCCATGTTCATAGTCCGTTTGGGATTTGCAGTCATGATTGGTTGAGCACCGATGGATTCATCATTCTCTCCCCCTTTCGGTGAATCCTGGGAACATCTTTTCCTTTTATTCTTAGTAGCCACATGTTTAAGGCAAAGTGGGGAGCCAGCCCACAGAGCCCTTGGTTCTGGTCTTTCCCAGTGTCCTCCGGTCTTTCCCGGACGTCCCCCGGATGTCCTCCGGCCTATTCCCGGAAGTCAATGGTTTACCCATGCATACCTATA
This sequence comes from Conus canariensis, assembly GCA_033310375.1. Classification (NCBI taxonomy): domain Eukaryota; kingdom Metazoa; phylum Mollusca; class Gastropoda; order Neogastropoda; family Conidae; genus Conus; species Conus canariensis. The sequence continues at coordinate 52,898,130 of CM065719.1, forward strand.
TGGTCAGCTAGACAATAATAAAAATGTGTTTGTGGATACCTTTACTATTCTGTTCTCTCTTGCTTCTATTCGTCTGACTGAATACCCTTCTCTCTCTCTCTCTCTCTCTCTCTCTCTCTCTCTCTCTCTCTCTCTCTCTCTCTCTCTCTCTCTCTGGCTACTTCAGCCTTTTACTCTTTGTCTGACTCTTCTCCTTCTATTTTTGTTCCCTTCGTAGTCTTCTTCCTTTTTCTTTCCATTCTCAATCCCTCATTCTCTGGGCTGTTTGTCTGCTCTCTCATCCCTACTCGCTTCTCTCATTCTATTCCTTCTTCTTCTTTTTCATCCTCTTCCTCCATCCCCACCATCTCTCTCTCCCCCCCCTCTCTCTCTCTCTCTCTCTTTCACCACGTCTCCGACACTGTCAGACATGAAACAGCCATCAGATCTCCCCCCCCCCTCTCTCTCTCTCTCTCTCCCTCTTTTTTCTCACCACGTCTCAGACGCTGTCAGACAAGGAACAGCCATCAGATCACACCTCTTGACGGGTCCATTCTGTATTCATGGCGGGAGATGGGCTCCGTCTGAGGACCTGGGAGTCTACACTGGGAGGAATAGGGGAGACGGTGTAGGGGAGACTCACTAAGAGCTTGTGTGTGCTAAGCAGTCTGTTTGGGGTTTGCCGGTGCTGACAGGACAAAACGAACTCTTTAGTTTACCGGTTTGTTTTTTTCTGGGAAGGATATGGTGCGATCTGTTTGGGAGAAAGATGGACAGGCTCATTTTCTGTGCCCCCCTCCCCCCCCCCCACCCCACCCCCTCCACCTCACCCTGTCCCATTCTCTCCCTCCTCCACATCCCATCCCCGTCTCCGCAAGCCTCTCACCCTCACCATCACCCATCCACCTTCTCTCCTCAATAGCATTGTCCCTGTCCCGCTCATTTTATTTTCAGCCCCCCCCCCTCCCCCCTGCTATCGTGCCATACATCCGCTCCAAGCAATTCTCGTCCCCGTCGCAGCCCTAACACCGGCAGTCCACAGGCAGCAATCCAATGTCACGTTGCCACGAGGCAACCCTAACACCGGCAGTCCACAGGCAGCAATCCGATGTCACGTTGCCACGAGGCAACCCTAACACCGGCAGTCCACAGGCAGCAATCCAATGTCACGTTGCCACGAGGCAACCCTAACACCGGCAGTCCACAGGCAGCAATCCAATGTCACTTTGCCACGAGGCAGCCCTTCACAGTAGACCCTGCACTGTGGCTGAATCACTTCAGTGGTGATCAGAGGTGTGTCTGCTCTTATCCTCTGTTATTTCCGCACAACACAAACCACCAAGACTTCGGATATGTTTGGTTTTGTTGGCTACTTCATTAAAAGTGAAGGTGTTAAGTGGTCACACCTGAGCATGTTCCTATTTTTTTAATCCACGATCACAGACGCAAAATCCATAGCTGAAACACTGGAATGTCATTGCAGGTAAAATGAATCATGGCCGTTACGAAACACAACACAATCCAAATGGACGGAATGTCCCATACTGTCACATCCGTCGCTGTTCTTTTTGATCTTTCTGTTTGAATACGCACCGCATGAACCAAATTTCGCTGGTTTCACTAAGGCACGAGTCCCATTGGCGCTCTCCACTGACATAACTCGATCATGTTTTAGTATTGCACTTCAAGACAGAGTTGTTGTTAAACCTCTAAATACACAGTTACATCAACATACAGAACTTCAATGTGCATGGAACAAACAACGACAGACCTTTCAAAAACGCTGTTCACTTGCCGCCGTCATGAACTTGATCCTTGTGTCTATGCGTCAGAAGTTTAGGGTTTATCCGATAATTGTCAAACGAAAAGAAAAAGTCCATACTTTTTCTGTTAAACGCTTTATGAATGTTCCGTTGCACTCCTCTAACAATTATGGTGTATGGAGAAGCTGGTAGTTACCCTCTCTATATAACAAGCCAAACAAAATGTATAAGATACTGATTCAGGTTGCAAAAATTACCGTTGATCAGGTTATGTAGATAAGCTTATGAGATGCTATTACGGCAACGCGGAACAGAAAAATGCAACTGGGTGATAAAGTTAAAAACAAAAACAAAACAAAAAAAACACCTAACAGAAAACGGTTTGGTCTACTATGGTTAAGCCAAGAAGCTGAGGATGGTAATTTGTTTATCTCAAAACCGAAAGACAGACTGATATGTATCTGCCAACAAACTTCCACTCACGTATGGAAGGAAAAGAAACGTATGAATGGTTTCTTGAATTCAACAGTCATTCGCAGACAGAAAAGTATCTATTAGTTACGACACGTGAATGACATAGAGACATGCCCGCTAGATCTAGAACTAGAACCTTGGGTCCAATTGCAAACAAAGTTTGGTCTTTACCAAGATCAGAAACGGAAAAGATATGCAAAGTCTGGACGGCTAATGCTGTCAAAAACGAACATCATTTTCTGTTCAAATGCAAACATTATGATAATGTCCGGGAAAAAAATGTAAATTATTTCAAGAACCTGTTGTACGTAGTCGGAGTGCATCAGAGATTTTATCTCTTGATCACGAGGATCTCGTTAAATATTTGGGTACATTTGTCGCTAAATCATTGAAGATTGGCAATCTTTAATTCCAGGGTCAAATCAATTTTTTTCATGTACATTTTATCTGGTATGATTTTTTTCATAATTAATGATGACCTGATTTCTTGTTTTCATGAAGTAATGTTACTACCGCACAACAATTGGGCTACCATGCTGTTGACACGAAAGATTGTTGTCACAGTCATTGTGTGTACGTGTTTATTTGAATGGGTGAGAGAGAGAGAGAGAGAGAGAGAGAGAGAGAGAGTGTGTGTGTGTGGTGTGTGTGTACGCGCGCGCGCGCGCATTTCTGTGTGTGTGTGTGTGTGTGTGTGTGTGTGTGTGTGGCGTGTGTGTGTGTGTGTGTGTGTGTGATCATTTAGTTCCAAAACTACCTATGATGTCAGGACCTAGAAATGATAAAGTTACATGTATATCTGAAAGTCTATATCGCACGCATGGCTAAAACATCCACTGGAAAAAAAATCAAGACTATAATATTATTAACCATGACTACAGAAAGCAACCGCAAAAACATTTCACACTACAGAAGAAGCGAATCTTGCTCTGGAACAACAGCGCCAGCCAAAGCGTAGAAGCGGGATTTACTGAATGGAATGAATCGCTGGATGCGCACAGCAAACCTTCCAAAATTGGGATAAAAAAAACAGAAATCTTTGACAAAAGTGGCATGAGACCAGATACAGTAATCCACTCACGTTCACCCAAACACATGGTTCTGATCGAACACACTGTGCCAAATGCAAGCAGATGCTCACATGTACAAGACTGAGAAGCATGCCAGTGTAGCTAGCAGCCTGAGGGAGTCTGGAATCCAAGCCCAAGTCGTTGCCACAGAGTTGGGAAGCAAAGGGAGTTCGGTGGTACATCTGCCAGTAATTGCGTGAAACAGCTCTCGATTTCTTGCAGGAAGAGGACCAGAACGCTAAAGGCCATGGCGGAAACGGATGGAAAGAATTCCAGTCAGGTCTGGTCGATGAAGACGGGAAATGAAGTTCGTAAGGTTACGATTTTCTAACTTACACGAGGAGCCCGATGGCAAACTGGCGTCACAAGGCGACTCAACATCGAGGAGTCCTACATTTCTTGAGAAGTAGGTTCGAATCTAGGCAGCCTCTCTGACATGTCTCTAGACATTCTTGAGTCGTGACCTGCATGTGGCCCGGTCCCTTTACGGTGTAAAGAATTAATGGAGGAAACGCTTTCATGAGGAGGGTTTCTTCCCTGAAGACCTTTTGCTGTACACCTAACCCTGGCTTTTCTTCAAACTAACTAAAGCACTTCGTTTTGGACTGATAACGGTTGTGTCAGTTATACCGTTGACTGGCCTCGATTAGATTATAACGGCTGTAGTATTATTGGAACTGTTCACTAACAATTACCGAATGCAATGTCACATAAACGTCAAATCACTGTTAAAGAATATAATATTATGCCCACTAAAATCGTTCAGCAATGATTAACAACTGTAGTGTCCATGAAACTGTTTATTAAAGACTTACGACTACAACATTACTAAAAGTGTTCATCAAAAACGGACGACTGTAGTATTACTAAATCCTATCTTGAAGGATTAACGAATATGCTATATAATTAAAACTTTTCAATAACGACTATGGACCACAATGTCACTAAAACCGTTCATTAACGAGAAACGACTACGGTGTTCTAAAAGAGTTCATCGTTAACAGTCTTAGTTATCCTACAGTCGTTACTAGTCTTGGTTCTTAACGAATGGTTTTGATTGCTTAGTAGATCGATCCTTTGTCGCTGATGAACGGTATTTGTAATACTGTGGTCGATCGTTGTCAACGAAGGGTTTAAGTGACGCTGTAGTCGTTAGAAGTTGATGAACGATTTTCATAATCTTGTATATATCATAATCGTTAACACATGGTGTAACAACGCCTACAGTGCAAATAAAATCCTTTGCTAATGACTGATAAGGACACAAGCATAATCAAAACCGATAACGACGAAAGACTAATTTAATGACTCAGTAGGATGAAACCGTTCGTTAACGACTCATACTGACAACGACCATAACGGTTCTTTAACGACTAACCATACATGACTTTATTATAATTAAACAAGTTCGTTAGCAACTAACATGATTCACGACAATAATACAACTAAAATCACTCGTAAACATTCAATAAAGAAGTATGACCATGACATGATTGCATCCACTGTGAATTTAGACAAGTCCATATACGCTCAATCACATCTGGCAAGCTTTGAGACCATAGTTACCAGGGATTACTGCTAAAATAATTAATTAAATAACTGATTATTTTTATGTAAGGAAAGAGTTCGGAAGAGAGGTTATTGGACAAGACACTGCAGATACCTAACCTACACACAGACTCAATACATTACAACACACTGCAATTCAATACGATACAATGCAATACGAAGCAACGGAACACGCTACAGTGCAATACCATACCATCTCATAAAGTTCAACACGATACATTACAACACACTGCAATGTTATGCAATTCAGTGCGATGCAATACATTACACTACAATGCAATGTTATGCAATGCGTCACAATGTAATAACGCAACGTTACACAACTTTTCACTGCGATAAGCAAGGTTTTCGGAGAGGGATGACAAAGAAAGAAGAAAGAAAGACAGACAGACAGACAGACAGACAGACAGACAGACAGACAGAAATGGGTGAAAAAAGAACTGGTCTCCCGCCCTAGTCCCAGCAGAAAACTGCCCGTGGCAGCTTGATATGACCCTTCCAAACAAAGTGACAGGCTCGTGAATACTGCGCCGTTCACCGTCGGACGTATTATCATCAGGCTTTGCCCAGACCGATTAGATTAGTCCTTCATGAATACCTAGGTGTACCCGCCAAAGAAGTGTACGAGGATGCGACAGTTGAGCCACGTTCAGTGATCGCCACTTTTTCCTACCTTTTCCTAAAGAAGGTTAGGAAGATGCCAGAGCTGAGAGACGTTTAGTGGTCACGACCTTTCCCTGCCTCCACCCCCCCCCCCCTCCCTCCCTCAGGAAAAAAAAAGGTTAGGAGGATGCAACATCTGAAGCACGATCAAAGATCACTACTTTTCCCTATCTTAATCCAGTTTTGAAAACATCAGTCCAGTTCTCTCCTTTTGCCTACCCTGCATAACTTTTTCTCTTGTTACCTAAAATCGTTAACGACTATCGACCAACGTGATGACCATACTCTGTAAAAGCATTTCTTTATACGATTATCCATTTGTTGATGACTGATACCAAATGTAACATTATTTACAACCACATTTTAATGATTCATGACCAGCAACGACTGTAACATAATTAAACCGTTCGTTAATGATTTAATACTGAAAAACACTACAGGATAATCGGAATCTTTTGTAAACGTCTAGCGACAAATTGCAACAACATCATAATTAGAACCTCAAGTAACGGCCATCGGCAAACGATATTATAGAATAAGATATTCCGCAGAGCTCAGGCTGGCAAGGCTTTTAATTTATTTATACTTTTTACTGTCGTACACTACAGCTGACTGCCTATTTCGAAAGTTACTGGGCCCATGGCAAAATGGTCAGAACGTTTGTCTGCGGATCTGACAGTCGCGATTTCGAACCATTCGTGAGGCCGGAGTAGTTCAAGGTTGATGAACAGTTTTGGAAGAAACGGGGTGGGCTGCGCCTATCGTCATGCCGTACACCAGACAAGGTGAATCTCCGACAGTTCATTATCCACATGGCGTACAGCCCATGGTGACTTTGACCTTTAACTTTCTTTTTTACTGACAGCTACGCTCTGCAGTACAGTCCCATACAATGCAGTTTGTTGCAATGCAACACAAGGTAATGCGATGCAGTACTGTGCAATACAATACACTTCAAAGTTTCACGAAGGGCGAACTGAACCACACACGCCACACAACAGCTGCTAGGCCTTGATGCCACACTGCGCCGAGTGTAGTCCTACAGCTAAACGATTAAAGTAAGTAAATCAATTAATTGACTGACGCCGAAAGGGCTCTTGAAAAAAGAGTTAGGAGGTATGACGTACACAGATGGTCAATTCGTTACAAAAATCTGCTTTACAGTGTAGTGCATTATAGTGCAAAACAGTACACGGCAATGCAATGCAATGCGATCTAGTACAATTCAGCACAATGCATTACAACACTCTGCAATGTAAAAGTAGTTCAATGCAAGGCAATACATTACAACATAAATTTTCAATATCAGAAACAAAATACGATAGTAATACATTACAACACAATCTTTCGCCTAGATGACCAGCAGGAGGAAAAATAAGAGAGAGAGAGAGAGAGAGAGAGAGAGAGAGAGAGAGGAGAGAGGAGAGAGAGAGAGAGAGAGAGAGAGAGAGAGAGAGAGAGAGAGAGAGAGAGAAAACTATTCACACGAATGAGTTCCGGTAGAAAATCGCCTGCGACCGACTAACACGATCTTCCAAACAAAGTGACAGGCCCGTGAGTACTGAGCCGTTCAGCACTCCCTTGTCTGTTGGACGCATCATCATCAGACACTGCCCAGACCGATAAGATTAGTCCTTCATGAATACCTAGGTACCTGCCAAAGAAGATGTAAGTACAGCTCAGACACGTTCAGTGATCACGATTTTTCCCTACCTTTTCCCAAAGAAGGTTATGAAAACGCGACAGCTGAGATTACAATCAGTAATCATGACTTTCCCTCTTCTTTCCCTACCAAAGCTTGGAGAGGACGCCACGGCTGAGATACGTTCTATGGCAACTACTCCGTACCTTTGCTCAAAGAAGGTCGGGAATCTGCGACGCTGAAATACGTACAGTGATGATCATTTTCTGCATTACCTTTCGCCAAAGAAGGCCAGGAGCGTGCGACAACTGAAATATGTTCAATGATAACTAATTATCTTTCATTTATCTTCTCAAATTGGGCGCAAAGCATTCCTTGCCCACTTTGCGCCCAATTTGAGGAGATAAGTGACTGTTCAATCTTCGTTTTAATATTTTTTGTCTTTCGAAATAGTAATTGTTTTTTAAAGTTTGCCAAAGAAGATTAGGAGAATGCGACGCTGAGATACTTTTAGTGAGTGTTGACTTCGTCTGCATTCCTTTCCTAGTATGGGAGACGGAGCTCATCCCTCTTCTTCTTCCGCTTTGATTTTCCGTGAACTGACTTGTCTACTAAAGACTAACATAATTAGCCTACAATGATGTAATTAAGAGTGTTCGAATATGACTGATACCAGGTAAAGTATAGTTAAGACTGTTTATTGATGGCTGATGATAAGCAACGACTGTTGCATAATCAAACGATTGCCAATTATTAATACTGAGTACCACTGTAGTACAAGAGAAATCGTTTGTTAACGTCTAACGACGAATTACGACCAGAGTGTGGTTTGAACAGCTCGCAACATTGCAATATTCTGCAATACAATGCAGTGAAATGTAACGCAGTGTAATGCCACGCAATACCATTTGATACAGCTCAGCACAGAAAGCGGTACAATACAAACCAATATCAAGTCGTGCCCTGCAACACACTAACGCACAACCCAACACAACAGTCCTTCACTATGCTGAGGAATGCTTTCGCACATAGAAAGGGGAAAAAAGAAACAGAAAAATGGAAGGAAGGAAAGAAAAAGCAAGGAAGTTAGGAAGGAAGGAAGAAAGAAAGAGATAGAACGGACGTTTTCGCAAGCAGAAATGAGAGAAAAAAGAAAAAAGAAAAGCGAAAAAAGAAAGAAACGGGAAAAAAATGGAAGGAAGGAAGGAAGGAAGGAAGGAAAAAAGGAAGGAAGGGAAGAAGGAAAGAAAGAAAGACGAAAAGAAGAAGAAAAAAACGAAAGAAGGAAAGAAAGAAAAAAAAATACGGAAGAAAAGAATGAAAGAAAAAAGGACAGGCAGACACGCAGACAGAAAGCAAGAGACAGAGAAAACGAGTAAGAAACAAAAAGCAGGCGGGCAGAAAGAGTCTATCGCCTAAGTTCTAGCAGAAAATCGTCGATGACGGGCCGAGATGAACCCCCAAAACAAAGTGACATGCCCGTGAACACTGCGCCGTTCACTGTGCTCTTGTCTTCTGTCGGACGCATCATCATCCGGCATTGTCCAGACAGATTAGACGAGTCCTTCCTGAATGTGTACTTACCCACCGAAGAGGTGCACATGGATGTGATAGCTCAGATACATAATCACTCATTCTCCCTACCTTTTCCTACAGAAGGTTAGGAGGATGCGACAACCAAGAAATGTTTAATTATCTCCTTTTTTCTTCCCCCCTTTTTTAAGACGTTTACGAGGATGCCACAGCTGAGAGACTTTCAGTTTTAACCTCTTGTCATTTCACTATCCTAAAGAACTTTTACAATGCCGTGATAAAGCTGAGCTAAAAGTTCTCATACCATTTCCTTCCTGTTCCAGTTTGATTCCTAAACCAGTTCGGACAAGACGGTTATACAACGGACAAAAGTCAAAAGCTCTGTAAGTGTAATGTCCATAGCGGTAGTGAGCTGTTAAAGCACTGAACGTGTCCAGGGCTGAACGCGCTGTCGCTCTCTACTGCGCGACAACTTGGGACTGCAATCTTGTGAGTGGCAATCCTTTTTGTCATCTCGTGGTTCATCTCTCTCTCTCTCTCTCTCTCCTCTCTCTCTCTCTCTCTCTCTCTCTCTCCTTCAAGAACAGAGGAAAGCAGTACTGGCTGAATACATCTCTGATATCCCTGTACTATCCTGGCAAAGTTGGATTCCCGTCTCCAGTCTGGTAATCATGTTTACTCATTTCGTGGTTCTTGGTGCCCCTACCTCCTTTCCACCTTCTCCATTTCCTTTCCCTCCCCCCCCCTCTCTCTCTCTCTCTCTCTCTCTCTCTCTCTCTCTCTCTCTCTCTCTCTCTCCTCTCCATTCTTCTTCAAGATAACAAACAATCTAAAGTTTCTTCTTTTTCTTCTTGATCTTCTATTTTTTCTCGTTCAAGGATTCAAACAGGTTCCCAAAGCAACACGTAAACCAGTTGACTGTGTTCTCCCTTATGTGCGAATCCAAAAAAAGAACGTGACGTCGACAACAAAGAACTGAAAGCGAAAACTCCAGAATGGGATACTGGAATTCGTGGCTCAGTTGATTGCGCGTTTGCAGTTAGACAGCATCCCCATGCTGTCACTAAGTACCCAGGCCAGGTTAACAGGCTCACTGTCTGCTATCAACTCAGATAAACCGTGGCCCTCGGGTGTTTGAGGATGAAGAGTTCATAAGACAGACGTCTCCGCATTACACAGACAGCCCAAGGTGAAAAGATTGCCTGGTGATTGTCGCCTTTACCTAGGGAATCGCTTGTGCCCCGGTGTAAAGTGCCGTGATTTCATCGCGCCCAAAAACCATTTCCCCGCGGCCCAGAAATGGGTGGCAGCGATCGCTTAACAAGTCAGAAATGGCGTGTGCCCACCCCCGTCCCCCTTCCACCACCCCCCATTCCCCAACTCACTGGCGAGTTAATCCAGGCCGACCTCCTCCTTTGTTCCAAAATCTCTCCCTCCTTTCAGAATTCTCAAAGGGTTCCAAACTATAGAGGATGTCAATCTAAACGCATGCCACCAGAATTGCAGTGGGGTGGACCTGAACCAGAACTGCCCCCCCCCCCCCCCCCCCCCCCCCCCCCCCCCCATTCTGCTGGATAACCACTCCCCGACGAGTGCTTGGGGGCATGGTTACTAACAGGTTGTATATAGAGACACGCCCATTTCCTCTTCCATGTCACGTACGGCGGGTACGTTTGTCAACGTACGGTGGGTAGGTCTGACATGCACGGCGGTAGATTGTGACGTACGGCGGGTAGTTTGTCACGTACGGCGGTAGGTTGTCACGTATGGCGGGTAGGTTTGTCACGTACGGCGGGTAGGTTTGTCACGTACGGCGGGTAGGTTTGCCATGCACGGCGGGTAGGTTTGTCATGCATGGCGGTTACCTTTGTCATGTACGGCGGGTAGGCTTGTCACGTATGGCGGTTACCTTTGTCACGTACGGCGGGTAGGTTTTTCATGCACGGCGGGTACCTTTGTCACGTAGGACGGATACCTTTGTCACGTTTGTCATGCACGGCGGGTAGGTTTGTCACGTACGGCAGGTAGGTTTGTCACGTACGGCGGACAGATCTGTCAAGTACGGCGGGTAGGTTTGTCACGTACGGCGGGTAGGTTTATCACGTACGGCGGGTAGATCTGTCAAGTACGGCGGGTAGGTTTGCCATGCACGGCGGATAGATCTGTCAAGTACGGCGGGTAGGTTTGTCACGTACGGCGGGTAGGTTTGTCACATACGGCAGGTTGGTTTGTCACTTACGGCGGGTAGGTTTGGGCATCTGCCTGTATTCAATCTATAAGGCGTTTCTGGACCATTCGCCCTAATAACTCAGAAGTGGTTTTGGAACAGGTTGGAGAATGATTCTGACTCAAGTCCAGCATCCCCCCCCCCCTCCCCCTCCTTTAAATTCAGGCGCGATGAACTTTAATTGTTATGTTTCGTCCTTTGGGACACTGAGGATGTTGAAGAAGATTGTGGTTTTGGAACATAGGAACGGGGGTGGGGGTGGGGGGGGGGGTAGGTCTGGATTTACTTCCCGGAGATGAGGACGGGGTGGTGGAGGCTGAGCTTGGGCACGTGTCCTTGTCGTCATCAGAGGGCTCAGCAGGATGTGTCCTGCGCACATTGGATCGGAGTACACGCATCACATGATGGAGATAATGACACTGAATGCCACGGAAAATGAATACCTCCTCCCCCCTCTCCCCCCCCCCCCCCCCCCCCTCAAACAAAAGTTCGAATAAAAAACCGTCATTACTGTTATCGAT
>CM065719.1:52912070-52914570 GCA_033310375.1 Conus canariensis
GGGACTAAATTTCAAAGCTTTCGCCTTTTGGTCCGACCACTGTACAGACAAGATATAACAAAAATCCACCAAGTAGAAAGCACTGGATATATAAGGCACAACAACGCACGCACGCACACGTACACACACACACACACACACACACACACACACACACACACACACACACACACACACACAAAAGAGAGGGGAGGCGAAGGAAAGAAGACTGGGGGTAGGGGGTTGGGGGAGGAAGGAGTTGCATGCTGTTGGAGAGAGAGAGAGAGAGAGAGAGAGAGAGAGAGAGGGAGAGAGAGAGAGAGAGAGAGAGAGAGAGAGAGAGAGAGAGAGAGAAGGTGTGGAGAGGGAGAGAGTGAGTGAGAGAGAGAGAGAACCAGACAGAACGAGAAAGGCTGGTTCTCTGATAAACACACACACACACACACACACACACACACACACACACACACACACACACACACGTACGTGCGCATGCAAGCACACACACACACACACACACACACACACACACACACACACACACACAACACACATACACACACACACACACACACACACACGCAACACACATATACCTAAACAAATGCTAAAACTCTACATGCATGCTCAAGTTCTTGATTAGAAGTATATGATTGCTCATCAAAATGCACTCGATGCTTAGAGGTAAAGATGATGCCGTTACTTTGTTTTCACTGATTTACATTTTCTTATCTAAAATGGGCAATGCTTGCTTAGTTCCTTGCTTTACACCAAGCACGTAGACATACATAGCTATCTCGTTAAGACGAACGCAGTATTCTACAAATGTACCTGGCATTAGAAAACAAGTGTGGTGTTTCTTCAAACCACAATCATATCCTGCTTCAACAATTCGATACAATTTGACAACTCATAAGCGTGAACATCGCTTTTGTGTACATCGTAAACATTGTCTACGTGAACATTTATCGGTCTTTATCATTCCAACTATGTCCACCGAAATCTCTGTGTACAAATCAAATCATAATATAGTGGCTCAGAGAAAATGTCTTTCTTCAAGAGGAAAAGGTAAACTCACGTCGTGTTGAAATAAGTAACTTAGGTCCAAAATTCCACTACAATACCACCCTGCTGTTGACAGATTTCGCTGGAACATTATCTCCTCCCCCGCCCCTTCCCCCTTCCCAAGCCTCCCCCTATCTCCCATCTCCACCTCCATCCGAAATCCTGGCTCTCTATACAAAATTTACCGGTTAGCTGACACGGCTAAAATCAGGTGGATGTGGATTTTTTTTGTTTGTTTCTTTGCTTGTTTGTTTGCGTTTTTTTTCACAAGCTACGTTGTTGCACGAGATCTTCCAAAAACAGCAGGCAGTTTGTTCGGCCTGCGCCAAATGAGAGAAGTAAGCCTCGCAATGCGAAGTGAAACTGTCGGTGCAAGTTAGCGACTAATGAGTGTGGATTAATATTTGTTCAGTAGTGGACCGTTTAACTGATTCCAAGAGAGACAAAAACAAGTAAAAGTTCGACTGATCACCTAAATTACTAGCGTTCTTCTTATGCCTCAGATTTTTTTTTTAATTTCCTGTAACAAAGCTTGTAGCAAAATCCGCTTTCGAGACTCCCGAGCAAAAACGTTTTTGCAGCGAAAGAACTGACAAATCCTCTATTCCTGGTGCACAGTGTGCTTTGAGTTTTTGCCATGGCTTTTTCCCCTCTCTTCTCGCGTTGGCTCCCGGTGTAGTTTACTTCAGTTTGACCTCTTGCCGAGGGACTTTTTATTTCTATAACTCCAAGCTCTGATCCCTGGAAACTTGTATTATTTTTCAACACATTGCCGCTGATTTAAAAAGAAAAACTTTCTTTTTTCAGATCTGGGTACAACAGTGAAAGCTTCACATGGAGTTAAGTAGCTACATACTGAAGGTAATGTCGCAAAATTCCAATTAAAAAAGAACAAAAAGAATAAGCTCTTAAATTGCCTACTGCAAGTTTGACAAAGTAGTTTTGGCCTACACGTCGTCAGGTCAACGTACATCACCCGAATCCCCCCCCCCCCCCCCCCCACCCCACCCCCGACTTTTTTTTAATCTTTTTATTTTTTAGAGTAAGCTGTTATATAGCCCGGTGGATAGAGCAGTTTATGTTCACCAGCTAGACTGAAGCAATGTTAGCATCGAATGTCACTGGCGACAAATTTGGCAGCTGCGACAGTTTGGGTTTCGGCGAGAATTTGGGCACCGAGGCCTGCACAAAGACGACAATTTTGGGCTTGACAAGGCTTTCTTAAGCAGTGGACGATACCCTGACCCAAATCAAGCACCACTGAGGTCGATCGGCAGTTTTTGCAGTCTCTTCTAGAGGGTTGTTGCCTTCTGCCGACCTGGTCAGGATTGCTCCTTACAGTCTGCCGATGGTGAGGCTGCCACACGCGATTCTCGGCGTGGCTGTATAGGGAGGAGCCAGAAATGGCGCGTGGGAATAATGCCATTAGAAGAGGCTCTAAAAGTGTATTCTGTGA
>CM065719.1:52917070-52919570 GCA_033310375.1 Conus canariensis
GCAAACGAGTCTTCGAGGAAAACGCCCTACTGTCAGTCAGAGGAGGGAAGGAGGGTGGGAGGGGGGGGGAGGAGGGGGGAGGAGAAGGGGGGGTTAATGATGGAATGCTTCTCCACTGGGTTTCCCATTTCACTTGGGCTTTTGTTATGTTTTTTTTTTTGTACTTGTCGTAATCGTTAATAATAGTCGGTTTGCTTTGCGCTGTTTGTCTATGGCGTGGTGGTAGGATTCGTGTGGTGTAGTAGTATAGTCGGTAGTTTGTTGAGACTTGTGTCGTGAGCTTTGGGGGCGTTGCATGGTGTTTTGTTATACAGTGTGGTGTGGATGAGGTTTGGTGTTCATGTGCTGTATTGTGGTGTGGTGTGGTGTGGTGTGGTAACGTGTCGCCGTGGTGTTGTACAGATCGGTGTGGTATCGTTTTGACGGCTGTGGTGTAATGTGGTGTGGCGTCGTTTCTGCCTGGAGACGTGAGGTTTGATTAGATGGGGTTTAATTTGGTGTGGAAAAGTATGGCAGAATGTTGTTGCTGTATTTTCGCACGGTGCGGCGAGTAAGGTGGTGTGGGATACTGGAATTTGATTTCACTGTGTGACGAAATTCAGTTCGGTGCAGTGTGGTGTGGCGCGTTCGATCAAACGCACCACACCACACTAATTTTTCTTCTTTTTGTATGTGTGGGAGGTGGGGGGGGGGGGAGGGGAGAGCAATCTGGTATGTAGTGTGGTGGGGTGCAGTTTTTTACGGGCGTAATGTGATTTGGTGTGGCATGTTGTAGTGGGGTGTGATGTGGCATAGTGTGATGTCATGTGGTGCGGTATGTGGTATGTCGTGATGTGATGTGACCAGCCGCTGTGATGATGTGCTGAGTTGTCGTCTGTTGTGTTGGCAGGTGCGCTGTCTGTATCGCTTTTCGTGGGGCACTAGGACTGTGCTGTACTGTGCTGTCTTTCGTTGCGCCGTGTTGTACCGTGTGCGCTGCTTGAGTGACAATTCCAAGCATCTCACGCATCAGTCTGAAAACGTTACCCACTATGGTGCATTGAGAAGAAGCGACGTACATGATCAAAACAGATTCCCTTTATGACCTTTGACCTTAACAGACAACATTCACCTTCACGGTTTTAAATGTCAAGTGAATTTTGAAAGCAAAAAGTTGATTTAAAGACTAGGTTGTTTGAGAATCATTTTCGTGTTTTTCCCTTTTTTTTTTTTTTTCTTTTTCAGATTTGTCTCATCTGTTTTGATATGTCATTGTATGAATCAGACTACGTCATTTCTCGGATTCTGTAAACTCCATTGTGATTGGTAATCGGGAAATGCGTCCTTAAGAAGCGTCCAACCATCGTTGTGATATGCAACACTTTGACGTGCAGAGCTGTGCCGAGTAGTGTTGAGATCAGCTGGCTCTGTGATGAGTTGCGTTCCGATGCGTTGTTTGGTTTTCTGTTTTGGGTTGTTGTTTTTTTTGTTTGTTTTTGGTTTGTTGTTGTGGTGGTGGTTGTGGTTTTTTTTTGTCTTGCTATCGCTTCCAGAGATGACAAGTGTGTGTGTGTGTGTGTGTGTGTGTGTGTGTGTGTGTGTGTGTGTGTGTGTGTGTGTGTGTGTGTGACTCTGTGTGTGTGTGTGTGTGTGTGTGTGTGTGTGTGTGTGTGTGTGTGTGTGTGTGTGTGTGTGTGTTGTCTTTTCATTCCATGGTGAAGTATGCGTTTGGGGTTTTATTTGTTTGTTTTTCGTTTCAATCACGGTGAAGTATGTGTTTTGTTTGTTTGTCTTTTCTTTCGTAGTGAAGGATGTGTTCTGTCTTGGGTTCCTTGTCTTTTTCTGTAATGGTAAGGTGTGTGTTTTACTTATTGTCTTTTCTTGCAATGGTGAAGTGTATCTTCTGTCTTGGTTCCATGTCTTTTTCTGTAATGGCAAGGTGTGTGTGTTTTACTTATCGTCTTTTCTTGCAATGGTGAAGTGTGTGATCTGTCTTGGGTTCCTGTCTTTTCTTTTCGCAGTGAAGTATGTTTTGTGGTCTTTTTCAAGGTGAAGTTTGTATCTTTGTTGTGTAATCTTTCCTTTTTTTTTTTCTTCATGGTGAAGTATACATTTTGTTTTTATTTTCTTGTCTTCAATTTTCAAAGTGAGGTATGTCCTTTGCTTTGTTGTCTTTTTTTTTCATGGTCAGATGTGTGTTTTGTGTTTTGTTTTCTTATCATTCCTTGTCACGATGAAGCTTTTTTTTTTTTATTTTCTTGTTCTGTCTTTTTTATTTTCATGGTGAAGTATGTGCTATGATTTGTTTTCTTGTCTTTTCGTTGCTTGTCGTGGCTGGGTGTGCATTCTGATTCGGTTTTTTTTTTCTTTTTCTTTTTCTTCCATGGTGAAAAATGTGCTTTGCTTTCTAGTGCATTCTTTTTATGATGACCAAGTATTTTGCTTTTGTATATTTTAGTGACGTGGTGATGTATGCGTTATGTTTTGTTTTCTCTCGTTTGTTCATGTCATGATGAAATAC
>CM065719.1:52927070-52939570 GCA_033310375.1 Conus canariensis
GTTCCTTCACAACATTACTGTATGCTCTCCCAAGAGTCCGGTACGCAAAAGGCAAACTGCCCAAAGTACTTGTTGAAAGAAAGAATGATCTTCAATGTACGACTGACGGGAAACCCATTCGTATGTTCCACTGGCTTCCGCGATGCAGGACACAAAAGCAAGCACCTGAAGCACATTGTTCAAAGGAAGAAGGGATAAGGAAGAAGGAAGAAGTAACAGATCAAAAGGAGAGACGAAATGATCATCGAAGATGGAAAGAAAAAAAAAAACAAACAACAAAGAGAGAGAAACAAAGAAATAAAGGAAAGACAGCTTCATTACAAAATGAACCTGACATTTCATCGTTCAAACAGACAAAAGACATAAACAACCTGACACAGACATACAGAATATCGAGTGTGTTGCTAAACAACACACACACACACACACACACACACACACACACACACACACACACACACACACACACACACTGTCACTCACTCGAACTCACAGAGTGAGAGAGAGAGAGACTGAGAGACAGACAGACAGACAAACAGAATGCTAAAGAGAAAGAGTGAAAGAGATGGAGTGAAAGACAGACAGACAGACAGAGACAGACAGACAGACAGACAGACAGAGACAGAGAGAATGGTAAGGAGAAAAAAAAATAAGAGGGAAAGAGACAAAGACAGACAGACAGAGACAGACACACAGACAGGGAGAATGGTACAGAAGACAAATCCCAAGTCTTAAAAAAAAAGATATGATAAAAACAAAGTAGACAGAAAGAAGGCAGAGAGGTAGACAAACGTAACATCAAACAAAAAAAGTAAATCCGTTATTCAAGCGAGTTCCTTCATAGATGATTGTAAACAATATTACTGTATGCTCTACCAAGAGTCTGGTACGCAAAAGCAAACTGCCTGAATTGGTAATAAAAAGAAAGAGCGAGCTCGAATATGTGACTGACGGGAAACTCATTCGTATCTTCCTCCACTGACTTCCGCGATGCCAGACACAAAAGCAAGCACCTGAAGCACATTGTTCAAAGGAAGAAGGGATAAGGAAGAAGGAAGAAGTAACAGATCAAAAGGAGAGACGAAATGATCATCGAAGGACGAAAGCAAGATAGAAGGAAAGAAAGAAACAAAGAAAGAAAGAAAGAGAGAGAGAGAGAGAGAGAGAGAGAGAGAGAGAGAGAGAGAGAGAGAGAGAGAAACAAAGAAATAAAGGAAAGACACGCCATTAAGAACTAAACCCTGACATTTTATCGTTGAAACAAACAAACGACATAAACAACCTGACATAGACATACAGAATATCGAGTGTGTTGCTAAACAACACACACACACACACACACACACACACACACAACACAGAGAGAGAGAGACAGAGACAGAGAGAGAGAGCAGAGAGAGAGACAGAGACAGACAGACAGAGAGAGAGAGAGAGAGAGAGAGAGAGAGAGTGAGAGAGAGAGAGAAGCTGAGCAAGAACAGAAACAACGCACACGCTTGCAACGAATCATCCTCATCTCACCTCCCTTTACTCCCCGCCCCCCCCCCCCCCCCCCCACACACACACACACACAATCCCACCACCCCCAACCCTTACCCTAATGACCCATCCCCCCTGCCCCCCTCCCCCCCCCCCCCCCCCAACCCCAACCCCTAAGCTTCAACCCAAGCCTACCGTGAGGGAGACACAGGCCAGGAGCGATGTGATGTCAGCTTGGCCAGCACGAGGCGCTGTCTCACCAAGGGGGTCCCGCAGCGGTCCGAACCCAGCCGGTTCCGGCTGCTGGGCCGGAAGGGCTCGTTCCCGTGAGCCCACAGGTGTTGCACTTCCGGCGACCTAGCGATGTCCAGGTCGCCGTAGAAGGCGTCCGAAGACCTCTGGCGTCGATGTGAGGACACGGGAGACATATTCCGACAGGAGGACATGAGAGAGCACTGGCGGGCCATGGCCATAGATTCCGGGGAGGACATTTGCTTTTTCCTCCCTCGATCCATCGCGAAGGTCGTGCGGCTGGGAACTCTTGCCTCTGAATCCTCCACAACGAATAGCGGTGTTGATGCACTTTCAAGAAGCAATAGTTACTTCAGGGAAATCAATCAAAAGTCGTTTATTTATTCTAGGACATCACTTTTTTTTACTCTCTTGCCAGGTTGGGTTTTTTTCTGTTATCACTCAAGGGTTGGTTGTTAATTCATATCCAGAACATCGCTTTTAACTCTCTTTGCCACGTCGGTATTTTCTATATCCACACAGAAGCGTCGGTATTTTCTTGTCCACACAGAAGCGTCGGTATTTTCTTATCCGCACAGAAGCGTTTTCGAATAGCGAGGACGAGGAGAAATTCAGTTCAGTAAACTTTAGTTCGATGGAACTGTCGCTACGGACGATGCATCAACATTCGAACAGAACACACAGTCTTGTCACTGCCAACTGTTAGTTCAAACACACAGACTAAGCCTGCAACTGTCGGAGACTAGTATGCGTCTATCCGGAGAAACGTAATTAGCAACAGACCCGCGTCAAATACGTGCGATCCAGGTGGAATTACATCCCCGTTAGTTAAGTAGTAGCAACCTTCCAGACCAGAAAACTCTGTAAAAAGAAACGAAGAGAACAACAGTCTGAGATCTTCACAGGCCAACCAGCAGACTATCAGAACCCGGGATACGTCTAAACAGAAGCTGGGAACCTGCAGTCACAGAAGGTAAGAATTGTATACTAAAAAAAAAACAACAACATCTCTTTACACAATCGATAATTGTGACAATCGCGACCTTTGTTACCACGCTGCACTTCAACGTGCAAACCAGTCTGAATGAAAATGACGTCGCCCAGATTTCTATCGATCAATAGCAGTTCACACGGTGCTGCTGCTGTTAACGCGCCTTCTGGCGCTCTGGCATCGTTCAATGGTCCGTGTTGTCACAGACTTAGACAAAAGAAATGTCACAAAGTCTTCAGTGGCCCCGGTCTCATGGTGACCTCAGTTTACAGATCTTCTCCACGATCCATGTCAAGCTCGTGTTATAGTATTCAGGGCAGACAAGCTCGGTGAGAACCGTCGCTGGATAGCCGCGGAGGCAACCCTCCGGGGAGGAGGGAGAGAGGAGAGAGAGAGAGAGAGAGAGAGAGAGAGAGAGAGAGAGAGAGAGAGAGAGAGGAGAGGGTGAGAGAGAGAGAGAGAGAGAAAGTGAAGGTGATAGAGTGAGAGAGAGTGTGTGAGAGAAAGAGAATGAGACAGAGTGACAGAGAGAGAGAGAGAGAGAGAGAGAGAGAGAGGGAGGGGCAGAGGAGGAGAGAGGGGACGTCGTTCACTTAATCCGCTTTCGCAACTACGCAATCACTGCCGTCAGTAGGTGTTAGTGGAGAGGACTTGGTACTTGTGTTGGACTGTAACAGGCACCACTGAATATTATACTGCGCGAAGAGACTCGGCAGCAGTGGCAACGCACTGTCTCCTCCGGCAGGTTGCCTCATGGCGACCTTCACATTGACTGCGCCATGTGGAATGGCCGTGAAGGGTCTGCAGCATGACAAATCTGAGTGTGGCATTTCATGGAATGGTCAGATTAACAGGCGCTGGTGTTAATGCCAATGCAGTGATCTGTCGTCAGCAAAGATGAGGCCGCAGAAGAAAAATATGTTTGTACAGATGAGACCGCAGAAAAAAAATGTTTTGTACAGATGAGCCCGCAGAAAAATAATTATGTACAGATGAGACCGCAAGAAAAAAAAATGTTTGTACAGATGAGACCGTAGAAAAAGATTATGTTCGTACAGATGAGACCGCAGGAAAACAAAAAAAACAAACAAACAAAATATATTATATATATATATATATATATATAATACAGATGAGACCGTAGAAAAAATGTTTTGTACAGATGAGACCGCAGAAAAAAAAAAAACATGTACAGATGAGACCTCAAGACAAAAAAAAATGTTTTGTACAGATGAGACCGCAGAAAAAAAAAATGTACAGATGAGACCGCAGAAAAAAATGTTTGTACAGATGAGACCGCACAAAAAGATATGTTTGTACAGATGAGACCGCAGAAATAAAATGTTTGTACAGATGAGACCGCAGAAAAAAAATGTACAGATGACACCGCAGAAAAAAAAAATGTACAGATGAGACCGCAGAAAAAAAAAAATGTTTGTACAGATGAGACCACAGGAAAAAAAATGTACAGATGAGACCGCAGAAAAAGATATGTTTGTACAGATGAGACCGCAGAAAAAAAAAACATGTACAGATGAGACCGCAGAAAAAGATATGTTTGTACAGATGAGACCGCAGAAAAAAGATGTACAGATGAGACCGCAGAAAAAGATATGTTTGTACAGATGAGACCGCTGAAAAAAATGTTTGTACAGATGAGACCGCAGAAAAAAAATTGTGCAGATGAGACCGTAGAAAAAAATGTTTGTATTGAAATGTAGAAGGGGGTGGGGGTGGGGCGGGAGCTTTCTCAAGCAAGAGGCAAGGAGACAGTAAAAGCTCATGTCAACATTCAGAGGAAAAAATAACAAGTCACCTGGATAATGTAGAATTCTGTCAAGATTAGCCAAAGTGCGTTTGTTCGATGCTGATAATTTGCATAATGTTGACATCAAGCAAGCAGATTACTTCATGTCAACATTCAGCAACATGACCTGCATAATGTCAAAGTCAGGAAATTTCAACTTCACGCGTCACACACACACCACACACACACACACACACACACACACACTCTCTCTCTCTCTCTCTCTCTCTCTCTCTTTCTGTTTATACATATATATATATATATATACACACACACATACATACATACATACATATGTTGAACAATTAAGTAGTGGGAGATTTAATTTCTCCATCATTATATTAATAATGACTTGGCAAAGATTCGAAGGGGGAAAAAATTGGAACGGGCGGGTGGAAGGATTAAGGAAAATGAGAATGAAAAGTATGGAAATATGTTATAAATATGAAATCCTTAACTAGCAGCCTATGGAGACCATCGTAACCAATCTCGAAGACAGAACTGTTCACATTGCCTGCTCTTAAGCCTTTCGACCGCTACACACACAACACACACACACACACCACACACACACAACACATATATATATATATATATATGTATATATATATATATATATATATATATATGTGTGTGTGTGTGTGTGTGTGTGTGTGTATGTATATATATATATATATATATATGTGTGTGTGTGTGTGTGTGTGTGTGTGTGTGTGTGTGTGTGTGTAAACACCAAATCATAATCAAAATCTTCCAGCTGCGATTTTCATGTAGAATTCAAAAATGTGTTACACATTGTATAAACTTGGTAACACTTCTTTCAGTTAACGCGCATAACGGCACGACTTTCTAGCTTGGCTTGTAATGTGTTACTAATTGCTCAGGCTCTGTTCCCTCGTGGTATTGTCCAAACATCTACCGCCTACAGGGAGACAATTCCAGAAACACAACTCCCCACAATCGATGTTCTTACGAAAGCATTCCGCGCACCTGACCACAACAGTAAATGAACGGGCAGACAAATCTCTCTGTCACGCTTCTCCTTCCAGAAGAAAACAAAAATCACCACAGTTCACCGAAAACTAAACTTCATGCATTTCTAGAGGAACCTTTTTTTTCTTCCTTGCTGTTGTTGTTGTTGTTCCCCACGAGGCCAAGATAAGTAGTTTTTGACTGAATTCCTCCCTCTCAAAGCGGTATAAGGGCTTGGCATGCCTGCAATACTAATTTTTGTTTTTACAACCAAGAAAAATCACACTCTCGAAAAGCATTTGTTAAGAAAAAAAAAGAACGAAAGAACGAACGAAAGGAAGATCAATAAAAAAAAAAAAAAAGAGAGAAGAAAGATTTAATCCGAAACTGTGGCTGGCGAAATGTTTTCGACTCCTCTATGAGTTAACAGTGTATCATTCACATAGTGACAATTAGAATCAGTCACTGGTAGAGCAGACCTTCTTATGAAGTATATCCGTTTTCTCTGACATTGATGATTGTTTCTTTTGTTAAACCCATATCCACTTTTCCCTAAATAATAACATATATACTTAAAATTTAAAAAAAAACGGAGGAAATCATGAAAATTGAATGTAACAGAGCGTAAATGCTTTTTTTCTCTCCTGAGCACAACATTGTAGGCCACTGGGACACCAGCATATTATTTTTTTTTAAAAACATAACAAAATAAATTCATAAAAATAGAATTACTGTACCGCCAAACGAAGGAACGGACAAATTACAAAACAGACACAAAGCGTTTCAACCTTTTGAAACCACTTCGAAATTAAGATAAATAAAAGACCTACAAAACAGCTGCAAGACAAAGAGTTCGCAGAAGTTGCGTTAAATCTGTGTGCTGACAGCCATGGCTGCTGCCTCTTGGACATATTTCCCTGCGGGGCAAGAATCAGACCGCTGGCTGCTGCTCTCTGTGTAGGCTGATAATGCGATATCGGAACAAAACATGACCTTACCATTGCGACCACCGCTTTTTAGACTGACACCTTTATATCGTTGTATCAAAGGCTAGGAATTCTGTTTCCCTTAAAAACAACGCCAGCCTGATTCGCAAATCACCAAAACCACGAAGGTCTCAGATGTCTTGTGGGAAAAAACAACAACAAAAAAACTAGAAGGCTTCTCGGGAGGGCGCAGACCACCGTCATTGTAGAACTGATCCCGGATCCGCATTTGGCTAGGGTTCCCTTACAAAATACACACCAAAAAAAAAAAAAAAAAAGTACACACACACACACACATACACACAATACTTCAATTTAAGATTGAAAGATTTCTTCTCCTTATACTTCTATGTCTTCTTCTCCTTCCACTTTTTCTTATTTTTCTTCTTCTTCTTTGTTATCATCATCATCATCTTTTCCAGCGGAAGTTATGAATAGTAGGTGCTCAAGTCAGTTCATGAGTGAAAACAAGTATTTCCTCTACCAGGAGAAGCAGTGACAGTACTCCCCGTGTACCCTGTTGGGTGACAGGATATCAAGAAAGGTTAAGTTCATATCATTAGAAAGTGTTAATCAGCCGTAAAAAAAAAAAATTCCTTCCTAAACAATTATCAGTTGTCTTCAAATCTTACCGACCGGACCCTAGATGTAAAGAATTCGGTATTGACGCACATTCCAGATTTGTTACAATCGATTCGGTACCTTGTGAGTAATTCTGCCAACAGAAATCAAAACCAATCAACTGACGCAGGTGTACTGTCAACATTCTGGGCGAAGGTTAAGGGGCGACGGACAAAAAACAAATCCAATCTAATCAAATGTCTGTTCTATCAAGGAAACATCAAAACATAACCGAAGACACAACAAGATAACAAATGTTGTAGACTTAACAACTGCATGAGAAAAAAAAAAGGTTTGCTTAAAATCAATATTAGTCGAACAACTGTAGCCGTGCCAAGTAACACCGTTTCTTTTGCTGAAATACGAACGAACGAAAATCGAACATGTTTGACAGAACTTGCAGCAGCTGTGCAAAACAGGGCATTTTTTTGTTTTACACAATTATCTTACATACCATTTACAGCTGGAAATTGAATAAATAAACTCTTATGAGGCAGCTATGAACGGAGATTCCACAACCCACAATTTCGCATAAATAACAGCAACAATGTCGGTGTTGACCGCCTCTACGTTTGCTCTTTGTTCAGATACGTCACTGGCTGTCTTGATCTTTACGTAAGCCTTGCACGACACAACGGCCTGGGTTCACACCTTTCTGCACCGGCTGCGTGAAACGTTTCCGTGTTTTCCGTGCCGCACGTGATGCGAATGTAAATCCTCATTTTCTTAGTTATACTGTAGGTTTCACTCACTCTACCTCTCCACCCCCATTCTCCCGAAGAGCAGACACACTTGAAAAAGGGCCACACAAAAATATTAGTAGAGAAATGGAGCTAGTTGAATTGATTGATAAATATATACATATATATATATATATTTATATATATATATACATATATATTACTTTTTTTTTTCAACGACCCTGCAAAGCAAGGTAAACCTGGGAAATACTACTATTTTTGGCACGCGTCAATTTCCAGGCCATCTGGAGCGGGTTTGTGACACTTGAAACCGTTTTCAAAGCAAGATTTTTTTTTCACAGTTTTCACACACAGGGTCGCAGATAATGTGTTGACGGCCATTAACTGAAGGCCTCTTTTCAACACAGTACTCAGTGACAATGCAGCTGAGCTTACGTTGCTTCGTCCTTTGCCCTCCATCATTCATCCTTCCCATTTAATCTCCACGACGAGCGGGGGTCTTTCAGAATAAATTATAAATCTAATTCTGGAGATTGGGTGGCAGTCATTTTCTCGTTTCTATCACCTTCTGTGGCTCGGTTTCTTTCTTCTTCTTCTTTTTCTTTCTCTCTTTTTTTTTATGTCTTTATCGTCATCCACTGTGCTTAAAATATGGTTATGTCAATATGGTTTAGTGAGCTATTCATCCGTCGTTGGTATGGAGAGTATAATATGTATATATTTTTTTATTCTCCTGGTACGATTCAGAACAACTTTCTGTCGTTATCTGGCGGCTGGGTGTTCAGGGGAGACTTGTTCAGTATTCGCGTTAGCCTCCCTTTCTGCAGTGTTTCCGTTTATGAGAATGGTCCATTTAAATACATTTTTGGATTGCCCTGTTATTTCTTTTTTTTCTCATGATTCCAGACACTAATTCTTTGGTAATCTGAGGGTGAGAAAATCAAACAGAAATGGATGGAACTCTCATCGGCATGGCCTGCTTATGGCTGCCTTTAGAATGTCACGAGTTCACGCCATTATGTTAATAACAACTGCAACTACAAAATTAATGTAGAAAACAGTGGCGTGCGAACTAGTGAGAGAACGATTAAGGCACACACCCCCTCCCCCCTCCCGCCCCTCTTCCCTGAAAATTTTTGGAGGGCGGGGAGACTACATCTGCGCTCCACCCTCTTCCCCCCACTCCCATATTCGATGCCAGAAAATGTAGACACCTGTAATGCCCCCTCCTCCACACACACACACACACACACACACACACACACACACACACACACACACACACACACACACACACACACTCACACTCCTCCTTCGCTTAATTAAACAGAAATTTGCAAGATGAGAGAACATCGCCTCCAAAATTTTGGAAGAATAGACCCACCCTACCCTAATCCCCCAACAACCGGGGGGCACAACCGTCCAGCCCCACCCCCACCCCCATCCCCATCCCATCTTTTACAAGAATTTTGAACCACCACCACCACCACCACCCTCTTTTCTTGTTTTTGCCATGTCACATAGACTGCCAAAAATTCTGCCACGACCCACCCCCCCCCCCCCCCCCCCCCCCCCCCCCCCCCCCCCCCCCCCCAACTAACGCAAAAGATCATCCAACGCTATTGCTATGTCGTTTTTGTAGAGTGTATTTTCACACCAGAACTTCTTGTACAGCTCTGAACGACCCTCACTGGGTCAGTGGGTCAGTCAATCGTGTATAACCTAAATACCTGAACTGAAATAAGCATACACGGACCCCCAACAACTTTCATTTGACACAGAATTTAGCGCAGACGCGTCGAATTGGTGTCAAGGTTTGTCAAGTTTGCACGCGCTCTCTCGCCAGTCACGTCTACCGCATGCAAAACTCCAGACACATGATCGACGCTGTAGGCCTACTAATTTAAGGGGTTTTGAGATGTCAGAGTTATTACAATGGTGGTGGTGGTGATGTGTATGTGTGTGTGTGTGTGTGTGTGTGTGTGTGTGTGTGTGTGTGTGTGTGTGTGTGTGTGTGTGAAACTCCGGACTCACAATCAAAGCTGTCGGCCTACTCGAAGAGCTTTAGAGGAATCAGAATCATTGTGGTGGTGGTGGTTGGAAGTGGTGGTGGTGGTGGTGGTTATGGTGTGTATGTATGTGTGTGTGTGTGTGTGTGTGTGTGTGTGTGTGTGTGTGTGTTGTGTGTGTGTGTGTGAGTGTGTGCCTTAGTGTGTTTGTGTGTGTATACGTGCGCGCGTGTCAGTCTGTCTGTCTGTCTCTCACCCTCTCTCTCTCTGTTTTTGCGTGAGTGCGTAGGTGCGTTCGTGCGTGCGTGTGTGCTTGCGTGTCTGTGCATGTGTGCGTGTGTGTGTGTGTGTGTGTGTGTGTGTGTGTGTGTGTGTGTGTGTGTGTGTGTGTGTGTTAAAGAGAGGAACCTATCTACAGACTAGTACTGCATGTCTACTAAATTCAGTACAACTGTTCTAAATCAAACTGAACTGATTTTACATTTTAAAAAAAAACAAACAAACAAACCCCAACTCGAGCCACAAAGACATATTAATTGTATCTACGGCTTAGTACATGCGTACATAACTTTTTTTTCTTTTTTTTTGTGTTAACACTTATCAGCGAGCAACATATGTGACCCAAAAACTCCGCGTATCTGATCATAAAATGCGAGCACACACCGCATCTGAGTAATCGTACCTCTGAGTGACCCATTACACAGGTTGGGGAAACTAATTGTTCTGTCCACACCATTGAAATCAGTGGGTGCGCAACAGATGGCATTTATCAGATGGTGAAAGGAGTAACAACTGATCCACGGATAAGTTCTCTCACATTTTCAATGATGTTGCAGGAGGAGAAGAAAATCCTATTTGGGAAAGTTCCACTACTACTCGTGTAGACATTGGCATGGAAAATAGATGAAAGAAAACGTGAAATAAAAAGAAAATGCAAAGAGAAAAATAAAACATGGAAGAGTACAAGAAGAGAAGAAGAACGGAGAGAGAGAGAGAGAGAGAGAGAGAGAGAGAGAGAGAGAGAGAGAGAGAGAGAGAGAGAGAGAGAGATTACTAAACGAAAGAGGATCGTCAGAACTAGTCTAGAGAATTCTGATGCGAAAGGAGAGTCCTATCACATTTCAACCTATTTCATACAGACATCTGATGCAGAAAAGAAACGTTAATTCAAGACAACATCAATACTGAAACAAAACAACATGGATGACACAGAAAACACTGATCTGGAAGACAAGACATGAGGACGAGATAGAGCTGATAAAGGAAGACAAAAACTCTGACAAGGGACGGAAATGATCACTGAAGACATACATGAGTGCACAAGATTTGATGCATTACACTGAGAATTGAAACAGACATGAGAACAAGAACACATTGATACTGAAGAACATACCGATTCAAAACACAGTATGACATACACTGTAGACAGACATATGGACACAAGGCAAACATTGAAGCAGAAGATCTGAGATACAAACACAGATATGAACTACTGAATACACGGCAATAGTTGGACATAACTGAGATACTGAAGACAGACATTGAATGACACTAGACAGAATTGATACCTGAAGACAGACATTGATGACATAGAAGAACATTAACAACGAAGACAGACATTGATGACATCAGAGAAGAAACATTATACATACTGAAGACAAGAAGACATTGATGACATCAGAAGAACAACAACTGAAGACAGACATTGATGACATCAGAGGAACATTAACAACTAAAGATAGACATTGCTGACATCAGAAGAACATCAGAGGAACATTAACAACTGAAGATAGACATTGCTGACATCAGAAGAACATTAACAACTGAAGACAGACATTGACGACCTCAGAAGAACATTAACAACAGAAGACAGACACTGATGACACCAGAAGAACATTAACAACTGAAGACAGACATTGATGACATCAGAAGAACATTAACAACTGAAGACAGACATTGATGACATCAGAAGAACATTAACAACTGAAGACAGACATTGATGACATCAGAAGAACATTAACAACTGAAGACAGACATTGATGACATCAGAAGAACATTAACAACTGAAGACAGACATTGATGACATCAGAAGAACATTAACAACTGAAGACAGACATTGATGGCAAAAGACTTAAGACAAACACTAGTGGCACATGTCAGTAACTGATAACTAAAGACAGGCACTGATGACACATTACTGACACGAGGCAGACATTTATAACTGCAGACAGACACTGATGACACATTACTGACACGAGGCAGACATTTATAACTGCAGACAGACACTGATGACACGAGACAACATTTTGATTACTAAAGACAGACGCTAGAGACACAGGACAGAGATTGACAAGTGAGGACAGACATTCTTGACGCAAAAAGGATACTGATGACAGAAGACAAAACCTAAATGACATAAAACAGACATTGATAACTGAAAACAGACACTAATGACACAAGAGAGATAACGGAACATGGACACTAAAGACAAAAGCCCAACATTGATAACCTAAAACAGACACTAATGTCTTAAAATACACATTGATAACTGAATACATATACTGATGACACAAGACGAAGATTGGTGGCTTAAAAAGACACCGATGACACAAGACAGATATACAATGATGACACTGCACATACACTGATGACACTGCACATACACTGATGACAAAAGACAGG
>CM065719.1:52947070-52949570 GCA_033310375.1 Conus canariensis
GCAAACGGAAAAGCGGAAACTTGCGAAAAAATGACCTTGTTTTGGACCGTTCTGCCTGAACACATTGCACTTGCCAGATGGAAAAACCATTATGCACGTGCAAGCACTGCTGTTTATGTGTGAGATGCTGTCGCTCGCTTGGCTATATAAGAAGACATTCCACCAGTAGTAGGCCTGATCTGACAATGCCTCCACGACGAAAATTAAGCGAGTTGGATAGGGGACGAGCTGTTGCATGGTTCCAAGATGGTGTTGCCAAGCGAGAAGTGGCCAGGCGACTTCATGTGTCAATTTCGGTCATTGTCCGACTAATTCAACGCTTCACAGCCACTGGGATTGTCCATGAAAGACGCAGATCTGGTCGACCGAAGAAGACAACCCCACGTGACGATCGTCTCATTGAACGACAAGCCCTGCAGACAAGAACAGCCTCTTCCAGCATAATTCAAAGGCAGTTCAGGGTGGCTACTAACATCAACATCAGCCAGCAGACCATACGGAACCGCCTACATGGGTTTAATCTCCGTTCTCGTTGCCCAGCAGTACGGCCACGCTTAACTCCAGCCCATAGGGCAGCACGCCGCGCCTTCTGCGCACGTCACGTGAGGTGGACACGTCAGCAATGGTCCCAGGTCCTGTTCAGTGATGAATCACGCTTCACCCTTCACCACAACGACGGCCGACTGAGGGTCTGGAGGCGCCCAGGGCAACGCTTTACTGACGCCACTGTCCAAGAAAAGGTGGCCTTTGGTGGAGGTTCTGTAATGGTCTGGGGGGCCTTCAGCCTTCACCACAGAACACCCTTGTATCATGTACAGGGTAACCTGACTGGCATCTGATACCGGGATGAGATCCTTCGACCGCTGGCTGTGCCTACACTGCAGCAGATGGGACTGAGGGCTGTCTACCAGGATGACAATGCTCGCCCCCACAGGGCAAGGGTGGTCAACGACTTCCTGCAGCAGTCTGGAGTCAACAGAATGGAGTGGCCAGCATGCAGTCCCGATCTCAACCCGATTGAGAACCTCTGGGATGAGCTGGATCGCAAAGTGAGGAGCCACCCCCCTCCCAGGGATGCCCAACACCTCTACCAGATGCTGCAGGCTGAGTGGCAGGCGCTTCCACAGAGGATCTTCACCAACCTGGTCAACTCGATGAGAACTCGCTGCGTCGAGTGCCAGAACAGCCATGGTGGTTACACGCATTACTGAGCTTTTGGGAGCATCAGTATGCCCTGTCTTGTGATTTCAATGACTTTGGGAAATCAAATTTGGATACGTACCCACTTTAATCAAATGTACACACCAAACGATTGCTCGAGATTGAAGGCAATTGTGTATCGTTATCACTAAAGAATGGAATTAAATGTTGGCCAAACTTCAACGCATTGACTTTCTTATTTTGACAGTTATGAATGTTTGTGAAAGTGATCCTTAACTTTTTGTGTGTAGCTTATATTGTTCTTAAACCGTAAGTGGAAAATTCATCCTGAGAGACTCTGAACTACATTTTGCACCTTGTTTTGCAGCTCTGTCTACTTTGTCGTTATAATAAAACGAACAGTGTGACGGTATCCAGCAGAAAGTAATTGCCGTGCCTTGTATAGAGAGAGCATGAATTAAACAGCTAATTTCAATTATCATTTCTGATCTATTCTGCAGTTTTAATGATTTCAGTGCCTGAAGCACAGACTTTGAATCAACACAAAAAAGTACTTGAAATACAGATCGTGGGAAATGTAGAAGATGATTTAACGCCATTAATATTGCAGTAAGTTCCGCAGTAAAAACCAATTTATTTTTCCCCAGTGAAAAACATTTCTCTACTTTTAAATCAGGTATCAAATAAGCAGAGCCGCATTTTTCTGAATTAATGACCCGTCTGTGTATACTTTTAAATGATTTGGATACTTCTCTTCAATACGAAATTTAGCATTGCTTGCCACTATATTTATATTGTCCTTCTTTTTTAAATCAGTGTGGTCAATGTCAAAATGGGCCCTTTGAAGTTCCCAGGGTGGTGTAGGGAAGAAAGACGGCCTTTTGTGTGTGTGTGTGTGTGTGTGTGTGTGTGTGTGTGTGTGTGTGTGTGTGTGTGTGAGAGAGAGAGAGAGAGAGAGAGAGAGAGAAATCAACACAAATACCAGTGCCCACATGCATATAATCCTCTCTCCTACTCCTCCCTATCGCACACAGACACAGACACACAGACATAAACACACACACATACATACACACACACACACTCACTAACACGCACACACACACACACACACACACACACACACACACACACACACACACACACACACGCACACACACACGCGCGCGCGCGCGCGCGCGCGCGCGCGCGGATGACTGGGAATCAAAATGATACACACAATTATAGTGATAGTGGCAGAAGTAGTAATAATAAAAACAACAACAGCTGCAGCAGAAGAAGTGACAGCAGCAACAGCAGCACCAAGGGTAGAAGTAGTAGTGCTTCTGTTTATACTGCT
>CM065719.1:52954570-52959570 GCA_033310375.1 Conus canariensis
GCTTGCTTCATGTTCCCACTATTCGCTGTTGAACGAGTCCCATTTCCTCGAGCAGGTCACCAACACACTTTCCGGGTACGACAGTCCCCACGCGCAGTGAGAGAATTGTTTAGTCGGCTGAGCCGCCCTCTCGGGTAACCAACTATACCAGCTTGTCGGCGTTCACTATTCAGTGAGGGCGGCCAAATACCTGAACGTAGGCGTTGCTCGTGTGCGAATCACCACGCGTGCGCTTCAAACTTAAAAGTTTGACACTATCAGCGGCGAAATGCCAGCAGACAGACAACCAACTCGTGATGAGGAGGGAGGCGAGACTGGACCAGATCAACAGCAACGTTCAGTTGCAAAGTGAGGCCACTGTAGGAGGAAATCTAAAGTAAATTTTGAAAGCCATCTTGCGCCGAATTTGACAAACATAAGTGTTTGCTCGTCCTTCATTTTCGTTGTCCTGAGTGTTGTTTCTCTTGCCTGAAGAAGACCTAAGAGGTCGAAACGCGTTGTGTTTGGTCTTGTGATTCGTTTATCCACGTTGTTCGGCGGAGCTATTACAAATACTTTTAGAAAATTCAGCAGGAAAAGGTTAATGCTTACAATACACGGAATGGAACTCTCAAAATCTTGATCTGTGATCTGTCCAAGGAGAGATGACAAGTTCACATTTAATTGTATTCCATCTCCTAGTTTCTGGACTACATTTTTTTTGCAGTCAGTGTAACATTGTTGGAAACATCTTTTCTATCAGTTTTTATTTAAAATTTACGAAGGACAAATCGAACCACGGAAAGGAATTTTTGAGTTTATTTATTTATATTTTTATTTTTTGTATGTTTGTTCACTTGTCTGTTCGTTTGTTTCCTTGTTTGTTTGTTTGTTTGTTTTACAATGTGACTGATGTTGCGCTTTTTTTTTTCTTTTTAAAGAAATGATAGCTGAAACTCGTTTTATCACAGGTCACGAACTGTGGAAGGTATTGTGAGTGAGAAGTAATTTTCTTCTTTTAAATTGCAGGGAAGAATGATTCATCGAATTTTATCTATGCAGTATAAAAACACGACGGCAACGTGTCAAGGAGTGTGAGATCAAATTATAGCTTTAACAGTTTATGAAAGAAAGAGTTATTTTGCTCTTATGTAAACTGATTTATGATTAATGTTATGTTCACTCTGGGATTGTTTTGGCTGTTTTCCTCGGGGCAAGTAAATAGTTATGATTTTGTCACAGGAGGTTTACGACGACGCCGTTTAATACTCTGCAGAAGAGTTGAAGGATGTCTTGCTATCCAGTCGAGACGACGGCTCCAACGGATCCGCCAGCTACACTGGTGTATGTCTTTACCAATCTCTACGCGCTTCAGTGGGTTACATCTTTACCAGTCGCTGCCTGCTCCTTCTATCGTCTGGCAGATTCTTTCAGGAGATTCTCTTGCCGGCTTTATACGTGACTATGTGGCCGGTTTTATACGTGACGACAGCGGTGGACCCAGCACGTACAGTGTCTTCTCCTCATTAATGTGGCGGACCTCGCCTTGCAGCTGTGTGTGGGCCAGCGAGGACAATGACATGGTAATATTCTGTCTGAGCACTTACGATGCCTGTCTTGACAGTCAAAAGTATTATGGTTTGGTGTTTTCGACAAAAGCGAGGAAAGCGAGAAATTCTGTCACTTCGAGGGAGCCAGCTTTTTGCCTTCGGTAGGAGAAAACAGGCGAACAAACAAGCAAAAGACATTCACGATTACACTATTTGGTCAGGCTGAATTGTTTGCATGAATTCATGTTTCTATCCACTCGTTTTGCTGTGGAAATAGGATGGTGTTTAACTCAGTTGATTTAGCTGGAAAGGTGATGATTCTTTGAGTTGGAGTGGCCAATGTTTTTTGCTTAGAATGTGAATTGTTGGTCCAGATTCAGTAGTTTTGTCTCTTACTGTAGTGTGCTTGGGTACAAAAGTAGGACCGAAAGACAAAACCACGCACGCTCACGTGTTCAAAAATTAAATCAAAAGGACTGTTATGCTTGATAGACAATAACACCGAAATTGATAGCTTTAAGCAACTAGAATTCAGTTGAAGCTTCTGGATTTATGATGGAAGAACTTTAGGAGGAACATTCCCGATATGAAAGAGACGGGTTTTTATTTTGTCATCATCAATTTAACGCACATTGCCACTAATCATTATTTAATGTCAAATGGGCAAGCCTGAAGATTAAAAAGATAATTCTGCGATGCAGTTTGCACAAAAACAACGAAAAGATGAAACACATAACGACCGGCTTATTCCTGTAATTAAGAGGCTAGTTCTCTGAAGCTGGGTGTGTAATTATCACAAACGTAATGATTTTCAAAGTGCCATATGATGAGATATGAGATGATTAACGTGTACGGTTCAAAGCGTGGTGCTCGCAGCAAAAGCTCTGAAGATTTCCAAATCACAGACAAGACGCCGACACTCAAGGCCGTTTTACTGAATCATTTTACTTTGGGTAGAGCGAACATGGAATGAGTCATTAGAATGCTTTAGAGATGAAGACCGCAAGACCGTCCATAATGGTGGTGGGGATTACTTGCTGGCAATTCTTATCCCTGAATATTTTTTGTCCACACACACACACACACACACACACACACACACACACACACACACACACACACACACACACAGCCATGCATACACGCATACAAACAAGCACGCATGCACATACACCCTCACGCACGCACTTTTTGTCCCACAATATTTGTTGTTACACACACACACACACACACACACACACACACACACACACACAACACACACACACACACACATATATATATATATATATATGTAAGAAGGTTAAATTTACTCAACGTTATTATAATCAGTACACCATGCATAATGCATCCTAACAGGTGGACGTATTTCGCCGAGTTATCTCACTTCTGTCATACATATTACAAAATGAACGATTTTACAGGGCTTTGAAATGAAGAAAGAAAGAAGGACAGAAACAGATGTTTAAAAAGGTAGAAGGCTATCTGATTGTCTCCACAAGATTTTAATCGCAAAATTCAAACTCCGGTCGCAAATTACAGGCGAGCACTCTTCTCATCCACGTGTGGTAAAATATCTTCTTTTTTTCTTACGCTCCTTGTGATCTTAAATGTTTTTGGATTGATGAGATGCCCTGCTGGATGTCAGAATGTGAACTGTTATTTCACAAATCAAGACGAGGCGTGTATAAGCTATTAATCGTATTACAGGTTTTGAGTCCTTTTTCCACATAATTGCTTTTTCGTTGTTATTTTCTCTGAACAGCTTTTTTTTTAATGAAAGTTTATCTTTGGCAAAGTGTATGTTTTTCATCTGTCACACACACACACACACACACACACACACACACACACACACACACACACACACACACACACACACACACAGAGTAAACATGCAACATATCCCAAAACGAACTGATACTACAAATGTAAACAACGCTCTGTGTGTGTGTGTGTGTGTGTGTGTGTGTGTGTGTGTGTGTGTGTGTGTGTGTGTGTGTGTATGTGTGTGTGGTGTGTGTGTGTTGTGTGTGTGTGTGTGTGTGGGAGAGAGAGAGAGAGAGAGAGAGAGAGAGAGAGAGAGAGAGAGAGAGAGAGAGAGAAGCATCACCGAACGTGTCTTCAACTTCTGAATCCTTGGTGAAAAACACACTCAACACGTACAAGTTCACTGCCATGTTTTCAGCGACTCTTAGAAAGCATTTGACAAGGTTTCGCTTGCAGGCTTACGGGCAACGAACAGGACGTCCGACATTGATAAGAACATCGTCAGTGTCACAGAACAAGTCACTGAAACCAGTCCAGTCCTTGACAATGGCAGCCTAGGTAAATGGTTCCACACAAGTATTGGTGTCAGACAGAGCTGCCTCCTCTGTCCTGCAATCTTTAATATATTTCTGGACAGACTCATGAACAGTGAACACAGGAGCAGAAAATTTACCAACTTACAGTTTGCCGATGACATTAGTGACATAGCTAGACAGGAAGACCATGCCCAGCTAGCAACACGCCTGAACAAAACATCAGCAGCACATGGCACGGAAAGCATGGCAGAAAACACCAAACTGACAGCAAACAACGCCACAGGCATCGAAAGATAACTCAAAGCAAGTGGACAAATATTGTGACAGTATGCAGCGTCACGTACCTGAGAACAGTTGTGACAGACGAAAGATCCAAACCAGATGGCCCCAGCATCATCAAAGCTCACAAAACTGAAGGCCGTGTGACACATTTCTGTACGTTCAAAAGTGAAAATGATGCGCACACTGTCTCTATCTATGCTTGTGAAACATGGGTCATGACAGTAAGAAGAATCCAAGGATTCGAAATGAGATGCTACCGTAAAAGAATCCAGGTTTTTGAAATAGATGCTATCGCAAAATCCTACGCATCGCCTACCATGATCATATCACCAGTCAGGAAGTGCGCGAAGAATCGAGGCAGCCCTTGACCTCTTTAAAGACCTGTAGTCAACGGTCAAGATACCAAAAGTCAAACGAAATTGCTCACATTTCTCCATCATCTGTCCTTACAAAGTTTCTTACACGGCATTGTACCTGGTAAACAGACGAAGGGGCGGACAGAGAAGGAGGTGGGAGGACAACATCCAGAACTGGACATGCCTGACCTTCGGCAATTCTCAAAGAGCGGGAGAGGACAGGCAAGGATGGAGGAGGATAGTCAGGTCAAGTGGTGCCTTACCATCATAGTGTTGTGGGAGTAATGGTGATTATGATAATAATGATGATGATGATGATGGTGTGTGTGGTGGTGGTGGTGGTGGTGGTGGTGATGATGATGATGATGACGATGTTGATGATGATGATGATGATGATGATGATGATGATATGTGTGTGCGTGAGTGTGTGTGTGTGTGTGTGTGTGTGTGTGTGTGTGTGTGTGTGTGTGTGTGTGTGTGTGTGTGTGTGTGAGCGAGCGCACGCGCGCCTGTGCGTATGTCCATAT
>CM065719.1:52964570-52967070 GCA_033310375.1 Conus canariensis
CTGCGCCTCAAGACTCGCTTCCAGTAACAGACTGTCAACATATTACGAATCGTCATGAGCAGGATAAGTAGCTTAATTTTCGTTTTGAAAAGCCTCAAGACAAACGTTAAAGAAAGAGACCAGCGTCGTTTTATTTTTTTGGAAAGTCTTCGGGTTTTTGTTTGTTTGTTTGTTTTTTTTTTGTTTTTTTTTACTTCAAACTCGTCGGTTGTCGTACGACCCTTCAGTAACGACATTTGTAACGAACTGCGTGCTGGAAAACAGACGAGCATTTCACCGAAATGTCAAACGTTCTGTTACGACTGAAGACTCAGACTCCAGTTCGTTGAGCAATGACAGAACTCAACCTACCACTCAGCCAGTCGTGGAGGAGGGTGCACCGCTCCTTGTGTGTGTGTGTGTGTGTGTGTGTGTGTGTGTGTGTGTGTGTGTGTGTGTGTGTGTGTGTGTGTGTTTGCGCGCGCGCGCACACACACACGACCTTTTCGTGCACCTAGAAGCCTGTGCGTTCATGCCTTCCCCTGTCAGTCTCGGCTCTAATGGATCTGTCTGTCACGTGGGCTGGTGTCCCCCGGGCTTTGAAGGAGAAGGCAGGAATAGCAGGAATGGTGAAGAGAACGATCGCTTGGAAACTTTTTTTTTTTTTTTTTTGGGGGGGGGGGGGGTCCTTTGCCTTAAAACGTCTGAGATGTGTGTGCATCGGTTACTGGTTTCATACACGCACACATACACACAAAAACATAAAATTATAGTATCATATAACAAAAAGTTTGGTTTTTATAACATCTGGGTACATTTATTCGATGGATACTTATGAATTTTTCCTTTCATAAAATCGTCTTCTTCTTCTTCTTCTTCTTCTTCTTCTTCTTCTTCTTCTTCTTCTTCTTCTTCTTCTTCTCCTCCTCCTCCTCCTCCTCTGCTTCTTCTTCGACTTCTTATTTCTTCTTCTTCTTCATCTTCGACTTCTTCTTCTTCTTCTTCTCAGATCGGTATTTCCCTAATTCAGTCTCTGTCAACGTTACCAGGCGGCACCAGGTCTACATAAACGTACCAGAAAACAACGGATCAAAATAAACACCTGGACAACAGGAAGGCATGTGTGGATATCCAAATCCTTGTTTCTTGGTGCCAACTCGAATACCTGCATCTTGTTCTTCTTCTTCTTCTTTGAAATAAATAAGACAAAGAAAATTCGTAATGTGAACATTTGCATCCCCAGAAAGTTTGGACATTCCAAGAAAGTACATAACTTTGTAGACAGTAACCAATTCGTAACTTGAGCTACGCGGGGCTCATCTGTAGAGGACAATTTGTAATATTTCAGCTAAACAGATCATAATACATCTGCTTTCTAACTCAGATCCACTCGACGGGTCCACACCAAAGTGTGATGGCTTCATCCTTGAGACACAGTCCCTGTACCCACCATGTTGCGTTCAAATCTGCTGATTACTCTTTTTGCATGATAACTTTGGCAATAATCCTGCTGGGCAATCCTTCTTTTCCCTAAGAAGACATGGAAAACACAAATCGTAATGTTGATCTCAATAGAAAATTTTTCTATTGTATGAATGTCTGTTGCTCAGTAGACATGCATTAATTCGCGGCTAGCTGTAACTTCAAAGTCTCATGTTCAAAGGAAAACTTGCACAATTGATCCTAGCCCCACTGTTTATTCCGGATTAGATTTACAGCATAGCTGAGTGGTAGAGCGCCGGACTCGTAATCTTTGTGATCCTGGGGTTTCGGGTTCGAATCTCCGCGGGCCGTTTCGGTACAGGGGGATTTTTCCCTCGGAGTTAACATTCGTTCTGACTCCATTTCCCATACAGTCCTTCAAATGAGACTATGAAATCGAGGTTCCGTGTGTGAACGCACGCATAACGTTTTGCATGCACGTAAAATCCCATCACCAACTTTCGGAAGAGAAGGCCAGTTTGGCCGTTGGTATGGAAGACACGTTGCATATAGCATGCACCCTGCGTGAGAAATGGAAAGAATGAAGGAAGTAAGGAAATTGAGAGAACGATATTGCACAATATTGACTGGATGACACGGGAAACGACTAAATGAAGCGCCAGCTGACAGTTCTTCAGTCGGCACTACCCAGGTAGGCAGCCCGTTGTGTAAACGAGTGTGGATTGTAAAGCGCTTAGAGCTTGGTCTCTAACCGAGGATAGGCGCTATATAAGTATTCATAATAATAATAATAATAATGATAATAATAACAGCAACAACAACAATAATAATAATAAAATAATAATAATATTTAATTGATTCGTTCTTTGGCCATATTCCAACATTTCACCAAGCGCCATAAAAAAAACAAACAAACAAAAAACACCAACCCCCCCCCCCCCCAAAAAAAAAAAAAAAAAAAAAAAAAAAACCCAATTCGGACTGAAATCTGGATATGATTTTGCTAGACGATTCTGGGTGAGCCGTCTGATCTGGATCCGTTGCAGAGATTTGCGCACAAATTAAATGGGTTCGTCCT
>CM065719.1:52977070-52979570 GCA_033310375.1 Conus canariensis
ACACACACACACACACACACACACACACACACACTCCTCTCTCTCTCTCTCTCTCTCTCTCTCTCTTTCTCTCTCTTTCTCTCCCATTCTCTCTCACACACACACGAGCGCGCGCGCGCACAGACACACATATACACACACTCTCTCTCTCTCTCTCTCTCCTCTCTCTCTCTCTCTCTCCACCGGCGCTCAGGCTATCCACAAAGTTCCAGTAACTTGGTGGACTGGAAGCAATAAAACAGCGTGAACTGGCCTCATCACAGAAAGTGGCTGGCTAAGGAATCTGGTGGCTTTAGCACCGAGTTCCCACACACCTGAGATCTGTGATACCCCAGGGAACTAGCGGCAGGGCCAACCTCTTTCCCGCCCTGTCTGGGAATGTGTCTTGCTGTCTGTCTCCATCTTTGTCTATGTCATCCTCCTTTGTCTGCTTCCCCTCTCCTCCCCTCCCTTTGCCCCCCCCCTCCTCTCTCTCCTCTCTCTCTCTCTCTCTCTCTCTCTCTCTCTCTCGTGTCCTTTCTGTCCTTCAGGGTGTGCCTGTGTATGTAAGCATATATAAGCAGACACGCCCCCACACACACACACACACACACACACACACACACACACACACACACACACACACACAAGGAGAAAGAGAGAGACAGAGAGAGAGAGACAGAGACAGAGAGAGACACAGACAGAGAGAGAAACAGAGAAACAGAAACACGGAGAGAGAGGGGAGAGAGAGAGAGAGAGAGAGAGAGAGAGAGAGAGAGAGAGAGAAGACAGACAGAGACAAGAGACAGAAAAGGTTAGAGAGAGAGAGAGAGAGAGAGGAGAGAGAGAGAGAGAGAGAGAGAGAGAGAGAGAGAGAGAGAGAGAGAGAGAGAGAGCGTCGTGTAAGTTTGAAGCATCAAATTGTTTTGGGATATGTTGCATGTTTAATGTGCATGCCAGCTTTCTTCCCTTCCTTGTCCATAACTGTATGAATTTACATGTTTTTTGAACTCTCCCCTGGGCTGGGTATTGCGCTGAATCAATAAATGGCTACCATAAGGTGTTTACTAAGTCGTGTCCACTAGACACTTGCCCTAAATCTTTTCATTTTAGTTGTTCATTTATTTATCCATCCAGCTATCAATCTTGCACAATTGTGGTCTCGTAGTTTAGCAGATGTGGTGTGCCATACATGGACTAGTCCACACGCAATGACACCTCCCTTGGAAAACTAGATTGAAGAATCTGAAAATGAAACGGAACATAGTGAGAAAAGTGTACACACTTGCTGATCTCACCGTTTGTTTTCTGTTTCCGAATATCTGTTTCAAAAGCTCCATGTTCTGCCTGGCATAATCAATGTCTTCTGTTCCTTAATATCTGCAGGGGAAAGACCTTGTTCTGTCTGACACAGTCATGTCTTCTATGTTTCTTAATAATAGGCAAGGACAAGTCTTGCTTTTGCCTGGCATAGTCATTTGGCTTATGTTTCTTCATATCTACAAGGAACGGTCCTTGTTCCACCAGAGGTAGTAATTTTGTCCCATGTATCTCGTACGGCTGGGGAGAAATCTTCTGAATCTTTCGTTCTCTAATGCCTGGAAGTG
This sequence comes from Conus canariensis, assembly GCA_033310375.1. Taxonomy (NCBI): domain Eukaryota; kingdom Metazoa; phylum Mollusca; class Gastropoda; order Neogastropoda; family Conidae; genus Conus; species Conus canariensis. The sequence goes on from CM065719.1 coordinate 52,978,657, forward strand.
GTTTGGCTCCGAATCTGTTCGGGAAAGGAGAACTAGCAGGGTCAGGGACGGGGGTATTGTACGAGCAGGGCTTGGGGGTGTGGATACGAGGAGATTTAGGAGAGAGTGACAGCAGAGCTTCAGGGTGGGTATGTGGTCGACATTGGGAGGTGAAGGATGGGGAGACAGGGGATACCAAGGTGGGGCTGGGTTGGGGTGGGTGGGGGGTGAGGAGTTAACTTAAAGCTACCGATGCATCCTGCAGGAAGGGAAAGGGAAGCAGTTAACTTGAAGATACCAATGTTATTGGTTAATTTATCCGAAGAAGCAATTTTCATTTGCTCAGTTGTCACTGTGACGGTGAAAACTAAGAAGGAAAACAAATCCTTCGGTTCATGTCATGACCTCCATCCGGCCTCCGTATGGGGGTCATCGTGGCGAAGAACAAGCGGCGTGATGGTAGTCACGCGAAGTCTCGTGACATCTCACTTTGTCTTGTCTTTTATTTTCTTAAACTGTATTATGTAAAGGTATGCCGCCTCCTCCTCCTCCTCCTCCTCTTCTCCTCCTTCCTTCTTCTTCTTGGTCTTCTTCTTCTTCTCCCCTCCTACTCTGTCCCTCCCTACCTACACTTTCTCCTCCTCCTCCTCTCCTTCTTCTTCTTCTTCTCTTTCTTTTTCTTTTTTTTCTTCTCTTACAGCCATTTGTAAATGCAAATTCCAGATAGAATGTGTTGCCCCGTGAGGTGGGCACAAAGAACAGGAAATGAAAATGTACGGTTTTCGTTTGTTTTGTATCACTCTCATTCACCTCATCCTCGTTTTCTCCAGTTTCTCTTGCCGAGTATGTAAACACATTTCTTCTCAGTCTCTTTCTTCTCCGTCACAGTGATGGAAACATGCAATCTCATTCAGCTTTTCCTCTCCCTCTTCTTC
>CM065719.1:52994570-53002070 GCA_033310375.1 Conus canariensis
AACTGAATCTGAACTGAACCGATCAACATAAATTCACGTTAACTATCCCAAAACTTCCGACTTCATAGCGAAAGAAATCGCACAGAGGTTGGAGTTAAAGTCGCATGTTATTCAGCGGATGTGATGACCTCTGACATTGATCGCTGCAGGGTATCGCCTTCACATCGATAGTACTTGACGTCTGATCTTCTTCTGGACGATGTTCTTCCACACTGCAATCAGCTCTGTGGCCAGCTGGTCCACGGTGGTCCAAGGCTGGACTGGGAGGACGAGCACACTTGCCTGTCCACGTGATCCGGAGAGAGAGAGAGAGAGAGAGAGAGAGAGAGAGAAGAGCCAGAGACAGAGAGACAGGGAGAAAGAGAGAGTGAGAAGGAGACAGAGACCGAGAGACACAGAGTGAGAGAGAGAGAGAGAGAGAGTGAGACAGAGGGAGACAGAGAGAGAGACAGACAGACAGAGAGATAAAAACGGAGACAGACAGAGACAGAGATACAGAGAGAGACAGAGAAACAGACAGACAGAGAGAGACAGAGAGAGAGGGAGAGAGGGAGGGAGGGAGACAGACAGACAGACAGACAGAGAGAAAGATGGACAATGTGTTATGACAGAACCGCCGAACCAGCCAGCTGGGAGGAATCGTGCACCTACTCTTGAAAGCCTGTGCTACTGGTGCAGCCACGGGCAGGGCATTCCATTATTAAGACGTCAAGAGACATATCTGCTGTCCGGCACACGCCATTGCGCAATGGCGACTGGACGCCACACAAACAGAATCTCCATGGAAACGTTCCCACAGACTAAATCGTTCACCACTCCTGTGGAACACCTCAGAATCCTGGCTCTGCCGTCGTGCTCTCCAAGCAGGAACATGGATTTATGGGACCAGACAACAGCACTCCACTGGTCGGTTGTAGATCCACCCTGGGGTATGGACTAGCCCACTGGTGTCCTGCTGCAATGTGCCTTCGGAGCAGACGTCAACGTTGGCACCTTAGCCAAGCCTCGGCGCCACCTGGGAAAGTGCCCGCTGTAGTCTGAGCACTCTGGAATCCGTTCTGAAAGTGAAGGTCCTGCAGATGGGGCCAAGTCTATGTCGCGATCGGAAACCCTCTACGTAATTGTCTTCGTAACATCGTTCGTAGGCTGAAAAATTCACGTAGCAAAGAACGGTTTCGTAAATCAGTTAAGTAATGATCTTGAGTACGTGTTTTCAACTGCGAGAGAGAGAGAGAGAGAGAGAGAGAGAGAGAGAGAGAGAGAGAGAGAGAGAGAGAGAGAGAGAGCGCTTTTTGTTGGTTAAATGTGTAACAGAGGCGATAAGCAAAGAAAAACACCACACAAACAAGCAAGGTAATGGAGTAAAAGAATGGCTAGCGTTCCCCCTTGGGATCATTTTATCCCTAATAACCCCCTTCCTCACTCCCTCACCCCAACCACAATCACTTTACCTAGCTCCTCATCCTTACCCTCTCTCTCACCCCCATCCCTTTCTCTGCGTCTGTCTGTCTGTCTCGGTCTCTCTCAGTCTCTCTCTCACTCCGTGACTGTGTGTGTGTGTGTGTGTGTGTGTGTGTGTGTGTGTGTGTGTGTGTCTGTTTTGTCTGTGTCTGTCCTGTGTCTGTGTCTGTCTGTCTGTCTGTCTGTCTGTCTGTCTTCTGTCTCTCTCTCTCTCTCTTCCCTAAAGACCAAAAAAAAAAAAAAAACTAAAAAGGTGTTCACACGTTAGGTGACAGTTTTGTTCTCATCACCGTTTTCTTTTCTTTCTTTCTTTCTTGTTTTCTCTTTTGTCTTTCTAACAGTTTTTCGTTTCTTTCCAGTGAATGGAACGACATGGGAGCTGAGAAAATTGGCTTTGGTACACAGTGATAGATACATTACTGGTGATAAGTTGTGTCAGCTTCCTTCAGAGTTTAGGAAAGGAAGGACGTAGAGGAAAGTATTGGTAAGAAGTAAACTCGTTATATGGATACATACAGACGCATGTGCAGTGTGTAGTGTGTGTGTGTGTGTGTGTGTGTGTGTGTGTGTGTGTGTGTGTGTGTGGTGTGTGTGTGTGTGTGTGTGTGTGTGTGTGTGTGCGTGTGTGTGTGACTAAGTAAGGACGTAAGTAAGTAAGTAATATTGTTATAGCCAACGACGCAAAAGCATATCGGGTTTAAGCGCCAAACCATCATCAATAAACAGATGCAGCATAAAACTACTCCAGTTATTTGAATACGCGTGAATATTCCATAAAGGAAAAACCATTTGGGCCAGTTAGTCAACTATTCATAAACACATCATCCGTAAACCATAATGAACAACTATAAATTTCGAAGATCGGCCAATACTTCTGAATATTCCATAAAGAAGAAAACCCGTTTTGGGCCGTACAGCGTTAGTAACGGCTATTCGGTCAAATAAAACATCGGGCATCATCCATGAACCCATAGTGAACGTACCTACAAATTTTCAGATAGATCGGCCATGTACTTTCTGAGATATTCCTTAAAGAAGAAAACCGTTATGGGCCGTTTTAGCCGTTAGTAACGGCTATAACGGTAAAAAAAACATCGGGCATCATTCGTGACCCATAATGAATTACCTACAAATTTGCAGAAAGATCGGCAAAGTACTTTCTGAGATATTCCATAAAGAAGAAACACCGTTATGGGCAGTTATAGCCGTTACTAACGGCTATAACGATAAAATAAAACATCGGGCATCATCCATGACCCATAGTGAACGTACCTACAAATTTTCAGATAGATCGGCCATGTACTTTCTGAGATATTCCTTAAGAAGAAAAACCGTTATGGGCCGTTTTAGCCGTTAGTAACGGCTATAACGGTAAAACAAAACATCGGGCATCATTCGTGACCCATAATGAATATACCTACAAATTTGCAGAAAGATCGGCAAAGTACTTTCTGAGATATTCCATAAAGAAGAAACACCGTTATGGGCAGTTATAGCCGTTACTAACGGCTATAACGATAAAATAAAACATCGGGCATCATCCGTGACCCATAATGAACATAGCTATAAATTTGCAGAAAGATCGGCCCAGTAGTTTTGTCTGGAGCAAGTGGAACACATTTTGACCACGGACGGACAGACAGACAGACAGAAATACAGACAGACAGACACACAGACGACATTTCTTGTACTGGGAGTACAAAAATCACACAACCCTTTAAATACACTATCTAAAACACACTGGAAACACTGGCAAAAATCTTTCTTCCGCAAAATCTTAAATCAGATGAAAAATGTTAATCTTTTTCAGAAATTCAAGCAAGCAAGGTTTTCGTGGAGTCTGCTGTAAAATGTTAATGTCTCACCTCATGCAAATCTCAACATTCTAAATGAATATGTTTCAGTGTGTGCGGTGTGTGTGTGTGTGTGTGTGTGTGTGTGTGTGTGTGTGTGTGTGTGTGTGTGTGTGTGTGTGTGATGTGTGTGTGTGTGGTGTGTGTGTGTGTGTGTTGTGTGTGCGCGCGGCGCGCGCGCGTGTGTGTGTGTGTGTGTGTGTGGTGGTGGTGTGTGTGTGTTGTACGTGTGCGTGCGTGGTGTGTGTGTGTGTGTGTGTGTGTGTGTGTGGTGTGTGTGTGTGTTGTGTGTGTGCATGAGTGAGGGGCAGGGGTACTTACCTCCCAGTGCCAGTGGGGACACGTTTCCGTTAAAATATCCAGCGGCCAAAGGAGGGTCTCGTGTCCCGAGAAGGTTTAGAAGTGAAAACGAAGTGTGGGGAAGTTCGATCATACACTGGTCGATCCCATGAGGAGGTAATTCAAGAGTCAGGGATGCTTTTTAAGATTTGATCCCGGACGATCTCCAGCTGACCTAATGTCTAACTGTACACTCCATCAGAAGTCTGACGCTGGAGGGTCTTCTGCTGCGCTAACTGTGCTCTTTGGTAGAGGACTGACGTCAGAGGGTTTCCTAGTGCCTCTTTTGTACGTCAGAGAGTTTCTTACTGCCCCTATTTTACGCTGTAGTGGAGGACTGACGTCAGAGGGTTTCTTACTGCCCCTATTTTACGCTGTAATGGAAGACTGACGTCACAGGGTTTCCTATTCTATTCAGTTCAATTCAATTCAATCAACTTTATTGTCCATCGGAAATTTTTCTTCTGCTCCACATCATTTCACAAGTACATAAGACCTTACAAAGAGACATTATAAATCGTTACATAAAAGCCTGTGTTAGTTCCTACTGCCCCTATTGTATGCTGTAATGGTGGACTGACGTCAGAGGGTTTCCTACTGCCCCTGTTGTACGCTGTAGCGGACGACTGACGTCGGAGAGTTTCCTAGTGCACCTATTTTACGTTGTAGTGGAGGAATGACGTCAGAGGGTTTCCTAATACCCCTATTGTGCGCTGTAATGGAGGACGGACGTCAGAGGGTTTCTTACTGCCCCTACTTCCGCTGTAGTGGAGAGGACGGACGTCAGAGGGTTTCTTACTGCCCCTACTTCCGCTGTATGGAGAGGACTGACGTCAGAGATTCTTACTGCCCTACTTCCGCTGTAGGGAGAGGACGGACGTCAGAGGTTTCTTACTGCCCCTACTTCCGCTGTAGTGGAGAGGACGGACGTCAGAGGGTTTCTTACTGCCCCTACTTCCGCTGTAGTGGAGAGGACGGACGTCAGAGGGTTTCTTACTGCCCCTACTTCCGCTGTAGTGGAGAGGACGACGTCAGAGGGTTTCTTACTGCCCCTACTTCCGCTGTAGTGGAGATGACGTAGAGGGTTTCTTACTGCCCCTACTTCCGCTGTAGTGGAGAGGACTGACGTTAGAGGGTTTCTTACTGCCCCTATTGTACGCTGTAGTGGAGGACTGCTAGAGGGTTTCTTACTGCCCACTCGCTTATGGGACTGACGTAGGGTTTCTTACTGCCCCTTTTTATGTACGCTGGGTAGTGTAGTGACAGTGCCTATGTACGCTGTAGGAGGACGACTCCACAAGTGATCGTCCTGTTGCCCTAACTGTGTGGCCTGTTCAAGCTGATCGATGTTGGCCCACACCGACAATTTTGCTGATTATTGTAGTGGACTTGGGCATATTTTCCACAAAACATATGAAACTTAAGTGCGACTACGACGTGCACCAACATCAGATTTATGTGCAGTCTTAACGGCTGTCAATTACTTGTCTACCATACCTTTTGCAATTTCTAATCTTGTATCTATGTGTTGATTCCAAATCAGTTCGGCTCGCAGTGACATGAGACCACAAAGTGCGGAAGGAGATTCTGTTTGAAGTTAAGATTCTAATATACTTATTACGTGAAAAAAGTATGAAGTGGATTTCTTGTGGGCTTCTCACATATTACTCCATTGATTTTTTTTCCGACTTCTTTGTTCGATAGACTTGCAGCTTAGTGTCGACTGTAGATGAGGCAATTTATGACTACCAACGTTATCTAATACGTTATTATGCACTTTGAGATCTTTTTAAATTATTTCATTGATTTGTCATAGTTGTCTCGTTGCTTCCTGCCTATATAACTTTAAGAGGGTGAGGTTCTCTCCATTTTGCCAGTTACCAACGTCATTCTATGAGTCAGCGCACACTCAATGAATACATACGGACGCATGTGCATTGTGTGTGTGTGTGTGTGTGTGTGTGTGTGTGTGTGTGTGTGTTTGTGCGCTGCGGCGCGCGCGTGCGTGCGTCGTGCGTGCGTGCTTGCGTGCGTTTGTGTGCATGCGTGCGTTTGTGTGCGTGTGTGCGTGTCGTGTGTGTGTGTGTGTGTGTGGTGTTGTGTGTGTGTGTGTGTGTGTGTGTGTGTGTGTGTGTGTGTGTGTGGATGGATGGAGGGAGGGGGCGGGGCAGGTTTACTTACGCCCCAGTGCTAGTGGTGACATTCTAGGCGGGGGGGGGGGGGGGGGGGGGGGGGGGGGGTAGTCTACCAATTAACAAATGAGGGTGCATCAAAAAGTTCCAGAGAACGTGTTGAACCTGTTTGGAGAGTTTATGTAACCCTATCTTCAGGTGATGTCAAATCGATTAAGCTGATTCGATGCTTATGCAATTCCTTGAAGAAAACCGAAAGTATGCCTTCATCATAAAACATCAACATTCTCGTTTACAATGTACATTGAAATGCCTGAATACGAGGTATTCTGAACATGTAACCTCTATGTGGTCAGCTGGTGTTTCCGCCCACCGCAAAGCTTTGTTCACAAAAAAAGACAAACAAAAACAAAAGAAAAAGATAAACATATAAATTTGTACCAGATATGGTGATCTTCAAGGCGTGAAGTAGGATTTTTTTCAGCAATATTACTAATATAGTACGTAATCCATTGTTAAGGTCATCAGTGAATTTGTCGTGGGAAATTTGTGTTATCTTTTTAATAGGTTTGTTTTAGTGTAAATGTGCCTGTGTCTAAGACACCTTTCAACGAATCGATTTAAAGCGATGAAGAACACACACACACACACACACACACACACACACACACACACACACACACACACACACACACACACACGACAGAGACAGAGAAAGGCGGGGGGGTGGCTGGGGGGGGGGGGAGGAAAGAATGGAGAGAGAGAGAGAGAGAGGAGAAGAGAGAGAGAGAGAGAGAGAGAGAGAGGAGAGAGAGAGACACAGAGAGAGAGAGAACCCATGTTTTACCAAACAAATGAACAACAAAAATAACTGTTTTCCTTCCAAACGTGAGATGAATCAGTACAGTGAGAGTAATTAAGAAGGCACGCGCTCACGCGCAAGTTAACAACCACACACACTGACGCCTGCACAGAATATTTCATTATTGAAACAAGAATGCCGGGGAATGTGAGTGTTTTCCTTGAAATTTGGTTCGTTTGATTGCCCTTCCCCTTCTGGCCCCTCACTCCCTTCCCCATCTCCGCCCTCCCGACCTTTTCTCCTAACAGGAAAGAGAGAGAGAGAGAGAGAGAGAGAGAGAGAGAGAGAGGGGGGGGGAGAGAGGGAGAGAAAGAGAGAGAGAGAGAGAGAGAGAGAGAGAGAGACAGACAGACAGACAGACAGACAGACAGAGACAGAGAGAGAGCGGACATACAGAAAGACAGAAGAGAGAGAGAGAGAGAGAGAGAGAGAGAGAGAGAGAGAGAAGAGACAGAGACAGAGAAGAGACAGAGAGAGACAGAGAAAGAGACAGACAGACAGACAGAGAGAGAGAGAGAGAGAGAGAGAGAGAGAGAGAGAGAGAGAGAGAGAGAGTAATTAAAGAAAAGTTAATGTAATTAAATTAACTCCGCAAAGACACCGTGGGTAGTGGTGACAGCGACATCACGCTTTTCTTTAACGACATTCTCAGATTGCTCTCCATTTCCCTTCCCTCCCCTGCTGCACGCACCTCCAGTCTGTGCTGTCCCTCCTCACACACCCACCCACCTCACCTATCCCCCCACACCTGTCCCTCCCAACTGTCGTGCCCATGTGTTCTTCTCCAGACGGCGATATGGTGTGGAAGACCCAGGCCAGAGTGTAGACAATCTAGTGTGTGTGTGGTGTGTGT
>CM065719.1:53009570-53022070 GCA_033310375.1 Conus canariensis
CTTTGGTTACCGCCTGTATATCACGGCACACGATTTTCATGCAGACGGACCTGAACTAATTCTTATGTTCTACAAGTTTCAAGTTGAGGGACTGCTTTTACGACATGCTGTAAAGTAGAGCGAACATGGCAAGATTTGCTTCTTTTTTTCCAGATGCAGTGCGGTTTTCAGTTTTTTGTATTCATTCAGAATAAAGAGCAAGACGACTTTCATAAGTCACACTAGTCAGAAGGAAGAAAATACGAAAGCTCGATGGAAAAAGTTTAGACACGACTTTAAACGTAGTTGCAATGTACACGCCCATATACATTGCTGGTAACTGAGAATGCGCCGCTGCTATGCTCGATAGAGATAAAGGTAATCTTACCTTTATAAATCAAAATCGTGTATGACACAATATACGAAGTTTTTTTTTTTTCATAGTGGGTCAGGATGGAAATGAACAATAAGTTATCAATGCTTAAACACATTCTCATCACTCTTTGGGCCTTGCGCAGGCTACACATTTGATCGTGACGGAAACTGAAAAGAACTTTTTTTTTCAAACGAAGACACCATTGTATTCTTTATTTCTTACAAGACGTAGTCATTTATCTTATTGTTGAGTTAATCTTTGTTGGTTAATATACCACGTGATTTTTATATTCACGAAATCGTATTATTTTTTTCATAGCCTGAAAAAAAAGACACTTGAACAACCTACTTTCGATTTTATGTTTTACATTTTCAGCATTCAGCCTATATGCCTCAACTTGACCTTAAACTTGAGTAGCCTTTCTCCTGAAGTTTGGATCTTTCTACATCTTTCTTTCCTTGATTAAAAAAAATAAGACATCAAAGAGCAACGCACGGACACTCCTGAATTAGTCCTGAACAATGTATTGTCCTGTACTTTGTTTGTCTATGTCCTTGGCGGTAAGTAACCCCCTCTCTTTCTAAATTTTGCTTCGTTTTCCGCCCTCAGTCACTCCCTTTTGAAACTCCTGAATCTGTCCGAATAATTGATGACACTCTCTTAGGGGATTTTTTTTAAAAAATCTAAAAATAAAATGCTTGTGTGTTGGACTGACCAGGAGAAAGACTGGGATAACCAGACCAAAACGAAGACAAAGAGGATGTAGTGGGGGAAACATGAGCAGAAGTAGTATTTCAAGTAGGGATTGCGATCAAGAGAAACGAGGCAGTGATCAAAGGCGAAGAGAAAAATCCAAAAAACATGATAATGGATGAGTCGAGGAAAGAAGAGAACAGAAGAAGAATCTAGAATGCAGTCTATAGCAAAACACTGACTCCTGCCTCTACGCTAATACAGCGTGACATGTAACAGACCAGCAATCTCCGATGCAACGACGCATTAAACTGAATGAAGAATGCAATGATTTCTACTTTTTTTTTTTTTTTTTGGTGCATGTTGCATGAAAACAAGTTGTTACATTTTCCATATTTCTTGTGCAAACAATTTTACAACTATTTCATTTTCTTGTCGAGACTGCTCCTTTCTTCGGGTTTTATTGATCAAGAACTATCGAAGTCAATAGAATATATGACTAATACTTTGACCTTCTAACGTTGATCAATTGTATTGTGTCCACCTATCTGAATTACTCAGCATCACTTGTATGCACAGAAAATAGCCATATGCACACACACACACACACACACACACACACACACACACACACACACACACACACACACACACACGCACGCCCGCACCACTAAAGTAGCAGCGCAGACAATAATCAGCTAGGGCTCGAAGGTTTGAACAGTGAAGCTGGGTTCATACACAGGTCAGACAGACCTCTGCTGTCTCAACTGTCTTGGACCCACGTCTCACATCCTTTTTCTTCAGTTACTTTGTTCAGCCATGCGCACTCTCCTGACATCATCGCTTTAGTAGATGTTGTGTAGCATGTAATAATGACCGGCCCGCACGCAGTGACACCTGCTTCATGACACTGAAACTGAATCTTGCATGCACAGATAAAAGCTCTCTTTGATATTTCAATGATAACCTGGAAAAAAACAAAAACATCGACGGCGGACGTGACTCACAAGCAGTGCGGTGTCTCCTCCGGTGGGTTGCCTCTTGGCGACTTGACATTGACTGCTCCCTGTGGATGGCCCGGTGCCGGGGCTGCGGAGGGCCAGGCCGGGCTGTGGCTGTGGACAGTGGGTCGGAATGAGCGGCGTGGGTGCAGTGCCACCGAGGTGGCACAGAAGAGGATCAGAAAAAAAAAAAAAAAAAAAATTATTAAAAAAACCCCCTTGACGGCGGATGCTGTGACGTTGTGACTCCGAAATGATTAATTTCGTTTTGTTTGGATATTTTTTTTATCAAGACTATCGACCGGTCTAATTTGTCTTTCTAAACATTTTGATGGTTTGAAATACTGTTGTTTTTTTTTAAATTTTTTTATTTATTTATTTTTTTTTATAAACACTGTCTGCACCTAATACACGCTTTCCACACCAAAGAATGCCGATGCCGCACACTCCACAAAAACTGAGAGTATATTGTGTGTGTGTGTGTGTGTGTGTGTGTGTGTGTGTGTGTGTGTGTGTGTGTGTGTGTGTGTGTGTGACGCACGAAAAACAGAACAATGTTACATTTGTAAGGGAAACACGCCCGAAAATTGTTACATAGTTCGTTGAGACTACTGAATTGTTACGTTTTATGTTGCAACGTTGCACCATGTCGCCAAAACTGATCCATGCCATTCGTTTTGCGGTTTTCGGCGGGAAACCGCCGATTGTGTATCTTGATACAATCATGCAAAACAATCAAAGGAGGAGGGGGAGGGGGGGTAACTTTAAAATACAGTCGACAAATAATCAGAACGTATTCTGCCCCTTTGTCTTTAATTAACTCTTCGGGTGCCAAGACCACAGAAAGGCTCAGCATCGATGGCCAATTTCTGCACCAATTCAAGGGACATTACTGTCAGACTGAGTGACAGGTCTTGTAAGATGTTGGTAAGAACAGAAAGCCCGATACAGATTTCAACTACAGCTGTTTGCCTTCATTTTGCTTAAAGTTGTGAAGAAATAGCCTCGAAAAGGAATAAAATTTAGGCCTTCGAAAAGAGATGTCAAAACGAAAAAGCAGCTGGTGCTGGATAATACCGAAGTCCAGTGCACTGAATGGAGAAAGAAAGGGTTAATTTTTTTTTTCTCATGGCATGGTGGCTGCATTGTCTGTCAGGAGGGGAAACCACTTTCACAAACTCAGACTCAGCTGTGGGATGAACAAAAAAAAAGAAAAGAAAAACAAACAAACATAAAAAGAAGGGGGGGGGGGGGGGGGACGGAAAAAAAAGAAACCCTATGTTGGCACCTCGTGCTCTCATTGATTCTCTCTCTCTCCACCCCCAGCCCCACCACCCCACCCCTCCCCATCCCCCACCACCATCACCCTTTCTCAACCCCCTCCGCACCCACCTGTCTGTTCTGAGTTCCCTCAGTGACACCTTGTGCTATCACTGGGTCCGCCGCAACCTCAAACCTCAACCCCTCCCGTCTGTTCCTCCCTCCATCCCATGCCCACCCCCACCCATCTCCACATGCCTCCAAGGTGTAAAGAGAGGGGAGAGAGAGAGAGAGAGAGAGAGAGAGAGAGAGAGAGAGGAGAGAGAGAGAGAGAGAGAGCGCACACAACAAGGAGAGGAAATTCAATTTAGGCTAGGGGTGACGAATACTGGAATACTGGAAAAGCCAGCATGGGTATCAGTTGTTTTTGGTTTTTTCCTTTCTTTCCTTTTTCTTTTCAATGTTCGCCTGTTTTGGTTGTTTTTTTTTCAATTGTTATTGTAAACTAAAGTGAGCTGAGTGTGCAGTTCTGAGGATGTACTGCTCGTAATGTTAGCTCACCGAAATTTGTTCTTTTGCGTATTGTTCTTTTTGTGTTTAATGTTCATTTGCATTTACGTTTCCTCCTTCCAGTGAATCTCGTCCATGTTTCAGACTTGCATTTCCTTCTTTTTTAATCTGCCGTTAGAGCCGGTGAGATAAATAACGATTACATGTGTCTGCTTGCTAAAAAGTTGTTCTTGCATTGATCTTGGAGACTTCTCTCTCTCTCTCTCTCTCTCTCTCTCTCTCTCTCTCTCTCTCTCTCTGCGCGCGCGCGTGCTTTTTCCTGTCTGTCTCTTTCTCCTTTCTCTCTCTGTCTCTCTCTCTCTGTCTATCTCTCTCTCTCTCTCTCTCTCTCTCTCTCTCTCTCTCTCTTTCTCTCTCTCTCTTTCTTTCTGTCTCCATCTATCTGTCTCTGTGCATGTCTCTCTCTCTGCCTGTCTCTGTCTCTCTATATCTGTCTGTCAGTCTGTTTCTGTCTCTCTGTTTCTGCCTCTGTCGCTGTCTGTCCGTCTATCTGTCTGTCTGTGTATCCGTCTGTATATATCTCTCTGTCTCTCTCTCTCTCTCTCTCTCTCTCTCTCTGTCTCTCTCTCTCTCTCTCTCTCGGTTTATCTTTATCAAACACACACACACACACACACACACACACACACACACACACACAACACACGCACACACACACATAGACACACGCACACACACACACGCACGCACAGGCGCGCGCGCGCACACACACACACACACACACACACACACACACACACACACACACACACACACACACACATTTTTATTCATGCGTGCTCACTTACACACTTATGTTTCGTTGGCAATGCTGTCTGCATTTTTTTTTCTTGTGCGAATTTTTTTTTTTTTTCTTTATTATCGATATTTAATGGTGAGAGAGAGAGAGAGAGAGAGAGAGAGAGAGAGAGAGAGAGAGAGAGAGAGACAGACAGACAGACAGACAGACAGACAGACAGACAGATAGACACAGACATACAGACGACACAGAGACAGACAAAGGGACAGACAGGCAGACAGACAAACGGACAGACAGACAGACAGAGAGACAGAGGCCTATGTATCGTCGCGTGTGAAGAAGCCATACAGAAGGCCCAGTTGTTTGTGCCAGGGGAGTACTGAGTTTGCGTCTCTGGTGTAATAAGCTACAGACAAGGGAGGCGGAGTGAAACGAGAAGGGGGTCAGTTACCATGATCAGTATATCTGACTCCTACGTCCCACGTGCACGCGCCCCTAAAAGCTGCCTCCCTTTCTCTCTACTAAATCCTGCTCCCGAATCCCATTCTCAACCCACACTCCGAGACTGGCGCTAACAAATGTGAAAGCTCGAGCCAGCAATCACATGGTTCAAGTGTTCAGCGGCGGAGCTGACGGGTCTGGGTTGGAACTACTTGTCTGGAGGGATCACATTTCTTCATGGCTTGACCACTGTTTGTCCAACCCAGACGCCATGTATCAAACTCGAAAAAAAAAAAGAAGCTAAAACAGCAAGCGAATGTTCATCAGTAATGTAAGACACATACAATGCATGGTGTGTGAGGCTTTGAAGAGAAAAAGAATGAAAAGTGGGAAAAAAGAGGATGAAGGCCCCACTGGGAAAAAAAAGGGAAAAAAGACCGTCTTTACCACACAAAAAAAGGAAAAGAAAAAACAAAAGAAAAGAAAAAAATACAAAAAACAAAAGACAAAAAAAAAAGTAAAGACAGGGGTGGTGGAGGGAAAAAGACGGTTTGTCCAGTCTGCAGGAAACTGACATCAGAAGGAAGTGGCAATGTTAATGGGACGAAAGGAGAGAGCGGAGAGAGCACAGAAGTTTAGACAGCAGAAGGAAACAAGATTAGAAATAATGAAATTAACAATGGTTTTCAGTATGGAAGATAAAAACCCGCTCAACAACCACTACATCTGGTATTCAACAGTTAGATGCGTATCTTACTTGTGCACTGTGTTGTTCAAGGTCTACTGTGGCTGAAATTCTTATGAACTGATTTCTAGGCCTCCCCGGTCAACATCCTCCCCACGCTAACCCTCCATTTCCTCCCCGTGAAACACGTTTCTCTTGTAAATGTTTATCAATTATTATCTAATGATGAAGCGACAGTATTGAAAAGACTTAAAGAAACACTGTCTGTGTTTTCTTCATTCTGAACTTCTCTTGTCATTGTTTACAAATATCAAGTCAGACATTAACCTGTACACCATCTCTATTGGAACGAGTTCAAAATGGCTTCTCAAAAAAAAAAAAAAGAAGTTGATATAGAACCTTTTTTTTTTTTTAACAAACTCTGCGGACAGTATATTTTGCTCCTTTACTTGCATGCGTTGTTTCACAACCCCTTTCTTATTTTACTATAAAGTACTTTTCAGGTTTCTTTTTTCATTTCTGTTCGTTTCTTTGTTCTCTTTGAGTTCTCATTTGTGAAAAAAAAGCTTGTCTTCAGATTTTCAGTAGAAAGGTTGTTTCGCATTTTATGGTATGGGTCTTTTCTTCTTCTTCTTTCCGCTTCTTCTTCTTTCAGTGAGGTTCGCAGACTTTATCATTGGATCCAGAGAGAATCATTGTTGTCAAAATGCTTTCACCAAGTTAGTCAATCGATGGCCTTTGAAGATAAATAATGAGCAATTTTTTGGAGTATTTTTCGTGGATTTAGCAATGGCTTTTGACGGTACTCATCATGAACCTTTGCTCCGAAAGTTAGCTGTCTACTCACTATCCTTAGATACCTTAAAATTGATTTCATCCTTTCTTTCTAACAGGCATTAACTCGTATCTTTAGATACCTTCAATTTACATAACTTTGGTGTACCTCAAGACTCCATGCTGAATCCTCTAGTTGTTTTCACTTTATAATTTATAATCTTCCTTAAGCCTTAAAAAGTAATTGTAAAATGTTTGATGATGACATAACAATTGACATAAGTAACTCTACTGTTCATCATGTTTATCTTAACATTCATGAAAATATCAATCTCATTGTTAAATGGACACAACTCGATCACATGGCAATTCATACTCATAAACTTAATTCGTATTGACTACAATTGAGCAAAATGTCAAAACCCATTCTGCCCATTTTTATACTGCACACGTAAAAATTGAAGAGATTTCCGATCATAAAGTGTTAGGACTAACAATCGATAGTAATCTATCCCGGTTAAAACATTTAGAAAATCTGTCCAGATCTCTTGCCGCAAAGCTATATCAGCTAAAAAAAAAAAATTTTCAATTATGCGCCCCTGTATTAAACAAATATTGACTTTGTCTTCACACTCTGGGATTCATCTAAACCACTGATTAGTAATTAGGAAAAAAAGTTAGTGTAAAAGTAACAACTGACACACCATCCCCGGCACACCCTAATTACAAACAGGCAGGTATCTTCCCACTCAAGACCAAACTTTGGTGCAATAAAGGACTCTTCATGCATAAAATACTCAACCACAACTCTCCCTTCTTCTTAATAAATATCTTTGCATCTTATGATCATCAACATTCACATAAAATACATCTTCCTTCCCCAGAGCTAATTCAATATAAATCAAGCATTACTAACTAATTCAAGGGGCTGACTTAGAACCATATCCTTGAACATCTAAAAAATGGACCAAACGCTGATAAATCCCAAACAAATGTTAGCGAACCGCCCAGAGAACGTGGACAAACGAGTCACAAGACGAAACACAACGCGTTTCGACCTCTTAGGTCTTCATCAGGTGAGACATTAACGAATAAAACAATGAAAATTCACTTAGCTTTGATCGCTTCAGATCACTTCGCAGGGTTCAGCGCAAGGAAGAAGGCGTTGAATCTTATGATCATCAACATTCACATAAAATACATCTTCCTTCATTCAACGCCTTCTTCCTTGCGCTGAACCCTGCGAAGTGATCTGAAGCGATCAAAGCTAAGTGAATTTTCATTGTTTTATTCGTTAATGTCTCACCTGATGAAGACCTAAGAGGTCGAAACGCGTTGTGTTTCGTCTTGTGACTCGTTTGTCCACGTTCTCTGGGCGGTTCGCTAGCATTTGTTTGGGATTTGTTTGGATTTCCGCCTGCAGTCCTCTCGCTTTGCAACCAAACGCTGATAGTTTCAAGTGTTAGTTTTTACACCTACTTTATAAATCTGTCAAATCTAACTGTGTTCTATGACATAAATTTCTGATCAAATCTTCTCTTTTTCCTCTTCCTCCCCTCTATCCTTTCTCCCACCCCCTCCCTTTCCTATTCCTTCTATCTGTCTGTCTCACTGGTACATAAGTGCTTATTCTGTTGCATATCAATCTACTTTCAAGGCAAAGTTTTGTTTCTGTTACTTTCTTTCTTGGCCTCCAAAGGCCCCGTATAAAAGCAGTTATGCTTATTCAAATCGTTCGTTCGTTCGTTCTCTCTCTCTTCTCTCTCTCTCTCTCTCTCTCTCTCTCTCTCTCTCTCTCTCTCTCTCTCTCTCTCTGTCCTCGTTATCTTCTTCCTTCCTTCTGTGTTTTTCTTCTTTTAAAAAAAAATATTTGAAATAGTTTTCAAATTAAGACGAATGACATCATTCACATGCTATTAGTCAACACATTTCATGTCAGAGTTTTTAAATTTTCACCTTGAATCCAACATTATGCAGCGTCTCGTTTAAAGGGGATCATCCGAATTTGTGAGGATTCCGTGGCTGGTGATTTGCTGAAAATGCATACCACTCAGAAAGGAGAAGAATCACATGCATAAAGGCACTTGAGCGTGCATATGCTTGGTAATGAGCACGGGAATGTAAGAGAGAAAGAAAGAAAGAGGAAGAAGAAGAAGAAAGAAAGAAAGAAAGAAAGAAAGAAAAAGAAAGAGAGAAAGAAAGAAAGAAAGAAAGAAAGAAAAAAAGAAAGAGAGAAAGAAAGATAGAAAGAAAGAAAGAAAGAAAAAGAAAGAGAGAAAGAAAGATAGAAAGAAAGAAAGAAGAGAAAAAGAAAGAGAGAAAGAAAGAAAGAAAGAAAGAGAAAGAGAGAAAGAAAGAAAGAAAGAAAGAAAAAGAGAGAAAGCTCAAGGAAAAAAAGAAAAAGAGAAAGAAGCAGACAGAAATAACTGACAACGTGGAGATTAAATTGCTTGCTATGGACCAGGAAAAAGACACATAGACAGACAGATAGACAAACAGACAGACAGACAGACAGAAACAAAGAAAGAGGCACGAAGAAAGAAAGGGTGGAAATTCAGGTTGAAAGTGGAAGGAACGTTGATGAAAGGAAAGAAAGAGATGGAGTACCAGATGAGAACTACACCACTGATGCTGATGTGACGATCACCTTCTCAAACCTTGTTCCACAGTGTGCGTATCAAGGTATGTCCCTGTTTTGTTCGCTCAGCGAAGAATAAGACAGTAATGAAAAGAACATGTCCGAGAAACACAATCATGAGCCCATTTCTCATTCTGTGTAAAGTACCCCCCTTGAAGAAATATTACGATGTTTAGTTTCATTATATGAAGTTTTGATTCCAGTCTAGTTGCTTCTGTTTTTAACCTGTTGGGCTACCGTTAGAAACCAGTACTGTTATGCATAATAATATGATATGTCAGTAAGAAGCGAAAAGAGCAGTATTATGAAATCAAAAAATTACTCCGTATTAACATTTTCGATTGTTCCCAGGTTACGTCATTATTAAATACACACACACCACACACACACAAACACACACCACAAAACACACACACACACACACACAACACACACACACACATTACATACATACACACACACACACACACACACACCACACACACACACCAAAACACACACACACGCACACACACACACACACACACACACACACACACAACACACACACACACACACACACACACACACACACACACACAACGAGGCAATAAATGTCTTTTTTTTCCGCACGAGAACACACACAAAAATTCGATTCTTTTACATCACAATTTCTACACTACAATATAATTTACCTCAAACACATTTTATCCATCAAAAGAGGACATAAAGGTTACAAGAGACAGAATCAAAAGACGTTTGAAAATTGACAAAACGCAATTATAGCTTCTGATCATTTACAATGTTTTAATGCTTTTCTGAATACGGTTGACTCTAGAATAGCCTTTCAAATCCCGCTTAATGTTCACCAATTATAACTTTATGAAGTTCCTATTCACATATCCTGTTCTCCATAACAAAACTATTTAATTTACTGCAAATTTTACACAAAGAAATGGCCAAATAATTGCTCACATCGTTAACTTCTTCCTTTCAAGTAGAGAGAAGGTTATAGATTCTGACCAACAATCAGTGCAAATCTAAGAATAAAAGCTGACTAGCTTTACTGAGGAAGAAAGAAAAGAAAGAAATTCAAACTACATCCCCAGAATTCTTTTTAAAAAAAATCACCGATCGTACTATCTTTTTCAGCATATTTACATTCTTCAAAAATTCCCTCATAGTTATGAAAATCTTATTCGTAGATTTTACTTTGTCTGCCATAAAATTTCATTTTTGTCCTCATTAACTACTCCTTTTTTTTCCTCATGATGCCCTTATCATATTTTTCTGACAAATTTTTAAAATGTTAGTGCCACTCATGCGTAGAATCGTTTGAAGGTTACTTTTTACAGATCTTATCAACTGATATCTAAAAACGCTTTTGATCTGGGATGGCATTCATTACTTCGTCCAACAACCGATCATTACATTTCTTAGATCTTTCACTTCAATTCTCGGATTCACCCTTTGCTATGCAGAGAGAGAGAGAGAGAGAGAGAGAGAGAGAGAGAGAGAGAGAGAGAGAGAGAGAGAGAGAGAGAGAGAGAGAGACAGACAGACAGACAGGCAGGCAGACAGACAGACAGACAGACAGACAAAACAGACTGACAGAGACAGAGAACAGAGACAGAGACACAGAGAGATACAGAAACAGACAGACAGACAGAGAGACAAATACAGACAGAGAGACAGACAGACAGAGTAACAGAGAGAGAGAGAGAGAGAGAGAGAGAGAGAGAGAGAGAGAGAGAGAAGAAGAAGAAGAAGAAGAAGAAGAAGAAGAAGAAGAAGAAGTGAAACAGGAGAAGAAGAAGAAAAAGAAGGAGGAGAAGGAGGAGAAGGAGGAGAAGAGGACGAGGAGGAGGAGAAGAAGAATAAGAAGGGGACGAGGAGGAGGGACAGGAGGAGGAGGAGGGGGAGGAGCAGAGAGAAGAAGAGGAGGAGGAGGAGGAAGAAGAAGAAAGAGAAGAAGAAGAAGAAGAAGAAGAAGAAGAAGAAGAAGAAGAAGAAGAAGAAGAAAAAGAAGAAGAAAGCAACAACAACAAGAACGACAACAGCAACAGCAACGACAACAACAGCAACAACAACAACAAACAACAAAGTCGATGACACCACCACCACCACCACCACACCACCACCACCAAGACTAGAAAAGGAGACGGAGAAAATAGAAAACAAATCAGAAGCTTACCAAATCGCCGCCACGTGATGGAAAATGGCGCAAGACCAAAGGAAATTAAGTCTAAATCTTTCTTCCCCTTTCCTTTCCTAACTTAGAACAAATCTAATACAAGGCACAACGTCACAAACACGCCTGAGTCTGTCTGAAAAAAAAAAAGGGTCGGTGCTCTATATACAAAACAAGAAAACCCTGAAAAAAAAATGTTATCCTGTACAGACAGGGAGAAAGACTGGGGTCTACAGAAGAAGAGGAAGAAAAGATGGAGGACGAGGAGAAAGAGAATTGGAGAAAGAAGAGAAGAATAAACAAGAGGAGACAAGGAAAAAACAATGGAAGGAGAGGGAAGGAAACACAAAGAAGAGAAGAAGGATGAGAACGAAGAGGAGTGTAAAGAAGAGTAGGAGAAGAACAAACAGGAAGTGAGGAAGAAGCAATTGAAAGAGACTGACAAGAGGAGAAAAGGAAGGAGAGAGGAGGAGAAAAACAAAACGGCGGAGAGGAGAAAAAGGCGTAGGAGAGCTAAGAGAAAAAAAAATTGTACATACAAGAAGAATATATGAGAACTAGTGAGACTTGGCTTTGTTCTCCGCATTCGTGATTTTTAACTCTCTCGGGCTGTCTTTCTACCTTTTAATCTTCTTGAAAGTGTAATGATGGCATCACTCACAGTGTCGAAATACTCGGAACATTAACCTCTGCTCCCTAACTCTTTCACACATTCATTGCCACCTCTGCACCAGGGAGGGATATCCCCCAAAATAGTTCCATAACATTTTTTTTGCTTCAGTGTGATAGAGACCACCTACGGTGTATTTCTCATACGTGCATACGAAAACAAACAAATTGCAGTCAACAGTCAGAGACAATCAGACAGAAAAAGATCATACCTACTCTGTCTACGGCCTGCTGGTTAATCTTTTGGGTGCCACTGTGGCGGCAGAAACACCACCACCAAGCTCAGCATCAATGGCAATTTCTGCACCAGTTCCAGGGACACCGCTATTAGACTGACTAACTGGATTAAGAAGTTGATAGAACGAGACAAAACCCCGTAACAGCTACAGACGTTTCCTTTATTTTAATCAAAGTATTGAGAAAACGGTTTCAAAAGGGATGAAACTGCGAGCTTTTGAAGAGAGTGATTGTCAAAAAAAAAAAAAAAGAAAGAAAAGAAAAGAAA
>CM065719.1:53024570-53027070 GCA_033310375.1 Conus canariensis
CGCGCCGTGCGTTGTACAGTCTCTTTCTGTTATATTCCCTTCCTTCTTTTCCTATATGCAAAAGACTTGAAGTTGAAGACAGGCACAGAGGCCACAGTGCTAACTGCAAAGTCACCATGCAGTTGAATTCCTTCAGGTATGACTATTCTGATTTTCAATGATCAGTCAGTAGAGGTTTTTTTTTTTTATAACTATAGTCACAGTTAGAGGCTCATCTTGAGCCAAATATTTGGATTGTTTCTTTTTAAGTTTATGGGTTTTTAAAAAAAGTTTTTCTCGTAATTTTGACTGGTTGAAATTAAAAAAACAAACACACATGGGTTACTAGCTGCTGACTGGGTCATTAACTTTCTACCAAGTTTCAAAACGGAGTGACTGAGGGCGGAAAATGAAGCAAAATTTAGAAAGAGATGGGATTAGTTACCGCCAAGGACACAGATACCGTCAAGGATATAGACACAGCATTTTGGTCGTGCGGCGAACATGACAAGAGAAGTGGTTTCTCGTTCTTCGTTTTCACTGTCCTAAATGTTTTTTTTTTTGTTTTCTACCAAGGTCCGACACTTCCTTGCGAGGTTTGAAATTGTCGGATTATTGTTGTTTTTTTTTCATGAAGATTCTCTCACAGACACTGACTGCTGGAGTTGGAGTTTGGAGGTCCGTGGGTGCGTCCCTTGAGTCAGCAGGAGGACCTAAAGCCATGTAAGGTGATTTGGGAACTGAACGCTCCAGATGTCATTAATCTGAGGAAGGAGCGATTTCACTGCCTGCGAGAGAGAGAGAGAGAGAGAGAGAGAGAGAGAGAGAGAGAGAGAGAGAGAGAGAGAGAGAGAGAGAGAGAGAGAGAGAGTCGGAGGGAGGGAGGAAGGGAGGGAGGGAGAGAAATACGATAGGCGGGCGACCGACCGAGGCGTTTGTCTAACGAAAAATATTTTTTGTATTAGTCTTTCGCATACAATTCAACGGAGCGACAGGAACGTGGAAATACTGGCACGAGAACGAGTGACGGACATGGAAAGTAAGGGGGAGGACAGGGGGGGGGGGGGGGGGGGGGGGGCAAAGGACAGCGGGGGGGGTGAGGGATGGGGTGGGGAAGTTGAGAAATAGAGGTCAGCATTCTCTTGTTTGTTATGTTTGTCGTGCGCTCACTTCACATTATGCTATCCGTAATGGCCAGTGGAGTTGCATTTGCATTGAACTAGCATACATACCCGGCTTTGTGACCACACAAACTGTACCCCTTTTCCATTCCCCTAACCTCGTCCAAAATAAGAAGTGTAATCCCAATCATTTTTCATGACTTTTTGTGTTTTTTTTTTTTTTTTTATAATACTACGATCTTACTTTCGTCGCTGACGAAAATCACAATCCAGTAAAATCGTAAATTCTGTCTATCGAATATAGCAGGACAGATGGGGACTAAACATGACAGACAGAATATGTACAACCGAAAAGTAACAATTACATCAATATCAAATTGTTTTAGAATCTAGTGAAAAAATGTGGTCGCTGGAGGGTTTAGAGGTAAATACTGTGTCCTCATGTTTTGGACTTTTAGGTCCATAAAATTGAGACATCTGGACTCGCCTGCATTGTGAAAGAACATCTGGATTCGTTGCAAGTTCTCAACTTGCTCATGAAAATTTCCAGACTTCGTTCACAACAGATTTGATCCAAGACTCAAAACAAACTCTGCCTCTGGTCGGGTGTGTTGTGTGTGTGTGTGTGTGTGTGTGTGTGTGTGTGTGTGTGTGTGTGTGTGTGGTGCGTGCGTGCGTGCGTGCGTGCGTGCGTGCCTCTGTGTGGTGTGTGTGTGTGTGTGTGTGTGTGCGTGTTTGTGTGTGCGCGCGCGCGCGCGCGCGTGTGTGTGTGGTGTGTGTGTGTGTGTGTGTGTGTGTGTGTGTGTGTGTGTGTGCGCGCGCGCCCGCGCGCTTCTCCTAGACTGACAGACAAACTGTTTACTTTGAAATGCGTTTAAGTGTTGTTTGATTTCGATCCAATTCTGTGTATTGAGTTCGTGATCTATGTCTGTCTGTGTTTGGCTTAATTCGATTTCGGTTCACGTGCGTCTACGTTACGGTCATCTGAGCAGAATTCCAGGACCGACGTCTGCGGCTGACAGTGATGGATAGTGTGTTCTCTGTTTACAATGGATTTGTGACTGGGTTTCGCGGGATCGGGGGCGTATGGGGACAGAGATTTTCTCCCTTGAAAACGTGGTAGTAGAGTGGTGGTAGATAGGTAGAGAAGGCGATGGAAGGCAGAAAAACAGGAGGGAAAGGTCCAAACGGAGGGAGGAGGGTCTGTTATTGATTAAACGAAGATTGTGTTATGCTGAGTCCTATCTGGTTACCCAGGTGTCAAATGTTGTCTCATATTGAATGGTATTTGGTTATCCGGCGTCTGTTCTGCACTGTCCTACCATTGATCGGTGACGTTTTGTATTGTGGGTGCGTTTCTTTCAGTTGTGCTCTCTCTCTCTCTCTCTCTCTCTCTCTCT
>CM065719.1:53045701-53050701 GCA_033310375.1 Conus canariensis
TCGTTTCCCTACTCTTCGCTTTTGTCAGATTTCAGTTCGCTCGTCGAAGTAACAAACCTCTTCCCAGTCGGAGAGGACTGTTCAATTGGTTAGACCGCCCTTTAAGGTAACCCACATATGCCAACTTTGCTTCTCAGCTATTCAGTGAGGGCAGACCTACTGTCTGCACGTAGGCTTTGCCCGCTAGCAGTAGCAACAGGTAGGTGTGTGCTTCAAAGTTGGTAAGTTAACATTATCAGATGTGAAGTGTGCGGTGAACAGCCAAACAATCCATGAACCGGAGACAGACACAGAGTCAGCCGACAGGAAGAGGCAAATACCTTCAATATTCTCGATGGAACTGCAACTAGTGAAAGACCAAGCCACTATTCCTGTCCCTCTCTGTTTCTTTGGTTTGAATCGCTTTTGAGGCCACATATTTTCACGGATTGAAAACTTTGTCTATCCACCCAGCAGTACATTCTTACGAGAGTAGGTTTCAAAGTGAGATGACTGCGCGCGGATATAGAAACAAATCTTAAAAAGAATTTCTAGGAAAACCCAGAAAACCGGAACAAACAAATCACAAGACAAAACACGACGCGTTTTGACCTGTTCAGGACAATGAAAACGAAGAACGAACAATCACGTATCTTCCTGAATTCGGCGCAAGATGGGCGTTGCTCGTGCTTCGCATTCTGTTTTGTCTTGCAATTTGTTTGTCCCTGTTGTCTGGCGGATTTACTATACATTCTTTTTACGGTTTCTTATGAGAGTAGTTGGCCCTACCTCCACATAATGCTGTACCTAGACATGGGGAGTCTCCAACAAGATAACTAGCTCACGGCAATTAAGCTGGGAGATGTCTAATCTTTATCCTTTGATGTGTTATTGCTTATGTATAGTTTTCAAAGAGGTTTATAACTTACCAATTTCTTCTCCACACGCTAAAGCGGAATGAGAAAACAATAATATTTAACGTGTCCTCTTTTCGGACCCGTAGAAAGAGACAGAAGGAAATGCGTTTGATCTTGGAAGGACTCGCGATATATGTCGTCTCTAGCAGAATTAATTCTTCTGGCTGTTTTCTTGTTATTCCCGCGCGCGCGCGCGCACGCACACACCACAAAACACACCACACACACACACACACACACACACACACACACACACACACACACACACACACGCACGCACGCACACCACACACACACACACACACACACACACACACACACACACACACACACGCACGCACGCACGCACGCACGCACACAACTTGCCGTTTGCCCCTTATCCCCTCTTCTCTTCACCCCCGCACCCCTCCCCTCCCCCCCCCCCCCACCCACCACCCCACACCCACACCCCCTTCTGCTCCCCCATCCGCAACAACCCTGTCCAACCTCCTTTCCCTTCCCCTCCCACCTCCCCGTCTCTTCCTTCCTTCTCCTGTCCACCTGACCTCCTTTCCCACCACCTCTTCCATTGTCTTAGACCGGCTTTAAAGCCATCGAATGAAATACAAATCCAGAGTGAATTTGACCTGAAACATTTTGTACTCTGTGCCTCCAAAATGACCAGACGAATGTTAACTAGCCATCACGTGAAAATTACCTCAAAACCCAAATTAATTTCTTCTACTGTACTGCCTGTGACGGTATACGTCATACTAAGATTTCTTTTTTTAACCAACGCTTCGGATCAGAATAGAACTGTAATCACGTTTGCGAGCACCAAGGAAAATGCCAGGTGATCTGCTGCTAAATTCATGACACAAGTGATGTAGATTACAAAAACCAAAACCAAAACCAAAACAAAACAAACAAAAAAGAAGCCAGAAGTGATCCGCCGTAACGAGTCATTTCACAACAATTAATTTCCAGACGATCCTGTGTCAGTGTGTGTGTGTGTGTGTGTGTGTGTGTGTGTGTGTGTGTGTGTGTGTGTGTGTGTGTGTGTGTGTGTGTGTGTTCCTTGAATAAGACTGACCTGTGCTTTATTTTCACGTCCTTGTCAGAAACGTATAGTGCTACATAGAAAAATATTCACCGCCATCATTCATTCATTCATTCTCTATCTGTCTGTCTGTCTGTCTGTCTGTCTGTCTGTCTGTCTGTCTTCTCTCTCTCTCTCTCTCTCTCTCTCTCTCTCTCTCTCTCCTCTCTCTCTCTCTCTCTCTCCCCACAAAGACTAAGTGCTGTCAAAATTATTCATCTTTGAGTAATCAAGCTTTTGAGTCGTGGATCTCCCTCTGTCTTTCTCTGTCTCCCTCTGTTACTCTGTGTCTGTCTCAGTCTCTGTCTCTCTCTCTCTCTGCTTTTGTCTCTGTCTGTCTGTATGTCTGTCTGCATGTGTGTGTGTGTGTGTGTGTGTGTGTGTGTGTGTGTGTGTGTGTGTTTATGCGCGCGCGCGTGTGTGTGTTTGTTTGTCCGTCTGTCTGTCTGTCTCTCTCTCTCTCTCTCTCTCCCCCCCCCCCTCCGTCCTTTCTTCCCTCTGTTCCCCCCTCACTCTCTCACTCTCTCTCACTCTCTCTCTCTCTCTCTCTCTCTCTCTCTCTCTCTCTCTCTCTCTCTCTCTCACTGTCTCATCTTCCAAATCAATTTTAGATCCCCAGCAACTTTAGGGTTTGGGAGGGAGAGCGAGGAAAAGAAGGGAGCAAGACTGACATGCAGAAGGAAATGCAGGGGAGGAGTGAGGGTGGGGGGTGGGTTGGGCGGCTAAGGAAGACGGGGGTAGGGACTGATGGGGGGGGGGGGGGGGGGGAGGAAAGGGAGGGGGAGGGGGGGGGGGGTCTCATGTCCTCTCTTGATGTCAGATTGAGTCACGCGAGTGTGGAGGTGTTCCTGAGGTCAGGGCTTGCATCTGGCACTGGGTTAAAAGGGGCAGGGAATGACGGGTGGGTGGAGAAGGGGTGGTGGCTTGGGGTGGTATGCTTCTCGCTATCTATCGGTTTGTTTGTTCCTCTCCGTCTGTCTGTCTGTCTGTCTGTTCTGTCTGTCTGTCTGTTGTTGTCTCTCTCTCTCTCTCTGTCTCTCTCTCTGCCTATGTCTCTTTCTCTTTCTTTCTCTGTCTCTGTGCGTGTGAGTGGAAATGTGTCTATGAACACGTGTGTGCATACCAGTGTGTGGTGGGGGGGGGGGGGGGGGGGGGGGTGCGTGTGTGCGTGCGTGCGAGCGTGCGTGTGTGTGTGTGTGGTGTTGTGTGTGTGTGTGTGTGTGTGTGTGTGTGTGTGGGTGGGTGGGTGGGTGGGTGGGTGTGTGTGGGTGGGTGTCTGTGTGTCTGTGTCTGTGTGTGTCTGTATGTATGCGTGAGAGTGTGTGTGTGTGTGTGAAGGAGGTGGGCGGGGCACACAAGTCTACGTATGTGTGTGTGTGGTGTCTGGGTCTGTGTAGGAGAGAGAGAGAGGAGAGAGAGAGAGAGAGAGAGAGAGAGAGAGAAGAGAGAGAGAGAGAGAGAGAGAGAGAGAGAGAGAGAGAGGAGAGGGGTGTCATGTCCTCGCTAGATGTCAGCTTGTGTCAGGCGTGTCTGATGTAGTTTCCGAGTTCAGCACTGCGTCTGGCACTAGGTCAGTCATATGGCGGGGACAAGGGGGTTACCAAGGCATGGCGGGGAGGGAGAGGGGGGTATTCTGTGTAGCATTTGCCTCTCTCTCTCTCTCTCTCTCTCTCTCTCTCTCTCGACCCATCTCCTTCTCTCTCTTCTCCCTTCGACCCCATCTCTTCTCTCTCTGTCTCCTTCGCTTCTTCTTCTTCTTCTTCTTCTTCTCTCTCTCTCCTCTCTCTCTCTCTCTCTCTCTCTCTCTCTCTCTCCTCTCTCTCTCTCTCTCTCTCTCCTCGACCCCATCTTCTTCTTCTTCTCTCTCTCTCTCTCTCTTTCTCTCTCTCTCTCTCTCTCTCTCTCTCTCTCTCTCTCTCTCTCTTCTCTCTCCCCTCGACCCCATCTTCTTCTTCTTCTTCTTCTTCTTCTTCTTCTTCTTCTTCTTCTCTCTCTCTCTCTCTCTCTCTCTCTCTCTCTTCTCTCTCTCTCTCCCCTCGACCCCATCTTCTCTCTCTCTCTCTCTCTCTCTCTCTCTCTCTCTCTCTCCCCTCGACCCCATCTTCTCTCTCTCTCTCCCTCTTCTCTCCCTCTCTCTCTCTCTCTCTCCCTCGACCCTTCTTCTTCTTCCTCCTCTCTCTCTCTCTCTCTCTCTCTCCTCGACCCCCTCTCCTTCTCTCTCTCTCTCTCTCTCTCTCTCTCTCTCTCTCTCTCTCTCTCTCTCTCTCCTCTCGACTCACCCATCTTCTTCTTCTCTGTCTCTCTTTCTCTCTCTCTCTCTCCCCTCGACCCCATCTCCTTCTCTCTCTCTCTCTCTCTTTTCTCTCTCCCTCTCTCTCTCTCTCTCTCTCTCTCTCTCTCTCTCTCTCTCTCTCTCTCTCCCCGACCCCTGTCTCCTCTCTCACTTTCTGTCTCTCTATCTCTGTCTCTGTCTCCCTCTCTCTCTCTCGCTCTCTCTCTCACTCTGATCCTTCTCCTTCTCTCTCTCTTTCTCTCTCTTCCTCCCTCCCTCTCTCCTGTTTCTCTGTCTCCCTCCCTCCCTAATTCCCCTCCCCCCCTCTCTCTCTCTCTCTTTCTCTCTCTCTCGTGCGTAAGCGATCATGCGTTTGCACGTACATTTGTTTCTCCATATGTCGAGTTAGGTTTCTGCAGTTTACGGTCTTTTTTCACACTGGGTATTATTAGACCGCGATAGGGGAAGAAGTCCGTCTGTCTGTCTGTCTGTCTGTCTGTCTGTCTGTCTGTCTGTGTCTATAGATATGCATGTATTGTATATGCGAATGGTCACATGCACGTTCATGTGCGCGGGGAGTGGCATGAATGGAATTTCTGAGTAAAAGAAAGCAAAGTGAAGTATGAACTGCTATGCAGACATGAGCCTGCACGTTTGCAAAAGAACATATCAACACATACGATCCCAGAACATGGTTGACACAAGGACATGCAACAGGTCACCGACTCCTTTGACATCTGATCGCCAGTGGATT
>CM065719.1:53065701-53075701 GCA_033310375.1 Conus canariensis
TTTCCGAAATGAGAAGTCTCAAGATAAATGTGTAATGGAAACGTATCCTAGACATATTTCTAGTTTAATATACAAGATACGTTTGAACTCTTGGAAGACCAAATATTCCCAAAATATAGCGTGTGCATGTTCTAAGCCATTATCTGGTGAACATATACTTTTCCATTGCCCCATTTTAAATGCTCTTTATTCCAAAGCAAACATTGAAATTTCGAAATCTAAACCGGTTCACGCTATTTCTTTCAGTTCAGAAATTGTTGAGGTTGCAAAAATTATCTCTCAATCTCAAAGTAGCATATTGTTATAATTATGATAGTGTAGTGTATATTTAAATTTGTACTGTTCTTGACATTATTTCTTACCTTTTCCTCCCCCTGTCCTGTCCTCCTCCTCCACCCTCCCCCAACCCCCCCTCCCCTCCTCCCGCCCCCCCTCCCCTCCTCCCGTCCCCCCTCCCCTCCACCCAGTAAAGTCTAATATCACCAAGTGTGAACAGACTATAAATCAACAACAACAACAACAACAACAACAACAACACACACACACACACACACACACACACACACACACACACACACACACACACACCACACGCACACACACACAACACACTCATACACACACACAAACACACATGCAAACATGCATGCACACACACACACACGCATATGCGCACACACACACTTGTGGACACACACACGCACACACACACACGCACACACACGCGCGCGCGCGCGCGCGCGCGCACACACACTGAACTGAAACCATTTAGTGTCAGATTAACCATAGGTTGTACTGACCCCCCCCCCCCCACACACACACACACACACGCACGCACGCACACACACACACACACACACACACACACACACACACACACACACACACACACACACACACACACACACACACACTGACCGAACGCTCGAGCAGAACACATAAGCTCACGTGCTCATGCACATGCACACACGAATATATAAACGCAAAACTGTCTCATTGAATAAAGACATTTACTATGGTCTTAGCTTTCAGGTAACTAATTTTCAATAAATACTATGTGGACATTCACTAGTTAACTAATTTTCAATAAAATACTATGTGGACATTCACTAGTCTGTTCTTATACGACAGCCATGTTTTCAAAGGATTTTGTACACACACGTGTTCATTAAGGGTTCTGCTGAACTATGCTTCTAATTTTCTCGAAGGACAATCTTCTTTCAATCAGCTTTTTTTTCTGTTAGGAGATTATTTTCTCTCATGGAGAGGAGTGCGGGGGTGAGTGCAGGGAGGGGGTGGGTGGGCAGAGGATGACGGGATGTTCCGCTCTTGTCGTTATGGTCTAGAAGACTTGCAAAGACTATATACGTAAATTCTTGATATTTATTGTTGTTAACGTTACACACACACACACACACACACACACACACACACACACACACACACACACACACACACATATATATATAATATATATATATATATATGCACATATAACATACAAACAGAGAGACAGAGAGAGAGAGAGAGAGAGAGAGAATACAGACAGACTCACAGACAGACAGAGACAAGTACAAAGACACAGAAAGAGGCAGAAACACAGACAGAGAGACAGACAGAGAGACACACAGTGAGAAAGAGAAAGAGAGGAGAGAGAGAGACAGAGACCGAGACAGATAATGTGCGTGTGTAGTATGCGTGTGTGAGTGCGCGCGCGCGCGTGTGTGTGTATGTGTGTGTGTGTGTGTGTGTGTGTGTGTGTGTGTGTGTGTGTGTGTGTGTGTGTGTGTGTGTGTTTGCGCGCGCGCCTGCGTGTGTTTGCGTGTGCGTACGTGCGTGCGTGCGTGCGTGCGTGCGTGGTGTGTGTGTGTGTGTGTGTGTGTGTGTGTGTGTGTGTGTGTGTGTGTGTGTGTGTGAGGGAGGGAGGGAGGGAGAGATATACATATCCAAGTTCTACACATGCCCACACAAACGTGTGCACGAGCGCGCACATGACCGCACACACGTATAGGTGTTGTGTGTGTGTGTGTGTGTGTGTGTGTATGTGCGCGCGCGCGCGCACGCGCACACACACACACACACACGTAAAAGAGCTTCAGTATAAGTATCTGTGTCTGTATCCACACACAAAAACACTCACCCCCCCCCCCCCAACACACACACACACACACACACACACAGTGAGGGTGACAGCTGTTGCTTTATTTCGATGCAAAAGACTGTATAAGCTGATAACACCCTCTGCAGTGCACGATTTGTGGACATGTAGCTCAAATCAGTTGTGCTTGTACTGTCACAGTGGTTTTCGACGTTGTGGCAACGACATATTTTGTGAGTTACTACATCTTGATTTCCTCTCTCTCTCTCTCTCTCTCTCTCTCTCTCCTCTCTCTCTCTCTCTCTCTCTCTCTCTCTCTCTCCTCCTCTCTCTCTCTCTCTCTCTCTCTCTCTCCTCCTCTCTCTCTCTCTCTCTCTCTCTGTGCCCACGCCCTTCTCGCTCCTCCATCCTCCATTCTCGTTGTCTGTGTAGGTGTGTGAGACAGACAGAACGCGCGTTACCGGCCCACAAAGAAACCTTTCTTCAGATCAGATCTTCTACTGGCCTGTCGACACATCTGTGTTCTCGCTGTCTCTGACTCTCTCTCTCCCTCACAAGCAAGCTGCCTGCGGCTACCCAGCACTGCCTTGATAAAGGTGAGGACAATGTCCTTTTTCATACTCTGCTGTTGTGGTTGTATTGCACTGCATTGCATGGAAACATGTTGTATTGTTTGTATCCTGTGTATCATTTGTAGTGCAATGTATTGTATCATGTTGTGTCGTAGCGTAATGTGGTGTGCATCCTATCGTGATGCATTGCGTTGTGTGTACTGAATTGCACTGCATTGAGCTGGGTTGTTTTGCATTGCGTTGTATTGTGATGAACTGTGTTGCAACATGCTGGATTGCATACTGTTCTGTGTTGTATTTTTTTTTTTGTGGTACTGTACCGTGTTGTGTTGTATTGTGCTGTAATGTTGTTGTACTGTATTATTGCGCTGTATTATCTTGCATCGCAGTGTATTTTCATTGCATTGCGTTGCATTGCATTCTGTACTGTGTTGCGTTACATTTCATTGTACTGTACTGCATTTTTATGTATTGTATAAAGAATACATTATAACAACAGACTTCTCTGCGAAGAGTTCGTACGTCGCCAAAATAGATATCAATCTATCGTCCCTTCCTCCCTCCCCCCCCCCCCCCCCCTCACCTTACTCTACTCTTCCGATCCCTTCACCATTCACTACACACACCATCATTTTTGTTTATTTCCGCTTGTTTTTTTTTCATTATCACATTTACATTTTCCCCTAATTCTGACGATTCTGATTTTTTTTCTCTAAACGAGAGGTAACTTCACTGTCGCCGTTAGTCCGTCACGAGGAACGGTCGACCTTTCCACCCCCCCCCCCCCCCCCCCCCAATAAATTTGTCACATGTATTTTTTTATGCTTTAGAGTGTATAGATCACGAAAAATCATGTTAACATGAAAAATCTTGGGACGCACTGTCCCTTCTGGCTTAATTTTGAAGGGTACCCATCTCAGGTGCCGCGGCTGCTTTTTGTCGGTCCGAAACGTTTCATAAGTTTGGTGATCACCTGTGTCTTTGTTATTTAAGCTACGAGAATTTCCTTTATGTTTTTGTTGACAGTAATGCCTTCTGCACGATAGACAATAATCAGAACAATAATACATGCAATAAGGTGACCGCAGTAAAGCTACGTGTGTACCCACCATATGTCACATGTTGCGAACTGTAAATTTGCCAAAGTGTTTGCAATAAACCATCTCTCTCGAAAACTGTGCAACTTATTAGAAACAAAGTACACCGCAGTATCAAAGAACAGTCTCTTGTAATTCTTTTGAGCTATGCCACATCACCATGGGCCTATGCTGATGCCCTCTGTTGCCGGGTTATCTCCCCTACCCCCTATTTGGCTTCGACGCAAATTTAATTCTTTACAAATTCATATTGGACTTTTTTTTTTATTGAAAATAAAGTTAATGTGCACTTTCCAAGTATGAGCGCATATTTGTGTGTGTGTGTGTGTGTGTGTGTGTGTGTGTGTGTGTGTGTGTGTGTGTGTGTGTGTGTGTTTGTGTGTGTGTGTGTGCGCGTGCGTGCGTGCGTGCGGGCGTGCGGGCGTGCGGGCGGGCGGGCGGGCGCGCGCGCGCGTATGTGTGTGTGTGTGTGTGTGTGTGTGTGTGTATGTGTGTGTGTGTGTGTGTGTGTGTGTGTGTGTGTGTGTGTGTGTGTGTGTGTGTGTGTGTTGTTGATGATGATGATGATTGTTCTCAGATGCTGGCATTAGAAGGTATTCTGTTTCATGGAGACATCTGCCAGACTGTACTTAAATCAACCACAATCTCATTATTTTGAGTCGCTTCCCTCGGCACAAGCAGAAAGCGACTCTTCTCATACGTAGGATATGACAGCTTCTTCTTCTGCAATCTCTGCATTTGGCACAAGAGGATTTACCAGAATGCTTCGTAAACCAGCGGAAAAGCCCACCTTTTGCAATTAGGCACTGGACCGTTGAGGGAGGTGAAGATACTCTCAAGAAAGTTCAAAGTTCAAACCTCCACTGGATTCTTCTCTGGAAATTCAGCAGCATGTCAGATCAGGAAATACCAGCGTGGGCTGGCTTCATTTCACAGTGTGGGCAGAACTTGGCAAAGAAGACATCGGACTACTACCCTGTGATCCATCACCCAATCATCGAGTACAAGACAGTCCAGGAGTGCTTGCGACTTGCAGAAGAGGCCACGAGAGAGGTTGGACAAGAGTACGTTATCACTACGTTTGATCTTGGGGTTTGTATGAAAGCCTACCCGATCGTCGGGAACCAACCTGACCGGTACAAGAAGCATATTATTCTGATCGGTGCTTTCCACCTTGCCTGCGGGTACCTCAAGATGCTTGGGGAAAAGCTGGATGATTCTGGGTTCGGAGATATGCCTCTGAAGGTAGGTCTGATCTCTTCTGGTTCTCTGCAAGGGGTGCTGTCTGGCAAACATATGAACAAGCATTGTTCTGCCATACGACAATGCTTGAGAGTCTAGAACGCTTGCTGCTGGAAAGATATCTTGAAATCAAAGATGAAGACACGTCATTTCCGACACTGTCAGAAGACAGCATGATCAAACTCCAGACAGCCTCATGTTTCCTCTCAAAAGAGACGTTGACTGAGCTTCAGCAAGATGAAGCTATCTTCAGTTTCATGGCAGAGTACGAACAGTTCAGAGATAGAGTCACATAAGGAGCCTTTGGACCAACTGTACAATTTTGGTTGTCGTACATCGATCATGTATGGCTTGTCCTAGCGCCCCTTGAGGCTGTCAAAATCAACGACTTCCTGCTGTACGCACAAACGATGTCCCAAATGCCAGACCTCTTCTTCAGTTTCGGTGGACAAAACTACGCACGCTACCTGACCTTCTTCTCACTCTTCTTGGCAAACACTGACTTCGTCACATCCTGGAGCCAAGGGGATGATGCAGAGAGGTGGTTTCAGCGTGGCAAGGTCCTTCATTCCTAGCAATCGCTGTGCAGTGGACAAGACCATGGAAAAACGTTCATGAAGCACGCCAAAATCCGAAGAGGAGCTGGCGGAGGTGGCGCTGGTCTCACGAGACTGCTGTCGAACCAGAAGGCCAACCAAAGATGGGTCAGGACAACCCATGAGATGTCAAAGTATCTTGATCTCGACATGGCTGGCATGGCACAAAGTGATGAGGTTAGCAGTAGATATCGTGACTTGCGTCCTTCTGAGATACTGAAGAGCGAAAGCAACGTCATGAAGACTCAGGATGCAATCAAAAGTTTCATCGACCCTTTCTGTGAGGAAGCCTCGGTCAAACTCATCGCCCTGTCATCTGGAGCATCTGTCCCAGCCGGCATTCAGCATGATGTGTTGAGGGCAGAAAAAGCTGGTAAAGCCGTGAAGGAGGCGTTCATCACGCAGAGACTGATGGCAAATGACAATTTCTTTGAACCAGTCAAGCGGCTAAACCTGAAAACGATAGCATCGGTGAACAAAACCGTCCACATGAAGACTACCAGGAAGAAAGTTGTGGAATACAAACAACAAGGGAACCTTGCCTTTCAACTCCTTGTGAAGGCACAGGAAGCAGGTGTTCAACTCAATCTGAAACAGTTGATGACATACCAACTTACTCCTGTACCTTACAGTATTGCCACTGCTGACGATTTCCTTGACAAGACCGACAAAGCAAAAGGGTTCAGCTACCTCACCAAAGATATGGAAGATCCCGCTATACCTCCCAATGACGCGACGCTGGTTGTGATCGATAGCAATGCAGTGTTTCACTGTTTGCAACAGCTTCCTTCCAATTTCAGGGAGATCAGCCAGAAGATATTTGACATGGTGCCAAAGGGAACGGACGTGGTGTTCAGTACAGACATGCACAAAACGGACTCAATCAAAGCGATGAAAAGGAAAAGGAGAGGCACTGGCGATAAGATCATCGTGAAAGGAGAAAGCACCAAGCGTCCTGCAGACCGGAAAACGTTTCTGTCAAACGACGAAAACAAGATGCAGCTCAGCCAAGTATTACTCGACGTTTGGAGCAAAGATGAGAATGCGCCAAAATTCAAGGACAGAAAAGTCATGCTGATATGTGAAGGGAGAAGCCTTCCTGCTGCAATCGGCAGATGAGTTGACAACAACAAGGACGCCAACCGCAACGCTCAAATCCACACAAGAAGAGACACATTCCAGAGTTGCCCTCTACTGTGCGTACGCTGAACGGAATGGATACAGCTTCGTCCGCGTCAAGAGTCCCGACTCGGACATTTTCTTCATTTTCCTGCACTTGGCTCTGCAGCTGAAGGACGTGGTGATTCTGTTCGACACAGGAATGGGGAACAAACAACGGCTCATCAACGTCACTGACATCGCTACAGCATACGGGCAACAGCACTGCACCGCCTTCCTGGCTCTTCATGCTTATACCGGCTGCGACACAACAAGTGCATTCAAGGGCATTGGGAAATTTAAACCCATCAAAGTTCTTCAGCAGAATCCAAGATTTGTGGAAACAATTGCCCGCCTTGGAGGTACATGGGCCATCGCTGAAGAAGTCAAAGCCGATCTTGAGACCTTCACCTGTGTCATGTACGGCAGACATTGTTTCACCGGTGTTAATGACCTCCAACACCAGCTACTCAAGGAGAGATGTGGAGATGAGCCATTGAACGCAAACCACAACGTTGGCATGGCTAGCATGCCTCCGTGCAAACAAACTCTTCAAGAGCACATCAAACGGAGCAACTATCAAGTTGTCATTTGGAAGATGGCTTTCGAACCCATGTGTGATGTTCCAGCAGCAAGCAATGGACATAGATGGATTGACGTTGATGGCACCTTGGAACCAGTGTGGTCCGCAGAAGAGGAGGGCGTCATCCTGCCCGCAGATATGGTTGACTTCCTTGTGGATTTTCCAGACTCTGACGACGACGACGAAGAAGCTGTCATAGCCTACGTATCGGAAGAGTCGCTTTCTACTTGTGCCGAGGGAAGCGACTCAGAATGATGAGATTGTGGTTGATTTAAATACAGTCTGGCAGATGTCGCCATGAAACAGAATGCCTTCCAATGCCAGCATCTGAGAACAATCATCATCAACACACACACACACACACACACACACACACACACACACACACACACACACACACACACACAAACACGCACGCACGCACGCACGCACGCACACACACACACACAACACACACACACACACACACACACACACACACACACACACACACGCACACACACACACGCACACACACACACGCACACACACATATGCGCTCATACTTGGAAAGTGCACATTAACTTTATTTTCAATAAAAAGTCCAATATGAATTTGTAAAGAATTAAATTTGCGTCGAAGCCAAATAGGGGGTAGGGGAGATAACCAGGCAACAGAGGGCATCAACATAGGCCCATGGTGATGTGGCATAGCTCAAAAGAATTACAAGAGACTGTTCTTTGATACTGCGGTGTACTTTGTTTCTAATAAGTTGCACAGTTTTCGAGAGAGATGGTTTATTGCAAACACTTTGGCAAATTTACAGTTCGCAACATGTGACATATGGTGGGTACACACGTAGCTTTACTGCGGTCACCTTATTGCATGTATTATTGTTCTGATTATTGTCTATCGTGCAGAAGGCATTACTGTCAGCAAAAACATAAAGGAAATTCTCGTAGCTTAAATAACAAAGACACAGGTGATCACCAAACTTATGAAACGTTTTGGACCGACAAAAAGCAGCCGCGGCACCTGAGATGGGTACCCTTCAAAATTAAGCCAGAAGGGACAGTGCGTCCCAAGATTTTTCATGTTAACATGATTTTTCGTGATCTATACACTCTAAGGCATAAAAAAATACATGTGACAAATTTATTAGGGGGGGGGGGGGTGAAAGGTAGGCCGTTTCTCGTGACGGAGTACGTAGGGTCGTTTCCGTTCGCTGTGTGTGCGTTGCTGCACGTGGGATCTCGATTGTCTCCTCTGATAGATTGGGGTGGGTAAGGGAATGGAAGTCGGAATGGTGGGATAGACGAAGGGCTACAGGCGGGGGTCGAAAGAAAGGAGAGGGAGCAGCAGTGTGATATCATCAGCCCCCATACCACCCCTGCCCTTTGCGCCAAGAGAAGATTATGTGAGAACACCACAGAAGTACGGACTGTGGTGTGTCTCTATTTGACGCCAGGAGCACAGACACAATCAGCCGTGTCTCCCTGATGAGTCCGATCCAGCGGACGAAAGGCCTAGGAGCAGGCAATACAAATAGATCTGCCTTCGAGAGGGATTACGATGGTTCTCTCATGCAGCTAGTGAAGGGTTTTCATGTTTATAATATATATTTTCCAATTTTCTTCATCTTCAACTTTTTTTTTTTAATTTCAAATCTTTGCCAAGTCATTACTATAATGATGGAAGAATTGTTAACTTGCATTTGTTTTTCCCCACTATTTAATTGTTCAGCAAGGGAAGATTATAACTGACTAACAGAAAGAAGCTTTCTAAGCTGTTCTTTCGAACGTCCATCCGTCAGTGCATTCCAGGCACAACTTGTAACGTCCATTCATTTAAAGAGGTGCGAGTTCGAATCCTCGCAGTGCCAAAATACTTCTGACAGCAGAAAAGCATCAAGGAGTCACCACGTCTTGGATTTGACCCGGCGCCCTTAATAGGGTGTAAGGAGTTCAGAGCCGAAACTCTTGTCTGAGGGGGGGGAAGCGGGGTGGGGGGTGGGGGATGGGTGGGGTATTTTCGCTGTCAAGGTCTCAGTAGAGTTTCTTCCTACAGTTTCTTTCTGTCAGTCGATTATCTTGTCGAGGGGCGGGGAGTGGGGTGGGGGGGGGGGGGGGGGGGGGTAGTGGGGAGGGGAGAGGGTGTCGGTCGGAGTAGTGGGGATGAGGGTGGGAGTGGTTAGTGGGGGTGGCGATGAGATGAGAGGCTGGCTGTTCGGTTCCCTTGACCTGTTACTGCTCCACAACCAGCCCTGTGACTGAGCGTCCAGCGGCACCCTGAACATAGCTTCTCTCCGCTGTCGGCAGAGCGGTCAGGGTGCGTGTTTGCCTCAGTGGATCAAGTCCGATCGCAGTCATCGTCGCGGGTTTGAATCCCGCTCGCGCTGAACATGAACACCAAAAAAAAAAAAAAAAAAAAAAAAAAAGAAGTCCCGTTTTTCACTGACCCACTTTCACGGGAGAGGGACCTGTATTTCAGTGGTTAGTGTCGTTGGCTGCGGTTCGGACGGTCGGTCGCAAGTCCCGCGGCCGTGGGTTCGGATTTTTACGGCTTGAAAACGGCTTGAATGTTGTTTGTTGTATGTTGTTTGTTTGTTGTATGTTGTTTGTTTTCTCGTGTAATGTTTCATTTGCAGTTGTGTTGTCTTGTACTTCTGTTGTTGC
>CM065719.1:53093201-53108201 GCA_033310375.1 Conus canariensis
GTGTTTATTATATTATGTAAAGCCCTTACAGCCCTAATCTTCAGAGAATAGGCGCTATAACAATCAACATTATCATTATCATCATCATTTATGGATAGATCCAAGACAGATTTCATGCTTTCGGTGTCGATGATAGTTTCAAAACAGCTCTCTTTGACTTTGTTTACTATTGCATTCAGTTGAGCATCATTCCAATTTTACCACCACCCCTAGTCTTGATTTGAATCGTCCAAGGCAGTGGTGTTGTCACTGACACGTCGCCAGGTTTTAAGACAAGCAGTTGAAAATAAATCGGTCTTAACGAACAATGTTTTTGCGTTGGAGGCCTTTTGTGTGATAGTGTTTGTGGTGTTGATTAAAAAAAAAAAATTGAATGCATTTTAAAGCACGGGCGCCTGCGCATGCGCACACTCACACAATCACATGCACGTGCGCGCAATCACATAGACGTGGACGCACGCAGGCGTGCAGCAACCCACGCACAGACTCTCTCTCTCTCTCTCTCTCTCTCTCTCTCTCTCTCTCTCTTCTCTGTGTCTCTCTCTCTGTCTCTCTCTCTGTCTCTGCCTCTCCCCCAAGATTTCACCCTTCAAGAGATAGTAAAAGCCGGAATTATATGGCAATCTGCATTATACATACGCACACGCGTGCGTGCGCGCACGCACACACACGCACTCAGACGCACACACACAGACACAGACACACTGAGGGGTGTGGGGGGGGGGGGGGGGCAGAGGAGACAGACAGACAGACAGACAGACAGACAGAGAACAGGGCATTTGTTTTCATTCTCTCTGGAGGAAGCGATGCTGCAGATGACCTGTCACGTGCAAACGAATGTCTTGGCGATCCTCAGCGTAATAAAGGCGCTGCCAGTCACTGAAGGATCCAAATGGAATGGAACAGAAGACAAGACTACTAGAAAAGGATCCTTGGCGAAAGGGGAACCCTGGGAAATAACTCACGTGACGTCATGCATAAATACGGACTTGTCTTGTAGCTTGAAATGTCGCAGGTGGGCCATTTACAGAAACTGGACATTGAAGCTGATGTCCATTTCGCCGCATTTTTATATTTAACTGAGAAAAAGAATGAAGACTGAGCATTTCCCTTTACACTTTTTACTATGATTTAAACTGCAGGAAAACAAGTAAAACGAAAACAAAACTAATACTTTTTTTCAGGCTTACGTTTGGTGTTCACTATGGGATAAACTATGCAAGCTGACAAACAAGTAAAAGTTTTAAACGTAAGGTGCATAAAAAGTAATATCTTTTGTTGTCGTGTGGCTAAAAGTAAAAGTTTGGCCCTATAACATGATTTGTGACAACAGCTAGAAATGTAAGCAAAAAAAAGTAAAAGTTTTGGAAAGCGTGAAGGAAAAAAAAAGTAAAAGTTTTGGAAAGCGTGAAGGAAAAAAAAAAGAAAAGTTTTGGAAAGCGTGAAGGAAAAAAAAAGTAAAAGTTTTGGAAAGCGTGAAGGAAAAAAAAAGTAAAAGTTTTGGAAAGCGTGAAGGAAAAAAAAAGTAAAAGTTTTGGAAAGCGTGAAGGAAAAAAAAAGAAAAAGTTTTGGAAAGCGTGAAGGAAAAAAAAACAGAAAACAGAAACGTTTGAAAGCACGAGGAAGTTTGAAACGTTCTAGGATGTGTGAAACAACTGGTATGTCTGAAGGAAGTGAAATATATGAAGCAGCTGCAATAACTGAAACAACTGCAATGTGTGAAGGAACTGGAACGTGTAAACCAATAAAAAAAAAAAAGATTGGAATGTGCGAAACAAAAAGAACGTGTGGAATCACCGGAATTTGTGAAACAAGAACTTGTGAAGGCACTGGAGTGGACGCCGGCATAGGAATATGTGAAGGAATAGGGATGTGTGAAACAATGGGAATGTGTAAAACAACAGAAATGCGCGAACCACCTGAAATATGTGAAGGCACTGCAATATGTGAATGCATTTAACGTGCAACGGAGCAAACAGAAACCTAGATACATGTAAGCACTAGCAAGTACTCAACCCACAGACACTAAACCAACAACAACAACAACAACAACAAACAAAAAACAAGGAGACACTGCCTGAATTGACCAGTGTTATATGTAAACATGTTATTTATAGTTCAAATGAACAAAAAGGCTTGAAAAGACATGGGAAAAGGTACTAAAAGGGAAAGAGAAAAGAAAATGGGAAAAAAGCCGGAAAAACAAAAAAAAAAAGGGGGAAAAAATTCCCTTTTGGAAAGAGACATGTGACCCAATCATACGAAAAAAATAAAAAGAAATGAGAACAATTATCCATGGCTGCATTCAACTGATGGTAAACAAAGCGCTACAATGTGGGAAAGCACTGGAATGTATTGAAGCGTTGTTATGTTCTAAGGCAATGGAATATGTGAATGCGCTGATCTGTGTGAAGGCACTGTACTGTGTGAAGGCACAGAAATGTGTGAAGGCACTAGACTGCGGTAAGGCAATAGATGTGTGAAGGCACTAGAACGTGTGAAGGTCGTGTGAAGCACTAGAACGTGTGAAGGCACTAGAACGTGTGAAGGCACTAGAACGTGTGAAGGCACTGGGATGTACGAAGCACTGGAATGTTTTGAAACACTGGGATGTGTGAAATCACTGGAATGTGTGAAAGAATTCGGCTGTGTTGAATCATTGGATTGTGTTGAAATACTGAATGTGTGACAGCACTGGATTGTGAAGTCACTGGAATGTGAAGGCATTGAAATGTGTGAAATCACTGGAATATGTGACAGCACTGGAATGTGTGACAGCACTGGAATGTGTGACAGCATTGGAATATGTAAAATCACTGGAATGTGTGACAGCATTGAAATTGTGTAAAATCACTGGAATGTGTGACAGCACTGGAATGTGTAAAATGACTGGAATGTGTGACAGCACTGGAATGTGTGACAGCACTGGATTTTGTGACAGCACTGGAATGTGTGACAGCACTGGAATATGTGACAGCACTGGAATGTGTGACAGCAATGGGATGTGTAAAATCACTGGAATGTGTAACAGTAGTGGGATGTGTAAAATCACTAGAATGTGTGACAGCAATGGGATGTGTAAAATCACTGGAATGTGTGACAGCACTGGAATGTGTGACAGCACTGGAATGTGTGACAGCAATGGGATGTGTAAAATCACTAGAATGTGTGACAGCAATGGGATGTGTAAAATCACTAGAATGTGTGACAGCAATGGGATGTGTAAAATCACTAGAATGTGTGACAGCAATGGGATGTGTAAAATCACTGGAATGTGTGACAGCAATGGGATGTGTAAAATCACTGGAATGTGTGACAGCACTAGAATGTGTGAAATTACTGGAATGTGTGACAGCACTAGAATGTGTGAAATTACTGGAATGTGTGACAGCATAAGAATGTGTGACAGCATTGGAATATGTCACAGCATTGCAATGTGTGACAGCATTGAAATATGTCACAGCATTGCAATGTGTGACAGCATTGAAATATGTCACAGCATTGGAATGTGTGACAGCACTGCAATGTGTGACAGCATTGGAATGTGTGACAGCACTGCAATGTGTGACAGCATTGGAATATGTCACAGCATTGCAATGTGTGACAGCATTGAAATATGTCATAGCATTGGAATGTGTGACAGCACTGCAATGTGTGACAGCATTGGAATGTGTGACAGCACTGCAATGTGTGACAGCATTGGAATATGTCACAGCATTGCAATGTGTGACAGCATTGGAATATGTCACAGCATTGCAATGTGTGACAGCATTGAAATATGTCACAGCATTGCAATGTGTGACAGCATTGGAATGTGTGACAGCACTGCAATGTGTGACAGCATTGGAATGTGTAACAGCATTGGAATGTTGTAACAGCATTGGAATGTGTGACAGCATTGGAATGTGTGACAGCACTGCAATGTGTGACAGCATTAGAATATGTAACAGCATTGGAATGTGTGACAGCACTGGAATGTGTGACAGCATTGGAATGTGTGAAGCATTGGAATGTGTGACAGCACTGCAATGTGTGACAGCACTGCAATGTGTGACAGCATAGAATGTAATAAGCATTGGAATGTGTGACAGCACTGCAATGTGTGACAGCATTACGAATGTGTGACAGACACTGCAATGTGTGACAGCATTGGAATGTGTGACACTGCAATGTGTGACAGCACTGGATGTGTGACAGCACTGCAATGTGTGACAGCACTGGAATGTGTGAAGCACTGCAATGTGTGACAGCACTGGAATGTTGACAGCATTGGAATGTGTGACAGCATTGGAATGTGTGACAGCATTGGAATGTGTGACAGCATTGGAATGTGTGACAGCACTGGGATGTGTGGAAAGCACTGGGATGTGTGACAGCATTGGAATGTGTGACAGCATTTGGAATGTGTGACAGCACTGGATGTGTGACAGCACTGGAATGTGTGACAGCATTGGAATGTGTGACAGCACTGGAATGTGTGACAGCACTGGATGTGTGACAGCACTGGATGTGTGACAGCACTGGAATGTGTGACAGCACTGGGATGTGTGAACAGTCATTGGAATGTGTGACAGCACTGGAATGTGTGACAGCACTGGTGTAATGTGTGACAGCACTGGAATGTGTGAAAGCATTGGAATG
Organism: Conus canariensis; assembly: GCA_033310375.1. Lineage (NCBI taxonomy): Eukaryota > Metazoa > Mollusca > Gastropoda > Neogastropoda > Conidae > Conus > Conus canariensis. The sequence goes on from CM065719.1 coordinate 53,097,843, forward strand.
TGTGACAGCACTGGATGTGTGACAGCACTGGAATGTGTGACAGCAATGGAATGTGTGACAGCACTGAATGTGTGACAGCACTGGAATGTGTGGTGATGTGTGAAAGCATATGGAATGTGTGACAGCATTGAAATGTGTGACAGCACTGGAATGTGTACAGCATTGGAATGTATGACAGCACTGGAATGTGTCACAGCATTGGAATGTATGACAGCACTGGAATGTGTGACAGCATTGGAATGTATGACAGCACTGGAATGTGTGACAGCATTGGAATGTATGACAGCACTGGAATGTGTGACAGCATTGGAATGTATGACAGCACTGGAATGTGTGACAGCATTGGAATGTATGACAGCACTGGAATGTGCTGACAGCGATGGAAATGGATGGGACAGCACTGGAATGTGTGACAGCACTGGAATGTTGTAAATCACTGGAATGTGTGACAGCACTGGAATGTGTGACAGCACTGGAATGTGTGACAGCTACTAGAATGTTTGAAGCACTGGAATGTGTGACAGCACTGGAATGTGTGACAGCATTGGAATGTGTGACAGCCTGGAATGTGTGACAGCACTGGAATGTCTGACAGCACTGGAATGTGTGACAGCTTTAGAATGTGTTGAAGCACTGGAATGTGTGACAGCATTAGAATGTGTGACAGCACTGGGATGTGTGACAGCACTGGAATGTGTGACAGCATTAGAATGTGTGACAGCACTGGGATGTGTGACAGCACTGGAATGTGTGACAGCACTGGAATGTGTGACAGCACTGGAATGTGACAGCACTGGAATGTGTGACAGCACTGGAATGTGTGACAGCAATGGAATGTGTAACAGCAATGGAATGTGTGACATCACTGGAATGTGTGACAGCACTGGAATGTGTGACAGCACTGGAATGTTTAAAATCACTAGAATGTGTGACAGCTCTAGAATGTGTTGAAGCACTGGAATATGTCACAGCACTGGAATGTGTGACAGCATTGGAATGTGTGACAGCATTGGATTGTGTAATGCGGGACAGCATTGGAATGTGTGACAGAACTGGAATGTGTAAAGTCACTGAAATATGTGACAGCACTGGAATGTGTGACAGCACTGGAATGTGTAAAATCACTGCAATGTGTAAAATCACTGGAATGTGTGACAGCGTTGGAATGTGTGGCAGCATTGGAATGTGTATAATCACTGGAATGTGTGACGACACTGGAATCTGTAAAAATCACTACATGTGTTACAGCTCTGTACTGGAATGTTTAACAGCACTGGAATATATTACAGCACTGGAATGTGTAAAATCACTGAATGTGTGACAGCACTGGAACGTGTAAAATCACTGGAATATGTGACAGCATTGGAATGTGTGACAGCACTGGAATTTGTAAAATCACTGGAATGTGTGACAGCACTGGAATGTGTGACAGCGCTGGAATTTGTAAAATCACTGGAATGTGTGACAGCTCTGGAATGTGTGACAGCTCTGGAATGTGTACAATCACTGGAATGTGTGACGGCACTGGAATGTGTAAAATCACTGAATGTGTTACAGCAAAGTACTGGAATGTGTGACAGCAGTGGAATGTGTGACAGCACTGGAATGTGTGACAGCATTGGAATGTGTGAAGGCATTGGAATGTGTTGAAACAATGACAGTGTGACAGCACTGGAATGTGTGAAATGACTGGAATGTGTTGAAACACTGATAGCGTGAAATCACTGGAACGTGTGAAATCACTGGAATGTGTTGAAGCACTGGAATGTGTGGAACCATTGGAATGTGTAAAATCACTGGAATGTGTAGAATCACTGGAATGTGTTGAAGCACTGGAATGTGTTGAAGCACTGGAATGTGTGAAATCACTGGAATGTGTAAAATCACTGGAATGTGTGAAATCACTGGAATGTGTGAAATCACTGGAATGTGTTGAAGCACTGGGATGTGTGAAATCACTGGAATGTGTTGAAGCACTGCAATATGTGAAATCACTGGAATGTGTTAAAGCACTGGAATGTGTAAAATCACTGGAATGTGTGAAATCACTGGAATGTGTTGAAGCACTGGGATGTGTTAAATCACTGGAATGTGTGAAAGCACTGGAATGTGTTGAAGCACTGGGATGTGTTAAATCACTGGAATGTGTGAAAGCACTGGAATGTGTTGAAGCACTGGGATGTGTTAAATCACTGGAATGTGTGAAAGCACTGGAATGTGTAAAAAGATGGACTGTGTGAAGGCAGTGCAATGTGTCAAATCACTGGAATGTGCTGAAGCACTTGTATGTGTGAAAACAGCGGAACATGTGAAGGCATCGGGCTGTGTGAAGGCACTGAAATCGATTGAAATACTGGAATATCTGAAGGCTCTGAGATTCTGAGATTTAGGATGGCACTGGGATCTGGACAAAATCACCAAAACACGAAATTAATTGCAGGTCAGATATATGTGTGGACGGGATGACGAAAAGTAAGCAGCAGACAACCGCAGTGAACAATGCTTCGATTCTACCGAACATCATTCACAGACATAAACAAGAGAATGAATATGTGTGTGCAAAACTCTCGTAAATATTATGGTTCGACCAAGTCGTAAAGATCAGAAAAAAAAGAAGAAGAAAAATGATTTTTGACTTCTGAAATTCTGTTTTACCAGTACAAACTATCTTCGAGGATATTCAGAAGAATTACAATGGGGGAAAAAAATTTTCTGAACATCCTCAAAGATAGTGAGTTTTAGAAAAAGCAGTTTATCAACTATTCAAGACTCAATAAGAAATTATTTTTGACTACTGAACTTCTGTTTCACCAATACAAACTATCTTCGAGGATGTTCAGAAGATTTACTGCAGAAGAAAAAAACACAGAAATCACCAGCCGCCGTGGCGAAGTGGTTAGCGTCGCGGACTCCCGGCTGGGAGGTCGTGGGTTCGAATCCCATCAGTCATGTGGGTTTTTCTGCCCCGACCGGCTCCTACCCAGAGTTGAGTTTGCTGCGGATTCAGTTGGGAAGACTGGGACCACACAGTCGAGTTTCATCCACTTAATGGATGCGTCTCTGAGAGTGTTGCTCAAATTTCCTGACCAACACTGCAGGTGCCTGTATCTCTCGGGCCTGGTTGACGCCGGGATATATTATGAAAGGAAGCGTAGAGTACAGCCCTGTCATGTAGTCTCAGACCAAAATGGAAATCCGTAGCATCATCTTAATCATCCTCATTCTCATCGATCAGCATGAAAAAAAGAGTCTCAAATTCTGTGGCCCTTCATGCCCTGCTCTCATGGTGACCTCAATTTGGATGTCCTCTCAACGTCTATGGCCTTGGTTTGGTTCCGTCGGGGTCACCGGTATCGGCGAGTCCATGGGGGCTGTCGTTGGACGGACGTGGTGGCGCCCTCCGGAGGGAGAGCTCACTCACGCCGGCTCCGCGACTAAGCAATTATTGTCGTCAGTAGGGGGCTTAGTAGGTGGTGTCCTGCGTATGTTAGATCAGAACAGGCGCCACTGAACACCACCGAAGTGACTCGGCAGCAGTGCAGTGTCTCCTCCGGTGGGTTGCCTCTTGACGACTTGACATTGACTGCTCCTTGTGGATTGCCGGTGCCGGGGCTGCGGCGGGGCCGACCGGGCTGTGGCTGTGGACGGGGTGTCGGAATGAGCGGCGTGGGTGTACTGCCTCTGAGGTGGCGCAGAGGTTGGGACAGGGAAAAAAAACAAAAAAAAAAAACAACAAAAAAACCCACAGAAATCTTCTGAACATCCTAAAAGATAGTTTGTATCAGAAACAAAGCAGTTTGTCAACTATTCAAGACTCAGTTAAAATGATTTTTGACTGCCGAATTTCTGTTTCACCAATACAAACTATCTTCGAGGATGTTCAGAAGATTTACTATAGAAAGAACAAACAAACAAACAGAAATCTTCTGAACATCCTCAAAGATAGTTTGTATGAAAACAAAAACAGTTTATCAACTATTCAACACTTCTAGACATCGTTCATCAAAACAAACAAACAACAAAAGCAAACAAAAACCACAACAAAAACAACAAAAAAGGCACCAACGGCAAAACTCTGTATGCCACATGACCCAAACAAGAAGTACTCACTTTGGGCCAAGGAGAGACCATAACTGCCACGTTTGTTGCATCATGGAAAAAAATTTCAGATGATGGAAAAGGGGTCAAAGGTGAATAAATCCTGAATGTTGAAACTTGGCGACACGGGCTTTTGTCTGAACTTTGTTCACTGTATAAATATTTGCCATGTTGGTTTTGTTCATGCAGCGAGTTGGATGCTGAGACTAACATCATAAAGCCCACATAGGAATCTTTTACTTATCCTCCTGTCGACTGAAATGATGTACCATACATTATTTAGTAGGTCTTAACTGGTTTCAAACATTTCCATCGTGCAGGCGGAAGACTGTCCTGTGTACTGATGTTTACTTATGCTAAAAGATCGGTTCAAATGAGATGACATGGAAAGCCCGAGTCAAAACATCACTTATCCCTACCCCCACCCCGCCACCCCTATTCCCACTTCTCCGCCACCCACCACTCTTCAAACGTTTCCCCGAATTGTTAACCATGTCACACAAAAACTTGTTTCCTAGCATTACCATCCTCTCATCAATCTCTCTCTCTCTCTCTCTCTGTCTCTCTCTCATTCTCTCTGTCTCTGTCTCTGTCTCTCTCTCCTTCTATCTCTCTTCTTTTCTTTCCCCAAACGTTTGTCTTCCACGTAACTCCTTTCGTGCTTGGCAATTCCTTGATTGCGCTTCGGGAATCTGGAGACATTCATTTCTATGCGACAGGCTGTCTTTTCTGTCGCTCTCTCCATCAATCAGTAACGCTCTCTCTCTCTCGCTCTCTCTCTCTCTCTCTCTCTCTCTCTCTGGGGGATCGACTTCCGCTTGCGAAGTGAAAACAGCGTTTGTCAGTCGCTCTGACATCCAAGCATACTTTCTCAAGATCAAGGCCTTTAACAGTATTTCCTGTAGTACAGCCATCAAGATGCCAGCGGTTCCTTTATCCTTCCGCTCGGTTTGTGGTATTTTTATGTTTACTTTCGTTGCATTTATGTTTTGTCGATCGGCAAAGAAAGTCTCTTTGTTTTGTCGGACATTGAAGCTCCGAAGATGGCAAGACGGTGTCGCAGTAGATTTGATCCTGTCGTTTTTGTTCCACGGACTTTTACTCCAGCGCTGTGGGGACATTGAACTTAACCCAGGACCCAGAACAGGCAGTAAGGAGGAGAGTCTTAAGCAGACGCGACTGAGGAGTGCCAGAGGATCCTCGCCTGCAGCCAGTGCCTCGCCGTCCCGACCGCCTGTGGAACCTTCTATCGCAGATGTCATGTCGAGTCTTCAGATGCTGAACTGTAAGTTTGATGGAATGAAGGCCGACATGAGAGAGATGAAAGAGACGCTAAGTGATTTACGTGAGGATGTTTCTCTGTTAAAGCAGGAGATTACAGATCTCAAGTGTGATAATGAAAGGCTCAGAGAACAAAACGAAAGACTGACTGAAAGTGTGATGAAATTAGAGCAAAAGGCAGATGATCTCGAATGTCGTTCAAAAAGGAACAATGTCATTTTCCACGGTGTTCATCGAAGAGAGAATGAAACTCGACAAGAGTGTGAGGCTTTAATTCAGGACTTAATGACAGACAAACTGGATCTGACCGAAGACATACAATTTGACAGACTACACAGACTGAACAGAAAGGCAGACTCTCCGATTATCGGTTGTTGCACCTTCTATAAACATAAAGAAAAACTGCTAAACGCCAGAAGCAAATTACAAGGAACCAAAATATTCATAAGCGAGGACTTTTCTCAGCGGGTTAGGGAAATTCGAAAAAAGTTGGTGCCTCATCTAAAAGAAGCCAAAAGGAACAACAAAAGAGTGTCCATGGTCTACGATCATTTGATCATTGACGGACAAAAATTCTCTGTCGATCAGGATGGTAATCTCAAAAAGATGACCTAGGAAAATGGCCGGCCTGGTAAGGTAAGATATACGGGTGTAAATGAAAGTAATAAAAATATCCTTCACACTGACGATAGCGCAGTGGGAACAAGTAAAAGTCGGACACCGCCTACTCCTGAACACGAGATTGAAATACCACGTGCAGTTCGGGATGAGGTGGTCGACACATCCGTGCCCGCGCTACACACTGACAACAAAATTCAAAGCGTGTGTTTCTCTTATTTTCATGTGTCCCCGAATAAAGTACGTGATGATATTGAGGATGTCAGTGATGTTATTGGTCATGATATTTGGGATATCAGTGATATCATTGGTCATGAGGGTGGGGATGTTGGTGACGTCAATAGTCATGATGAGGGGGATGCCAGTGTTGTTGTTAGTCATGGTATGTGTGATGTCAGTCATGTTGTTGGTCATGATGGTGTTGATGTCAGTGATGTAATTAGTCATGATGGTTGTGATTTCAGTCATGTTGTTAGTTATGATGGTGGTAGCGTCATTAGTCATGATTGTGGTGATGTTATTGTTGAAAGCAATGTAGTCAATCATGTCAGTCATGTTATTGGTGACGACAGGAATAGGAATCATAATAGTGATTTTTCTTCTGATGTTAGTGACATTATTGATTATGACCATGATAATGCAAATGATGTGGATGATGACGTTTTCGACCACAAGCAAGGAAGTTTTCAAAATGAACGGTTAACTTTTTTGACTTATAACATTGAGGGACTGGCACGTATTTATGAACCTGATATGCGATCTTTTATTGGAAATTTTGACTTTGCTTTGCTGGTGGAAACTTTTTCTCAGACGTTTTCTTCACAGTGTTTTCCCCAACATAAAGCCTATGTTACACCGGCTGTCAGACTGACTGACTCTGTCACTGCCCGCCTCTCGGGCGGCGTTGTGCTATTAGTCAGAAAGGAACTAACTGCTTATATTGAATGTATAGAAATGGAATATGATAATGTAGTTATTTTGAAGTTATCTAAACGTTTATTTAATTCACACTCTGACATTATTTTATTGGGTGCATATCTCCCTCCGACTGACTCGGCATACTACAAAGATACGGAGATAACTAATGGTGTTGCACTAATTGAACAGTGTATTTTGGATGTTCTTGAACTGCTTGGCGATGTTCAATTTATTTTGTTTGGTGATTTTAATGCTAGGACTGGTACCGAATACCCTCATGATGACATTATCCCTGATGACTTTTTTGATAACTTTTCTGTGACCCATGTTAATTCAAGCTATCCTAGTCGACATTCTATGGATCATGTCGTGAACAGTTTTGGAAGGTATCTCATTAATGTCTGTGAACAGTTTAGTTTTTCAATACTAAATGGAACTGTAGTGGGTGATGCACATGGGAATTTTACATATGTGGCTTCATCTGGTTGTAGTGTTATTGATTATTTCTTGATGTCGAGCAGCCTTTTGTCCTTGTGTTCGTCGCTGAAAGTTCAGAGCAGAATTGAGTCTAAACATATGCCAGTAGTTTTGGAGTTGTTGACTACCGCTATTGCTGAGATTCCAGAAAGAGTTCAGCCTAAAGGTAAATCTTATTCTAAGTATGTTTGGAATGAAGATTTTAGTCAAGACTTTTATTTGTGTTTAGATTCTGATGAGGTTAAAAACCACATCAATGAAGCAATTGAACTCGTTGATTATGATATTAACGCCGCTTTGACAAAGTTTAATGAGGGTTTATATATAGCTGGACGGTGTATGAAGAAGACTGTAACAACAGGTAGGGACAAAAAGCAGGTTTGGTACGATCTGGAATGTAGACAAAGTAGATTATTTCTAAGGAGAAAGCTGAGAGTTTTTAATAGGACACACGATGACACGGATAGACTGGCATATTGTGAGAAAAGAAAACAATATAAGTACTTGTTAAGAGATAAAGCAGCTGGACACAGGGAGAGGGTGCTGTTGACGCTACAAGAAAAAATGAATGATCCGAAAGTTTTCTGGGCTACTGTGAAGTCTTATGTTTCAAAATCTTCCGCTTCAAATGAAATTACTAAAGAGGAGTGGTATAATCATTTCAACAATGTATTCAATTCACTGCCTGTTGATGGTAACGATATTGATTCCTTTGACATTGATGGCTATGGTAGTAATGATGATGTTGGTTTCCATGGTGGGGAACAGGTTGATGACGATATTATTGAAGCTTTAGAAGATGATAATATAGATATCCTTGAGCGAGACATAAATAATGATGAAGTTTTGGAAGCTATAACAGCACTAAAAAAGGGTAAGGCTTCGGGACCAGATGGTATAATTGGTGAATTTTTCAAAAACCCGTCAACACAAATAATACAATTTCTTGTTAAATACTTCAATTTTCTTTTCACGTCTGGTTCATACCCTGATGTATGGATGGAGTCTTTAATCCAACCATTACATAAAAAAGGTGATACTGCTGTCCCAGATAATTATAGAGGTATATCTTTGCTAAATATAAGTAGTAAAATTTATAGTTTTATTTTAAATAAAAGACTCTCAAACTGGGTAGAACAAAAAGAATTAATTCATGAAACCCAAGCCGGCTTTCGAAAACATTACAGTACTATTGATCAGATCTTTACTTTAACAGCGTTAGTTCAAAAGCAGTTAGTTAAACGCAAGAAATTGTATGTTGCTTTCATAGATTTTAAGAAGGCGTTCGATTCGGTGATAAGGGAAAGGCTTTGGATTGTTTTGAAGAAAAATAAGATCAGGGGTAAAATGTTCAATGCAATAAAGAGCATGTATAATGTTGTAAAAGCTAGGGTTAGAGTAGGAGGAGATGTTTCAGAAACATTTATGTGCCCTCTTGGCCTTAAACAAGGAGAAATATGTAGTCCTGTTTTGTTTTCTCTTTTTATTAATCATTTAGCTGAAGAAATTACACGAACAGGAAAGCATGGTGTTCAACTTAATCCCGATTTCATAGAAATTTTAATCCTCCTCTTTGCAGACGACGTTGTGCTAGTTTCAGATACTATAAACGGATTACAAACTCAACTAAATATCTTGTGGAATGTGTCCAAGCGATTAGGACTAATTGTGAACCTTGAGAAATCTAATATTGTTATATTTAGAAATGGTGGTTATGTTTCTATTCGTGAAAGGTGGAAATATGGAAATGAAACACTTTCGATAGTAAATATGTATAAATATTTAGGTATATTCCTTTCTACCCGTCTGTCATATACACATTCTCTTTTGGATTTGTCCAGTCGTGCAAAAAAAGGGGTAATTGCAATATTTCGTATTTTATGGTCAATTGGTAATTCGTCTCCTGCAGTATTTTTCAAACTGTTTGATGGCCAAATACAGCCCATGCTGACGTATGGGGCTGAGATATGGGGTATAAGAACAAATCTTCAGCCAATTGAATCTGTTCATCTTTTTTCTTTAAAAAGGTTTCTCAATATAAAAATACATTCTTCAAATATGCTAGCTTATGGTGAAACTGGACGATATCCACTTTTTGTAAATGTTTATGTTAAATGCCTGAAATATTGGTTACGCATTCTGAGAATGCCACTGAATAGGTTACCACTTAAAGCATATAGCATGTTACTAACTCTGCAGAATCAAGATAAAGAGACTTGGGTGTCCTCCATGCGGAATCTTTTATATCGTTATGGTTTTGGACACGTTTGGGAAAGCCAAGGTGTCGGAAACTGCAATTTGTTCATATCAACCTTCAAAAATAGATTAATAGAGTGTTATAAGCAGGAATGGCATTTTGACATAACAACAAGAGATAGATTCTCTTTTTATTGTTCATTCAATTCGGCGTTATCTATTAGTTTTCATCTAACTACAGTAAAACATGTTCCTGTGCGAAATGCTTTGACTAGATTAAGACTTGGTGTCTCATCATTGAGACCTCATCGTTTACGACATTGTCAAAATGTTTCAGGAGAAAATTTGAACTGCCCATTTTGTTTTGTTAGAGAAACGGAAATACACTTCATTTTAGTATGTCCGAAATATAAGGAACTAAGGGAACAGTATATTCCCGCTAAGTTCTATAAATACCCATCATGTTTTAGATTATCAATGCTTTTGGCAAACCAGAATAGTATCGTAATAAATAATCTAGCAACATTTATATTCAAATCATTGCAATTGAGACGGCTTTTCCTGATTTAAAAGAATTGCAAACCAGTTTCAATTCATCTGGTATTCCAGCATGTACTTTTGCTTTCCCATTGGTGAACATGTTCTGATAGTGTGTCTAATGTTCGACATGTTACACTATAATTGTTGTCATATTGTACTTGGAACTCAACTCCCATGATATGGGCTGCAGGCCTAATCATTAAATTTCGTATTCGTATTCGTATTCGTATT
>CM065719.1:53135701-53145198 GCA_033310375.1 Conus canariensis
TCTCCAAGTCTAAGTCCAACACTAACAGTGAAGAAGCGTCATCTATAGTGGTAACATCTTAAACTATGAAAGAGAAAGATCGATAGGTTTAGTCAATTACATAATTAATATGACTAGATTTATACTTTTATAATGTTTTTTTTTTATTCAGATTTAGTCAAGATGTAATCCAAAGTATTCTTTCCCTGAAAAATGCACACTACCTTTCAACAAAATATGTTATATTTTTCTCACAGTTACTGCACTCAAGATGAATTCAGATAATGACGACTGGTCAGACGTAGATGAGAGAATTCTCCTATCTCGTCCAGTACCCGATACTGAGGCACAGAATGTAGAAAAAAATCATAAATATTATAAATAAATAAATCAGAAAAAAGACAGAAAGATTTGATATACTGTGAAAATTTTAGAAGATGACTAAACCATTATTGAGTATAACATAGAAGTTGTCAACACAATTATACCACTACAGCATATCATTAAAAGGTACAGTGACACTAACTAACTAAATAGCTAACTAAATAACTAAGTAACTGACTAACTACCGTACTAACTACCTAACTACATGACTGACTAACTAACTCACTAATTCTTTCACATTTTATTTTTGTTTTCCTTTCGGTGTTTTTTTCTTCTGACGGAATTCGAACCTGCACTTTTGGATGGGAAGGCCTCTGAAGGCATGCCTTTTTCAGGCGGATGTCTTAGCCCCACTGCTAATAGACAACTATTCTACCTTGAGAAATTTATGCTTTATAAAGTTCTTCTCTGACCAGCGGCTAGTTCAAACATTCAGTTGTTTCCTACACAACTCTGTTCGTATGCCTGTTGGGAGTCTCCCGTCAGCTTTAGAATGTATGCTGAACTCAGCACTGCAAAAAATGATGCTACCGCCATTCGAAATTAAAGGAGGGAAGAACATGATCAATGTCCTCCGTGTCTGTGGCGAAGTTCAACAAATCACTTCTACCTGGAGCACAGATGTTGTGAAAGCAAATCCTCACCAGGACCCATCGTCACTTGTGTTGTAAAGTTGTGAAGTGGACTATGACTATGTGTGATTGACAGTCGAAGTATCATTTACAAATATATTTAATACCACGATGTGGGATCCATGTCACGATGAACGTTTGTAAAGGCCAATTGTACAACGTTGTTTCAACGTAAGTTTCGTGCGTGTGCCTCCCTCCCCCTCCATTTCTCCCCAACCTCCACCCCTACCCCTTTCCCCATCCCATTCCTCCACAGTCCGTTTTTGTGAATGGGCCCTAGTAGCCTAAACCACATTAACTATTCGCATGCGTATTCGTATTCGCACTCTCTCTCTCACTCTCTCTCTCTCTCTCTCTCCCTCTCTAAAAAGCTTCAAATTGAATACGTATATGAATTAATACCTACCTTCCGAAATAAATGCTTAATAAATAAAGAAATAGATAATAGATATAGATAAATAAATAAATGAATATATACATAAAAAGATAAATAAACAAATAAATGAGAAAAAAATACAGGAAGGTTTGATATACTGTGAAAATATCACAAGATGATTAAAACTTCATTGAGTATAACATAGGTGTTGTCACAACTATACCACTAGAGCAAAACATTAAAAACAATAGTGCCACTAACTAAGTAGCTAACTAAGTAACTAACTGACTAAATACATTACCTACTACCTACCGAGCTAACTAACTAAATAACTAATTCTTTCACATTTTGCTTTTTCACATTTTGTTTTCATTTCATTTTCTTTTCTGCCAGAATTCAAACCTGCAACATTCGAATGGGTGGGAGTCCGAAGGACGTGCCTTTTTCAGACGGACGTCAAGAAGCCAAGAGTAGGCATGGCAGCCTTTTCATCTCCATCTGCTTTATTTTGGCCAACTCGGCCCAGTTTGTTCTATGGTGCTGATACTGATAGTGAGAAAATTGTTTATACTGATAAACATGTAGCTGACAATGATCATCGTTTGCCTTCCTCTATTCCCCAGTCATTCTAACACACTCAAAACAATCAATGGCAAATCAACATCAAACTGTGTGGCGCCAACACACAGTTAGTGATAGTGCGCGGTGACTCTAAGAAAAAGTGGGTAGCAGAAACGGATTTCCCTATGACTGTCAGTGTAAAAAATACCGAAGGCTATGAACAGAAAACAATACAACTGAACGTGATTCAAAATCGATGGATTTACCCGACACACAGCACAAAACTAATGTGAGTGTGAGAACATCAAGCACATATGGCATAGACAGCGCCAGCCTCAATACAGAAGCAAATGTGCAGCAGCACACTCAATCTTGTCAACAAAACATTCACACACAAATAATGGAAACTATTGAGGAAAGCGGGAAGAACTTGCTCAATGTCCTTCGTGTTTGTGGCGAAGTTCAACAAATCAATTCTACCTGGAGCACAGATGTTGTGAAAGGAAATCCTCACCAGGACCAATCGTGATTGTTGTGTTGTAAAGTTGTGAAGTGGACTATTACTATGTGTGATTGACAGTCCAAGTATCATTTACAAATATATTTAATACCACGATGTGGGATCCATGTCACGATGAACGTTTGTAAAGGCCAATTGTACAACGTTGTTTCAACATAAGTTTCGTGCGTGTGCCTCCCTCCCCCCTCCATTTCTCCCGAACCTCCACCCTACCCGGTTCCCCCATCCCATTCCTCCACAGTCCGTTTTTGTGAATGGGCCCTAGTAGCCTAAACCACATTAAACTATTCGCATTTCGTATTCGTCTTCGTCTCTCCTCTCTCTTCTCTCTCTCTCTCTCTCTCTCTCTTCTAAAAAGCTTTAAATTGAATACGTATATGAAATTAATACCTACCTTCCGAAAAAAATGCGTTAATAAATAAAGAAATACATAATAGATATAGATAAATAAATAAATGAATATATACATAAGAAGAGAAATAACTAGATAAATAAATGAAAAAATCAAGAGCAAAAAGACAGGCAGATTTGATATACTGCAAAAGTATCACAAGATGATTAACACTACATTGAGTATAACATAGGTGTTGTCACAATGTACCACTGAAGCAAATCATTAAAAAGAACAGTGTCACTAACTAACTAATTAAATAGCTACCTAAGTAACTAACAGACTAACTACATTACCAACTACCTACCTAGCTAACTAACTAACTAACTTAATTCTTTCACATTTTGTTTTTTTTCCACATTTTGTTTTCTGCCGCAATTCGAACCTGCAACATTCGAATGGGTGGGCGTCTGAAGGCGTGCCTTTTTCAGACGGATGTCTTAGCCCCACTGCTAACAGACATCCTATTCTAACCTTGAGAAAATTATGCCTTATGAAGTTCACTTTTGTTTCTCTCCGACCAGCAGCTAGTTCAAACATTCAGTTGTTTGCTACACAAGTCTGTTCGTATGCCTGTTGGGAGTCTCCCGTCAACTTTAGAAAGTATGCTGAACTCAGCACTGCAGAACATGATGCTACGCTATTCGAAATTAAAGGCAACGGAAAACACATTGTCGTTGTCCCCGAGTTCAATACTATAACCGATTATTCCATGTCACGTTACTACACATCTGCTGTGATTGCAAATGCCCATTCAGGTAAACAGGGTTTTTGAAACACTCAACAAGCCTAGGTAGGCAAGGCAGCCTTTTCATCTCCATCTGCTTTATTTTGGCCAACTCGGCCCAGTTTGTTCTATGGTGCTGATGCTGATAGTGAGAAAATTGTTTATACTGATAAACATGTAGCTGACAATGATCATCTTTGCCTTCCTCTATTCCCCAGTCATTCTAACACACTCAAAACAATCAAGGCAAATCAACATCAAACTGTGTGGCGCCAACACACAGTTAGTGATAGTGCGCGGTGACTCTAAGAAAAAGTGGGTAGCAGAAACGGATTTCCCTATGACTGTCAGTGTAAAAAATACCGAAGGCTATGAACAGAAAACAATACAACTGAACGTGATTCAAAATCGATGGATTTACCCGACACACAGCACAAAACTAATGTGAGTGTGAGAACATCAAGCACATATGGCATAGACAGCGCCAGCCTCAATACAGAAGCAAATGTGCAGCAGCACACTCAATCTTGTCAACAAAACATTCACACACAAATAATGGAAACTATTGAGGAAAGCGGGAAGAACTTGCTCAATGTCCTTCGTGTTTGTGGCGAAGTTCAACAAATCAATTCTACCTGGAGCACAGATGTTGTGAAAGGAAATCCTCACCAGGACCAATCGTGATGTTGTGTTGTAAAGTTGTGAAGTGGACTATTACTATGTGTGATTGACAGTCCAAGTATCATTTACAAATATATTTAATACCACGATGTGGGATCCATGTCACGATGAACGTTTGTAAGGCCAATTGTACAACGTTGTTTCAACATAAGTTTCGTGCGTGTGCCTCCCTCCCCCCTCCATTTCTCCCGAACCTCCACCCTACCCGGTTCCCCCATCCCATTCCTCCACAGTCCGTTTTTGTGAATGGGCCCTAGTAGCCTAAACCACATTAAACTATTCGCATTCGTATTCGTATTCGCTCTCTCTCTCTCTCTTTCTCTCTCTCTCTCTCTCTCTCTCTCTCTCTCTCTCTCTCTTAAAAAGCTTTAAATTGAATACGTATATGAATTAATACCTACCTTCCGAAAAAAATGCGTTAATAAATAAAGAAATACATAATAGATATAGATAAATAAATAAATGAATATATACATAAGAAGAGAAATAACTAGATAAATAAATGAAAAAATAAATGAGCAAAAAGACAGGCAGATTTGATATACTGCAAAAGTATCACAAGATGATTAACACTCATTGAGTATAAATAGGTGTTGTCACAACTGTACCACTGAAAGCAAATCATTAAAAAAAGTGTCACTAACTAACTAATTAAATAGCTACCTAAGTAACTAACAGACTAACTACATTACCAACTACCTACCTAGCTAACTAACTAACTAACTAATTCTTTCACATTTTGTTTTTTTTCCACATTTTGTTTTCTGCCGCAATTCGAACCTGCAACATTCGAATGGGTGGGCGTCTGAAGGCGTGCCTTTTTCAGACGGATGTCTTAGCCCCACTGCTAACAGACATCCTATTCTACCTTGAGAAAATTATGCCTTATGAAGTTCACTTTTGTTTCTCTCCGACCAGCAGCTAGTTCAAACATTCAGTTGTTTGCTACACAAGTCTGTTCGTATGCCTGTTGGGAGTCTCCCGTCAACTTTAGAAAGTATGCTGAACTCAGCACTGCAGAACATGATGCTATCGCTATTCGAAATTAAAGGCAAAGGAAAACACATTGTCGTTGTCCCGAGCTTCAATACTATAACCGATTATTCCATGTCACGTTACTACCACAGCATCCCTGCTGTGTATTGCAGAAAGTGCCCCTTTCAGGTAAACAGGGATACTAATGTGAAACACAGAACAAGCCTAGGGTAGGCAAGGCAGCCTTTTCATCTCCATCTGCTTTATTTTGGCCAACTCGGCCCAGTTTGTTCTATGGTGCTGATGCTGATAGTGAGAAAATTGTTTATACTGATAAACATGTAGCTGACAATGATCATCATTTGCCTTCCTCTATTCCCCAGTCATTCTAACACACTCAAAACAATCAAAGGCAAATCAACATCAAACTGTGTGGCACCAACACACAGTTAGTGATAATGCGCGGTGACTCTAAGAAAAAGTGGGTAGCAGAAACGGATTTCCCTATGACTGTCAGTGTAAAAAATACCGAAGGCTATGAACAGAAAACAATACAACTGAACGTGATTCAAAATCGATGGATTTACCCGACACACAGCACAAAACTAATGTGAGTGTGAGAACATCAAGCACATATGGCATAGACAGCGCCAGCCTCAATACAGAAGCAAATGTGCAGCAGCACACTCAATCTTGTCAACAAAACATTCACACACAAATAATGGAAACTATTGAGGAAAGCGGGAAGAACTTGCTCAATGTCCTTCGTGTTTGTGGCGAAGTTCAACAAATCAATTCTACCTGGAGCACAGATGTTGTGAAAGGAAATCCTCACCAGGACCAATCGTGATTGTTGTGTTGTAAAGTTGTGAAGTGGACTATTACTATGTGTGATTGACAGTCCAAGTATCATTTACAAATATATTTAATACCACGATGTGGGATCCATGTCACGATGAACGTTTGTAAAGGCCAATTGTACAACGTTGTTTCAACATAAGTTTCGTGCGTGTGCCTCCCTCCCCCCTCCATTTCTCCCGAACCTACACCCTACCCGGTTCCCCCATCCCATTCCTCCACAGTCCGTTTTTGTGAATGGGCCCTAGTAGCCTAAACCACATTAAACTATTCGCATTCGTATTCGTATTCTCTCTCTCTCCTCTCTCTCTCTCTCTCTCTCTCTCTCTCTCTCTCTCTCTAAAAAGCTTTAAATTGAATACGTATATGAATTAATACCTACCTTCCGAAAAAAATGCGTTAATAAATAAAGAAATACATAATAGATATAGATAAATAAATAAATGAATATATATAAAGAAGAGAAATAAATCGATAAATAAATGAAAAAAATCAAAGAGCAAAAAGACAGGCAGATTTGATATACTGCAAAAGTATCACAAGATGATTAACACTACATTGAGTATAACATAGGTGTTGTCACAACTGTACTACTGAAGCAAATCATTAAAAAGAACAGTGTCACTAACTAACTAATTAAATAGCTACCTAAGTAACTAACAGACTAACTACATTACCAACTACCTACCTAGCTAACTAACTAACTAATTCCTTCACATTTTGGTTTTTTTTTCACATTTTGTTTTTTTTGTCCACATTTTGTTTTCTGCCGCAATTCGAACCTGCAACATTCGAATGGGTGGGCGTCTGAAGGCGTGCCTTTTTCAGACGGATGTCTTAGCCCCACTGCTAACAGACATCCTATTCTACCTTGAGAAAATTATGCCTTATGAAGTTCACTTTTGTTTCTCTCCGACCAGCAGCTAGTTCAAACATTCAGTTGTTTGCTACACAAGTCTGTTCGTATGCCTGTTGGGAGTCTCCCGTCAACTTTAGAAAGTATGCTGAACTCAGCACTGCAGAACATGATGCTATCGCTATTCGAAATTAAAGGCAAAGGAAAACACATTGTCGTTGTCCCGAGCTTCAATACTATAACCGATTATTCTATGTCACGTTACTACCACAGCATCCCTGCTGTGTATTGCAGAAAGTGCCCCTTTCAGGTAAACAGGGATACTAATGTGAAACACAGAACAAGCCTAGGGTAGGCAAGGCAGCCTTTTCATCTCCATCTGCTTTATTTTGGCCAACTCGGCCCAGTTTGTTCTATGGTGCTGATGCTGATAGTGAGAAAATTGTTTATACTGATAAACATGTAGCTGACAATCATCATCATTTGCCTTCCTCTATTCCCCAGTCATTCTAACACACTCAAAACAATCAAAGGCAAATCAACATCAAACTGTGTGGCGCCAACACACAGTTAGTGATAATGCGCGGTGACTCTAAGAAAAAGTGGGTAGCAGAAACGGATTTCCCTATGACTGTCAGTGTAAAAAATACCGAAGGCTATGAACAGAAAACAATACAACTGAACGTGATTCAAAATCGATGGATTTACCCGACACACAGCACAAAACTAATGTGAGTGTGAGAGCATCAAGCACATATGGCATAGACAGCGCCAGCCTCAATACAGAAGCAAATGTGCAGCAGCACACTCAATCTTGTCAACAAAACATTCACACACAAATAATGGAAACTATTGAGGAAAGCGGGAAGAACTTGCTCAATGTCCTTCGTGTTTGTGGCGAAGTTCAACAAATCAATTCTACCTGGAGCACAGATGTTGTGAAAGGAAATCCTCACCAGGACCAATCGTGATTGTTGTGTTGTAAAGTTGTGAAGTGGACTATTACTATGTGTGATTGACAGTCCAAGTATCATTTACAAATATATTTAATACCACGATGTGGGATCCATGTCACGATGAACGTTTGTAAAGGCCAATTGTACAACGTTGTTTCAACATAAGTTTCGTGCGTGTGCCTCCCTCCCCCCTCCATTTCTCCCGAACCTACACCCTACCCGGTTCCCCCATCCCATTCCTCCACAGTCCGTTTTTGTGAATGGGCCCTAGTAGCCTAAACCACATTAAACTATTCGCATTCGTATTCGTATTCGCTCTCTCTCTCTCTCTCTCTCTCTCTCTCTCTCTCTCTCTCTCTCTCTCTCTTAAAAAGCTTTAAATTGAATACGTATATGAATTAATACCTACCTTCCGAAAAAAATGCGTTAATAAATAAAGAAATACATAATAGATATAGATAAATAAATAAATGAATTATACATAAGAAGAGAAATAACTAGATAAATAAATGAAAAAAATCAAAGAGCAAAAAGACAGGCAGATTTGATATACTGCAAAAGTATCACAAGATGATTAACACTACATTGAGTATAACATAGGTGTTGTCACAACTGTACCACTGAAGCAAATCATTAAAAAGAACAGTGTCACTAACTAACTAATTAAATAGCTACCTAAGTAACTAACAGACTAACTACATTACCAACTACCTACTAGCTAACTAACTAATTCCTTCACATTTTGGTTTTTTTTTTCACATTTTGTTTTATTTTTCCACATTTTGTTTTCTGCCGCAATTCGAACCTGCAACATTCGAATGGGTGGGCGTCTGAAGGCGTGCCTTTTTCAGACGGATGTCTTAGCCCCACTGCTAACAGACATCCTATTCTACCTTGAGAAAATTATGCCTTATGAAGTTCACTTTTGTTTCTCTCCGACCAGCAGCTAGTTCAAACATTCAGTTGTTTGCTACACAAGTCTGTTCGTATGCCTGTTGGGAGTCTCCCGTCAACTTTAGAAAGTATGCTGAACTCAGCACTGCAGAACATGATGCTATCGCTATTCGAAATTAAAGGCAAAGGAAAACACATTGTCGTTGTCCCGAGCTTCCATACTATAACCGATTATTCTATGTCACGTTACTACCACAGCATCCCTGCTGTGTATTGCAGAAAGTGCCCTTTTCAGGTAAACAGGGATACTAATGTGAAACACAGAACAAGCCTAGGGTAGGCAAGGCAGCCTTTTCATCTCCATCTGCTTTATTTTGGCCAACTCGGCCCAGTTTGTTCTATGGTGCTGATGCTGATAGTGAGAAAATTGTTTATACTGATAAACATGTAGCTGACAATCATCATCATTTGCCTTCCTCTATTCCCCAGTCATTCTAACACACTCAAAACAATCAAAGGCAAATCAACATCAAACTGTGTGGCGCCAACACACAGTTAGTGATAATGCGCGGTGACTCTAAGAAAAAGTGGGTAGCAGAAACGGATTTCCCTATGACTGTCAGTGTAAAAAAATAACCGAAGGCTATGAACAGAAAACAATACAAAACGTGAATTCAAAATCGAATGGATTTACCCGACACACAGCA
>CM065719.1:53145298-53157798 GCA_033310375.1 Conus canariensis
AGGGTCGATCCCTAAATATGAGAAAAATTGTTTATACCGGATAAACAGTAGCACAGACATCATCCATCATTTGCCTTCCTCATTCCCCAGCATTCTAACACACACTCAAAACAATCAAAGGCAAATCAACATCAAACTGTGTGGCGCCAACACACAGTTAGTGATAATGCGCGTGTGACCTCTAAGAAAAAGTGGGTAGCAGAAACGGATTTCCCCTATGACTGTTCCAGTGTAAAAAATACCGAAGGCTATGAACAGAAAAACAATACAACTGAAACGTGATTCAAAATCGATGGATTTAACCCGACACACAGCACAAAACTAATGTGAGTGTGAGAGCATCAAGCACATAATGGCATAGACAAGCGCCAGCCTCAATACAGAACAAAATGTGCAGCAGCACACTCAATCTTGTCAACAAAACATTCACACACAAAATAATGGAAACTAATTGAGGAAAGCGGAAGAACTTGCTCAATGTCCTTCGTGTTTGTGGCGAAGTTCAACAAATCAATTCTACCTGGAGCAACAGATGTTGTGAAAAGGAAATCCCACCAGGACCAATCGTGATTGTTGTGTTTGTAAAGTTGTGAATGGACTATTACTATGTGTGATTGACAGTCCAAGTATCATTTACAAATATATTTAAATACCACGATGTGGGATCCATGTCACGATGAACGTTTGTAAAGGCCAATTGGTACAACGTTGTTTTCAACATAAGTTTCGTTGCGTGTGCCTCCCTCCCCCCCTCCCATTTCTCCCGAACCTTCCACCCTACCCGGTTCCCCCATCCCATTCCTCCACAGTCCGTTTTTTGTGAATGGGCCCTAGTAGCCTAAAACCACATTAAACTATTCGCATTCGATTCGTAATTCGCTCTCTCACTCCTCTCTCGCTCTCCTCTCGTCTCTCTCTCTCTCTCTCCTCTCTCTCTCTAAAAAAAGCTTTAAATTGAATACGTATAATGAATTAATACCTACCTTCCGAAAAAAAATGCGTTTAAATAAATAAAGAAATACATAATAGATATAGATAAATAAATAAATGAATATATACATAAGAAGGAAATAAATAGATAAATAAATGAAAAAAATCAAAGAGCAAAAAAGACAGGCAATTTGATATACTGCAAAAGTATCACAAGATGATTAACACTTACATTGAGTATAATATAGGTGTTGTCCACAACTGTACCACTAGAAGCAAATCATTAAAAAGAACAGTGTTCACTAACTAACTAATTAAATAGCTACCTAAGTAATTAACAGACTAACTACATTACCAACTACCTACCTAGCTAACTAACTAACTAACTAATTCTTTCACATTTTTTTTTTTTTTTTTTCCACATTTTGTTTTCTGCCGCAATTCGAACCTGCAACATTCGAATGGGTGGGCGTCTGAAGGCGTGCCTTTTTCAGACGGATGTCTTAGCCCCACTGCTAACAGACATCCTATTCTACCTTGAGAAAATTATGCCTTATGAAGTTCACTTTTGTTTCTCTCCGACCAGCAGCTAGTTCAAACATTCAGTTGTTTGCTACACAAGTCTGTTCGTATGCCTGTTGGGAGTCTCCCGTCAACTTTAGAAAGTATGCTGAACTCAGCACTGCAGAACATGATGCTATCGCTATTCGAAATTAAAGGCAAAGGAAAACACATTGTCGTTGTCCCGAGCTTCAATACTATAACCGATTATTCCATGTCACGTTACTACCACAGCATCCCTGCTGTGTATTGCAGAAAGTGCCCCTTTCAGGTAAACAGGGATACTAATGTGAAACACAGAACAAGCCTAGGGTAGGCAAGGCAGCCTTTCATCTCCATCTGCTTTATTTTGGCCAACTCGGCCCAGTTTGTTCTATGGTGCTGATGCTGATAGTGAGAAAATTGTTTATACTGATAAACATGTAGCTGACAATCATCATCATTTGCCTTCCTCTATTCCCCAGTCATTCTAACACACTCA
This sequence comes from Conus canariensis, assembly GCA_033310375.1. Lineage (NCBI taxonomy): Eukaryota > Metazoa > Mollusca > Gastropoda > Neogastropoda > Conidae > Conus > Conus canariensis. The sequence continues at coordinate 53,147,271 of CM065719.1, forward strand.
AAACAATCAAAGGCAAATCAACATCAAACTGTGTGGCGCCAACACACAGTTAGTGATAATGCGCGGTGACTCTAAGAAAAAGTGGGTAGCAGAAACGGATTTCCCTATGACTGTCAGTGTAAAAAATACCGAAGGCTATGAACAGAAAACAATACAACTGAACGTGAATTCAAAATCGATGGATTTACCCGACACACAGCACAAAACTAATGTGAGTGTGAGAGCATCAAGCACATATGGCATAGACAGCGCCAGCCTCAATACAGAAGCAAATGTGCAGCAGCACACTCAATCTTGTCAACAAAACATTCACACACAAATAATGGAAACTATTGAGGAAAGCGGGAAGAACTTGCTCAATGTCCTTCGTGTTTGTGGCGAAGTTCAACAAATCAATTCTACCTGGAGCACAGATGTTGTGAAAGGAAATCCTCACCAGGACCAATCGTGATTGTTGTGTTGTAAAGTTGTGAAGTGGACTATTACTATGTGTGATTGACAGTCCAAGTATCATTTACAAATATATTTAATACCACGATGTGGGATCCATGTCACGATGAACGTTTGTAAAGGCCAATTGTACAACGTTGTTTCAACATAAGTTTCGTGCGTGTGCCTCCCTCCCCCCTCCATTTCTCCCGAACCTCCACCCTACCCGGTTCCCCCATCCCATTCCTCCACAGTCCGTTTTTGTGAATGGGCCCTAGTAGCCTAAACCACATTAAACTATTCGCATTCGTATTCGTATTTCGCTCTTCTCTCTCTCCTCTCTCTCTCTCTCTCTCTTCCTCTCTCTCTCTCTCTAAAAAGCTTTAAATTGAATACGTATATGAATTAATACCTACCTTCCGAAAAAAATGCGTTAATAAATAAAGAAATACATAATAGATATAGATAAATAAATAAATGAATATATACATAAGAAGAGAAATAAATAGATAAATAAATGAAAAAAATCAAGAGCAAAAAGACAGGCAGATTTGATATACTGCAAAAGTATCACAAGATGATTAACACTACATTGAGTATAACATAGGTGTTGTCACAACTGTACCACTGAAGCAAATCATTAAAAAGAACAGTGTCACTAACTAACTAATTAAATAGCTACCTAAGTAACTAACAGACTAACTACATTACCAACTACCTACCTAGCTAACTACTAACTAACTAACTAATTCTTTCACATTTTGTTTTTTTTTTTTTTTTTTTCCACATTTTGTTTTCTGCCGCAATTCGAACCTGCAACATTCGAATGGGTGGGCGTCTGAAGGCGTGCCTTTTTCAGACGGATGTCTTAGCCCCACTGCTAACAGACATCCTATTCTACCTTGAGAAAATTATGCCTTATGAAGTTCACTTTTGTTTCTCTCCGACCAGCAGCTAGTTCAAACATTCAGTTGTTTGCTACACAAGTCTGTTCGTATGCCTGTTGGGAGTCTCCGTCAACTTTAGAAAGTATGCTGAACTCAGCACTGCAGAACATGATGCTATCGCTATTCGAAATTAAAGGCAAAGGAAAACACATTGTCGTTGTCCCGAGCTTCAATACTATAACCGATTATTCATGTCACGTTACTACCACAGCATCCCTGCTGTGTATTGCAGAAAGTGCCCTTTCAGGTAAACAGGGATACTAATGTGAAACACAGAACAAGCCTAGGGTAGGCAAGGCAGCCTTTTCATCTCCATCTGCTTTATTTTGGCCAACTCGGCCCAGTTTGTTCTATGGTGCTGATGCTGATAGTGAGAAAATTGTTTATACTGATAAACATGTAGCTGACAATCATCATCATTTGCCTTCCTCTATTCCCCAGTCATTCTAACACACTCAAAACAATCAAAGGCAAATCAACATCAAACTGTGTGGCGCCAACACACAGTTAGTGATAATGCGCGGTGACTCTAAGAAAAAGTGGGTAGCAGAAACGGATTTCCCTATGACTGTCAGTGTAAAAAATACCGAAGGCTATGAACAGAAAACAATACAACTGAACGTGATTCAAAATCGATGGATTTACCCGACACACAGCACAAAACTAATGTGAGTGTGAGAGCATCAAGCACATATGGCATAGACAGCGCCAGCCTCAATACAGAAGCAAATGTGCAGCAGCACACTCAATCTTGTCAACAAAACATTCACACACAAATAATGGAAACTATTGAGGAAAGCGGGAAGAACTTGCTCAATGTCCTTCGTGTTTGTGGCGAAGTTCAACAAATCAATTCTACCTGGAGCACAGATGTTGTGAAAGGAAATCCTCACCAGGACCAATCGTGATTGTTGTGTTGTAAAGTTGTGAAGTGGACTATTACTATGTGTGATTGACAGTCCAAGTATCATTTACAAATATATTTAATACCACGATGTGGGATCCATGTCACGATGAACGTTTGTAAAGGCCAATTGTACAACGTTGTTTCAACATAAGTTTCGTGCGTGTGCCTCCCTCCCCCCTCCATTTCTCCCGAACCTCCACCCTACCCGGTTCCCCCATCCCATTCCTCCACAGTCCGTTTTTGTGAATGGGCCCTAGTAGCCTAAACCACATTAAACTATTCGCATTCGTATTCGTATTCGCTCTCTCTCTCTCCTCTCCTCTCTCTCTCTCTCTCTCTCTCTCTCTCTCTCTCTCCTCTAAAAAGCTTTAAATTGAATACGTATATGAATTAATACCTACCTTCCGAAAAAAATGCGTTAATAAATAAAGAAATACATAATAGATATAGATAAACAAATAAATGAATATATACATAAGAAGAGAAATAAATAGATAAATAAATGAAAAAATCAAAGAGCAAAAAGACAGGCAGATTTGATATACTGCAAAAGTATCACAAGATGATTAACACTCATTGAGTATAATAAGGTGTTGTCACAACTGTACCACTAAAGCAAATCATTAAAAAGAACAGTGTCACTAACTAACTAATTAAATAGCTACCTAAGTAACTAACAGACTAACTACATTACCAACTACCTACCTAGCTAACTACTAACTAACTAACTAATTCTTTCACATTTTGTTTTATTTTTTTTTTTTCCACATTTTGTTTTCTGCCGCAATTCGAACCTGCAACATTCGAATGGGTGGGCGTCTGAAGGCGTGCCTTTTTCAGACGGATGTCTTAGCCCCACTGCTAACAGACATCCTATTCTACCTTGAGAAAATTATGCCTTATGAAGTTCACTTTTGTTTCTCTCCGACCAGCAGCTAGTTCAAACATTCAGTTGTTTGCTACACAAGTCTGTTCGTATGCCTGTTGGGAGTCTCCCGTCAACTTTAGAAAGTATGCTGAACTCAGCACTGCAGAACATGATGCTATCGCTATTCGAAATTAAAGGCAAAGGAAAACACATTGTCGTTGTCCCGAGCTTCAATACTATAACCGATTATTCATGTCACGTTACTACCACAGCATCCCTGCTGTGTATTGCAGAAAGTGCCCCTTTCAGGTAAACAGGGATACTAATGTGAAACACAGAACAAGCCTAGGGTAGGCAAGGCAGCCTTTTCATCTCCATCTGCTTTATTTTGGCCAACTCGGCCCAGTTTGTTCTATGGTGCTGATGCTGATAGTGAGAAAATTGTTTATACTGATAAACATGTAGCTGACAATCATCATCATTTGCCTTCCTCTATTCCCCAGTCATTCTAACACACTCAAAACAATCAATGGCAAATCAACATCAAACTGTGTGGCGCCAACACACAGTTAGTGATATGCGCGGTGACTCTAAGAAAAAGTGGGTAGCAGAAACGGATTTCCCTATGACTGTCAGTGTAAAAAATACCGAAGGCTATGAACAGAAAACAATACAACTGAACGTGATTCAAAATCGATGGATTTACCCGACACACAGCACAAAACTAATGTGAGTGTGAGAGCATCAAGCACATATGGCATAGACAGCGCCAGCCTCAATACAGAAGCAAATGTGCAGCAGCACACTCAATCTTGTCAACAAAACATTCACACACAAATAATGGAAACTATTGAGGAAAGCGGGAAGAACTTGCTCAATGTCCTTCGTGTTTGTGGCGAAGTTCAACAAATCAATTCTACCTGGAGCACAGATGTTGTGAAAGGAAATCCTCACCAGGACCAATCGTGATTGTTGTGTTGTAAAGTTGTGAAGTGGACTATTACTATGTGTGATTGACAGTCCAAGTATCATTTACAAATATATTTAATACCACGATGTGGGATCCATGTCACGATGAACGTTTGTAAAGGCCAATTGTACAACGTTGTTTCAACATAAGTTTCGTGCGTGTGCCTCCCTCCCCCCTCCATTTCTCCCGAACCTCCACCCTACCCGGTTCCCCCATCCCATTCCTCCACAGTCCGTTTTTGTCAATGGGCCCTAGTAGCCTAAACCACATTAAACTATTCGCATTCGTATTCGTATTCGCTCTCTCTCTCTCTCTCCTCTCTCCTCTCTTCTCTCTCTCTCTAAAAAGCTTTAAATTGAATACGTATATGAATTAATACCTACCTTCCGAAAAAAATGCGTTAATAAATAAAGAAATACATAATAGATATAGATAAATAAATAAATGAATATATACATAAGAAGAGAAATAAATAGATAAATAAATGAAAAAATCAAATGAGCAAAAAGACAGGCAGATTTGATATACTGCAAAAGTATCACAAGATGATTAACACTTCATTGAGTATAACATAGGTGTTGTCACAACTGTACCACTAAAGCAAATCATTAAAAAAAGTGTCACTAACTAACTAATTAAATAGCTACCTAAGTAACTAACAGACTAACTACATTACCAACTACCTACCTAGCTAACTAACTAACTAACTAATTCTTTTCACATTTTGTTTTTTTTTCCACATTTTGTTTTCTGCCGAATTCGAACCTGCAACATTCGAATGGGGGGCGTCTGAAGGCGTGCCTTTTTCAGACGGATGTCTTAGCCCCACTGCTAACAGACATCCTATTCTACTTGAGAAAATTATGCCTTATGAAGTTCACTTTTGTTTCTCTCCGACCAGCAGCTAGTTCAAACATTCAGTTGTTTCCTACACAAGTCTGTTCGTATGCCTGTTGGGAGTCTCCCGTCAACTTTAGAAAGTATGCTGAACTCAGCACTGCAGAACATGATGCTATCGCTATTCGAAATTAAAGGCAAAGGAAAGACACATTGTCGTTGTCCCGAGCTTCAATACTATAACCGATTATTCTATGTCACGTTACTACCACAGCATCCCTGCTGTGTATTGCAGAAAGTGCCCCTTTCAGGTAAACAGGGATACTAATGTGAAACACAGAACAAGCCTAGGGTAGGCAAGGCAGCCTTTTCATCTCCATCTGCTTTATTTTGGCCAACTCGGCCCAGTTTGTTCTATGGTGCTGATGCTGATAGTGAGAAAATTGTTTATACTGATAAACATGTAGCTGACAATCATCATCATTTGCCTTCCTCTATTCCCCAGTCATTCTAACACACTCAAAACAATCAATGGCAAATCAACATCAAACTGTGTGGCGCCAACACACAGTTAGTGATAGTGCGCGGTGACTCTAAGAAAAAGTGGGTAGCAGAAACGGATTTCCCTATGACTGTCAGTGTAAAAAATACCGAAGGCTATGAACAGAAAACAATACAACTGAACGTGATTCAAAATCGATGGATTTACCCGACACACAGCACAAAACTAATGTGAGTGTGAGAGCATCAAGCACATATGGCATAGACAGGCCAGCCTCAATACAGAAGCAAATGTGCAGCAGCACACTCAATCTTGTCAACAAAACATTCACACACAAATAATGGAAACTATTGAGGAAAGCGGGAAGAACTTGCTCAATGTCCTTCGTGTTTGTGGCGAAGTTCAACAAATCAATTCTACCTGGAGCACAGATGTTGTGAAAGGAAATCCTCACCAGGACCAATCGTGATTGTTGTGTTGTAAAGTTGTGAAGTGGATATTACTATGTGTGATTGACAGTCCAAGTATCATTTACAAATATATTTAATACCACGATGTGGGATCCATGTCACGATGAACGTTTGTAAAGGCCAATTGTACAACGTTGTTTCAACATAAGTTTCGTGCGTGTGCCTCCCTCCCCCCTCCATTTCTCCCGAACCTCCACCCTACCCGGTTCCCCCATCCCATTCCTCCACAGTCCGTTTTTGTCAATGGGCCCTAGTAGCCTAAACCACATTAAACTATTCGCATTCGTATCTCGTATTCGCTCTCTCCTCTCTCTCTCTCTCTCTCTCTCTAAAAAGCTTTAAATTGAATACGTATATGAATTAATACCTACCTTCCGAAAAAAATGCGTTAATAAATAAAGAAATACATAATAGATATAATAAAAAATAAATGAATATATACATAAGAAGAGAAATAAATAGATAAATAAATGAAAAAAATCAATGAGCAAAAAGACAGGCAGATTTGATATACTGCAAAAGTATCACAAGATGATTAACACTACATTGAGTATAACATAGGTGTTGTCACAACTGTACCACTAAAGCACAATCATTAAAAAGAAAGTGTCACTAACTAACTAATTAAATAGCTACCTAAGTAACTAACAGACTAACTACATTACCAACTACCTACTACTACTAACTAACTAACTAAACTAACTAATTCTTTCACATTTTTTTTTTTCACATTTTGTTTTTTTTCCACATTTTGTTTTCTGCCGGAATTCGAACCTGCAACATTCGAATGGGTGGGCGTCTGAAGGCGTGCCTTTTTCAGACGGATGTCTTAGCCCCACTGCTAACAGACATCCTATTCTACCTTGAGAAAATTATGCCTTATGAAGTTCACTTTGTTTTCTCTCCGACCAGCAGCTAGTTCAAACATTCAGTTGTTTCGTACACAAGTCTGTTCGTATGCCTGTTGGGAGTCTCCCGTCAACTTTAGAAAGTATGCTGAACTCAGCACTGCAGAACATGATGCTATCGCTATTCGAAATTAAAGGCAAAGGAAACACATTGTCGTTGTCCCGAGCTTCAATACTATAACCGATTATTCTATGTCACGTTACTACCACAGCATCCCTGCTGTGTATTGCAGAAAGTGCCCCTTTCAGGTAAACAGGGATACTAATGTGAAACACAGAACAAGCCTAGGGTAGGCAAGGCAGCCTTTTCATCTCCATCTGCTTTATTTTGGCCAACTCGGCCCAGTTTGTTCTATGGTGCTGATGCTGATAGTGAGAAAATTGTTTATACTGATAAACATGTAGCTGACAATCATCATCATTTGCCTTCCTCTATTCCCCAGTCATTCTAACACACTCAAAACAATCAATGGCAAATCAACATCAAACTGTGTGGCGCCAACACACAGTTAGTGATAGTGCGCGGTGACTCTAAGAAAAAGTGGGTAGCAGAAACGGATTTCCCTATGACTGTCAGTGTAAAAAATACCGAAGGCTATGAACAGAAACAATACAACTGAACGTGATTCAAAATCGATGGATTTACCCGACACACAGCACAAAACTAATGTGAGTGTGAGAACATCAAGCACATATGGCATAGACAGCGCCAGCCTCAATACAGAAGCAAATGTGCAGCAGCACACTCAATCTTGTCAACAAAACATTCACACACAAATAATGGAAACTATTGAGGAAAGCGGGAAGAACTTGCTCAATGTCCTTCGTGTTTTGTGGCGAAGTTCAACAAATCAATTCTACCTGGAGCACAGATGTTGTGAAAGGAAATCCTCACCAGGACCAATCGTGATTGTTGTGTTGTAAAGTTGTGAAGTGGACTATTACTATGTGTGATTGACAGTCCAAGTATCATTTACAAATATATTTAATACCACGATGTGGGATCCATGTCACGATGAACGTTTGTAAAGGCCAATTGTACAACGTTGTTTCAACATAAGTTTCGTGCGTGTGCCTCCCTCCCCCCTCCATTTCTCCCGAACCTCCACCCTACCCGGTTCCCCCATCCCATTCCTCCACAGTCCGTTTTTGTGAATGGGCCCTAGTAGCTTAAACCACATTAAACTATTCGCATTCGTATTCGTATTCGCTCTCTCTCTCTCTCTCTCTCTCTCTCTCTCTCTCTCTCTCTCTCTCTCTAAAAAGCTTTAAATTGAATACGTATATGAATTAATACCTACCTTCCGAAAACAAATGCGTTAATAAATAAAGAAATACATAATAGATATAGATAAATAAATAAATGAATATATACATAAGAAGAGAAATAAATAGATAAATAAATGAAAAAATCAATGAGCAAAAAGACAGGCAGATTTGATATACTGCAAAAGTATCACAAGATGATTAACACTTCATTGAGTATAACATAGGTGTTGTCACAACTGTACCACTAAAGCAAATCATTAAAAAGAATAGTGTCACTAACTAACTAATTAAACAGCTACCTAAGTAACTAACAGACTAACTACATTACCAACTACCTACCTAGCTAACTAACTAACTAACTAATTCTTTCACATTTTTTTTTTCCACATCTTGTTTTCTTTTCATTTTGTTTTCTGCCGGAATTCGAACCTGCAACATTCGAATGGGTGGGCGTCTGAAGGCGTGCCTTTTTCAGACGGATGTCTTAGCCCCACTGCTAACAGACATCCTATTCTACCTGAGAAATTATGCCTTATGAAGTTCACTTTTGTTTCTCTCCGACCAGGAGCTAGTTCAAACATTCAGTTGTTCCTACACAAGTCTGTTCGTATGCCCGTTGGGAGTCTCCCGTCAACTTTAGAAAGTATGCTGAACTCAGCACTGCAGAACATGATGCTATCGCTATTCGAAATTAAAGGCAAAGGAAAGCACATTGTCGTTGTCCCGAGCTTCAATACTATAACCGATTATTCTATGTCACGTTACTACCACAGCATCCTTGCTGTGTATTGCAGAAAGTGCCCCTTTCAGGTAAACAGGGATACTAATGTGAAACACAGAACAAGCCTAGGGTAGGCAAGGCAGCCTTTTCATCTCCATCTGCTTTATTTTGGCCAACTCGGCCCAGTTTGTTCTATGGTGCTGATGCTGATAGTGAGAAAATTGTTTATACTGATAAACATGTAGCTGACAATCATCATCATTTGCCTTCCTCTATTCCCCAGTCATTCTAACACACTCAAAACAATCAATGGCAAATCAACATCAAACTGTGTGGCACCAACACACAGTTAGTGATAGTGCGCGGTGACTCTAAGAAAAAGTGGGTAGCAGAAACGGATTTCCCTATGACTGTCAGTGTAAAAAATACCGAAGGCTATGAACAGAAAACAATACAACTGAACGTGATTCAAAATCGATGGATTTACCCGACACACAGCACAAAACTAATGTGAGTGTGAGAGCATCAAGCACATATGGCATAGACAGCGCCAGCCTCAATACAGAAGCAAATGTGCAGCAGCACACTCAATCTTGTCAACAAAACATTCACACACAAATAATGGAAACTATTGAGGAAAGCGGGAAGAACTTGCTCAATGTCCTTCGTGTTTGTGGCGAAGTTCAACAAATCAATTCTACCTGGAGCACAGATGTTTTTGAAAGGAAATCCTCACCAGGACCAATCGTGACTGTTGTGTTGTAAAGTTGTGAAGTGGACTATTACTATGTGTGATTGACAGTCCAAGTATCATTTACAAATATATTTAATACCACGATGTGGGATCCATGTCACGATGAACGTTTGTAAAGGCCAATTGTACAACGTTGTTTCAACATAAGTTTCGTGCGTGTGCCTCCCTCCCCACTCCATTTCTCCCGAACCTCCACCCTACCCGGTTCCCCCATCCCATTCCTCCACAGTCCGTTTTTGTGAATGGGCCCTAGTAGCCTAAACCACATTAAACTATTCGCATTCGTATTCGTATTCGTATTCGTATTCTCTCTCTCTCTCTCTCTCTCTCTCTCTCTCTCTCTCTCTCTAAAAAGCTTTAAATTGAATACGTATATGAATTAATACCTACCTTCCGAAAATGCGTACATACCTACGCATTCATTTACACCACATTTACACTTGCTACTGTCATCTTGCAGCAGTAAAACTACTTATCAAAGACTAACATCATCGAGTTTACAGCCTCTACATAAATCTATTAAAGGAACTGCCCCACCCCCACCTCTTCCCCGGTGGTAAAGCATGAAAATGTTAATCGATCGGTTCTGTCAAACTGATAATAAAGCAGACTCTCAGGTTGTTCTTTCAAAGCATGACGATGTTCATGGACAATGGATGGTTGATGGAGACATCATTCTTTCTGACTTAATGGTCAATGTTTGTCACGTGCGTTTTGCTGTCGAAGCTGCAGCAGACAGAGTGGACAGATGTTTTTTAAATTTCAAACCCGGCCACAAAAAGGGGGGAAATGCGCTTGACGTATCTATGAACCCATCAAAGGAATGAAAAAGAACGATAGGTATGTATCATACATGCAAACATATATGCATTTCATTGTTGGCTGCCTCATGTGCCATCACCCCCCCCCCCCCCTCTTCTCACCTGCCCTCCACTCTTTACCCTTT
>CM065719.1:53162798-53165298 GCA_033310375.1 Conus canariensis
GTCTGGCTTCCAAGTCATTGTGCACTCCACCATGGACGTAGTAAATTGAGAGAATCTGGATTCCAAGTCATTGTGCACTCCACTATGGGTGTGGTAATTTGAGAGAATCTGGCTACCAAAACAGCATTTTTGCCATCTGAACGTGGGAATTTGAGGGAATCTGGCTACCACGCATACGTCTTCGCCACCCTGGACGCGTTAATCTCTTCTCCCTAGGGCTTATACCTTCTGTAAAATACCATACTGAAGTTGGAATGTTGTTATAAAATGGAAAAAAGGAATCATTGTCCTACCAGTTATAGTTAGTTAAAGTTAGTCAGTCAGTCAGTCAGTCAGTCAGTTAGTTAGTTAGTTAGTTAGTTAGTTTAGTTAGTTAGTTAGTTAGTTAGTTAGTTAGCCGGTTAGTAGTTAGTTATTAGTTAGTCAGTCAGCCAGTTGGTTATGTAGTTAGTTAGTTAGTTAGTTAGTAGTTAGTTAGTTAGTTAGTTAGTTAGTTAGTTAGCGAGTGAGTAAGTGAGCGAGCGAGTGAATGAGGGAGTGAGTGAGTTTCTTTGTTTGCTTGCTTGCTTGCATGTTCGTTCCACTCAGGCTGGGTGGAAAAAAGCATGCGCAATTTGCTTATCTCATTACCCTGGTAAAATAAAATTTCGTTCGTTCGTTCGTTCGTTCGTTCGTTTGTTTGTTTGTTTGTTTGTTGGGTTTGAGCACACTTGTGGAATTTAACAGCCGATTTTGTTTCAACTGTGTTTGAAGAACGACTAGAAGGATTCCTGTTTGAGACAACATTGTCTGGTGAATGTTTGGTGAGCAGTAGTTCCTGACTGCTCCAGGAACGATGTAGTAATCAATTGAAGTATTTGGGCCTTATCTCTGTGAATAAGAAAATTCATATGTTTTGTAGCATGACCATTGTGTGACTGTAATGAATACTCACAAAAACTAGCGACTGGGAGTGAAAGTAAAGACTTAATCATGGCTATGTTGCAAAAAAAAAGGTCTTCCCCATAAGAGGTTGAAACAAGAGAGTTGTAGGCTATGATCTCATGAAACAACTCTCGATTTCGGGGGTGGAATGAGGGATGCGTGTGGGAGGGCGAGGGGTGGAAGAGAATGGCTAAATCCTGAAGGTAATAGCAGACGCCACTGTGAACTGAGAGTAAACACGAGAAGAGCTTCCATTTTCCTCATTACCTTCTTTTCGTTCTTTCTTTCCCTCTTTCTTCTTTCTATCTTTCTGCCTTCTGGTAGACATACCAGTCTACTAAACATCAAAAGCAACCACCCACCATCTATACTAAAAACAATACCCAATGGTATAAACAAGAGACTATCCAACCTGTCATGCAATGAAAACGCATTCAATGATGCAGCAACAGAATATCAAGAAGCATTACAAAAAAGTGGTTACAATTACAAACTACAATACAGTCCAGACAACAGCACGAACAGAAATAAGAAAAATAGGAAAAGAAAGATCATATGGTACAACCCACCATACGATGGACAAGTAAAAACAAATGTAGGAAAAGAATTCTTTAAAATCTTGGCAACATCATTCCCAAAAGAACACAAACTGTCCAAAATATTCAACAAAAACACCGTTAAACTATCATACTCATGTATGCCCAACCTCAAAAACATGATTGACTCATCTAACAAAATGAAAAGCAACATAAAAGAGAAGGGTGCCGAAAGGACATCTTGCAACTGCACTAAAAAAGAACAGTGCCCCCTAAGCAATAAATGTCTTCACAGCAACATTGTATACCAAGCTACGGTAACATCAGAAAATGAAAAAGAAACATATATAGGGATTACTGAAAACACTTTCAAAACCAGATACGCAAACCACAAACAGTCATTCAAAAATGAAAAATACAAAAATCAAACAGAGCTGAGAAAATACATTTGGAGACTCAAAGATAAAAAAATAGACTACAACATATCATGGAAAATCATAAAAAGAGCAACACCATACAACAATATCTCAAAAAGATGCAATCTATGCTCCACAGAAAAATGGTTAATATTATGCAAACCACACTTAGCAACTCTGAACACAAAAGTAGAAATTGTAAACAATTGCAGGCACAAGTGGAAATCTTTGCTAGCACATTCCATCTGAACAGGCCCCAATAAGAACCACAGGCCGCACGTGCAGCAAATGAGATCCGCCTGCACACACAGAGTTGAAATCGGGTCCCGCACGCCATAAAAGATCGTTGGCGCGCCCCAAAAGACATCCTGAGGATAGCAACGCTAGAAACAAGCTTGTAGATTTTAATACATTTTTTAAAAATATTTTTTAACAAATATATATATATATATATATGTGTGTGTGTGTGTGTGTGTGTGTGTGTGTGTGTGTGTGTGTGTGTGTATAATTATATACATATGTGTATATATATATATATATATATGTATATACGCGCGCGCACACACACATCACACACACAAAGTCACGTGCGCGCGTGTATTAAATGCTCTTTATTCTACCTTT
>CM065719.1:53170298-53180298 GCA_033310375.1 Conus canariensis
GGTGGTGAGAGAAGTCAGCAAGGTGTTATTTGATTGGATTTTTAAAGGGTTTACACAACTCTTACAATAATTTTCCTAATACATACATACACACACACGCAAATGCGCGCGCGCGTACGTACACACACACACACACACACACACACACACACACACACACACACACACACACATACCACCCCACACCACCACCACCACCACCACCACCACCACCACCACAACAACAACAACAACAACAACAACAACAACAACAACAACAACAACAACAACAACAACAACAACTGTATTGCGTACGTCCACACACACTTGGCAACATTTTCTGGCGTTTTATTGTTGAGCTTATTGAACTGTAACGAGCAGGCTATTCCATAAAATACAGTACGTCATAAAATCCAAAGCAGTGTCATACATTACAATATATATAGGTCACGAATTCACGTCTTGGTAGGGCTGTGATACTCTCTTCCACTTTTCAATTTCTAAAAGGAATATTGAGTCTATGTGTCAGTATTTCTGCATTTCAGTCAAGCGAACGCCAAAAATGTATTAATAACAAAGAAGCGTGCGCGTCCGTGCGCACGCATGCACGCACTCACTCACACACACACACACACACACACACACACACACACACACACACACACACACACACACACACACACACCACGCACGCACGCACGCACATACGCACACACTCACACACACATGCATGCTGACATGCACGCACATGGACAGAAAGGGAGACAGAGGAAAACTTTGCTAGTGGACAGTCAGACAGACTGGCAAACAGATAGCGACAGATAAATAAGGAAGGTTTATGAAGATAAAGAAAGCGGTAGAGACACTAACACACAGAGAATCAAGACACATATTGACAGAGACAGTCTTTCACAGACACACTGACACAGAACAACACAGACACAGACACACACACACCACACACACACACACACACTCTCTCTCTCTCTCTCTCTCTCTTCTTTCTTTCTCTCTCTCTCTCTCTCACACACACACACACACACGCACACACACACACACACTGCAACACACACACACACACACACCACACACAACACACACACCAAAACCACACACACACACACACACAATACACAAGAGAGACAGACAGACAGACAGACAGACAGACAGACAGAGAGACAGACAGAGACACGTAGAGAGACACACAGAGAAAAAAAAAGAGACTACACTAGAGTGAAGTCAAATAAGGGCCAGAGAGGAGATTGTCAGGTCTCAGGAAATTGGCGTCTCTACAGTGTACACTGAGAAAGGGGAGGTACTGTTCACACCTGGGCTGATTGACAGGGCGATGAGGTGAAGGAAAACTGAAAAGAAAGGAGAGAAATGAAGACTGGTACTGAACAACAGTCTCTCCATGAGAGCCTATCATCGTCTAGAAATCAGAAGCCTTGTTATGCGACAAAGTAGTATTTAGTGTGTTTCTCCCGTTTCTTATTTATCTGTATTTGTTATATCCCACCACTAATATGACACGTGTGTGTGTGGTTCTATATGAACATGTGTAATATGTATGTTTAAGTAATATCTATATCATGTGGGAGCGTTCATCTAATTAGTATGCAGATGTGTGTGCGTGCGTGCGTGCGTGCATGCGTTTGGGTGGTGTGGTGTGTGTGTGTGTGTGTTGTGTGGGGGTGGGGGGTGTGTGTGTGTGTGTGTGTGTGTGTGTGTGTGTGTGTGTGTGTCGTGTATACGTGGATGTATATATGCGTCAACATACGTGCCGACATTTGTGTGTACATGTGCGTGAGACTGTGCACATGCGTATTTGCATTCATTAATGTGCTTGTGAGTGCATGTGTGTGAGATGTATGTATGTGTATATGTGCGTGCGCGTGTGCATACTCTCTCTCTCTTTCACTCGCTCTCTCCCCCCCCCTCTCTCTCTCTCTCCGAATATGTCTATCTCAGACCCAAGAAATATAGACATCTTCAGTGTTATTCAAGAAATTCGAGCAGCACTCTCAGAGAATCAATTGCAAAGTGGGTAACAGTGAAGGTGCGATTCAAGTCTTCCCAGTTGAGCCCATAATACACACACGACTCTGAGCAGGAACAAATCGGGCCAACAAAATCCCTCAAATAAATATGTCTGATGAGAAACAAACCTACGATTCCAGGCCCACCAGACTTCGACTCCAACCACTGTACCACAGCTGCTGATCTCTATCACAAATAATGCTCATAATAGCACTGCCGACATTCTATAAACCAAACAATTGTGGAGAAACTGGGAAAAGACAAAAGCCAGAAAGTGCACTCTTCATGGCTGCCTCATATTACGTGCCTCCCCTCTCTCTACCCCACCCTCAATCAACGCCCTTGCCATCACCACCACCCTCCTCCTCTCCCTTTCCTCATCCGAAACAAAAAGCGTCACACGTTGAAGTGTAGCCTGCAGGTTAATTTGCTCAATGACAGAAAATATCAACTAAAAATGTGGAAAATAAATTGCTCATAACACAAAAGTCAGGAACTATCCATTTTGTTTTTGCTGCGTCATCTTCCCTGCGTTCCCTCCCCTATCCGCCCCCCCCCCCCCCCCCCCCACGCCATCCCCTTGCCTCCCTTATCTTTCTCGTCCCCGTAAACTCCCAACCCCCAGAAAAAAGTATGTCACACTTTGATCTGTATTTGCAAGCCCATTCCAAAGAAATACTTTGTTCACAAAGGGAAACCCACTTCCTTTGTGCTCGTCTTTACTGATCGTGTACCTAAGGATCACACCCCTAACATTTACACTGAAAGTGACAACCGATGATGCCAAGACAGCTAATCGAGTGACTGTGAGACTTTTTCCACAATCAATCCAACACTTTCTTCCTCCTCCCCCCCCCCCCCCCCCCCCCCCCCGTCCTCCACTCCCACCCCCGCCCCCAGTTCGCTGCTTTTTGTGCCTGGCATTTCCTTTACAGTGTTAAACAATTCTGGAAACAGTAGGTTGTGCGAGCGTACCCGCGCACTTCTGTGTGTGTGTGGTGTGTGTGTGTGTGGTGTGTGTGTGTGTGTGTGTGTGTGTATGTGTGTGTCGTAGTTTTGTAGTGTGTTGTGTGGGGTGGGTAGGTGTGTGTGTGTGTGTTGTGTGTGTGTGTCTATCTTTTTTGTGTTCTATGTGGGCTGGTGGGGGTAGTGTTGTGTGAGTGTGTGTATTCATGTTATGGTGTTTTTGTGTCTGCTGTGTGCATGTGTGTGTCTGTGTGAGTGTTGTATTGTGTAGTGTGTGGGTGTGTCATGTGTGTGTGTGTGTGTGTGTGGTAGAGAGAGAGAGAGAGAGAGAGCAGACTGGCTAGGTGCCAGTGCAGTGTGTGTGATGTGATTCCTGTCTTTCATTGCTGTGTGTTGTGTTGTCTACTGTGTGATGTGTGGTGTTCGTGTGTTGTGTGTGTGTTGTGGGTTGTGCATGGTGTTGCGTGGTGGTGTATGTTGCGTGTGTGTGTGTGTGGTGTGTGTGTGTGTGTGTGTGTGTGTGTGTGTGTGTGTGTGAGTGTGTGTGTGTGTGTGTGTGTGTGTGTGTGTGTGTGTGTGGTGTGTGTGGTGTGTGTGTGTGTGGTGTGTGTGCGTGCGTGCGTGCTGCGTGAAGGGGGGGGGGGGGACACGTGCGCGTATGTCTGGGTGTGTCTGCGTGTGTTACTCGTGTGTATGTGTGAGTATGTCTTTCTGTGTGTCTCTATGTGTGTGTCTCTCTCTCTGTGCATGTCTGTATGTGTGTTCTTCGTGTGTGTGTGTTGTGTGTGTGTGGTGTGTGTGTGTGTGTGTGTGTGTGTGCGGCGCGCGCGCGCGCACGCGCTTGTGTGTGTGTGTATGTGTGTGCGTGTGTCTGTGTGTTTGTGCGTGCGCGCGCGCGTGTGTCTGTGTGTTTGTCTGTGTGTGTGTCTGTGTCTGTTTGTGTGTTTGTGTGCGTGCGAGCGTGTGCCTGTGTGTGTGTGTGTGAGTAAGACAGAGAAGAAGAGAGACAGAGACAGACAACAGACAGACAACAGACAGACAGCAGACAGAGACAGTCAGACAGTGGATGGAATGAGGGAGAGAGAGAGCGAGAGCAAATGCTTTTTTATATTTGAATGAAGATCCATGTTTAAAAAAAAATGTATGCATGGTCATGGTACCTTAAAAGTTTGGTTCAATTTTTTTTTGTCAGAGACAAGTGTGTGTGTGTGTGTGTGTGTGTGTGTGTGTGTGTGTGTGTGTGCTGTGTGTGTGTGTGTGTGTTTGTTGTTGTTGTTTTGTTTTTTTTGTTTTTGTTTTGTTTTTGTTGTTTTTTTTGCTTTTTGTTGTTTTTTTTTTAATGGGGAAGGAAGGGGGGGGGGGGGATTGCATCAATTCACCACCAATCTTGTTGACAGAATGTCTTTTACATGATCTCTTCTTCTTCGCATTTTCTGACTCTGGCTTTATGCCTGCCTGAGGATTCCTTGTTGTCACGGTTTGTTTCTGTTGTCTTGTGTTTCCTTGTCCTTCATGTCAACACTCACGCCTTTCCATCAACAAAGCGTGCTTGGAAAGGACAGCAGCACACAACTTAATCACCGAATGGAATGTGTTTCCGACGCGTCTGGCACACAAAGAGAGGCTTGCAGCGTGCGATTGAATTTTCTGATGCCGGGTGCAGTGTGGGGAAGAGCTGAAAGAAAAA
The DNA here is from genome assembly GCA_033310375.1 of Conus canariensis. Lineage (NCBI taxonomy): Eukaryota > Metazoa > Mollusca > Gastropoda > Neogastropoda > Conidae > Conus > Conus canariensis. The sequence goes on from CM065719.1 coordinate 53,174,971, forward strand.
GAAAAAAAAATAATCAGGACTGAATGTTTTATTTTTTGTTTGTTTTTTCGGGGGATAACAATTCAGCGAGCTTTACGTTGTTATCAGACATCCAGGGGGAAGGTGAGAGAAGAAGAGAGAGAGACAAGCAGAAGACAGAGAGAGAGAGAGAGAGAGAGAGAGAGAGAGAAGTAGAGAGACAGACAGGCAGACAGACAGACAGGCATAGAGACAGGGAAAGAGAGTGAAGAGGACAAGACAGAAAGAGAGTGAAAGAGAGAAGGAGGGCGGCGGACAGACCAACAGACACACACACAGACACTGAGACAGAGAAAGAGAGAGAGAGACAGAAAGATACGCATATATATTTTTTTGACTGAAGACTATATATATGTGTGTGTGTATGTGTGTGTGTGTGTGTGTGTGTGTGTGTGTGTGTGTGTGTGTGTGTGTGTGTGTGTGTGTGTAGTTGATACATATACACATACATAAACGTACATACATACATACATAGTCTCCAGTTTTAAAAAAATCCACTAAAACTGCCAGACAGCACATATTGAATATACGAGCGTAATTCTTCGCCTTTCCATAAGCAAGTACTGTCCATTGTTCGAATAAAAAAAACCCGTGTACTGTAGCATAACAATAACTGCACGGTCATCTTCAAGCAAACTTCCAGTTTCGTTCATGCCTGCTTGATCATACACTTCACATTGCCAGCGAGGATGCAGCCCGGTGCAGTAGTAAAACTCTCCATCAAAGCCTGACATCATCGGGTCTGCTGATTCCACAGTGAACAAACACTATAGGAACTGTTCTCCAGTGTTCACAGCCGGGAAACACTCACTGATTAAAGCAGCTATCACTCGTATCTTAAACCAGCACTCAGGTTCTCTGTCGAAACACGGACCCTTGATTATGGCATCGTTGGCAAATAAAACCACTCTGACTTCATGTTTACGGCATGAACATGTCTGCCTGGAGTGACTTGGTTGTTGAATTAGATCGCAGACTAAAGTGAAAGACCATTTGGCATGATTATAGGAAACAAGATACCTTGTGAAAGTCAGATAAACACCCAGTTCTACATCCTAAGGCTGAACCACCACCACCACCCCCTCCCCGTCCACCCCACTTTTAGAAACAAGAACAGCCAATATCAATGATTCATGGACTGGAAGTAATTTTCTTTTCTTCCCAACTACTAGTCCATGATGGTCGACCATGGTATCATCGGTTTAAGGGAGGGGGGGGGGGGGGATGTGAAACCGGGATTCCTCTTCGCAGTGGGATGTTACACTCTTGTGAAGTTCAGCCATCATTTTTTTCCCGTTGTGCCCGAAGGACGACTTGAAGAATTTCAGTTTCAGACAGAGCTGCCTCAGAAATATTTGGTTTTGATTGCTGCCGAAACTGTATAGAAGTTAACTGAGTTATTTGGGTCCTACTTTGTAGCATGAACATTTCGTGACCATGCAGTATACGCTAAATGACGAGCAACTGGGATTCCATCCTTGCTGCGCAGCAAACAGTCCTCGCACAGAGGCTGAAGGAGGGATTGTAGGCACATCAGCTTATCATCTCATGAAAAAGCTCTCGATTTCTGGAGGGGGGGGGGGGAGGAGCAGAGCCCCGAGGATAGCGCAGGAGTGCTGAGAACGGTTCCAGTGAAATTCCATAATTTGCAACAGGTGTGCAATAGCTGAGGAGTTAGGACATCCGTCATAGAAGCTTGTTAGTTGCTTTGTGCAAATATGGCATCTCTCACGTGTTTTGTTTTCAGTGAGCATGAGCAAAAGCTCAATCATCCATATCCTTTTCTTTTATTTGTCTTCTCTTTCTTTTTCTTTCTTCAACTTTATTTTTCTCATTCTAAGCAGCAAATTAACCGTTTACATGTGCATGACCTCGCTAACAAGCAGTGGATTTTTTTTCACAACTTCGTGCCAAAAGAGAGAGATAACAAAGGGTGTAGGATGTAGCTAATTGGTAAGAAATTAAAGAGAAGGAGAGACAGAAAGAGAGGGGGGGGACAGACACAGATTGACAGACAGAGACAATACACAGATACACAGGCAGACACACAGAGACAGTAAGAACAGACTGAGAGAAGAGAGAGAAAGAAGAAGAGAGAGAGAAGAGAGAGAGAGACAGACAGACAGACGGACGGACGGACGGACGAATAAACAGACAGAAAGACAGACAGACAAACAGACAGAGACAGAGACAGAGAAGACGCTGGATAGGGGTCTTGGGAAAGGGGAGAAGAAAACAAAAGACCGTGGACGTACGGAAAGGCATTAATGTTTTCTAGCTGGACAAGACAGAACAAATGATGGCCAGGTACCCTCTCCCCTCCCCCTCATCCTCCTCCCTCCACATCCACACGAGCGTGTGCGCGTAAACTATTTTGGACAACATTGTTCAGCGCAATAAAGGAAATGTCAGACACAAAAAGCAACAAAATAAGACAAAACACTGGAAAGACGCTATCAGATTTACGGGGGAGGGGGAAGGAGGGGGGAAGGAGACAATCGGGAAATAAGTTTTAATATGAAGTGATTAATTATCTTGGTGTCTTCAGTTCTCCTGTCTTTGTGAATAGTAACAGCCTGATCTTATATACACGATCGAGAAAAAACAAATTCACATGACTGGACCTTCCAACCATCAATGAACAGGAAATTGTTGGAAACGTACTAACAACTAAAATTTAAAGTGGAATGTATTATATGAGAGGAGAAAAAAGGGAGGGGGGGGGGGTCTTAGGAGAGGAGGGTGGTAGGAGATGTCAATCCACAATTCCTCCCTGCAGTGGGTTGTGAACACTTGTGACGTTCAACCTTCTTTTTTTCAGCTGTGCCTGAAGAACACTTGAAGAATTTCAGTTTGAGACAGAGTTGCCTCATAATTGTTTGGGCACTGGTAGTTGTTAATTGCTGCTGAAACTTATTTGGATCCTACCTTTGTAGCGTGATGATTTGGCGACTGTGTGGATAATGCGCTCAATTTCGAGCAACTGGGAGCGATAGCAACGATGTCATCCTTGCTATGCCGCAAAACAGTTCTCGCCATAGAGGTTGAATGATGGGGGTTGTAGGCACATCAGCTTATCATCTCATGAAAAGCTCTCGATTTCTGGACGGGAGGGGGGGGGGGGGGGGGGAGGAGGAGCAGAGCCCCGAGGATAGTGGCAGGAGTGACTGAGAACGGTTCCAGTGAAATTCCATGATTTGCAACAGGTGTGCAATAGCTGAGGAGTTAGGTCATCCGTCACTAGTAAGCTTGTTAGTTGCTTGCCTGTGAAATGTGCATCGTTCGCGTGCTTTGTTTTAGTGACCGTGAGGAAAACTCCAGTCATCCATAAACTCTTCTTTTATTTGTTTTTCATTCTTCTTTCTTCAGCTTTATTTTTCTGAGTCTAAGCAGCAAATTAGCTGTTTACACCCTGCAGACTTCACTAACAAGCAGCTGGCTATTCTTTTTCGGAACTTTGTGCCGAAAGAGAGAGATGAAAAGGTTGTAGATGAAGCTAACTGGGAAGAAACTAAAAGAAGAAAGACAGACAGACAGACAGACAGACGAGCAGTAAGACACAGACTGAGACAGACAGACAGACAGACAGACAGACAGGCAGGCAGGCAGGCAGGCAGACAGGCAGACAGACAGACAGAGACAGAGACAGAGACAAAGACAGAGAGAGAGGAGATGGTGTGGTTATGGATTTTGGGAAAGGGAAGAAGGAAAACCAAGGACACGTAGAAGTAAAGAAAAGCATTAATGTTTTGCAGCTGGAGAAGACAGAACAAATGATGGCCTGGTACCCCCTCCCCTCCCCCGTCCCTCCTCCTCCCTCCACACCCACACAAACCGGGTGCTCGCAACCTAATTTGGACAACATTGTTCGGTGCAATAAAGAAAAAATATCAGACACAAAGCAATAAACTAGGACAGACGATACACTGGAAAGGCAATACTAGATTTATGGGGTGGGGGGGGGGGGGGAGGAGACAATCAGGAAATAAGTTTTAATACGGTTTGATTTACTATCTTGGTATCTTCAGTTGTCCTCTCATTGTGAATGGTAATGACCTGATCTTATATACGATCAACGCAAACGAATACACATGAGTGGACCCTCCAACAATGGACAAAAAATCCTGTTTGAAAACTACTAACAACAAGAAGTTAAAGTGGAATGAATTTTAGAGGAGAGGCAAAAGAGGAGTGGGATCGGTGTACGAGTTGAACTGGGAGTTCAGGGGGTAAGAGGGAGTCAGGGAAAATGAGAGAAAAAGACAGTATAGTCCTGGCCATGGTATTTCACCTCAAGAAAGAGTCCCATTACGCATACAGGTAATTATAGACATCTCGCTACAATAGATTGTGATCACTTACGTGGAAAAAAAAAACTAGGGGGTAGAGACAGGGAGGGAGGGAAGAAAGGGGAGAGTTGAAGAGTTTGCAGGGGCATAGTTCAGAGTTAAAAAAGCTCTCATCCGTGATATGGTTCCGCGGTCGACTTGGCGCTACACAATATGGTTTGACTTCATCTGCTTTCCTTTGTGGCCGCTTTGACGGTTACGCCACCACCGCCTTCTCAGGCACTCTGTCTGCAACAACCTTCAGCAATAACACACACGTGGCAATTACTGACCCTCTGTGAACATTCAACCAGAAAGGTCAAGTCAATAAACAGTGTGGTGTTTGGACACAACAACTCGAGAGTGCCCGCTTTATCATCAGTTGGATAAAACCACCCCTTTTATCATCAGTTGGATAAAACCAATCGATGAAAATGTTCCTGCTCAACTATCGGAGACAGTTCCAGTAATGGACCTCTGTAAATATCTGCAGTCTGTTACCCTTTGATTGGGAGTTTTCTTGCTACCTGAGGATCATGTTCAATTTAGGAATGTGATATGGACAGGCAAGTAGACATGGATGCAGTAGTGGAACAATTGAAGATGGCCGTGGAGTTTTTGTTATGTGCACGCATTTATGACAGAAGATATTACGAGTGCAGCTCACGAAAGTTTTCAGTGTAGACACACACACACACACACACACACACACACACACACACACACACACACACACACACACCCCAACACACACAAACACACCAAACTAAGGGCTCGAGAAAAAACAATCAGTCAAATCTGATTCAGACATAGCATATTTTTCCAGTCTGTTTTAACTCTACTAAATCGTAAAGTATGTGATATATACGACGAAGAACAAAGAAAAAATCAGAGATAACACATCTGCAGAAGTGCACATTACATACATTCATATTACAGGACAATTGTATCCATATATGCCACAAAGTTATACAGAGAGAGA
>CM065719.1:53190298-53195298 GCA_033310375.1 Conus canariensis
ACTGTCCAATCACTCGGGGCCTTAGCTGACCTGTGTCCATCAGACTGTCCAATCACTCGGGGCCTTAGGTGGAAGTCTGAAGAGGTTCGTCCCATTATTGTGGCAGAGGTGTTTTCCATCAAGATGGCAATAGATGGGGGTGGGGGGTGGGGGCAGGGGTGAAAGGGAATGAGTTGGCTATAGGGAAAGAGAGAAAAGCGTGTGGGTGTGGGGGGGGGGGGGGGGGAGGGGGGGTTCCAGTCCCGGGAAACTGTCCAGTCTTCCTACACACCTTGCACGTGACGAGTATTAAGCCTGCATCCATCAGACCGTCCAATCATTCGGTGCCGTAGGCGGAAATCTGAAGTGATTCGCCCCATTATGGTGGCAGAGATGTTTGCTGTTAAGATGGCTGTTGAAACTGATAGACATGGGAAGTAAAAGGGTGAAAATTGAGAGAGCGGGCGAGCGAGTGAGTGAGAGAGAGAGAAAGAGGGAGAGAGTGAGAGAGAGAGAGAGGTTATAAGAAAATAGAAAGAGAGGGGGGGGGGGTGAGAAGGGGGCGATCGGGAGGAGGAGGGTGTGTGTGCGCTGTGACCCTTTTACGCGTTTCTACTACATTAAAGGTTTTTTTTCTCTTCTGGTTAGATTCGCACTGCGTTCTTGAAACTATTGATTTAGCCTATTTTGAATGAAGCGTCAAACAATTAATACATTATGCAAATAACAAGAAATGCAGAATGTTCAAGAAGACCCGTCAGGAGTTTCATATAATACGACACTCTCCCTATAGGAAATATTAATTATTCGAGGGTGAGTTTTCTGATCATTTGAGATTATCTATGGTTTTGGCATGACAAACTAACTGAACAAGAAAGCACGTCATGCCATTTCAAGAACCATATATGATGTAACTGCTGTTGAAAAATCGTTAGCTTTTATCCGCTGGTCTTTGATATCCAGTAGTGTTGGGTTTTTTTCTGACATCACTTTTTTGACACTGCCTCGAAAATGGCTTCAAATCTGAGATTTTCAAAAGTTAGTCGTCACCTGTGCGCTGTTGACCCTACCTTTGACCTCATTTCTAGAAACATTTTTTTCGGCGGGTGAAGCATCTTTTCTTGAGAAATAATGCTTCCAAAAAGGTAAAGTGCGAAGAAATAACAAAAGGTGATGAGAATTTTTAAGCATTACATTCTATTTCGAAACTGAAAAAACAAACAATGAGTAAGAAATGCAAAACGCATAAATAGCATAATAAGACAATACTAACAACAAATCATCATCATCATCATCATCATCATCATCTTCTTCTTTTTCTTCTTGTTCTTTTTCTTCCTTTTTTTCTTTCTTTCTTTCTGTCTTCTTCTTCATCATCATCTTTATCATCAATAACAAGAACATCATCGCCATACTACTACTGTGATTATCAACACAACTTTTACCACTACCACCAACATCACAACTACCACTATTAAAACGACAAATAATGTCAGTCCCTTAACGAATATCATAAGTGTTTCTTTACCTAATCATAGACACTTATTAGAAATGTGATGAAAAGTTTGTTTCTCCAGTTCAGACAGCTGTTGATAAAGACCCAGGATAATGTGCGCGTGTTCGATCCCGCATATTTCGATGTTTCAAAACATGAGGAATAGAAGTACATTTTGCAAATTATCCTTTAAAAAAACACAAAAATGATGACCCCATACCCTTAAATAAGATAGTTATAAGTGATGAGAACATAAGGTACGTCATCATGAACCTTACAGAAATGATGGATTAAGACTTGGGGGCCAAAACCGGCTGCTTCCCTCCAATCGCAGGAAGATGTCGCACCTAAGAAAATTCCACACACTTTTTTCTTCTACTGAGGGAACTATGTTATAGAAATTATGTGCGGCAGAAGATACCTTCAATGCCACGCCAACAGACGGTCTGTGCTTTGTGTGGTGATCAGTTTCTACCAAGAAACAAGATGAAACACTGGGACTGCGAGGAATCAAAGTCCTTCATGGCAACGCACCTGCTCGCAAATCTAAGCTGATTCAAGAATACCTTCCAAAGGAGAATCACCATACTCTGTGTGCTCCCATGAGTTAGCTCCTTGCGACCTAATCTTGTTTCCAAGTCTGACGGAACGCTTCGCTGGAAGAATTTGAAAAGTCGCTCGCTGATAGCTCCGAACTACCGTTTTCAGTGTCTGTCATATGCTGCCAAAAGGACTTCAGATATGTATTTATGTCGGCAGGATTCCACTAAAAGCTTTTAAACCGATTCTAAACAATACAGGCTACGAAAATGGAATGGGATCCTGGGACAACCCAATAAATTCTCGAGTGAATCCGTGATGAAGATCCGGTCAAAGAATGGTCCAATATCTTTAATTGAAATTATTACATTTTTTCCACTGAAAATAAACACTATAAAGTTCTTCTTTACGCATTGATATATGTCTATGAAGCAATGTATTTCCATGGAATATTACTAACATATGATGTAAACAATTATTTCCCATATGATATTACAAAGAAGTACATGGGAGGTAGCTCTTTCAGTCAGTAACCCCTATTACTTCCTCTGGTGGATAATTAATTTTGCTTTCTCTCGTAAACTGACTTTTCATACAAGTTTAGGCGGAGAAAAAAAGTTAACAGGCAATCTACAGACGCTATATTTCTCTTCTTTGTTGGAGGGCGGGAAGGGGAAGAGGGGTGTGTACGGTGTTACATTTTGGTGCAGATCCGCATCAAAGGACGGATCCAGGATCCAGGATCGATGGCAGAAGTCTGCGCTCTCCGAGTGCCCTTTTAGTGTCCGACTGATTTACCGCTGCAGAACGGAAGCAGGAGACCACAATAAACAGGAACATAACTCCAGGCAATTAGATCTCGTTGACAAGAAATTTTTACTGCCCTTGTCGGGCTGTTAGCGGTACGGTGAAACAGATCCAATCTGGCATTTTGCCGTGGCCATTTTATAGTTTGGCAAGTCTTAACACAAAACAGTTTCGAAACACACTTTGTTCTGACCTGGTTTCAGCTGGAAACATTACCGTGTGACGCAGACCTTGAAAGGAAAAAAGGAACATGTACTTTAAAATGCATCTTTACCAGAAACCAAACATCTGCTTTCCATTACAGAGAGCGATAAGAATATCGAGGACAATTTCGGATATTCTATCCGAAATTACAAATTTGCATTAACGCAAACTTGAATTGGAAGAAATTTAACACAACATTATACTCGAGCAGTCCATGAATCAACGATAAAGTTTCCCATATACAAATATTATCTTTCTGTGTGGGTTGTATGCTTGTTTGTCCGTTTGTTTTGTCAGCGGAATTTTAGCTGATAGCTCTGATTCTTCTTCTTCTTCTTCTTCTTCTTCTTCTTCTTCTTCTTCTTCTTCTTCCAATAATAGAGCCGGGCCGTTTTGGCGTAGTAGGCTCTGCGTTGTGGCGTTGTCGCTTTGCGGTGTCCCAGACTTGGTTGGTTTAAAAACGAACTGATTTTAAAACTATGTAATGGGTTGATGGGTGGGTTCAGGGGGAGACTGGGGGTGGCTGCAGCTCAGGCGGCGCCTGAACGCCTCCTGTGTGGGTGCTGACGTAGTGGTGGTTGGTAGCTGGTTCCATTCCCTGATGGTGAGGGGAAAAAAGGAGTGGTACAATACTGGATGGGTAACCCGCTCCTGATGAATTTTCTGTGCGCCTCTAATCCGTTTCTCTGAAGGGCGGTAGAATGTGGTGGGGTTGAGGTCTACCAGCCCGTTGTGGATACGGTAGAGCATCATTAGTCTGTTGTGGTGCCGGCGCTCTTCAAGGCTGTCTCACTTGAGGTGCTCAAGCATTCGTGTCACGGTGCCTGGTGTCCTGTCGTGGAAGTTGTTACAGGCGTAATTCGCTGCTCTCCTCTGGACCTTCTCCAGGAGTTGGGTGTCCTGCTTAGGTGTGGATCCCATACGGTGGAGCTGTATTCCAATGTAGGTCTGACCATGGTGGTGTACGTGGCAGCTTTGATCTCTTGGGTGCAATCCCTGAAGTTTCTTCTGAGAAAGCCCACTGTTCTGTTCCCTTTGGCTGCCACTGTTTCCACATGTCGGGTCCAGGATAGATCATCCGCCATGGTCACGCCTGTGTACTTGCTGGAGCTCACCGTGTCCAGTGTTTGTCCGTGGAGGGTATAGTCTGTCTGTATAACTCGCTTGTGTCTGCTTGGTGAGACTCGTATGGTGTTGCACTTGCTTGCGTTAAAGCTCATTTGCTAAATGTTCTCCCAGTCTTCCAAGTGAGTGAGGTCGGCTTGTAGCAAGGCTTGGTCCTGGCGACTGCAGATCTTCCTGTAGAGGAGACTGTCATCTGCAAACAACCTGGTGTGTTACTTGTTGTCTGAACGTTGAAATCACTGCTGGATGGGGGTGACATTCACAGACAGACGGAACAGATTTGAAGGCTGACAAACGAATCTTACACAATAAGACAACCAAAACGATGATGTTTATGCTAGGTGTGCAAGGAGGTAGCAGGAGGATAATATTTTCAGGCAAGCATTACCTGGTTTCATACTTACAAGCTTCATGGATACAACTCGGTAAACAAACAAGAAAAAAAACATTTAATTTAATTAAGCGACAAAACACACGGAAAACCGTATGCGCATAACAAAAATGCTAAAACATCAGGTAAATCATACAACATTTATTCCTCTAATCTCAACCATTCCAGCATAACATTTGTCAGTATTTTTCATTCAATTATTTGTTTATCAGCCTGTAAGTAAATAACAAATATCAGGTTGTTGTAATCACTGTGTAGCTAAGCATTTTCCTTTTCCGAATGGTCTCTGCATCAGACACATTCTTTTGCATATGAAAGCGTCATATTGTCGCTATGCGACATTAAGATTTCAAAGAAAGGAAACTAATTAAGCACTTGTACAGGTACAAGCATAACATTATGAATGCTTTTACAAGCCAAATGCGGCTGGTGACTTATATTTATTTCCCTAAAGTGTTC
>CM065719.1:53217798-53227798 GCA_033310375.1 Conus canariensis
CAACCTATCATCTCACTTTTATTATCATCTGTATGAACCCTCAATGCTGTGCCTGTTTAATCGTTTTCTGTCCCTAATTTCTATATTCATCTAAGAATGACCATTGTTCTTCTTTCATACGCCTACTTTTTAAGGGTCGTGCTTCAAAAATAAAATGAAGCATTGGTACTTTCCTGACTTGCAGTTTTCTGAAATCCAGCGCCTTCTCATATTTTGTTCTATTCTGCACGCGGGTTTTGAAGAAATCTGTTAATGCTTTTAGCTCTTTCAGGCAGAGAAAAAAAAACCCTTTTGCGTTCACCTCCCATAGGATACGAAGCTTTTAAGTACAGTGAGCTGGATAACCTCTGTCTCTTTGTCTCTCTGTCTCTCTGTCTCTCTGTCTCTCTCTCTCTCTCTCTCTCTCTCTCTCTCTCTCTCTCTCTCTCTCACGTGTTTCTGTCTCTCTCTCTCTGCATTTTTTTGCCTCTCATGTTTTTGATCGACTGCGACTGCATGGCAAAGGACAACTTTGAACAATTGTACTTTTCTTCAGCTGTATTGTATTGTATTGTATTGTATTGTATTGTACTGTATTGTATTGTATTGTGTTTTGTTGTGTTGTATTGTGTTGTGTTGTGTTGTGTTGTATTGTATTGTACTGTACTGTACTGTATTGTATTGTACTGTATTGTATTGTGTTGTATTGTATTATATAGTGTTGTGTTGTTGTGTTGTATTAATTGTATTGCATTGTACTGTATTGTATTGTGTTGTATTGTACTGTATTGTACTGTATTGTGTTGTATTATGTATATTGTGTTGTTGTGTTTGTGTTTGTATTGTATTAATTGTATTGTATTGTATCGTATTGTCTTGTATTGTGTTATACAGTGTTGTGTGTAGTCATGTTGTATTGTGTTGTATTGTATTACGTTGTCGATCTTGCCTTCTACTGCATTGCAGCCAGTGCGACGCATTGTACGACAATACTGTACAGTGCAACAGAATATGACACTATGAAACACAGAGAGATATAGCACAACACAAGACAATTCGTAACCTCTAACGTGCTGTGTATAGTTTTCACCAGTTGTATTCATGCTAAGCATTATCACAGGATTCCTGGAAGTCAGCAACACAACTGTACAGTCTATTACTTCTGTCTTTGAATCAATTATCTATAAAGTGTTATTAAGTGATCAGCTACACTTTATATCATTTTCTAAAGCCAGCTTTTTCACTAGCTATTAGCATAGTGCCTTCGAAATAATCAATTATTCTCCTATTTAACACACCTCTTGTTCTTTAGCTATTAGCGTATTGTCTTCGAAATAATTAGTTGTTCTCCTTTTTAACATACGACATTGTTTTGTTTTTTTAGTGCGCATGCGTTACATTTTCACAATGGAAATAAATATAGCTTGCACATAGCACGTTAAACCCCATTTCATCCTTGGTACAAAAGTAGGTCATCGCATGCCACTGGGATTGATCACATGGGGTGGGAAAAGTAAAACAGGAAAAAAAGCATATACTGATGTTGAGTTCAGACACCATTTCCTGAGACAGAATGTGGCAGGATTAAAAACGGCTCAATACCAAAAAAATGCCACCCTTGGTAAACCTCTGAGTTCTAACCGAGGAAGAAAATGAAGGAAAGGAAGAAGAAGAAGAATTTGCGGTGGTAACAGTAGTAATAGTGCTAGTGCGAGTAGTAGCAGCAACAGCAGCAGGAAGGTAGAGCAGGACGATGAGGAAAAAGAGAAGTAACAGCAGCAGCAGCACCAGTTTTAGTTGTAGTGTAGTAGTAGAAAGGTAGCAGCAGCAGCAACAGTAGTAGTAGTAGTAGTAGTAGTAGTAGTAGTAGTAGTGTGGTGGTGGTGGTGGTGGTGGTGTGGTAGTGGTGGTGGAAGCTGCAGCAGCAGCAAAAGAGGATGAGAAAAAGGAGGAGGAAGAGGAGAATGAGGAGTAGGAAGCAGAAGCAGCGGTACAAGCAGCAGCAGTTTTAATGGTGTAGTAGTAGTAGCAGCAGCAGTAGCAGCAACAGTAGGAGGAGGAGAAGGAGGAGGAGGAAGAGGAGGAGGAAGAGCAGTAGTAGTAGTGGTGGTAGTAGTAGTAGTTGTTGTTGTTGTTGTTGGTGGTGGTGGTGGTGGTGGGGGTGGTGTGGTGTGTGTGCAGTAGTAGTAGTAGTAGTAGTAGTAGTAGTAGAAGTAGTAGTGGTAGTAGTAGAGCAAAATTGTGCCATTTAATTGTGTCCTAATACATCTCATCAAAATGCCATTCGGGAACACATAAATAATGCCACGACTTAAAAGTGTTATTACATTTCCCCGCTTCTTTGCCTTATTTTCTTCATAGTTATTCAGTATCTAATTGGCTACAAATATTGTCGGGACAGGCTATCCCCCTCCCCTTCTAATATTTTGATTGAGGAAGCCCGACCCCCCCCCCCCCCCCCCCCACCTCCCCTCCCTCGCTACCCCTCTGGTTCCGACCATTGTGACAGAGACATATCACTGAGAACAAAATGGTGTCACCATCACCAAAATAAAAAGAAATCAAACTCCACAAATCATTGGGTTTACGTTCACAAAGTTTATGCTGAAATGTAGTGTTGAAAGAAGAGGGCAAGCGCAACACAGAGACACAAGCATTCTTTGATAACCGACAATGTTGGTAACTCCAGCAAGACCATGCAAAAAAGAGTGGTAGTAACTACAGCAATGTCAGACAAACAAGAGTGATGGTAATTTCAGCAATGTCAGACAAACAGAGTGGTGGTAACTCCAGCAATGTCAGACAAACAGAGTGGTGGTAACTCCAGCAATGTCAGACAAACAAGATGGTGGTAACTCCAGCAATGTCAGACAAACAGAGTGGTGGTAACTCCAGCAATGTCAGACAAACAGAGTGGTGGTAACTCCAGCAATGTCAGAGAAAACAGAGTGTTGGTAACTCTAACAATGTCATACGTAACAAAGGTGGCAATCTCAATGTCAAAAACAAGAGTGGTGTAAATCTATGTTATCAGAAAACAAGAGTGGCCGACATATGTTGTCAGAATAACAGAGTGGTGAACTCCATTATGTCAGAAAACAAGAGTGGTGGTAACTTCAGGGTTGTCAGAAAAGCAAGAGTGGTGGTAACTTATGGTTGTCAGAAAAGCAGAGTGGTGGTAACTCCAGAATGTCAGACAAACAAGAGTGGTGGTAACTCCAGCAATGTCAGACAAACAAGAGTGGTGGTAACTCATGCAATGTCAGACAAACAAGAGTGGTGGTAACTCCAGCAATGTCAGACAAACAAGAGTGGTGGTAACTCCAGCAATGTCAGACAAACAAGAGTGGTGGTAACTCCAGCAATGTCAGACAAACAAGAGTGGTGGTAACTCCAGCAATGTCAGACAAACAAGAGTGGTGGTAACATCCAGCAATGTCAGACAAACAAGAGTGGTGGTAACTCCAGCAATGTCAGACAAACAAGAGTGGTGGTAACTCCAGCAATGTCAGACAAACAAGAGAGGTGGTAAATCCAGCAATGTCAGACAAACAGAGTGGTGGTAATCCAGCAATGTCAGACAAACAAGAGTGGTGGTAATCCAGCAATGTCAGTAGGCAAAATAGAGTGGTAAACTCCAGCAATGTCAGACAAACAGAGTGGTGGTAATCCACAATGTCAGACAAAAAAAGAGTGGTGGTAACTCCACAATGTCAGCACAAAATAGAGTGGTGGTAACACCAGCAATTCAGACAAAACAGAGTGGTGGTAACTCCAACAATGTCAGACAAAATAGAGTGGTGGTAACTCCAGCAATGTCAGACAAAATAGAGTGGTGGTAACTCCAGCAATTTCAGACAAAACAGAGTGGTGGTAACTCCAACAATGTCAGACAGACCAAACGAGTGGTGGTAACTCCAACAATGTCAACAGACCAAACAGAGTGGTGGTAACTCCAGCAGTTTTCAGACAAAAAGAGTGGTGGTAACTCCACTGTATACAGGCAAAACAGAATGGTGGTAACTCTAACAATGTCATACATAAACAGATTGGTGGTAACTCTGCACGTCGTAAAAAAAGAGTGGTGTTAAATCTAGCCTGTCAGATCAATGTGGAAACGACTCCATCATTGTCAAAAACAGTGTGAGTAGCCCCATAAATCGTCGAAAAACAATGGCGTAGTAAATCCCATCATTGTCAGAAACATGGCGATAGTACCCCATCATTGTCAGAAAAACAGGGTGATAGTAACCCCATCATTGTCAGAAAAAAAATGGGTGATAGTAACCCATCATTGTCAGAAAAACAATGGCGATAGTAACCCCATCATTGTCAGAAAAACAGGGGTGATAGTAACCCATCATTGTCAGAAAAAACAGGGGTGATAGTAACCCCATCATTGTCAGAAAAAAACAATGGCGATAGTAACCCCATCATTGTCAGAAAAACAGGGTGATAGTAACCCCATCATTGTCAGAAAAAAACAATGGCGATAGTAACCCCATCATTGTCAGAAAAAACAGATGATAGTAACCCCATCATTGTCAGAAAAACAAGGGATGATAGTAACCCCATCATTGTCAGAAAAACAATGGCGATAGTAACCCATCATTGTCAGAAAAACAGGATGATAGTAACCCCATCATTGTCATAAAAGCAAGAGTGGGAGTAACTCCTGCATTGTCAAACAAGTGTGGTGATAATCCCCCCCACTACTGGACCAGCATGCGCCAACACACACTGAGAGTATGACAACGTCGCTTAGAATCTACAAAGAGATATAGCCCCCAACGGGTAAATCACACAAAGATACTGATCTATTAAACTAGTGCAGGTAGTAATAAACGCATGTGCAATCCTCCGCCCGTACTAAGTAGCAAACTACGTTAAAGAAAGAATTCTCAAAACTTTTTTTTCTACGCTCTGTCTCTGCTTCTCTCTATGATTGGTCAATCAATCACTCCAGTTAATCAGGCTCGGTAGGTTCTACAGTAAACATATGTGACATTGACACGGAAACACGCTGACGTGTGTGGCCATTCCATAACTCATACAGTTTCAAAGGAATGCGAATACAGCCAGCACAGCTACGCTATATGATCATCAAGAACCTCACCAAATCGTGCGTGCTTCGATGTATCGGACGCAAACGACTTCCAGGGAATTAGCCGCGGAGCAAAATGTCAACGGTGCGTCGTGTCTGAGCTTCCGTTTGCGTGAGGCGGTGCCACTGTCCTCGCCAAAACCATTAAAGACTCGGGGTAAGCGGCTTAAGTTACCGGACAAAAGCGATTGGTCAGGTGGTTAGACTCCTAGTTTGCATGGACCAATAAATATCGCGCTTATGGCCGGAGTAGGGCTCGTTGCTGCGTTTCCTGGTGTTCGTGGCCGCTAGGAAGGCTGTACCCTGTTTAAAATGTACCCTTCTATAGGAAAAGCGCCGGCCTTGAACAGTACAGAGGGTGCACACCGATTTCAATTTCCATGTGTGTGTGTGTGTGTGGGGTGTGTGTGTGTGTGTGTGTGTGTGTGTGTTGTGTATGTGTCTGTCTGTATGTTGTGTATATATATATCTATATATCTATCTATCTATCTATATATATATATAATATATAGTTGTGTGTGTGTGTGTGTGTGTGGTGTGTGTGTGTGTGTGGTGTTAGTTGTGTGTGTGTGTGTGGTGGGGTGTTAGTGTGTGTGTGGTGTTGTGTGTTGTGTGTGTGTGTTGTGTTTAGTGTGTGTGTGTGTGTGTGGTGTGTGTGTGTGTTGTGGGTGTGTGGTGTGTGTGTGTGTGTGTGTGTGTGTGTGTGTGTGTGTGTGTGTGTGTGTGTGTGTGGTTTGTGTTGTGTGTTGTGTGTGTGTGTGTGTGTGTGCTGTGTGTGTGTTTGTGTGTGTGTGTTGGTTGTGTTGTGTGTGTGTGTGTTGTGTGTGTGTGTGTTGTGTGTTTATGACTTGTGTGTGGTGTGTGTGTGTGTGTGTGTGTGTGTGTGTGAGTGTGTGTGTGTTATGACAGTGTGTGTGTATGGTGTGTGTGTGTGTGTGTGTGTGTGTATCTGTCTGTCTGTATGTGTGTATGTGTGTGAGAATGTGTGTGTGTGTGTGTGTGGTGTGTGTGTGTGTGTGTGTGTGCCTGTGTGTGGTTTGTGTGTGTGTGCGTGTGTGTATGTGTTTGTGTTTATGACAGTGTGTGTGTGTTTGTGTTTATGACATGTGTGTGTGTGTGTGTGTGTGTGTGTGTGTGTGTGTGTGTGTGTGTGTGTGTGTGTGTGTGATGTGATTATATTCGAAATGTTCGGCTACACTGACCGTCAGCTATTGACCTCCCTGACTTCCAGTAGGTAAGGTAGACAATATTTGATAAATATCTATATATCTATATTTATATCTCTGTGTGTGTGCGTGCGTGCGTGCGTGCGTGCGTGGTGTGTGTGTGTGTGTGTGTGTGTGTGTGTGTGTGTGTGTGTGTGTGTGTGTGTGTGTGTGTGTGTGCATCAGATGCATTGAGCTTATCACTATCAAAAAATGTGCATCAAACCACCAAGCATCCCATCGGACGATGTAAGATTTAATGAGAAAAAATTAGGTGTGCATGGTAAGTAGTCAGATCCAATGGCCTTGCTCAAACAAATCTCCAGGGAACAGATGAGAGAAGAGGGCGACCAAAAACAAAAACAAACACAAAAAAACCATGGACTTACAATATTGCACAATGGACATGGAAAACATTTGAAGAAAGATACACAACCAAGGTTCACTACCGACAGAACTAGATAAGACCGATGAACTGTTTGTCGGTGTGGCGACCCTGTGATTCTCCTCAGAGAGGAAGAAGAAGAAGAAGAAGAAGAAGAAGAAGAAGAAGAAGAAGAAGAAGAAGAAGAAAAAGAAGAAGAAGAAGAAGAAGAAGAAGAACAACAACAACAACAACAACACCAACCAAGAAGAAGAAAAACAACAACAAACAATAAGTTCTATCTCTTGTATACAACATTTTTTCAAGCCGTAAAGGTCAGCTGACTAGAGTAATCTCGCAACAAACTGCACTGCTAAACCCCAGTTTTATCTGCGCTTTCATAATATATGTCATGGATATTTCAAAGTTGATTGTCTCTTTCTTTTTTGCTCCTATGTTATGTAATACAATTTGCTTTTTGTTTGTTCGTCGTCGTTGTTGCTGTTGTTGTTTTTGGTGTCGTTTTTCTTGTAACGTTCTTGGAACTTTTTGTTTGTTTGTTTACATTTGTGCTCATCAAAGTGCGTATAAATCATTTTTTCACTTCCGTGTTGTCTTTTCCTTAAAAATAAAACGCGTTACGTGATTGACTGCTTATTCATACTGAGTAATTCTTACTTTATTTGTTTTCAGCAGCCATGCTCTCAAAATGCATTGTGTGTGTGTGTGTGTGTGTGTGTGTGTGTGTGTGTGTGTGTGTGTGTGTGTGTGGTGGTCTGTCTGTCTGTCTGTCTGTGTTTTGTTGATCTGTTTCTTTGTTTCGGTAGAAATCAATGTACTGGAAACACAGCATATGTGGTTGTCCTCATGCTACACAAGTTATCTTGTAACTTTGCATATCACCACAACACAGAACCTCTGCTACACAATTTTTTATGTAACTTTGCATATCACCACAAAACCGAAAATTTGCCACACAGGTTATAATATAACTCTCCATATGACACACAAAACCGAAAATTCGCCACACAAATTCTTGTATCGCAAATCACCACAAAACTGAAATTTTGCAACACGTTATTGTGTTACTTTGCGTATCATCACAAAACAGAAAATTTGCCACAAAAGTGATTACATAACTTTGCAAATTACCCAACACAGTAAATTCGCTATTCAGACTGAAATGCTGAACGGTATTCAGTAACGAAAAATATGAGGGACGGCTATTAGAAATGACTACTGAAAAAAACAACTATACCAGAGGCATAAACATTGTACATGAACTGCCTAAGAACAAGTGAAATAATCAAGAAAACATGTTGAAACAGTGAGCCGCCAAGTAAACATTTCAAACACTGATGTAACCATCCTCAAACTACTGGTCATTTTCGGCCAGGACAAAAACAACATCCAAAAGGAATAACTAAAATAGAATACTATTGTTTGTCTTTTTTCTCCTGCCTTACAAACGCCAGAGGTCGAGATTTGTTATCGAGTTTTTGTTAGGTACATTTGGCGACTAAATATTCCAAAACAAATTATCGTCTTTCAACAACTGCCTGCAGTCATATATTTAAAAAAGAATCAAGCTTCGAGTGTCTGGATTGTTAGTTGCGCTTGCAATGCTGCTTGTGCTGACTGACTGTTTAAGACATTCAATTCTATTTCATTTTATTTGGTGTCGTAAGTAGCATTCGTTTGGAGTTATGGGCGTGTTTTCATTTCATCATGGGAGCAAGACTTACCCTACTTGTTTGTTATTTACTGTTTACTGTTCCCTGCCTCATTTAAAATTTCTTTTCATTTTATTCGATTTTGTTTCATCATGTTAATATTCTTTCTCTGTTTCACTCCGTCTGTCTCTGTCTCTGTCTCTCTCTGAGCCATTAAACCCATTCATGTCATCAAATCTGGTTGTTTATGCCCAGCCCAACTACGGAAGCCCTTCCAGGACGGCAGGCAACTTAGGCCAGAATTCTGCATAAAGTAAATTGCCGAGACAAAAACCTACAACCAAAGCCATGTCCTGACACTAAAAGACAGGGTGAGAGTAAAGTTTATCACCAGCCACGTTTTATTGGGATCAAATGAAAAATATTGATCTCATTAGAGAACATTAAGTGTGCATCAGGTTTTATCAGAGAGAGAGAGAGAGAGAGAGAGAGAGAGAGAGAGAGAGAGAGAGAGGAGAGAGAGAGAGAGAGAAAACAGAGACAGACAGACAGACAGACAGAAAGACAAAGAAACATTCACGTGCAGAAATTAAATGCCTCATTTGCAAGGAAGACGAGTGGATTGCAGAGAATGAGATTCCAGATTGCAGATTTCTCAGGTGGCTGAGAGATGGTCCTGTCTTCTGTCTTTTTTAAATACGTGGATTTTTTAAATTCTTAATTTCTAAGTTTGAAGGAGATCGATTCCATTCAGTTTAATTAATTCAGCTTGTATAGGCTTTTAGCGTAGCCTATTCATTTGAATATTAGAATTACAACATGTGGGTGCCGTATGCCATTTGTTTAACATACATAATGCTAACAATCCTCTTTCCTTATTTTCATTTCGATAAAAAGGTCGAACTGATACGCAAAATCATGTAAAAGCAAACACATATATTTAAAAGTGGTAAATAGTGCCTTAATACACACACATGCACACAAACATACATACATACATACAACATACATACATAAATACACACACACACACACACACACACACACACACACACACACACACACACACACACACACACACGTACATACATACATAAACACACGTGTATACGTAATATGTATAATATAATATATATATATATATATATATATATATATACACAGAGCCGGAGACGGGGGGGGGGGGGGGGGGGGGGTCATTTTTACTGAAGAACTGTATGTAACTCTCCTTGGCCTTTATTTGACTTCTTTTCCTGTCGATTCCAGACCTGCCTTACACACCTCAAAATAAAAAAGCAACAAGATCTGATTAATTTTCTATTCTTCAGGTTTACTTTCCATGGTACCATCTTACAGCGATGTTCTAGCGATTAAATGATTACACGAAACGGCAAGAAAAGCTACTCGGAATATTGACGGCTGCTTAAGTGTAAAGATATCTTTGTCTGAAGCCTGGTACAGGACTGCAGGAAGTCGCAGCTTTGGGAAGGGTCGGGTTGATGTTGATGTTCCTGGTAAACATGCATTTTTAGCATGAAGCTGACAATATCAGATTTAAACGCACAAAGCAAAATGAAAATTCCAAAAGAAAGCTATTCGCGAACATTCAGATACAGCTAACTGCGCGATGATCAATGCAACATCAGTAATGTACGTGTATGATATATGAAATATG
>CM065719.1:53232798-53235298 GCA_033310375.1 Conus canariensis
GCGTGCGTGCGTGCGTGCGTGTGTGTGTGTGTGTGTGTGTTGTGGTGTGCGCCGCGCGTGTGTGTGGTATGTGTGTGTGTGCGTGCGTGTGCGTGCGTGTGCGTGCGTGTGCATTTAGATGCACGTGTGTGTGTGTGTGTGTGTGTGTGTGTGTGTGTGTGTGTGTGTGTGTGTGTGTGTGATTGCGTGCATGTGTGCGTGCATGTGCATTTATATGCATGTGTGCACGCGGTGTCCACTCAGAGATAAAACTGCTGAATTTTCTGGGAAGCAAGCCCACAACTATCAGAGGAGGAGACAACTGATCACTGCAGTGTCCATATATTCCTGGAGGGATCCAGAACCAATGACCACTCAATGATGGCTGTGTAAGAAACTGTGTGTGTGTGGTGGGGGGGAAGGTGGTAAAATTGTGGGTCGCGTGCACGCATGTAACTCAGAGGTGATAGATCTTGACGGTGTTAACTTTGCCTCGACCCGTGCCAGTGGTGCTGTTAGTGTTCTCTACGGAACCTCCATCTCCATTCTAGCCGAAGGCTATGGACAGACATATGCTACCTGTGGGACGAATTATCTCCTCTAGTCCTTCACTTTGAGCCAGAGGGTGCCCAGAATCGAATTATCTCCACTAATTCTTCATTTTGAGCCAATAATGGCCAGATGTGAATTATCTACGCTCATCCTTCACTTTGAACCAGTAATGGCCAGAAGTGAATTATCTACCCTCATGCTTCACTTTGAGCCAGTAATGAAGGCGAATTATCTACGCTCATCCTTCACTTTGAGCCAGTAATGGCCAGGGGTAAATTATCTACCCTCATGCTTCACTTTGAGCCAGTAATGAAGGCGAATTATCTACGCTCATCCTTCGCTTTGAGCCAGTAATGGCCAGGGGTAAATTATCTACCCTCATGCTTCACTTTGAGCCAGTAATGAAGGTGAATTGTCTACCCTCATCCTTCACTTTGAGCCAGTGATGGCCAGAAGTGAATTATCTACCCTCATCCTTCACTTTGAGCCAGTAATGAAGGTGAATGATCTACCCTCATCCTTCACTTTGAGCCAGTAATGAAGGTGAATTATCTACCCTCATCCTTCACTTTGAGCCAGTAATGAAGGTGAATATCTACCCTCATCCTTCACTTTGAGCCAGTAATGGCCAGGGGTCAATTATCTACCCTCATCCTTCACTTTGAGCCAGTAATGGCCAGGGGTGAATTATCTACCCTCATCCTTCACTTTGAGCTAGTAATGGCCAGGGGTGAATTATCTACCCTCATCCTTCACTTTGAGCCAGTAATGAAGGTGAATTATCTACCCTCATCCTTCACTTTGAGCCAGTGATGAAGGTGAATGATCTACCCTCATCCTACACTTTGAGCCAGTAATGGCCAGAGTTGTATGATCTACCCTCATCCCTCACTTTGAGCCAGTAATGAAGGTGAGTTATCTACCCTCATCCTTCTCTTTGAGCCAGTAATGAAGGTGAATGATCTACCCTCATCCTACACTTTGAGCCAGTAATGAAGGTGAATGATCTACCCTCATCCTTCACTTTGAGCCAGTAATGAAGGTGAATAATCTACCTTCATCCTTCACTTTGAGCCAGTAATGAAGGTGAATTATCTACCCTCATCCTTCACTATTTGAGGTCCATTAGTAATGGCCAGGGGTCAATTATCTACCCTCATCCTTCACTTTGAGCCAGTAATGGCCAGGGGTAAATTATCTACCCTCATCCTTCACTTTGAGCCAGTAATGGCCAGGGGTGAATTATCTACCCTCATCCTTCACTTTGAGCCAGTAATGAAGGTGAATTATCTACCCTCATCCTTCACTTTGAGCCAGTGATGAAGGTGAATGATCTACCCTCATCCTACACTTTGAGCCAGTAATGGCCAGAGGTGTATGATCTACCCTCATCCCTCACTTTGAGCCAGTAATGAAGTGAGTTATCTACCCTCATCCTTCTCTTTGAGCCAGTAATGAAGGTGAATGATCTACGCTCATCCTACACTCTGAGCCAGTAATGAAGGTGAATTATCTACCCTCATCCTTCACTTTGAGCCAGTAATGAAGGTGAATTATCTACCCTCATCCTTCACTTTGAGCCAGTAATGAAGGTGAATGATCTACCCTCATCCTTCACTTTGAGCCAGTAATGAAGGTGAATTATCTACCCTCATCCTTCACTTTGAGCCAGTAATGAAGGTGAATTATCTACCCTCATCCTTCACTTTGAGCCAGTAATGAAGATGAATTATCTACCCTCATCCTTCACTTGGAGCCAGCAATGAAGGTTAATTATCTACCCTCATCCTTGACTTTAAGCCAATAATGGCCGGAAATGAATTATCTACCCTCATCCTTCACTTTCAGCCAGCAATGAAGGTGAATGATCTACCCTCATCTTTCACTTTGAGCCAGTAATAGCCAGAGGTCACACACACACACACACACACAACACACACACACACACACACACACACACACACACACA
>CM065719.1:53240298-53245298 GCA_033310375.1 Conus canariensis
TTTAAAATTCCACATTGATAAAAAGGTGGAATCTTTACACTCCAATCTTGATGAATTAAAAACTATTATTTCCAAACTCGATGCCGCAGTTGCAAATTTGATCAAAGAAAACCATTCCTTAAAAGCCCATCTTGGCACACTTCAGTCAGAAGTACGACTGATTAAGAAAAAGTCAATGTCTTTAGTAAGTACATCTACCCAGACTATTGATGAAAATCAAAACGAGTTTTGTGGTGGCCCAGTTTCCTGTCCGCCGTCTTCACATGCAGAAGTGAATGGTAGCGTGTCCAGCAGTCCAACAACTCCAAAGGAGACCATTGGTGAACTTTGTCAGGACAGCACGCCCCAGCCTGTCCCGGTAGTTCTATATGGTTTTGATAGCAAGGATGTGCCTGTTCAAAATCGGTTTGACATACTGGCTAATCTCAGCCAAGATCAATCAAATGATAACGTTCAGAAAAACTCCCACTCCCCCAAAGCTACCAGTATATTCAATACTGGTAATTCACCCCAATTCCATGATTCTCACAAACCATTGGCTCATTAGAAAACCCCTGAACAAATTCTTGGTGAAATCAAAATACCAAATGAAACGTCTTCTCTTCTAGTTGGTGATTCTGTCATTAGGTATATTGATTCAAGGAGACTACAAACAAACAATGACCCTCTTTTTTAAATTTGTGTTCCAGGTCTAAAAATTAGTGATATCATCCAGTGGCTGCATGGACTGGACAAACAGGAACAAATAAAAACTCTCATTATGCATGTTGGTACAAATGACTGTCCATCCGGTCCAATTCCAACTGAGGTTTGGCAGAAGCTAATTGATTTGTGTCAGACTCGTTTTCCTTCAGCTTATATAGCCTTAAGTTCTGTAGTACCTGCTCGTGGCAGGAACCCATTGAATAATGCAATAGCACCTTCAAATAGAAATTTATATACTGCCTGTACCAGCATGAAAGTAGACATGATCGACCACCACAGTGCTTTCATTACTGCAAGTGGTGCTCCGCGTCAGGCATTATATAAAGACAGTACTCATCCCAGTATGAGAGGGACTGCTAGTCTGGCAATAAACTTTTAAAAAGTTCTTCTTCAGGACAGACGAATTGGTGTCCATGGTCCTCCTCATAAGGTGCGTGTTTTACCCAGGTTCACAGGAAGAACTTTCCAGGTCAGCACTGAAGCTGATGGTTCCCATCCCCAAAACTCCCAACAAGCTGGTGTTCCCCCCTTATCATCCTCATCCCATTTCCCTTTGTTGCCCTCCCGGAATGATAACCAGACTGTGGTTGACAGGGCTAAAGCATCACAAGGCCAAACCCATCGACCTTCACCCCCACATCAGCTGGGGAATGATGGTATGTGTGAGGTTACTTTTTCCCCACAAAACAGCCAGTCAGGAGGTCCATACCCCACATTGAACCCATCATCATTCCCCAGTGCCTCCTATCCCCTTCCCATCTCGGCACAAATGATCACTTACTTCCCATATCCCAGATATCCAGACCCATACCCTTACCATACCCCTGATCACCGTGGAAGACAAATTTTCCAGAGACAGTATCCGGTGTCGGATCCTGTCAATGTCATAAATACGATGCCGGGCTCCATCTATAGTATCCCAAGTTGGCCCGCCACTAACAATCATGTTAACCAGTGTGCCCAGCAACTAATGTCTTTGGCATCACAGCTGGCGTACCAACCTGGACATCAGTGATCTTCACCAGCTCTGCGACCACCACCTCCATAATGTGTGGTCTTTCCATACATATGCTGGTGATACGAGACGTCAGACAATTGTGTTCGACCCACAAGGACGAAGCTCTGTTTTTTTTGTGCATGAACATTTGAACATTTGTCTACTTTATATAAATTTCCTCTTGGTCATGTATCCAAAAGTATGCTGATAGACTTTGTTTATGCTTGTTTTCTTCTTCTTAGATGTGAGGTGTACCAATTTAAAAAAAATTACTCGTTTCATGTGTGACAGGCGTTCTCGGAAAGCTCGGATAGGGACAGTTTGTATTATGGTGTAAGATATATATTTTTTGCGCCGAGATTGTGTCTTGCCCCAAAGTGAATGTTCAGGTTGCTTCTCTTACTTTCAGTCTTGTGTTCAACTCAGCTGGATAGAATTGGTATTTCTCACTTGTTTCCAGTAGTTTTTCTGCTTTAATCTTGCATATCATTTGTACTGAGTGTCACATTTCATTGTATGTGTTAATTTCCTCTTAATTATCATCCGTAATTGTATTGTTTTGTCATGGATAATAACGGTGGCACATCAGAGTGGCTCCGTAAAGCTGGGTTCAAAATAGGTTATCTTAATGTATGTCACTTAATGAACAATTTATCAGATGTGCCTTCCATCCTATCCAGCTCAAATGACTGTTTTCATGTCTTTGGTTTTTCTGAATCACGATTATCTAGTACAATTTCGGACAATGTATTATCGATCCCAGGATACAACCTTCTTAGACGAGATGCCACAGCAAAACTAGAAACGGGTATGGTGGCTTATATTCACAAATCTGTTAATTATAGACGGCTAAACTTGTTTGATAAAAATAAAATTGAATGCTTGTGGCTAGAGATTCGCTTGAAAGGAACAAAACCAATCCTGGTAGGTTTCTTATACAAAAACCCAGAAGAAAGAGTCGAGTGGTTCGATCGTTTTGAATTAATGCTCGAAGACGTATTAAGTTATTCTACGGAAATAATCTTGCTTGGAGATTTTAACATCGATTTATTGAAATCACATAATAAATGGAAACAAACTTATGAAATGTGCAATTTAACTCAATTAATAAATTCACCTACACGGATAACATTACAGACAAAAACGTTAATTGATCACATTTATGTTACTAATTCTAACAACGTAGTAGAAACTGCTGTACCTGTCTATGGTCTTAGTGATCATTTTCCAGTGTGTTTAACATGGTCAAAGAAAGGAATTAAAATGCCCAGATGCACTCATAAGTGTATATCGTTTCGCAGCTATAAAAACTTCCACACTGAAGAATTTTTGGCCGATTTATGTATGGCAGATTTTTCTTGTGTTTTTCAATACAATCATCCTGATGATGCGCTTGCTGTTTAGTACAAGATTTTTGTTCCTATTTTCAATAAGCAAGTCTTGCTTCGGACTAAACGTGTTAAATTAACCGAGAAACCACCGTGGTTAACAAAAGAAATAGATGCTGAAATAAGAATTCGTGGCAATTTATTACAAAAAAAAAACAGGGAAAGACACGAAATTTAGGCAACAACGGAATAAAGTCACTGAGATGAAAAGAGCCGCACGGAAGAGGTATTTTAGTGATTTAATTTCATCAAAACAAGATTCAAAATATATTTGGAAGGCTATAAATCAGTTGTCCGGGAAAACATCACCGCCATCTGCTTCTTATACGTCCAATTTATCTGTTGAATATCTGAACAGACATTTAACTACCGTGGCAGAGAAAACAATAAAAATAAACAACACATAGGTTAATAATTTAAATCCACTGAAATGTTTCTCCAAGTCAAAAAATATCGTTGACAAACTCCATTTTCCATACACAGGCGTCCATGAAGTGCACAAGGAGTTAAGTATATTAAAACCATCGAGTTCCCGTGGTTTGGATGGGCTAGACAGTAACATTTTGAAGATATCAGCGCCCATTATCTCTGATTGTGTTATATATATTTATAACTTATGTATTGAAAAATGTTACTATCCACAAGCCTTCAAAGACGCTAAAGTTTTGCCTGTTCTTAAGTCTGGTGATCCATCTGACCCTCTAATTATAGACCCATATCTATACTATCTGCTCTGTCTAACCTCTCGAAAAACATATCAAACACAATCTACAGTCCCATTTTACAAAGTATGACTTATTTCACCCCAAATCAGAATGGATTTAGAAGGAATCATTCGTGCCATACTATGCTGACTAATCTTATTGAGAAATGGTATTTAAATATAAATAATGATTTACTTACTGGTGCAATTTTTGTTGATTTTGCGAAAGCTTTCGACACCATTGATCACAGTATCCTCTCTAAAAAGTTAACTATGTACGGTTTGAATGATAATTCCCTAAAACACATAGCATCTTTTCTTCATAACAGAAGACAAGCAGTCTTTCAAGATTCCACTTTATCTTCTGTTGCTTCGAACAAATATGGAGTTCCCCACGGATCGGTTCTGGGTCCTATGTTATTTTCAATTTATATAAACGACCTTCCACTTCATTTGATATCCTCTTGCGAACTTTTTGCAGACGACACTACCATTTACAATGAAAATAAAAGCTCTGATGCAGTATGCGCCTCCTTACAAAATGATATACTAAGGCTTGTTTCCTGGACGGAAGAAAATCATATGGCAATTCATCCTCATAAATCCAAATTCATGCTAGTTACAACAAGACAGAAACGACAGAACATTAAGAATAAATTACCGGAGTTAAAAGTTAGTGATAAAGCATTAGAAGAAGTAAGTTTCTACAAATTACTAGGACTTACTATAGACAATAACCTATCCTGGTCCGAACATATTCTATGCTTTGCAAAAGACTTTCCAAGAAAACATTCCAGTTGAATAGAATAAAACATTTTCTTGATCAACATACCAGAAAGCTATTTTTTTCGTGCATACATCCAGCCAGATATTGATTATGCATCAACATGTTGGGATCTGGCCAGTCAAAATTGCTTAAAACCTCTTGACAGCTTATACAGACGCTCTCTCAAACTAATTCTTCTTAAATCCTCTTCTCTTGTCCCTGTAGATTATAAACAATTAGATATTCTCCCCTTCAGTCTTAAATGTCGCTACAACAAAGCTGTTTTCATGTTTAAAATTGTGAACAATTTAACGCCTGCTTATCTCAACAACAAATTTCCCATCAATAATGTTATTAACAAACGTAATATCTGCATTCCTCTCCCAAGAACTAATCTTTTTATGTCTTCTCTCATTTATTCTGGAAGCAAATTATGGAATG
>CM065719.1:53250298-53262798 GCA_033310375.1 Conus canariensis
TAACTTAACAGATAAATATGAAAATAAAGAAAATCCAAACAGAACTGGGAGCCATTCACAATCATCTCCCTCAACAGAACCGATCAATTATAAGACTGCTATCCTACCTCCGTGTGCTCACCCTGTGTCTGTCCTCATCCACTGCGGTGTGTGTATATTCAGGACACGGAGCAAGTTTTGCAGTACATACTCTCCTGCAAGATTCCACTATGTCGCCAGCCTCTACAACAAAGCTGCCGATTAAAAAAAAAATTTCTTTGATGTGGAGAGTCCATTATCTGGCACTAATGAGAACAGGGGAAAAAAAGATGATTTACTTCATCGTTCTGGTGGGAAACTATTCCATATACAAATGTGAGAATCAATCAAATAAAACCTAACAAAAACCATGTTTCTGCAGGAGCGGGACTACAAACGTGCAATGAAGAACTATATGCGCTTGACAAAGATGAATTATACAAGCTATGCACAGACCGTGTTTTTTCTGCTGTTCTCATGTTGCCCTTGCCCTTAGTGCCTTAATGAAATGAATAACATGATACTGAAGCATCGCTGTATAATTTACTTCCGCTAAATGTCATGCGGAATCTCTGGTGAAACTGTGTGTGACATTTGGCGACAATTTGAGGTTAGAAACTATTGTTTCTTCTGTACATTGGAATAGTTACTTTATGTACGCCTATTCAAAAAAAGAAAAGAAAAGAAAAAAGAAAGAAAAGAAAAAAAAACGCCGAGTAACATGCGAAGAGGAGGAAAGGAGGGGGAGAGAGTAGGGGGTTAGTAGCATAACGAACACGAAGATCCGGCCATGATGACCATGCAGTTTTGTTCAAAGATTATGCTGATTTGACACGACCAACAGCGCAAACACGGAAAGACACACAAAGAAATGAAGAAACAGAAGAGGCAGGCTGGATAGGGAAAGGGAAGGGAGGGCTGAGAGAGAGAGAGAGAGAGAGAGAGAGAGAGAGAGAGAGAGAGAGAGAGAGAGAGAGAGAGAGAGGACAAAAAGAGACAGACAGACAGATAGGGACAGAGACAGAAAAGAGGGAGAGAGCAAGACCGACGCTGACACAGAGAGAGAGGAGAGAGAGAGAGAGAGAGAGAGAGAGAGAGAGAGAGAGAGAAGCAGATGCAGAGAAGGGGGGAGGGAGAGAAAGAGAATGGGAGGGAGGGAGAGAGAGGTGGGAGGAGGTAGGAAGAAGAAGAAGGCGGAAGAAGATCAAAAAGGAGTAGTAAAAGAATACCAAGCAGGACGTTGAACATGTGGAGAGGAATGAGGAGAGAGAGGGAGATGGAGGAGACGAAAAAGACGATAGACAAGAACCGTAACAAGAACAACGGAAACAGGAAAAGCAAGCGCAGGACTTTCACAAATCAAAACCTAACCACTCTCCATCTGCACAGACGAGCATCCAAAAAAGACTTTGTAGATCTGGTGAAGCGAATGCGAATTTACCCGCACTGACACTGGCCAAAGCTCTCACACTTGAAGCTGACCTGAAGTTTTTGTCCGTCCGTGTGTGGAGCGACATTCCGGCAAACAACTGAACGGAGACATAATTGTACACTTGATCTTTTCGCCGCTCAAAGAACGTTGCCGGAAATAATTGTCAGCCCTGACGTCAACAAACTTTTCTTTTATGGTATACCTCTCTCTCTCTCTCTCTCTCTCTCTCTCTCTCTCTCTCTCTCCTACACACACACACACCGCGCTCGCGCGCGCGCGCACGCACACACACAGTTAACACACTCCTCTCTCTCACATACACACACACACACACACACTAAACAAACCCACCCGTCTCTCTCTCTCTCTCTCTCTCTCTCTCTCTCTCTCTCTCTCTCTCTCTCGACCTGGATCTCTCCTTCAAACACACACACACACACACACACACACACACACACACACACACACACACACACACAGCACACGCATACTGAACACGCTCGCCTCTCTCTCTCTCTCTCTCTCTCTCTCTCTCTCTCTCTCTCACGCGCGCGCGAACACACACACACACACACACACACACACACACACACACACACCACACACACACACACACACAGAGGATGAACAATAGCTGGAAAGCTTATTCTTTAACCCTTAATAACGATAAATTTGACTTGACTTCACACACACACACACACACACACACACACACACACACACACACACACACACACACACACGCACGCACGCACGCACGCACACCACTCGCCTCTCTCTCTCTCTCTCTCTCTCTCTCTCTCTCTCTCAAACACACACACACACACACACACACACACACACACACATACACATACACACACTACACTTTACACAAGCGCGCGCACGCACACAAACACACACACACACGCGCACGTGCGCGCACACACACACACACTTAATCTGTTTTCCTTTGAAATAATGAATTCCTCTCCTCGGCATATTGATTTTCTCTCATATTGCATACTTTTCTGGTGCACTTTTGTTGCAAAGTAGTCTCTGAAAGGACAACAATGCCCACACAAGTACCAGTGCACTCTGAAACGAGTCGTAGGAATCCTTGTTCATGAGTCATAATAATTGTGTTTTCGTGGGTGATAATTATCGTTTTTCATGAGTCATGACTATCTGTCTTCGTGCACCATAATCATTTGTTTTCACGACTCATAACTTTTCGTGCGTGATAATTATCGTTTTTCATGAGTCATGACTATCTCTCTTCGTGCACCATGATTATTTGTTTTCACGACTCACCACTTTTCGTTGGTGATAATTATTGTTTTTTTTTTATTATGAGTTATGACTATCTGTCTTCGTGCACCATAATTATTTGTTTTCACGACTCATCACTTTTCGTTGGTGATAATTATTGTTTTTTATTATGAGTTATGACTATCTGTCTTCGTGCACCATAATTATTTGTTTTCACGACTCATAACTCTCTGCTGGGTTTTTGTTTTTTCTGTCTCCAACACTTCAATGGCATTTCCCCCATGCCGCTCCTTCCGACTCCCCTGTCCACAGCCACATCCAGGCTAGTCCCGCTGCAGCCCCGGCACCGGCAATCCGCAAGGAGCAGTCAATGTCAAGTCGTCACCAGACAACCTACAAGAGGAGCCACTGCACTGCTGCCGAGTCACTTCATTGGTGTTCAGTGCTGACTGTCCTCATCCGACATACGCACACGACAACACCGACGAAGCCCCCAACTGACGACAATAACTGTTCAGTCGCGGACGCAGAGCGAGTGAGCGCCCGCCGCCTTCCGGAGGGTTTGCCATTACGTCCGTCCTGCGCAGTCCCGACGAATGTTTCGATACTGTCGGCCTCGACAAGAACGCACACAAGGCATAGACGCAGAGAGAAAATCCAAACTGAGGTCACTATGACAGAACAGCATGGAGGACCACAGAATTTTGCAGGCTGATCGATGAGGTTGAGGATGATGAATGTGATGCTGTGGAGCTCCATTCTGGTCTGAGACTGCATGGCAGGGTTGTAGGCTACTCTACGTTCATTTTCACCATATGCCACGATGTCAACCAGGCCCAAGAGACACAGACACTTGCAGTGTTAGTCACGAAGTTTGAGCAATACTGTCAGAGACTTATTCGTTGAGAGGATAAAACCCGCCTGTACGGTCCCAATTTTCCCAATCGAGCCCATAGTAAACACAACTGTGGTTAGGAGCCGGTCGGGTCAGGAAAGTCCAACAACTAAATGGCTTTGATGGGAATCGAACCCACGACCTCCTAGCAGGGAATCCGCGATGCTAACCACTGCGCCACGGCGGCTGGTATAATTGTTTTCATGAGTCATAATTATCTCTTTTCGTCAGTCTTAATCACTTTTTCGTGATGAGTACGTTTGAAGGCCCTAAAAGACCAAAAATCGGGGGGGGGGGGGGGGGGGGGGGGGGGGGATCATGAAGTCACAACATCGGTGATAACGTTTGCTTTTATCTGAAAAGTCAATATTGCTATTTTCTCGCAGAAAATGACTGTTTTCACGAGAGAGAGAGAGAGAAAAACAAAAAACAAAAACAAATAAACAAACAAAACCGGTCACTATGGATTTTTGACGCGAGTATGTTCCCATAGTTCTCCTCCTAACCAACATCATGCCCAAGGCGTTTCATAACCCCCCCCCCCCCCCCCCCCCCCCCCCCCAGCTTCCACCACCTCGCTGGAAGAGGGTCCATCAGCAGCCTGGGGTTTTCAGATGACGTTACATAAGTTGGCTGGCGGCAGCAACACTTACCACTCCTTACTTAGGCCCTTCGCCCCGAAAGAAGTTCTGGCCATTGATAACAAGTCTCCGATAAGCTCGACTCTGAGCTGTCCTTCTCCCTCAGTCCAGTTGCTTCCCTTTCTGCCTCTGTTCAGTTGCCTCCCTTTCTTCTTTCACTCTATCTCGGTGTCATTTCTGTGGCTGGCTCTAAGTCGTTCCCTTTTTTTCCTTCTCGTTCCAGGTCTGAGCCTGACGGGGTGATGTTGGATGTGAATTGATAGGGATGTGTCCTACCCATATCTTCTTTCTTCTCAGGATATGTTTGCTGTCTGGTAACTGTTGAACACAATTTTCACGTTAAAACCCCCACAATAATAATGATAATGACGATCACAGTAGTAGTAATAATAATAATAATGTGATGATGATGATGATGATGATGATGATGATGATGATGAAAAACACGAGGCATAAGAGGAAAGAAAACAAACACGGTGGCGTTGTAAAATTGTCATGCGTTGTCCCCGCGGACGGCAGCCCTGACGTCACACACAGAAATCTGTTGCAACGTTGACGTTACACGAACAATACGGAGCTCCAGGAAATGCCCAATAGGGCGGACGAAGGTGATGCTTGGATATGTGGTTACACACCACAAAGTAAAACGCCAAAGTCGTGATTAATGTTTCGAGTATATGTAGACAGGTACGGTGGGATTGTTCTTAGAAATATGACTAAGTCTGAAAGATAATTCCTTTGCTGTTCTTTCCTTTTCTCCCCTCTGAGCGTCAAGATACACGCTAGGTGGTTGTTCTTATTCTTGTAATTAGGCAGCCAGCGTCAAAGTGCTGACGAAACTGCTGTACCTATATGAAGGGGCTCCGGTGCGTTAAAAAGAAACGCAAAAACACTACTTCTACCACTGCCATTACTCTGGACAGCAAAGCAATGCAGTACGTGCAGCTGTTGACTTGCGTAATGCTTTTCAGCCCCTCAGCACTGAACTGGGGGCCTTGTACAGCCTCAGGCACAGCATAGTACAGTGCCCAGAAGCAAACGCTGCTCCTGCATTCGACCTAGAAAAAGTATTTTTTAAAAGGCAGCTCGCCACCACCCATACAGCCGTCTGCAGAAGTATATCAGCAGAGGACTATTGCGGACTGGAACACTATCAGGGATGTCACGGCTGCTGTGTCCACAGGCAGGCTGTTCCATTCTGGAATAGTTCTGGGGAAGAAGCACTTTCGCTTGTATGTGGTCCTCGACGATGGATTGTCATAGGACAACGCGTAGGACTGATGGGTGCTGCATCTCTGGCGACTGGAAGTTTTTGGCAGATGCTTTGAACTGGTCGATGTCAACCCATGGTGGAACTTGTAGAAGGCAGTCAGCCTTGCCCTCATTCACCTTGGAGCCCAGGGTTGGTCACTTCAGTGTCTTCAGCATTTTCTCTAAGCTGGATCTTTGGCGAAATTGGTGTCACACCCCGCGAATTCCTCGGCATTGCACCTGTTCATGGCGTTCATGTAGGATCCCATACTGGACTTGCATACTCCATACCAGTCGGTGCCAGTGCTGTGTGGGCGGACTGTTTCAGGGACCCACTGGAAACTTTGATGTTCTTCCTGATAAAGCCCAGAATTCTGTTTGCTTTTTTTTGTGTCCTGCCCCATCTTCTGTGCCACCTCAGTGGTACTGCATCTACGCCGCTCATTCCGATCCCCGTCTACAGCCACAGCCCGCCTGTTCACCGCAGCCCCGGCACCGGCAATTCACAAGGAGCAGTCAATGTCAAGTCGTCAAGAGGCAACCCACCTGAGGGGACACTGCACTGCTGCTGAGTCACTTCGGTGCTGCTCAGTACTGCCTGTTCTGGTCCAACGTACGCAGGACACCACCTACTAACGACAGTAACTGCTTAGTCGTGCAGCCGGCATGAGTGAGCTTTCCCTCTGGAGGGTGCCACCACGTCTTTTCAACGACAGTCTCCATAAAACTGCCGATACCGGTGACCCCGACAGAATGAAACGAAGGCCACAGACGTGGAGAGGACATCAGAACTGAGGTCATCATGAGAGCAGGGCATAAAGGACCACAAAATTTGACGCATTTTTAAATGCTGGTCAATGAAGATGGATAATGAGGAAGATAGTGCTACAGATTTCCATTCCGGTCTGAGACTATATGACAGTGCTGTATTCTGTATAATATGTATGTCGGCGTCAACCAGGCCCTAGAGAAACAGACATCTGGTGTGTTGGTTTAGAAATGTTGATTTGAGCAACACTATCAGAGACGCTTCCATGAAGTGGATGAAACTCGACTGTGTTGTCCTATCCTTCCAAACTGAGCCTGCAGCAAAGTCAGCTCGGGGTAGCAAGCGGTCGGGACAGAGAAATTCCACGAATAAATGGCTCTGATGGGAATCTAACCCACGACCTCCCAGCCGGGAGTCCGCGACGCTAACCACTTCATCACGGCGGATGGTAGCCTAGGTTTCTATTTGATTTGTTGACAATATTCTCAATGTGGGGCTCCCACTTCAAATCCTTGCTGAGGGTGATACCAAGGTACCTGACCTAATCCTCAGCTTGGAGCTGGTGGCCATGACTGGTTCCTTGCCGACAGATTAACAGCGAATACAGTGGGAGCTATTTGAGGAAGCTCACCTTGCGCAAAGGTGGGGGCCAGCTGTATGTGTTAAGGTCTTATATCTAATGTAAGATAGTGATTGATTCAATGGTTCGCGTATTTCTAGACAACGAATGAATTCATCGGTGGGGATCCTCTAACATAAGTAAAATGAGTGACTGGTAGTAGCTCTATCTCAGCTGCGGTATGGTTTAATGTTGGTTTTATTGGAGCAAAGACAGAAGTACTGCGCTACAAAACGAAAGATTAAACAAAATGCAAAACAAATACAATGGGTTTCGACATATCTGGTCTTCTTCAGGCAAGACAAATAACATGCAAGACAATGAAAAACGAAGGATAAACAGTCACCTATCACTTCGAACTGGGTGCAAAAAAGGCTGGTTTTATTGTGGGACTCTGTCGTTATGCCTCAAAATGCAATCACGGATGACACAGCCTTTGGCCGCAAAGTCCAAATGGTGGTGTATGACCTGAGCAGCGTTGAAGGAAGTACCGCGAATAGCGTGTTCACAACAGCTAAAACAATCAACAATAGTAAAGAAAGGAAAAAAAACCCTGATAAACCCGGTTGAGGAGTTAGAGAAGAGGAAGAGAAAAAGCTGTCGGATCGTCGGAGAAAATGTAGTTCTGCAATCGATTTCGGAAGCGAGGGAAGGGGGGGGGGGGGGGAAGAGAGAGAAAGCTAATGAGCACGGAGGGGAGGAAGAGGGGATGGTACGGGTGAGAATTGGGAGAGCTTTTTTTTCCTACGTGTCTAAACCACTTCCCAACGGGAAATGAAAGAGAACTTTTAACCCTTTTCACCAGTTCAACAGCTTCAGCGGATGCAGGTAGCGTGTGTCTATGATAATGACAATAATAATAGTAATGATGATGGTGATGATGATGATGATGATGATGATGTGATGGTGGTGGTGGTGGTGGTGGTGGTGGTGGTGGTGGTGGTGGTGGTCATGATGATGTGGAGGAGGAGGGAGGAGGAGGAGGAGGACGACGACGACAACAACAACAACAACAACAACAACAACAACAACAACAACAACAACAACAACAACAACAACAACGACTGCTTTTTCTCTTTTAAGCTGAACGCTCTTTGTTTCAAGAATGTGAAAATGTGTGAGTGTGTGGGGAGAACAGGGAGGGGGGGGGGGCAAAAACGTTAAGTGAAAAGGGGCGTAGGGCTGTATATGGGTGTTGGGGGGGAGAAGGAAGGGGATAACCTAGTTTTTAAAAAGATGTGTTCAGAAGAGGAGGGCATAAGGGATGGGGTATGACGGTGGGGTGGGGACGACGGGGGAGGAGGGAGAAGAAGGAGACAGGTGGGGTGGGGATGTCGGTTTGAATATGACGTTGTTTTTTTTGTTTTGTTTTTTTTGTTTTTTTTTAACACTAACGTTACACCGTTCGCATAAATTGTACGGACAGTAAGAGCATTTTTCTTCATGTGGAGGCATACGTGTGTGTGTGTGTGTGTGTGTGTGTGTGTGTGTGTGTGTGTGTGTGTGTGTTGTGTGTGTGTGTGTGTGCGCGTGCGTGCGTGCGTGCGTGCGTGCGTGAATGCATGCGTACATGCTTGCGTGCGTGCGTGCGTGCATGCGTGCATAAGGGAGTGTGCATGCGTGCGTGCGTGCGTGTATGTGTGTGTGTGTGTGTGTGTGTGTGTGTGTGTGGTGTGTGTGTGTGTGTGTGTGTGTGTGTGTGTGTGTAGAATGCAGTGAGAAAGGAGAAAGGAGAAGGAAGGGGAAGAAGACAGGGAGGGGAGAAAAGGTTTGTTATCCAACCTGTCTCTTCACCTGTGATTTTCCCCAATAACCTTACATTTCCCCCGTCTTTCTCCTTGAAGGTCGTTGGCAGGGTGTTATTTCTTGTTGCTGTTGTTGCCGTTGTTGTCATTGTTGTTTTTTGTTGTTGTCGTCGTCGTTGTTGTTGTGTCGTCGTTTGTTATTGTCGTTGTTCTTGTTATCGTTGTTCTTGTCACTGTTGTTGTTATTTTTGCGTTGTCGTTGTTGTTAATGTTGTCGTCCTCGTTGTCATCGTCATCGTTGTTGCTGTCGCTGTCGTTGTTGATGCTGTTGCCATTTTTGTTTTCTTTTTCTTTCTTTCCTCATTCTTAATGTTATGCAGTGACTACCATTCACGACTGGCCAGCAGAATAAAAATGTATTTCTCTCGCCAAAGACGTTCGTTCAACAACAACAAAAAAGCAGAGATCAACACTAGACTATAGCAGGCAGCTGACTCTGTGACAGCTCATCAATATACTTTCAAACGTGGTCAACATGGACACACATAGGCTTGTTACTGATTGGCTTCCGCCTTGGCTTAAGGCTGTGTCAGGCCAATTGACATAAGCTAGAACACCAAGGCTACATCAAAATGTTGTTATGCTCTGCATAGTTATGTGGGGATTGTCTTCAGTTGTGACAAGCTCCTAACATAACATTATCAGTCTCCAAAATCCCCCGAAGTCGGAGTGTGGATGCCCATGTGGCGGGGTAATCAAAAACGGTCACACACGTAATGTTCTCATCCCCAACTGATGCATTTGTACCGTAGTGTTCAATTACTTCGGCTGTTTGGATGATCCCTGGAGTCTTTTAGCCAGAGAACGACAACGACAACAACAACTGAAAGGCTTCATATTCGCAACACAGCTGTGCATTTATGTCTTTATATCGTCAGATTTTGCAAGCTACAAATTCCATCTTTATGTCGATCTGCCTTCCTTCCTTCTTTCTTGTTTTTTTCCTTCTTTCCTTCCTTCCTTCCTTCCTTCCCTCCTTTCTTCTTTCTTTGTTTTTTTTTTCTTTTTTTCTCTCTTCCTATCTTACTCTCTGTCTGTCTGACTGTCAGTCTGTCTTTCTCTCCTTCTTTCTCGCCTTCTCATTTTTTTCTTTGTTGTAACAAACAGAATGAATGTGGCAGTATGCCAACCATTAGCCCATTACTAAACCCAGACGCTCTGTATCAAGCACTAGAATACTAAAGTTCACTTGAAAATGTCCATTGATGATAGAACATTCAGATTTGCAAGATGAATGAAAGTTGATAAAGCAAAAAGAAAGAGTGGCAAAAAATAGGAGGATGGAGGACCCACCAAAAGAAAAAAGAAAAAGAAAAAGAGAGGATGGAACAAAAAAAGGTTAAAAGACGTTGGAGGCAGAAAGAAAAACAAAGACAGCGCAACACGTCAGCTTCTTCCACGGAGAGTGGACAGGCCAAAGCCATCTATAATGTCCACTCTACTTAGTCTGGGCTGCAAGAGTTGAAACGTTGGTGGTGTAATAAAGACTGGTATTGATTACAAGAACTTCAATTATTCGGGGACAAAAACTTCCCACCGGGATACACAGAAATAATTGAGAGAGAGAGAGAGAGAAGAGAGAAGAGAGAGAGAGAGAGAGAGACAGAAGACAGACAGACAGACAGACAGACAGACAGACAGAGACAGAAGAGAGAGAGAGAGAGAGAGAGGAAGACTCACAATTCAGCTATCGGAAAATCAATCAATTAATATGGATGAAGATGAGAGAGAGAGAGAGAGAGAGAGAGAGAGAGAGAGAAGGAGGATAATCGTCATCATCAACATTACCGTCATCATCATCATCATCATCACCATCTTGGGGCAAATAAGAAGTTTTCATGCTTTCAATCAGTCTCTGTCTGGGGAAGTACACAGATTTCACATCGTCAGCTGGCGTGTCTCTCTGTCATCAGTGGTCATGACAACGATGACGATAATAATCGTGTACATGCCACTATATCTGAGTGTCTGTCAATCATTCGATCAATCTGTTTGTCATTATTTTCCTTTTAACAAAACACTGTTTATTAAAAAAAAAAAAGTCACACGTAAAACAATCTGTCCAAAATCTCCGTTTCTTTTATCGATCTCAAAGTTCAAACATACTCTCTGGCAGGGGGACTGGAACAGTCAGTCAATCAACTCTTTAAAATCGGACCAGACTTCACATTTCAAATTTGTAACATTATGTCCCAACCGATCCTCCAGAGCCTCTTCAGGGCTGTCAAGGTCATACAAGAAAAAGGTTACATTATAAACAAATAAGAACATCGAAAACAAAGAGAGAAATTGTGAAAAAGAATCAAATAATCTAAGCGCTTTTTACGTAGCAGCAAGACTATTGACGTCTAAAGGGATATAAAATAATCATGATGTGCTTAAAGCGCAACGCCTTACCCTTAAATTTTTGGGTCCCATGTCAAAACAAAGTGTTAAAAAAACGTTAAAAAATAAAATCGAACCCACATGTAATACAGAAAAAGCGATGAGGGCAAACAGATACTGCAGAATACACAGCTAGTGTCTGCTCTTGACAATGCGTACATTTTGCACCGCTTAACTGCCAGATGACAGCAAAAAAGCTGGTATGTCATGAACTGTCATCAGATAAAAAAATAAAAAAAAGATTTATATGTTTCTAGAACACAGACAAGAGAATCGTCCACAAAGGCAGAAAAAGGCAGTAAAGAGACACGAAAAGAAAAAGAAAACAAAAGGCAGAGCCAAAGAAAGCAACAGAAAAGGGAAATGTCTAGCACATAAACGTTCATAAGGTGGGGAAGCTATTTGTACTGACAAAGCATCCGACATCCTCATGAGGACCAGTCCAGGACTCAAATTCCAACAGTTCAGAAACCCCTGGCTTCCATCTTAAAATCAAATAACTTGTGGCATTAATTCATTCATGAGCTTATCGTGGCATTTGGAAGGAGAAAACTTGTATGTTAAAAAAAAATTAAAAAAAAGAAGAAAAACGTTTGACATGCTCCAGACCTTCCTGTCTCCTATGCTGAGTTCTCGTGCAACATCGCCATATTGGACACGTAACACATGTAACGTAATGACAGAAGTAGAAAACGAAACTGATATCTGTTTTAGATTTAGAAATCATCTCGGGGTCTTGGCGTCTGTTATTTACCCCGGGCAGGCCTTTTGGGCAACCATTGTATCGGAGGATTTGCATTATGCGACAGACTGACTGTGCATCGCAAAATTGCCGAAACGACAAACAGCCGACATCGAAGATCTGAATGAAGACGGTGATCTATTTCCTGACATAATTGGATCAACGGCGGAAATGAACCAATACGCAAAGGCGAGAGAGTCCTGAGATCGATTTGTAATCCTGCATTCACGTCACATAGTGCAAAGGGCTGGCACAGAGCTCGTGTGGTGCAAGACGACAAATGGCGGTAACTTCGATTGGAAAACTTTTTTACTTCAGTTTGACCCCCCCCCCCCCCCCCCCCTTCCCAATCCTATTTTCACACATTTTTCTTCTTTTTTATCTTTTCCCCATTTCTTCTCTTTGATTTCTTGTTGTTGTGATAAATGGGGCCTCCATTCTCCTATTTCTTCCAATTTCTCCTTCCCATCTCCTCCCTTTTCCCCCTTCTCCTTCAGCCATTCTCAGTCACCATGCCAGTCAGGAACATTCCAATGCGGACTTTTATCTTTAGGTATTTGACACAAAGCATCTGGGTTCATATGTATAATCATGTTTGGTGTACTGACACTTTCATTCCGCTTAAATGTGCAAAAAAAAGAGCATATACACGAGAGA
Organism: Conus canariensis; assembly: GCA_033310375.1. Taxonomy (NCBI): domain Eukaryota; kingdom Metazoa; phylum Mollusca; class Gastropoda; order Neogastropoda; family Conidae; genus Conus; species Conus canariensis. The sequence continues at coordinate 53,262,764 of CM065719.1, forward strand.
GAGAGAGAGAGAGGAGAGAGAGAGAGAGAGAGAGA
>CM065719.1:53275298-53292798 GCA_033310375.1 Conus canariensis
ATTTTACTCATACGCACAGAATAAGAACCCACTCAAGCACATGTGCGTGCTCACACATACATACAGATAGAAAACCAGAAAGAAATTGAGAGAAAGGCGAAAGGCACGGCAGAGAGAGACAGACAGACAGACAGACAAACAGACAGACAGAGACAGAGATAGGCAGAGAGAGACACAGAGAGAGAGAGAGAGACAGGCAGAGAGAGAGAGACAGACAGAGAGAGACAGACAGACAGAGAGAGAGAGACAGAGAGAGGCAGGCAGAGAGAGAGAGCGACATGGGACAAGACAGGGGCAGGGAAGTCGGTGGGAGAACGGGAAGGAGAATTCAGTAAAGACCAAGTAGGGGAAGTAAGTCTAACATTTCAAGGGGCAGTTTCCAGACAGCCACACTCTACCCTCTGAACCATGTTCGGAAAGTTCTGGAACTGCCACAGGTGACCCTTCCAGGGAGAAATGGCGCGTCAGAGCGCCTGGAAGGTCGGTCTTGGAATGAGGTGATCTTTGTGAACAAACTTCTCTCCCATCCTCCCACTTTTCACCCAGCCTGGTCTCTGCCTGCTAGAAAAGTACACTTACAGCTGAAATTCTGCTTCCAACCGCTGATCCCCGTATGCCCTTCACCCCTTAACCCATTCTATAAACGCACCCACCCGCTCGATGCTTGTTTTTAATGAGAACTGCACCAGCTGTTCCAAACGTGTTTGTAAGCATGATATAGAAGCGTAGCCTGGGGTAATAGGTCCTCACCTGTTAGGTGAATGTAGGATGATTGGAAAAAAGAGTCCGACGTGGCAGCCTCAGGGAAAGAAATTCCACATGGAGGTGAGTGAGGAGGGGAGAGAATACAGGGGTGAGAGGGGGAGGGAGGAGCAGAGAGGGGAGGAAAAGGGGGTGGACATACCGAACGAGGGAGAAGGGAAGAGTGGGGATAGGCATATCAATGCATGGTGTTTGTGCCAGATATACCCGTGGAATATTCAGAGTATGACCCCTCCTCCTCCCTCCCTCCCTCCCTCCCTCTCTCTCTCTCTCTCTCTCTCTCTCTCTCTCTCTCTCTCTTTCTCTCTCTCTCATTACTTACTTTAAGTCGACCATAAACAGGTGTGCAAATGTGTGTGTGTGTGATCTTGATGTTTCTATTGCATAAGTTTTTCAACACAGAGAAATTGGGCAGCGATGATAAATCAATGTTTCTGTGTGATCCTTTTTTTCAATACATTTGACTGTCATCTATAACAATGGTGAAGAATTTGGACGGAGGAGAGAGGGATAAAGCGAATGCTTTCTCCATTTCTTTGTGTCGAAGATGGAGGAAAGGGGGGGGGGTATAATTTTGACTCTACACCGAGACCAGTGTTTAGCTTGGAATAAAAAAGAAAAGGAAATAAAAAAAAAAGTACAAAAAGAATAAATAAGAAAAATCCACACACACGCCCTCTCAGAAGACGCCGGTATCGATCACGCTAGGTCGATGACTGAACCTTATGAGACGGCCTATGGGAGGAGGGGCATTCAAAATTGCCAATTAGAGGTCGTTCCTGCACGCCTCTTCCCCCCCCCCTCACTCCCCCACCCCCACCCCCAACCTCACACGCTCTTCAACTTTCCTTCTCTCTGTCAGTCTGTCTGCCTGGCTGTCTGTTTGCCTGTCTGTCTGTGTGTGTGTCTATCTGTCTATCCGTCCGTCTCTCTCTCTCTCTGAGTTTAGTGCTCTCTCTCTCTCTCTTTCACTCACTCCCCCCTCCACCCCCCTCTCTCTCTCTCTCTCTCTCCCTCCCTTCCTCTCTCTCTCTCTCTCTCTCTTTTTACTTGATCTTCTTCCCTATCTTCCTCTTCTGCCTCTTTGATGGGACCTCCTACTTCCTTTCTTTTCTTTCCTTTTTTTATATTATTTTATTTTATTTATTTTTTTTTTTTTTTTTTTTTTTTTTTTTTTTTGGGGGGGGTGTTCTTCTTCCTTTTCTTCTTTCCTATCTTCTTCGATCTCTTTTCCCTTTTTGTTTTCCTCTTTCTTCCTACCGCTAATCTCGCTCTTCGTTTTCTTCCTCTTCCCTTCCCCCCCCCCCCTCTCTCTCTCTCCTCTCCTCTCTCTCTCTCTCTCTCTCTCTCTCTCTCTTTTAACCTCCTTATCGCCCTCTCTGCCTCTTCATCATATTTCTTCTTCTTTCACAGCTGTTTTAGCCCCTTTCTTCTTCTTCTTCTTCTTCCTTCTTTTTTCCTTCCCTCTATTCTTCTCCTAATGAAAGTTAGTGATTAGGGGTAGCAGCTCTTGCCTGCACCCACCGAAAAAACAACAACAATAGTAACAACAGCTTTCTAGAGGCCCTTTTCTCTCTCTCTCAGTATTAGCATAAATGTCATTGTGGTGCACTTGGGGGGGGGGGGGGGGGAAGAAAGTCCGGGTAACCTTTTTGGAGGTGTTTGGACGCTGGAAACCTTTATTCAAGCCATGCTACAGTCGCAGTGTGACCATAGGATAAGTAGGACTCGGATAAGTAAAATTTTCGCGCTTACTCTCCTCAGGTTTCCTCTACCTCCTTCTCCTTCTCCCGCTTTTATGTCTTTCTCTTCGCCTTTTCTGCTGACTGTTTTTTTTTTTTGTTTTTTTTTTTTTGTCTCTTCTTCCTTCTTCTTCGTCTTCTTCATTACCCCCCCCCCCCCCCCCCCCCCCTCCTCCTCCTCCTTTTCTTTTCTTCTTCGCCGCTGGTTTGGGTGTTTTTTGTTTTTGTTTTTTTGTTTTTTTTGTCTTCTGTGAGATATTTTTTACTTCCGTTTTTTTTTCTTATTTCTTTCTCTCATGTTCTTATATTCAGCTTAGTCTTTTTCTGCTAATGAACATCAGTGATTCTCACAAGCAGCTTCTGCATGAACACTTCAAAAACAAAACCTTTAGAGTTTTTCTCTCTCTCTCTCTCTCTCTCTCTCTCTCTCTCTCTCTCTCTCTCTCTCTCTCTCTCCTCCTTATTATCGGAATGCAACTCTGAACAGTGCACTGCTGTTAGCTGTCGGAAGTAATGGTAGTCTCCGTTGAGAATAAGAGTCAATATTCTTTAAAGAAAAAAAAGAAAGAAAGAAAGAAAGAAAGAAGAAAGAAAGAAAGAAGAAGAAAAGAAGAAGAAGAAGAAGAAGAAGAAGAAGAAAGAAGAAGAAGAAGAAGAAGAAGAAGAAGAAGAAGAAGAAGAAGAAGAAAAAAAAAAAAAGAACAAACAAAGAAAAGAAACAAAAAAAACAAAAGAAAGAAAGAAAAGAAAGAAGGAGAAAGGAAAAAGAAAGAAAAGGAAGGAAGGAGGAAGGAAAAGAAAAAGAAGGAAGGAAGAAGAAGGAAAGGAAAGAATAGAAAGAAAAAAAGGAAAAGGAAAATAGGAAAAGGAAAGGTTAGCGAGTTATTGACAAAAGAAGAAAGGAACGTATGATAAAATTGAATATAAAAGGAGAAGTAAAAAGATCAATCTTTGTACAGTTTTACTGATTCATTGACATAATTTGACATGGAACGTTATTACTTATTGTTGTCGCTCCCATATGTGTGAGTACCATGCTTAAAATTCCTTCTTCTTCTTCGCTCTCTCTGCTTTTTCCTCTCTTCTTCCTTCTCTCTCTCCTCTTCTCTCCTCTCTCCCCTCTCTTCATCTCTTCTCTTCTTCTCTTCTCTCTCTTCTTCCTCATCTCTTCTCTTTCTCTTCTCTTCTTCTTCTCCTCTCTCTTCTTCTTCTTCTTCTCCTTCTTCTTCTTTCTTCTTCTCTTCTTCTTCTTCTTCTTCTTCTTCTTCTTCTCTTCTCTCTTCTTCTTCTTCTTCTCTTCTTCTTCTTTCTTCTTCTCTTCTTCTTCTTCTTCTCTTCTTCTTCTCCTTCTTCTATCTCTCTTTTTCTTTCTTCTTCTCTCTCTCTCTTCATTCTTCTACTACTATACTACTACTACTATACTACTACTACTACTACTACTACTATACTACTTTCTTCTCCTTTTTCTCCTCTCTTTCTTCTTCTTCTTCTCTACTTCTTCTACTACTACTACTATACTACTACTACTACTACTACTACTCACTACTACTACTACTCTTTATCTTTTCTCTTTCCTTTTCTCCTCTCTTCTTCTTCTTCTCTACTCTATTCTTCTACTATACTACTACTATACTTACTACTACACTACTACTATACTTTTTCTTCTCTTTCTCTCTCTTCTTTTCTCTCTTCTCTTTACTCTACATACTCCTATCTCTCCTTCCATCTTCTATTCTTCTCTTCTCTTCTTTCTCTCTTCTTTTCTTCTTCTCTTTCTTTCTTCTCTTCTCTCTTTCTCTTCTTCTTCTTCTCCTTCATCATCTTCTTCTTCTTCTCCTTCATCATCTTCTTCTTCTTCTTCTCCTTCATCATCTTCTTCTTCTTCTTCTTCTCATCTTCTTCTTCTTCTCCTTCTCTCTTCTTCTCTTTTTCCCTCATCATCTTCTTCTTCTTCTCCTTCATCATCTTCTTCTTCTTCTTCTCCTTCATCATCTTCTTCTTCTTCTCCTTCATCATCTTCTTCTTCTTCTCCTTCATCATCTTCTTCTTCTTCTCCTTCATCATCTTCTTCTTCTTCTCCTTCATCATCTTCTTCTTCTTCTCCTTCATCATCTTCTTCTTCTTCTCCTTCATCATCTTCTTCTTCTTCTTCTAGTGTTACTACTACTACTACTACTACGACGACGACGACGACGACGACGACGACCAGCTACTTGTTATTCTTCTCCTTCTTCTACTACCACTACTACTACTACTACCACTACTACTACTACTACTACTACGATCAGATTACTTACTATTACTACTACTACTGTTGCTGCTACTACTACTACTACTTTTTTCTTCCAGTGTAGTGTTCTCTTTTTTGTGCATTACTTCTTTTTCGTCTACAACGTCCATCCTTTTCCCTTTCTTTTTTTTTTTCTTTTTGTCCCGTCTTTTCCTGCTCTTCTTTTTCTGCTTCTTCGTGCTCTACGTCTTTTCCTCGTCTTTTTGCAAATAGCTGGGTTTTTTTCCACTCATCTGTTCCTTTGCATCCTCTTCTATTCTTCTCCTGGAGAACGTTAATGAATCTCAAACTCAACTTTTCCATGCACCATCCCTGATATGGCTCTTTTCAGTCGGCTTAGCTATAAAAAAAACAACAACATGAACTGAATTTTGTGTATACACACCTAAAAGGAATAGCTCTTCGTGCGAGGTTTCTGGTCAGATACGTACAGAACAGATGCCAGTATGGCACATTTGCTGGCAAATGACTAAAGGTACTGGTAATCTCCACGGAAGGAGAATGGAGGTGAGGACTGGTTAAGGGTTAAAGAGGGGAGCGGAGGGGGTGGGGGAGGAGAGGAATGCGCAAGCCCTGCTATTCAAAGGATGAAAGTAGGATAAACTTTTTGTGACGGTTCTAGTAAGTTCGGTCTACTGATGAAAGTCACAGTAGTGGGATGTACCGCGTATTACCACCGTGAGCGCCGCCTTATGCAAGTTAGTGGAAACTCAGGATCATCTTTCGGTTGTATATTTCGAAAACAGGGAGTGAGTGAGAGAGAGAGAGAGAGAGAGAGAGAGAGAGAGAGAGAGAGACAGACAGACAGACAGACAGACAGACAGACAGACAGACAGACAGACAGACAGAGACAGAGAGACAGAGAGAGAGAAGAAGAAGTCAGACGTGTTGTTTCTTCTCTTCAAATACATTGGCATAAATGCCAGGGTGGTACACAGCTGGTAGTTTGACTTGACTGGGGTAACGGTAGTTCTATCTAGGGGAAACAGATCCGAGATTCTCGTTGCACAAAGTTTGGTGAAGTTGTTTGGAAGTTGGTTACGTTGATAAAAGCTATGGCTGCAGAATGTTATGGGCAACTCTGTAGCTCCCGCGTAAATACAACTCGTCTCCTTCGCCACTTCGTTTGCCTTCCTCCTACTCCTCCTCCTCCTCCTCCTCCTTCTCTCCTCTCCTCCTCCCCCTCCTCCACGACCTCCTCCTCCTTCTCCTCGACCTCCTGCTCTTCCTCCTCCTCCTTTTTTCTCATACTCCTTTTTCTCCTCTTCTTTTTCTTCTTCTTCCTCCTCCTCCTACTCCTCGACTTCCTCCTTCTACTCCTCGACCTCCTCCTCCTGTTCCTCCTCCTCCGTCGTCGTCGTCGTCGTCGTTGTCTTCAAAATCAACAGAGGTACATTGATAAAAAATCTTTCCTGCGATGGCACCACCAAGTGCACGACTATATTAAACAATCACTGTAGAAGTGTTCCAGTTTTCATAGATCAAGCATTTCTTCGATGAACACTCCCGACGTATGTTTTATTTTGCTTTTATTCAGACTCGTTTGGACTGCTGTCCAGTTATCAGGCGCAAATGCAAGCCACCAGCTCTAACGTTAACATCACTTTGTTCCTCACAGAAACATTACGATGATAGGTTGCAGCATGCAACGTGCTTCTTCCCTTCATCACACATTTGAATATTGTTTTCAAAGTTCTGCCTCTTCGTTCATGTCTCAGATACAACACCTTCACTCTTATTCACGAAGCGGTTCCACAATGCTTGCCCAGAGTCACTTTTTCATTTACAAACACATCATGAGTCACGCAGACCTACTGTACCCAAACCAAACATAAATCTATGCAAAAAATCTTCTCCAATGCTAGCAAAGAACCGGACTTGCTTCCACCAATATAACGTGACATGCCAACAAATTACTTGACCGATACACATGACTGACCTGCCCGCAGAGACTGGCCAGAGAATAAATGTGCACAGAACGCGCGGATAAACAGTGTACATTATATGTGAGTAAACAAACAAAAGAATCTGAAGTACGCACGTGCGCGCGAGCGCGCGAACGCACGAGCACGCACGCACGCGCTTGTGTGTGTGTGTGTGTGTGTGGTGTGTGTGTGTGTGTGTGTGTGTGTGTGTTTGTGTGTGTGTGTGTGTGTGTGTGTGTGTGTGTGGTTGTGTGTATGCGCCTGTGTGTGTATATGTGTATGTGTGTGTTTGAGTGGGTGCGCGTGCGCACGCGTTTGCATATTAGTGTGTACTTATGTGTGTGAGTGCGCATGCACGCCCGTGTGTGTGTGTGTGTGTGTGTGTGTGTGTGTGTGTGTGTGTGTGTGTGTGTGTGTGTGTGCTGTGCGTGCGCGCGTGCGTGCGTGCGTGCGTGCGTGCGTGCGTGTGTGTGTGTGCGTGTGTTTGTTTGTTTGTATGTGCATGCATGTGTGTGTATGTGTGTGGGTGTCTGTCTGTCTGTGTGTGCGCACGTGTGCATGTGTGCGTGAGTGCGGGTGTGTGCGCGCGTGCGTGCATGTGTGTATTTGTGGTTTCGGATATGAATATCATCCATGTTTCAACCACAAACTTGACGTTACAGTTTTGTGGATTACATTGTTATTTCTTTATTTTGTTATATATCATTTTTGTTTTCCTTTCAACTTACTTTTTGTTGACGTTTTTTTTTTTCAAGAATGGTATAAAGCCCTTCAATGAGTCTAATTCTTCACCCATCAAAAATTCCTTCATTTCTCCACTCTTCTACTCTATTTTTTCTTTTCTTTCTTCTTCTTCCTCTCCATATTCCTCTTCCTCTTCTTGCCTTCTTTCTCTTCTCTGTTTGTTTGGGTTTTTTTTTCTTTTGTGTGTGTGTGTGTGTGTGTGGTGGTGTTTTTTTTTTTTTTTTTGTTGTTGTTGTTGTTGTTGTTGTTTTTTTTTTTGGGGGGGGTTGTCAAAGCGAACGACAATGATTTTCGAGAGAAGTTTGTGTATGCAGACTTCCATGAGACCTCTAGTCTTTGGGGTTTTTTGTTGGTGGTGGTGGTGGTTTTTCTCTTTTTTTTTTTTTTTTTTTTTTTTTTTGTTTGTTTGTTTTGTTTTGGGGTGTTTTTTTTTTTCCTCCAAATGCTGGCATCAATGTTTTCGTGACAACATTACTGGTGGCTGAAAGATGACGTTTGTCTTGGGGGAATGGGGGAGGGGGGGCGGAGGGGTTGGATTGTAGGTTTTGTTTGGTTTTATGATAGTAGGAGAAAGTTTTGTGAAGTTGTTACGATGCTGGATCTGTTGATAGAAGCAATGGCAGAGAAATGTTATGGTTAGTGATGTAGCCGCCGCGTAGGTAAGAGTAGGTTTATTCCTTACCTCCCTCTGCTGTTTTCATTTTGTGTTTCTTTTTCTTCTCCTTCTTCTGTGTATTTCTCTTCTTCTTCTGTTTCTTCTTCTTCTTTCCTTCCTTTCCTTTGTCTTCTTCCTTTTCATCGTGTGTCCTCTTGTTGCTTCTTTTTCTTCTTCCTCTATTTCTTCTTCTTCTTCTTCTTCTTCTTCTTCTTCTTCTTCCACTACTATTTTTACTACTATACTAATATTACTACTATACTACTACTACTACTACTTTTACTGCTACTGTTACTGCTACTACTACTACTTCTTTTTTTTTCTTCGTTCGTCGCACCTTCTGCTCTTCCCTCCTGCTTATCCTTCCTCTTCTTGTGTTCCTTCTTCCTCCTCCTCCTCCTCTTCCTCTTTTCTTCTCCTTCTCCTCCTCCTCCTCCTCTTCTTCTTCTTTTCTTCTTCTTCTTATCATCCATATCATCATCATCATCATCATCATCATCAATATGATGATTATCATCATTATCATCATCATCGTCGTCATCACCATCTTCATCGTCAGCATCTTCATCATCATTTCGATTTTCTTCTTGCTTTCCTTTTCTTCTAACACAAGCTTTTGTTCTTTTTCGTTGCTCCTTCTCTCTCTTCTTTCTCCTCTTCCTTCTCCCCTCTTCCTATATATGTCTTCATCAACATCAATGATTCTCGACAACGGTCTTTTGCATGCGCACCTGGTAAAACCCCGCATTGTTCCTCTTCAAGTATCGGCATACACGAGTGTGTGGTACCATGCTACCAGTTAACGAGGTGTTAGTAGTCTTAAGGGGGAGGAGGCGGGGAGAAAGCGGGAGGATTGAGATAAAGTTTCAGTTTCAGTTTCATCAAGGAGGCGTCACTGCGTGCGGACTAGTCCATATACGCTACACCACATCCGCTAAGTTTTGAGACCACGCTACGCATGATTTGAAGCTGATTGAGATAAAAGTAAACCCAAGAGTAGGAAAACTTTTGCCATGCATTTAGGGAGTTTGGTCCACTGATGAAAAGTGTGGTTGTAGAATGATACAGGCATGCAGTTAGGGAGTCTGGTCCACTGGTGAAAAGTGTGGTAGTAGAATGATACAGGCAGCCAGCCCTGTAGATGCCGCTTAAATGAAATTCTGATAAGCAAAATTTCCGTTTTTGTCTTACACCGCCATCCATTCCAGCCTCCTCCTATTCCTCTTTCGCTCTTCCTTCTCCTTCTACTCCTCCATGTCATTCTCCTCCTTCTCTTCCCCTCCCTCCTCCTCCTCCTCCTCTTCTTCTTCTTCTTCTTCTTCTTCTTCTTCTTCTTCTTCTTCTCTTTCTTCTTCTTCTTCGTCTTCTTCTTCTTTTCTTCTTTTTCTTCTGCTTCTCTGCCTGTTATATTTTTTCTGTTTTATCTGCTTACATTCCGATTCTCAGCTTCTATCCCATTCTGCTTCTTTCTTTTTTCCCTTATTCGTTCATCTTTGTCTTTCTTTCCTTTTTGCGTTTTCTTTTTTCCCTACCTCTTCTTCTTCCTTTCTTTCTTTTCTTTCCTTTTTTTCTTCTTTCTTCTGTTTCTTCTCTCCTATTCTCTTCCCAGCCTCGATTCTTTTCTAGCTTCCCAGTGAACGTCAATGATTCTCAGGGGGCGCTTTTGCATGCAGACTTCCATTAGACCTCTAGACATGTTATTTCTCACCAAATATCGGCATCAGTGTCGGCGTAGCAACACAGCCGGTGGTTGATATATGACTCTCGTCTTCCAGGGAAAAACTGAATTGTAGGGTGCTTTTTTTTTGTCTTTAAAGAAGAATGAAAGAACTGACTTTTCTGGTGTTGTTAGGCAGCTGGGTTCATTGATAAAAGGTGTGATAGTGAAATGTCATCGGCACTATTGTCACTGCTGCATGAATGAAACTAGGGCAAGTCACACATTCTTTCCTATCGTCCTTTCCTTTCGTCCTTTCTTTTTTACTTCTTCATCTTTTTCTTCTCCCTCCTCCTCCTCCTCCTCCTCCTCCTCCTCCTCCTCCTCCTAGTCCTTCTTCTTTTGGTCGTCGTCGTTGTTCTCTTCTGCCTGTTAACCTCTTTTTCTTCTACTTCTTCTCACAACTTTCTGTTCTTTTCCTTTTTTACTTCCCTTTTTCGTCTTTTGTTTTTGTTTCTTTTTTGTTGTTGTTTTTTTCTCCTCCCCCTCGTCGTCCGTCTGTTTCTTCCTCTTCTTCTTCCTCTTCATCATTACCATCATCATCATCAACAGCAACACCAATAAGAACAACAAGAACGTTTCAATTTTCTTCTTTTTTTTGTTGTTTGTTTGTTCTTTTTTTGTTCTTTTTCTCCCCTTAATCCCCTTTTTAAGCCTTTTCATTTATTTTGAATGAAAGTATAAAACCATACTATAGAACACTTTAATCATACATGTACATACATACAATCAGAAATACATACCACATAAAAGCTGCATTACATTGCATCAGTTACTTTAATAGCGCACGCACACACACACACACACACACACACACACACACACACACACACACACACACACACACACACACACACACACAGAGGGTAAATGCTAAAACATGGGTGTGAAATGTGTAGACAGTCCATATCCACATCGTTGTCCTAGTGTGCGCTTCAAATTAAGTATTTGACTTATCTAGATGTACTTGCTTGCCCCATAAACTGAGCAAAGGTACTTCTGCCATGGAAAGCATCTGCCATAGACAGACAGGCGTTATCTTTCCTTTTTCTCCCGGACTAGGTCTATTCAGAAAGGCGGAGCGAGAAAGGGCAGATACATAGTCAGAGGACAAGAAAAAAGATGGACAGAATGAGGGAGGAAAGGAACTAGGATTGTAAATGGAGTCAGTGTGTGTATGCTGGCGCGCGCTCACGCGTCTGTGTGCGCGTTGCGTGCGTGCGTTTGTGTGTATGATGTCTACTTGCGGGCAGGCATGTGTGTGCATGTGTGTTTGTATGTGTTTGCGTGTGTGTATGTATGTATGAGAGAGAGAGAGAGAGAGGGGGGGGGAGAGACAAAGAGAGAGATAAAGGAGAGAGAGAGAGAGAGAGAGAGAGAGAGAGAGAGAGGTGGGGAGTGGCAACAAGAGAGACCGAAAAAAATGTGAACAGAGATATAGAGGAAAAGAAAGAGGGAGGAGTGATAAAGAGTTTTATGCTTTGAGGGTGTGTGGGATGGGGTAGAGGGAGGAAAGGGAGAGAGAGAGAGAGAGAGAGAGAGAGAGAGAGAGAGAGAGAAGAGAGAGAGAGAGAGAGAACGAGAAAGATGATTCTATGAGAGAAAGCCTAATCGGATTATCACATGTGTATGTGTCTATATGGATACAGAATGGTGGCGAAACCATGAAGATACTCCAAATCGGATCAAGAGAAATTCAGTGTCGAAGATAGATCGAAATCGCCAAAGATGTTGAAAATTCTTTGTCGCCAGTTATAACAGTATCATTTCACGGGCGTGTGACAGAAATGAATCAGGCGCACAGCCCGATAACCAACAGCAGGGACCAGGACAGTGTTGTTGACATACCCAAAAGGCCAGTCATGTATTCTGCGAGCTGATTTCAAACCTCCCAAATCCAAGAACTAGCCAGGTAGTAACTATAGCAGAGTTGAAATGATCAGGACCAAACAGAACCGGCGTGGTGGTCATGTACATGACTCAGCCAGCGGTGTTATCAGTGTATCTTCACATCACGAGGAACCCAGGGGCTCTGTGTCTGAGGGGTCGTTAATGGAGTCCCGAGCCAAACACCAGCCCGCCACTAAGATGAGCAGGTCAGAGAGCTGGGCGCCGGGCTGGACAGTGATAAACCCTGTCTCCTCCACTGCTGATCAACCGACAGTCACCACGAGGCCCCGGCAGCCCTTCCTCCGCCAGTATCGTGACTGTCGTGCACATGACGTGCGCATGACCTGCTGTGACGTGGCCACCATCCCCTGCCCCATGGGAATAAAAGGAGGGGACTGACCAGTGTCCGGGCATTCCTGTGAAGAGAGCTGACCAGTTGGTTTCTTGTATCGTTGGACCTGCTCCTTCGTGACAATGACTTCTGCCTGCCTGTTGCTGTGCTGTGTGGCCGTGGTGCTGCCCTGGTGGCGGTGTCCGGGGAGAACGTCCGGTTGATGGAATGGCAGAGGATGCAGGACGCTTGGAGCCAGTGGAAGAAGCAGCATGGGAAAGCCTATTCCCCCAGGGAGGAGGTGTATCGTCGCCATGTCTTTTGCCAGAACCTGGGGGAGATCTCAGCCCATAACGCCCTGTACCCTGTGTCCGTGTCCTACACCCGTGGCCTGAACCAGTTCTCCGACATGACGGTGGAGGAGTACCGGGTGCACAACCAGCTGCAGCCACGCAGCCACCTGAGCAGTGTGTGTCACGACACTCACCGAGCCGTGACCAACTCTCCCCTGCCCGCCACCGTGGACTGGAGGACCAAGGGTTACGTCACAGCGGTCAAGGACCAGGGACAGTGCGGCTCCTGCTGGGCCTTCAGCACGACGGGGTCAGTGGAGGGTCAGCACTTCAAGCAGACTGGACATCTCCTGTCTCTGTCCGAGCAACAGCTGGTCGACTGCTCCCAGGCTGAAGGGAACGATGGGTGTAACGGGGGGCTGATGGACAACGGCTTCAAGTACATCATGAGTCAGCCAGGAGGCCTGGAGACAGAGCAGGAGTACCCTTACCAGGCTATGGATGGGAACTGCAGTGCCGTGCCCTCCGAAGAGAAGGCCAAGATCTCGGGCTGTGTGGACGTGACCTCTGAGGATGAAGGCGCCCTGCAACACGCCACAGCCCTGGTGGGACCCATCTCCGTGGCCATCGATGCCAGCCACGAGTCCTTCCAGAGCTACAGCGGAGGGGTGTACTACGAACCTCAATGCAGCTCTACCCAGCTGGACCACGGGGTGCTGGTGGTGGGTTATGGGACGTACCAGGGTCAGGACTACTGGCTGGTCAAAAACAGCTGGAGCGCTGACTGGGGGATGAACGGTTACATCATGATGGCCAGGAACCAGCACAACATGTGTGGCATTGCCTCCATGGCGTCCTACCCCACCGTTTGAACCACCCTCACCCACCCACCCCCATTCCCATCCAGTTCCCCCTTCTCCTTTTCCACCCCCTCGCCTCCGCCGTCTCTTCCTCCCCCCCCCCCCCCCCCATCCCTTGCTCGTTGTCCGTGATGTCATTACTGTGCCTGGTCTTCAGCTCGCAGGGGGGGGGGGGGGGGGCGCACGTGACAACGGTGCCATGAACATCTGCATGATGGACGGCTGTTGAAGAACGAGAAAGAAAAAAAAAAAAACGATTCAGCCAGTCCTGTGTTGGGGACTGTGATGTGAGTTCTGAAGAATAAAATGTTACAAAAAAATTTAAATCACCTGTGTCCAGCTGTTAAGTTTGGTTTTTTTCCGAAATAAATCTGACTCTTACTAACTATCAAAAATCTGCGCGTTCAGTTACTGATGGTCATTTGCTTGCTGACTGTAACAGTTTGTCCTTTGATACAAGGCGCCTGGCTTTGTTTTTTCTGTGTACTGATGTTTGGTGAAGAATAAAACTGGAAATGGGAAAAAAAAGAATGGTGGCGGTGGTGTTGTGTACGTATGTGTTTTGTTTCGTGACTATGTCGGTATTTTTTTTTCTTCTGCGTAAACAGACTGACACTCCTACGGACCTCCCTGTATAGAAAGGCAAGGATTAGTCCCATCTACCCAACAAAGGGAGTGGAGTTATGTGTTTATGACCGTTTTTTTATCCCGCCATTAAGGCAGCCATACTCCAGCGTCGAGGAAATGACCATGTAGATGAAGTGTAAATATAAAGATGGTGGAAATGGAGAGAAAAAAAGGCGAGTGTATATGCAGAGGAGGCGGGAGTGGGGAGAGTGAAAGGATGGATGAGAGGATAGGAGAAAGAAAAGAGTGGGCTCAGAGCTGGAACGATTTCAACTGAAAAGTCAGTCATGGGAATTCAGTCTATCAGGAACTGTGGTGCCAAGGCGGGAGATGATTGTTGACTGCATGAACGTTCTCCCTGCGGTTAGTTTCAAAGTGAGGTGACTGCAGGCGGATTTTGAAACAAATCTTAAAAGGAATTTCAAGTAAATCCGCCAGATAATAGTAACAAATTACAAGACAAAACACAACGCGTATCGACGTCTTAGGTCTTCTGCAGGCAAGATAAACAGCATTCAGAACAATGAAAACGAAGAACGAGCAATCACTAATCTTCTCCAATTCGGCGCAAAATGGGCGTTGAATGACTCTTGATTGAATGGTCATTCAACGACCATCTTGTGCCGGTTTTGAGAAGACAAGTAACTACCTGAAGAAGGCCTAAACGGTCGAAACGCGTTGGTTTTTGTCTTGTAATTGGTTTGTTCCTGTTATCTGGTGGATTTACTTTAAATTCCTTTTAAAATTTTATTCTCTCTGCGGCTGAGCAGCGGTTTTGCCGGATAGCAGTATGAAAAATATGGATCTGGCTGTGGCAGTCAAGGTTGAAATGGACCCCACTCTTGCGCTGAATGGGACAACAGCATGGTCTTGAGATGCTCCACAAAGCGTTCAATGATGGCGCAACAGATTTCCAGAAGCTTCGATCACGGGCTGCATCTCAGCATCTACAGCACGCTAGTGGACTAGCGAGGTGAAATGGGGTTAGACTTCGAATTTCCCGTCTGGAGTAATGATGTGTGGAGGCTGGCAATAAAGAAGGCCGGTTTTACACACCGACACATTGCATGAGTAGTTTCTGCTTTGAGGGTTAGTGTTTGGACTGATCTAGGCTCGTACCATCCGGTCGTGCAGGTTTTTGTCCTGTTTGTAGGCGATTCGAGGATGCTTAGGAAAGACAGGCTCCAGCTTTAGGTCAGACTGTAAAATTCTTAAACGGTGTAATAGGATTTTTTTTGACAGGGCTACTATGGCCGTTATAGATGAGGGTCAGAGGAATACGGTCTCTGTACTCGTTGCACATCAAGGCCTCTGATCGAGAAACGTTGTTTGCTCGAACAGCAGCCTCTTGAACAATGGAATGCGGATAACCACGCGTCTCTCAAAGAAACTTCATTTCATTAGTGTCAAAGTCCTGGTCATCAATGCATGGGAGTCGGACACGTAGGAACTGGAATAAGGGAGTGCTGTCCTTTGCAGTACGTGGATGGCTAGTTGAGTATAATAGATAGTAGTGAAATCCGTGCCCTGGTAGAAAACAGAAGTTGCCAGGTGTTGTGAGTCAACTGAGATGGGCAGTTGGATATCCAAAATGAAAGAGAAGTGTCCAAAATCTCACAGGTGAAGCAAAGGATGGATGGAAATAAAAATAAACTGCCGTTTTTGTCTTCCGCCATTTTCTTTTCCCTCTTCTTTCTCCTCTTCATTATCCTCTTTCTTCACCTTGTCCTCCTCCTCTTCTTCCCTTTTCTCCTTCATCCTCTTTTTCTTTTTCTTCTTCTTCTTCTTCTTTTTCTTCGCTGTTGTTCGCCTTCTCTTCTCCCTTCTTTACCTCCTTTTTTTTTATCTCGCTTTCCTTCGTCTTCCTCTTCTTCATATTTATATCCCTTTTCTTCTTTTTGCATCTTCTATTCTCCCTCTACTTCTTTACTTGTCTACTTCTGCTTTTGCTTTTTCTTCCTCCTCCTCCTCCCGTTCTTTCCTTATTTTTATTTTTCACAGAGGAGCTTTTGTACGCAGACTTCCACAAGAGCTCTATACGAGTTACTGCTCACTAAATATTGGCATCAGTGTCGGTGTGGCAACACCACCGGTGGCTGACAGGTGACACTGGTCTTTAGGGAGAAAACTGGATTGTAGTTTGTACATAAAGGAAAAGTGAGGCACTTTTGTGAAGTTGCTAGGAAGTTGAATCCATGGGTAAAAGTTAGGATAGTGATAAGGTGTGGGTAGTAAAGTTACCTCCGCATCTTTGAAAGTAGGGTTGGCAAAATCTGTCTTCCTAACCAAGATTTACCCTTGTCCCGTCAGCCACTTAGAACTGGAGGAAGTTAGGACACTGAAGACGATACATCATGCCCGAGCCCGCATATCGGCACTGTGTCTACTCATCCATCCAAAGCCTTTTCATCGTCATCACCATCATTGGCGCCATCTTCCTCATTTGATGTGACCCCAGTTCCTACCGCACAACCAGCTGTTGTTTCCATAGCCCTTTGTCCCGCGTCTGTTTCGCCCAAACTCAAAGCTCCGTCTTCTTCCATACATAAAAACAATGCACCTACCCCAAGATTTCTCTGCCTGAATCATTGGTAACGAAACCTCCGATGACTGTTGTATCAAAGCACACCCCAGATGCCTCCTGTGACTTAAGATGGAAAGTACCATAAAAGAACACCTGATTCAGAAGAAAAATTAATCAGGATTCAAACAGAAAATCGTGATGTAGAAATCCGACTGGCATGTCTTCAAGCGAAACTATAGTCCTGTCTCTGAAAATCTTAGCTGCATTAGCTTGTCCACACAGTGCCACCAATGTGCATTTCGGTGACTCTGGCGTAAGGTACAAGACAAGGCTACTCACAGAAATTCCACACTAGACATAATGTGCGAACCTAAATCAGTGACTGGAGGACACCTTAGATGTGGAACACGCGTTAGAACTATCACAGTCCACATCGGCGTGAACGACTGATCCGCAGGCTCTGTTGCCGAGGACACGTGGAAAAAAAGCAATCTCAAGTACGCGCACGCTTTAAAAGATTAAACACTTTCTTGATGTCGGATGTTTTACTTTGCTTTTATTCACGGTCGTATCGACTATTCTCTGTCATCTGGGGTCATTGTGCTTCTACTGTGAAACCACTTTGTTCCTTACACACAAAAATGTGCCACTACAATGATAAACGATGTCAAATTTTCAGGTAAGTCTGTGCATGACATATGAAAACACCACGAAATCCTAGCTCTTCACTTATATCCTAGATTTTATACATGAATTCCTTTGTATATATATAATAATGCCTGGCCACAACATCTTAAAGTCATCCAGCTCCAACAACAATCTGAGCGACCTATTGCACCTTTACCTTACATAGATTAATTGAAAATGAGTTTGTCTTTTAATGGCAGTAAAGAATGGAATACTCTTCCTGCGTTATATCTTAGATTCCGTCAATACTAGATTTCAAGACTAAAGTTAGTGAGTTTGTCTTTTAATGGCAGTAAAGAATGGAATACTCTTCCTGCGTTATATCTTAGATTCCGTCAATGTCAGATTTCAAGACTAAAGTTAAAGTGTTCCCCCTCAACACGTACGACTGACCTCGTGCCATGCAAAACAAACTTTGAAAAAGTAAATAAATAGATTGATAGATTAACACAT
>CM065719.1:53297798-53300298 GCA_033310375.1 Conus canariensis
TAAACATCTGATGAATACGTTTGTGATGTCACTCTTTCTTCATCGCAAGCTATTCGTATTCCCACATGTTCACTCTGGAAAATGAGTTAGAAGAAATGCCTCCAGGATTCAGCTCGGAAGCTTAGATGGGATCTGACTAATCTAACAAGTTAATGTACTGATCCCCCAGGGCCTATTCTAGACTGTAGCTAAATGCTTAGATTGTGAATTAATGGATGGTTAGGTAGATATCTAAACCGGCATCTTCATGTGCATGTGATCAGATTCTTTATATTCCTTTTTCTTATTTGATTGCACTGGTACAGAAGCTCATTTTCAGCTTCTTCGTGATAAGATCAAGTTTTCAAACTCTCGTTGACAATGTCTTGTGTGTTTTACCTCAGTTATGAGATCGGATGGAACCTGGCAATGTCAGTTATTTATCTTAATAGAAATCATCCGTTCGGAAGACATCTTTTAATCTAACTGAATTTCATTTTGAACATCTACTCCATAAAAGTTAAAAATTTTATTTTAGATACATCATATCAGTATAGTTTGCCGTCTAATTTGCACGTAGAGCAAGGCTTCTCCTGCCCTTACCCTCTCAGTCTCCCCCTCCCTCACTTTCTTCCCTCTTGCCCTCCCGATCCCCCACACCCCACATTCGTGCGCTCCCCCCCCCTCCCCCCTCCCTACTTTCTTTTTAAGCTGTTCGACTCTCACGTGTAATACGCCAGCCTGTTCCATACTCCAGCTATCCTTGTTCTCTATATCTTACGTATACATGAAAACCCATAGAATAGATGTTTACTCGCACTTGCGTATGTAGGCCCAGAGACAATGTGTGTGTGTGTGTGCGTGCGTGCGTGCGTGCGTGTTGTGTGTGCGTGCGTGCGCGCGCGCGTGCGAACGTAAAAGCACGAACGTACGTATCCTACCCCTATCCCAGCCGCGCTATCCATCACACCTCCAACGCTCTTCCAGCAGTAGCAAACACAGTTTACAGGAGTGAGAATAGAAAAACAATAAGGAAGCAGAGTCGATAGTTCCTGTCATCAGCTGTCCAGACGGGCAAATTCGGAAATCTGATTTGACAAGGAAGGGACAGGGCGAAAAGAGTGGAAGGAAGTGAGGGAGGGGGCGGGGTGGGTGGCGGGTGGATAGGTGGGAGGAGAAATATTTTAAGAACCGTTAAGTCTTCTCGTCTGACTTGGTACATAAGGTCTTACAGCCCGCTCCCTAAGGAAAGGGTTTGGAGAGATAATGTATCAACTTTGATCCACTTGATACCAAAAAACTATGTACACACACGTGCACACGTGTGCATACACACACACACACACACACACATACACACACACACACACACACACCACACACACACACACACACACACATACAGAGAGAGAGAGAGAGAGAGAGAGAGAGAGAGAGAAGAGAGAGAGAGAGAGAGAGTTATAAGACACAAAACAAAGCGGGTTTGGAAAAGTGGAAAAGTTGATGACAGACAGAATAGAAGAGGAAAGGGAAGATAGAAAAGAAAAAAAAAAGGGGGGGGGGGGGGTGAGAGAAAACAAGATTGACTGATTTATTGAATCTTAAATGGTTGGGAGAATCAGAAATATTAAGGGCCTCTTCATAATTCTGCGCAACAGTTAAGCGAAAAAAAACAAACAACCGTTATTTGAAAAAAGAAAGAGAGAAAGAAGAAATTTAACATGAACCAATAATAACCTGCAAACACAATGACCAACATGTTCTCTCTCTCTCTCTCTCTCTCTCTCTCTCTCTCTCTCTCTCTCTCCACACACACACACACACACACACACACACACACACACACACACACACACACACACACACATGGGCTTAGAGCGCACTCCATTGGGGAAGTATTTATAGGTTCCTTTTTGTGTGTGGGGCGGGGATGGAGGATATGTGTGGGGAGGGAAGATGGAATAATGTACAAAGCTCAAAAGTGACAAGGACTGAGAAAGGTTAAGTTTCTGTGCCTTGATGGTTGTTAAATCAATTAGTTCTGTTAAAATCTTAACTTTTTTCCTTTGAAACTTATTTAAAAATTTTTAAGTGTTTTGTAATTACCATTGTTATTCATATAAGCATTCATATAAGCACACACGTGCGCACATACACATACTCAAACACACTCGCATGTGTATACACACATACACGAGCACACGCACATGCACACATACGTGTGCGTGCACAAGCATAAGCACATACGCTCTTTCTTTCTCTATCTCTCGCTTTCGGAACGATTTTTTTCTAATCGTCTAATATCACGATTAGTGGAAAGACGTTAAATGAATCACACACACACACACACACACACACACACACACACACACACACACACACACACACACACACACAAGTACCCTACCCCCTTTCCAGCCGTTCTACCGACCATACCCCCAAAGCTCTTCCTCTGGCAGCAAACAAAGTTCACAGGAGTGTGAACAGAAAAGATGAGGAAGTAGAGTCGATAGTTCCTGTC
>CM065719.1:53305298-53307798 GCA_033310375.1 Conus canariensis
ACAGGTATGAAAACATTAACTTCCTGACGGCGGAAATCTGGATAACGTAGAAAACGATCGAACACATTTTCCACACAACATAGCACAATTAGGATTTCAAAAAAAAAAAAAAGAAAGAAAGAAAAGAAGAAAAAAAGAAAAGCGAGAGAAAAGACAGAAAACCGAAAAGAAAAAAGAAGAAAAGTGAACAAAAGAAAACATTACCCATCTTGATCGATCATTGATCTCAAACATGTCTCACGGTACCAACAGACTGACTGCCGTCAGAATCACATGCGTTGTCCGTTTGGTTTTTGTTTGTTACTTGATGACTTTTTTTTTTTTCTGGTCTTCGACTATCTTGTCGACCTCCTCCAAATGTGAGAGGTCACACCTTGTTTCTGTCGATTCCGTTTCCTTTCAGCTGCCCCTCTCCCGTTTCCCTCCCTCCCAACCACAGTTTTCCACCCTCCAAGATGACATCCCACACACTCTTCCCCATTCTTTCACGGGACTTCGTTTTGGCTCTTTATCTGAATGTGTGATAGCCAAGATTTGATCCATGATCCCATTTGGGCGCCAAATTCAGCACCGATTTGATGGCGGGGGGGGGGGGGGGGGGGGGGACGATTTATTCAACGTTTAAACAAATCGGGCAGTACTTTGACTTACTCTTCCTTGAGTGTAAGGCGAAAACCATTATGGTCTTTAGGTGTAATAAGTGGAGTTTCAACCTCTCTGTCTTTTGTCTCTGTCTCTCTCTCTCTCTCTCTCTCTCTCTCTCTCTCTCTCTCTCTCTCATATCAGTTCTTGAATATACTGCTGATTGAGTCATGGACAATATCACTGCTCATTATTGCCAGTTCTGAAAAAATGTCTGTATATATACTTTCACGAGGGGTCATGGCTTACACATGAATAAACTTTCGGTATTCCGTATTCTGTATTCCGTACTCTCTCTCTCCTCTCTCTCTCCTCTCTCTCTCTCTCTCTCTCTCTCTCTCTCTCTCTCTATCTATCTATCTATCTCTAAAACAATATCTTGGTCTAATCATATTAACAATTTATGTGCATCACTATCCAGACAAGTGCATCAGTTGTGCAGGATCAAGCCTTTCTTGACTCTTCATGCCAGGAAACTCACTCTTCACTCACATGTTCTCTCTTAGATCAGTTTATTGTTCAACATTGACGACTCTGCTATCGCTAATGCTACGATATCTCATCTCAGTGTCTGGAGACAACCACTCCAAGAAGTTCTCTGGAAATCGTCAAGTCTTAGTGAGACAAATTATCCTAAACCTTGAGTTCTCCATCTGAAAGATATATCTGCTGTCAATGAAAGTGTGCTTGTGGGCTAAGCATTGTATCTCATTCAGTCCGACAAACTCTTTAGTCTAAAATGTCATTTTAAAAAATTCGTTAAAAATCAGACCAAAGTCCAGGCTCCCATACATAGAATCCTATCTATCTAAATAACTTTCCTCACGCCAGCAGAATGCTTTGAAGCACGCTTCCGGTGGCCTCAGAACAAACTTTCAGGGAAAACTGTTCATACATTTCATAACCAGTAATTGCTCTAGAAGCCTTAGAACATAATTCACGATAGAACACACGTATGCTGTTGTGAAGGTGCTTCCTATGTACTGATTTTCTTAAACACATCACAATAGATAAGTGTTCTATCTATTGGTGACTTTATCGATGCATTTCAATCACACCGTGATTGATGAGTATTTTACTTTTGGTTTATTGCTGCTGTTCAATTGATACTGCTAGCAGTGTGCAGTGTGCAGCATGCTAATATTCATAAAAAGGATTATATATATATATATATATATATATATATATGCTCTCTCTCTCTCTCTCTCTCTCTCTCTCTCTCTCTCTCTCTCTTCCAGTTACCTGCACAGCATAGCTAAAAGTAATAATTCAATGCTGATGGCAAAACTGGCTTTGTATTTCTTTGTATCAATTTACTCGCCTTCGTTTACTTCGTTTCTTTGATAATGAGTTGTTGTTTTTAGTGGTTATTTCAACGGAGCTCTACCATCCAGCAAACACTTGTCATTATACTTCGGAATATTATGTCCGATCAAAGTTGTTTAGTTTCAGCTTGCATGTCACGATTACTCCAGGGCAAGAGCTGGGTGTTAAAAAAGAAAAGCATGTACTTGCTCATCTGGTACCTTAGGAAATAAAGATTATCATCATCATCATCTCTCTTCTCTCTCTCTCTCTCTCTCTCTCTCTCCACACACACACACACACACACACACACACACACACACACACACACACACACACATACACACGTACACACGCACGCACGCACGCACACACACACACACACACACACTCTCTCTCTCTCTCTCTCTCTCTCCAATAACTCTCTCTCTCTCTCTTTATACACTTCTAATGAAAATTCAAGGACCATTTTCAATTTTCATCAACTTCAAATAAAACTTTGCAAAGGAGAAAGAAACTCTTCAACCCCCAAACTAAGACTTAGGTCACGTAA
>CM065719.1:53320298-53322798 GCA_033310375.1 Conus canariensis
ACCTCTAATGATGTTGTTATAAATCGTAGGTCGATCAAAAATGAAAATGAAGATGTAACTGTCAACCTATACTGAAGTAGCTGATTTTTTTTCTTAATTACGCATTTTCAAATATGGATGTCCTGTACTCAATTATTATCTAAAGCATTTCCGTTACTTACATAAGATGCTTCCAAGCTATACTGACGATGGTTGGATGGTTTCTTGTTGTTGTTCTTTAATGCATTTATATATGCTTAATATGAAAGAGAGAGAGAGAGAGAGAGAGAGAGAGAGAGAGAGAGAGTCGCACGCCTTTTAAATCTCTTATCCATGTATACATTCTTCAGCATATTTTTGTTACTATTAGCCATTAGTAAGGCTACACTGAATAGACACGGATTTGCATAAAGTTTTTGTGGAATGTATTCTTGCCGAAGATCACAGAGATTACGGCAGCAAAACAAGATATGTACTTCATCTTCTTTGGCATCTCTGCACAAAGGGCATGTCACAGAATTAGTTGATACCTGATTATACCGGTCCCGATGTATTATAATGTCTTACAGTCCGAATCCAAATTTTGTTATGTAGCATTTGATATGTCTGTCGACGTCAATTCAAAGATACCTTCCACAGCGTCTAGATGATTTGAATGTTCTAGACAAAGAAAACCGGTCACTTTCTTGGTTATGTTCTTTCCAGTTTTGCCATCGGCTATCAGTAAGCCTTTGGCAAAATTCATGCAAAAATGCATTGACATTTTCAACCCCTTGGTTTAGCCATACCATTCCAAATCCGTTCGGATATAATGTTTCTCGTATCCTTGAAACACGTGTATATTTTAGCCACATCAGCATCTCGTAAGCTTTCTCAGGCAGTCTGCTTCCATCCATACGTAATATCTTAAGCCAATGTGTAATGCACTGAAAAGACGCGTTTACGTAAACAGGGTGGCGTCCTGTCTCTCCGTATACAATACTAAATCATTCAGCGTTTTAAGTTGCACCCATAAAAATTTCTTCATTGCAGGTAAGTGGACCTTTTCAATACTAACAACTGCTTTATCTAATCCCCATATTTCAGGAGAGAGAGAGAGAGAGAGAGAGAGAGAGAGAGGAGAGGAGAGAGAGAGAGAGAGTCGCACGCCTTTTAAATCCCTTAGGCTGGAAATAAACAGATGAAAAGGTAATGAGGAACGGAAATCCGAGAGTCGATCAATCCGTCACATAACCCAAGCAACAAATCATTTAATGAATAATAATACCAAATTATTTTTCAACAGCAAGATTGTGAAATGAAACTTAAAGAGAGCGGATGAGAAAGAAAAGTCATAGAAGGAGACGGGGGGGGGGGGGGGGGGGGGGGGGGGGGGTCGTGCTAAAGAGAAGTGAAGAGTAAAGAAATAAACTGCAGTCTGAACAAGGGAAATACATGGGATGAGGGGGAAATCTACCGGACTTTTAAGGGAGGGGGGGGGGGGGTGAGGTATGGGGGTTAGACAAGACGAAGAATCTGAACAGTATGCAGATAAAGGAGGACTAGAAGAGACAGACAGAACGAGACAGGCAAAAGTTATACCACCATAGGGGAAGGCTAATGGTGAAGCGAACAATAGTCAATCTTCCAATCTATTTGATGCTTTAATTAACTGCTGCATTATACAAAATAGAGACAGATGGACATAACGTACGGGTGGACATAAAGCACGGGTGGGACATGAAGTACGGGTGGACATAAAGTACGGGTGGACATAAAGCACGGATGGACATAGAATAATGAGTCAGATATACGGGGGAAAAGATCGAAATGTAAGTGGAGGGACAAAGGAGAGTTCATGGGAGTATGGGTAATAGACATAGTGATGTGAATAAGAAAACTGAACACTACTATATAACAAAGAGACGACTGAAAGAGATAGACAGAAAAAGATATAGACTAAAGGTAAACTGGAAGGGAGGGTTTAAGGTAACAAATAGACTAGTTTCGAATGGTTTGTACACCTCCACAGCTTTTTTTTTTTCTTTTTCTTTTTTTTTAAAAATAAGTGGGGTTCCCATCCTCCTTTTTTTCCCCCCACTTCGAAAACTCTACTTCTTTCCTTACATACCACATGCATAGCCTGTGTGTTCATTTACCGATGGACATTCTCTTGCTGATTTTAATGGGGTTTTGTTGTTGTTGTTGTTTGTTTTGTTTTTTGAAGTTTAATACAATGGCGTCTGTGTTTGTTGATGTTCTAATGTTTGGTGTGCTGACACTGTCATTCCGTAGCTTTTTCGACCAAAGGAAACAAAGCAGCAAAGGAAAGACCGCAGTAACAATTAATTACACAAAGTATATTTGCGCGTGTAAGAAGTGTGTGTGTGTGTGTGTGTGTGTGTGTGTGTGTGGGAGAGAGAGAGAGAAGAGAGAGAGAGAGAGAGAGAGTGAGTGAGAGTACGCGCACGCGCTTGTCTATGGGTATGCGTGACTACACGTCCACAGCTATCTGCATCCATCTCTGTCTTTCAGTGTCAGT
>CM065719.1:53335298-53370298 GCA_033310375.1 Conus canariensis
AGTAGAAATAGAAATGGTGAAAGCAGGCAACCTTGTCTGACACCAGTCCTCACTTCGAATGCCTTCGTGAGCAGCCCTCCATGGATGACTCTACAGGTCAGAGCCTCGTGTGAGTTTCTGATGATGGTGGTGATCTTGGCCGGCACACCGTAATGTCGGAGAAGCTTCCACAGGGTGTCTCGGTCTACGCTGTCGAAGGCTTTCTCGTAGTCGATAAAGTTGACATACAGGGATGAGTTCCACACGTTCGAGTGCTCAACAATGATGCGAAGCGTTGCGATCTGGTCTGTGCAGGATCGATCCTTGCGAAAGCCAGCTTGCTGGGCGCGGAGTTGAGCATCAACAGGATCCTTTAACCTGTTCAAAATGACTCTGTTGAAAACCTTTCCTGGCACTGACAGCAGTGTGATTCCTCTGTAGTTCGCGCAGTTGCTAAGGTCACCTTTCTTGGGAATCTTGATAAGGTATCCCTCCTTCCAGTCTGCTGGCACTTGCTCCTCTTCCCAGATCTTCTTGAAGAGAGGCCAAAGCATCTCTACTGTGGTCTCTATGTCTGTCTTCATCGCCTCTGCGGGGATGTTGTCAGGTCCTGCCGCCTTTCCGTTCTTCAACTGTTTGATGGCCCTCCCAATTTCTTCTTTGGTTGGTGCCCCGCAGTCTATGGGCAGGTCTGAATCAGCCTCTTTGATGTCTGGAGGGTTCTCTGGCGATGGTCTGTTCAAGAGCTCCTTGAATTGACCAACCCATCTGTTCTACTGCTGCTCTTCTCCCGTGAGTTGCCTTCCCTCTCTGTCTTTTATTGGTCGTTCTGGCCTCCTGTATTTTCCTGCCAGCTTCTTGGTGGTGTCGTACAGTCCTATCATGTTTCCCTGTTTTGCTGCTTGTTCGGCTTCTGTTGCTAGGTCATCTACATATTTCCTCTTGTCTGTTCTGATGCTCTTCTTTGCTTGTTTGTTTGCTTCAGTGTGTTCTGCTTGAGCTTTGGCCTTCTCTGCTCTTGTCCGGCTGATGTTGATTGCCGCTTTCTTCTTTCCTCTGTTGGATCTTGCATAGGCTGTCTGCCGAGATCCATTCTTTGTGTTGGTGCTTACTGTGGCCAAGCACTTCCTGGTGAGTTGATGGTACTGCCTCCTTGATCTCCTTCCACTTGTCCTCTAGTGTGCCGTCTTCCTCTTCCAGTAGTTCTTGCAGTACTTGAAACTTGCTGCCTAGAGTTGTTCTGTATTCTTGGATCTTGTTAGTATCTCTCAGGAGAGTCTCTGTTGTACTTGTCGTACTGCATGTGCCGTCATCCAATTCTTCTTTAAGTTCAATTTAAGCCTGGCCACAACGAGGTGGTGGTCTGAAGCCACGTCTGCTCCTCTCTTTGCCCTCACATCCTGCATGGATCTTCTGAATTTCTTACTGGATGCAGATGTGGTCAGTCTGGTTTTCTGTTGTGTGGTCTGGTGAAACCCAGGTGGCCTTGTGGATGTTCTTGTGGGGGAAACCGCTGCCACCCATGACAAAGTTGTTGAGTGCACATAGGTCTGCCAGTCGTTCACCGTTCTCGTTCATGTCCCCCAGTCCATGGCTTCCCATGATGGTCTTGTACCCAGTGTTGTCCTTTCCAGTCTTGGCGTTAAAGTCCCCCATCAGGATGGTGATATCTCTCTCTGGGTACTTTTCTATGATGGACTGCAGTCTATTGCAGAACTGGTCCTTGTCAGTTTCCTCACTGTCATTTGTAGGAGCATAGCACTGTATTACATTCATGTTGATCTTCTTCCTCTTGGTTCTGAAGGATGCCGTGATGAATCTTGGGCCATGAGCTTTCCACCCAAGAAGCGCTCTCTGAGCTGGTGTAGACAACATCAATGCGACTCCTTGAGTATGGGGGGGCATTTTCCTCTTCATGTCCTGAGTACAGCAGCATCTCTCCCGAGGTCAATCGTTTCTGTCCGGACTGTGTCCAGCGGGTTTCACTGACCCCAAGCAGGGTTAGGTTGTAGTTTTTCATCTCTGACGCTACTTGGAATGTCTTTCCTGTCTCATACATGGTCCTGACGTTCCATATTCTGATGTTGGCTGCCCTGGTTGAAAGAAAGGCGGTCGGCCTTGTGGCTTCCTGAGATTTCAGGCTTTCACCACATTGCGTCGTACATCTTCTTGTCGAAGACCCATCCCTTCCCAGGGCTGAGGTGTCGATTTGATCTTTGAGTGGCGTTTTTGTAGCTGTAGTTTGTTTTACGGGGTGGGGTAGCTGGCCCCACGCCCAACCCTCCTCCTTTATCCGGGCTTGGGACCGGCATAATTCCCAAAAAGGGTCTCCTGGCGGAGTTCATTCCCAGCGTTACAGAATTCTAAATGATCGTATGACTTTTTGTCCATCATGTCATGAATCACTGAAAACAAAGTTCATTTTGTTCTTTTACATCCGGAATTAAGTGATTTAAGACAGCAGTACATCCCTCTTAAATACTTTAGACATCCACTCTTATTTCAATTAATCTTGTCAATGGCATCGACAAATGATAAGATTATGAAGCAGCTTGCACGGCGAAACTCTGTGCTAGCTTTAGTCGTCAGCATCAGTTACTGGAAATGTAACGTCATTCTGTGTATATACCCCTTTTAAGGGTCTATAGTCTTTAAGGACAGTGTGTGTGTGTGTGTGTGTGTGTGTGTGTGTGTGTGTGTGTGTCTGCTTTGAATCAGTAATATTTAGGGTATTTTCTTCATCAGATCTTATGTACAATATCCAGCTTCATGCATAAATGTTTCACGCTTGCCGTATTTGTCCTGATCTCTTATGTCTTTAGGACAAATCTACCGCATAAACTACTTTCTTATATTATTATTGTTAAGTCATTATCCTTGCGATCTTCTATACTACGGAAAGAACGTTTCCGCTGTGTTTTAACGGTAAACTGGATCCAACAATAAAGTGTTAAATATTCCAGTCTTCACATGTAAACCTTTCTGTCTTCTGAATCGCTCTCAGTAATTTGGCTGTGTATATCAAACTTCATGTATGTACGCTATCTTTCCGCTTTTGAAACACGCATTTCGAAAGAAAATATTTTAGGTTCGATTGAAACACCGTTTAAAATTCCCACGACGATGGATTCTGGCCTTGGATGTTGGCATGAACTTTAAACATGTGAAACTACCATATGGCGAGAGAGAGAGAGAGAGAGAGAGAGAGAGAGAGAGAGAGAGAGAGAGAGAGGGGGGGGGGAGGGAGAGGATCAGATTATCATTATTGAAAGGGTGGGAAACGATCAGACGGAAATATTATGTGGTTGAAAAATGAAGGGATGGAGAGAGGGGGGAGGACAGGAAGAAGAGCAGGTAGTAGGGGGTAGGGGTGGGGTGGGATGGAGGGCAAGGAAAGGGCAGGAGGGGAGGGGGCGGGGGTGGCGGTGGTAATGCTAAGGCGGACAACCAATCAATGACATGGCCTCCAGTCCCCTTGATTGCATTGTCTTCCCTGTGCTATAACAGACCATGGCTCTCCAGAGAGTTTCATGGTGCAGGGTCTTCCCCATGCATTGAGGAGACCCTTCTCCTTTCTGTCGGTCCCTTTGCTCTCTCTCTCTCTCTCTCTCTCTCTCTCTCTCTCTCTCTCTCTCTCTCTCTCTCTCACCCACCTTCCAAAACGCAGCAATATTTTTTAAAGTACAAGCCGCATGTCATGCTAAAAGTGCTATCGCTTATTACTCACTGTTGATAGGTTTTAACAGTCTGCGTTGTCACACACACACACACACACACACACACACACACACACACACACACACACACACATACGCGCGTGCGCGCGCGCGCGCGCGCCACCACACACACACACACCACACACACACACATACACAGAGAGAGAGCATACATTTGACTACACTACACTACACCACACTACACTACACCACACCACTCTACACAACACTGCACAATAATAAAATACAATATGCTACACTACAGCAAACTAACCTACACTACACACACACACACACACACACACACACACACACACACACACACACACACATCGTGCATACTGAGAGAGAGAGAGAGAGAGAGAGAGAGAGAGAGGGGGGAGAGGGGGGGGAGACAGACAGAGACAGACAGACAGACAGGCAGTCAGACAGACAGAGACGCAGAGACATGGAGAACCGACAACACTTTGTCTTTCCTTGCACGTTTCTCGATCAGTTTCGATGTAGGCCTAGTTCAGCTAGTGTATGTGGCACTGAGACAGACACTGCTAATAGCACAAAGAGGTAACGGGAATCCCCCCTCTTGTGGCTTAGGCCATACTAGTGTTCATTTTCCCTGGTGGAGATGCAGAGAAGGGAGAATGCACCCAAACAAGCAGCCTGAACGGATACGTGTGTGTGTGTGTGTGTGTGTGTAGGCCTATGTGTGCCGTCTTCAGTCCCGTCCTGTGTTCCTAGCAAGTCAGTGTGCGCCGGGTGC
Organism: Conus canariensis; assembly: GCA_033310375.1. Lineage (NCBI taxonomy): Eukaryota > Metazoa > Mollusca > Gastropoda > Neogastropoda > Conidae > Conus > Conus canariensis. The sequence continues at coordinate 53,339,754 of CM065719.1, forward strand.
GTGCGTATGTGTTTGCGCGCACGGGTGCGCATACAACACGGCGTTTGGGGGCAATGCCTGTGTCGTTGTGCTCACGCAACAGTGCCTTTCATTCTTCTCCGTGACCATATGCGTTTGTTCTGCACGTCGGGATGTGTTGCCATGTCGTCGAAAAGACAAAGCTTAATCAAGGGAGGTAAATCTACTTTCATAAATCTTACAGGATTACCTCCCATATACAGGGAATTAAGTCTCTATGTCTCTGTCTGTCTCTCTTTTCAAGGAAGATACGTATTCTTTTATGTATACGGGTTTGTATGTGCGCATGTAGTTCTTTATGAATGTTTTTGTATGTGTTTATGTCTATGCTTGTGTACGTCTATAGACACATGCATATTGATGTGGCGCAATGTGAATTGATGCCACCTGACAATGCGACATTATACTGCACTTTACAGACAATATGTATGTTTCATTGACAATAAATAAAAAGAAAGTTTTAAACAATATGACTGTCTCCCAGCGAACAACAACAACAACAAATTCAAACAAAACAAAAAACCGCTGGTACCACCTTGATTCCATACCGATTTAATCTTGGAACAGTGCCGTAACCTCAAAAGTCCTCCGACCAACGAGACGTTAATTTGACTATATATGGTTGCCAATTCTGTAGCATGTGTGGCTGGATCTTATGCTCACCACCGTATAACGTAGGCTGTGTTCTATAATCGTTTGCCGTTTTCTGCAACGACGACTTAAAGAGAGATGGTAATACAGATCCCATTTAGTTTCTGAACTTAGTGGCCACGTTCAGTTAGAGTGGTGCACATGGAGTGTGATGAAAGTCACAGTTGCTTCCCTTCATGGGTAGAACATACTGATGTCTGGAATGGGACAATAATGACACGGTCGCTTCGCCTTACAGGTGGCACACACTTACGTCTGGTTGTTTGGGGGCTGGCGACTCTACGCACCATAGCTCGCTGCAGCTGACAACTTGTCCCCACAAATACTTGCTGTGAGGACGTTAAACTCAACCTATTGGTGGGCTGGCGTATGTGTATGGGTTTTTTTTTTTATATAGGTTTTTTTGTTTTGTTTTGTTTATTCTTTCCTTCTTTTTCTTTTTTTTTTGTTTTGTTTTGTTGTTGTTGTTGCTGTTGTTGTTGCTGCTGCTGCTTTGTTTTGTTTTGTTTCCTATGTGATGAAATTAGAATACAATATTACCCTGGTGTCTACGTACACTCTGGTTTCCTTTTCTTTTCTGTCCTTTTATTTTTTTCTTAAAATTTCGCTTTGCTACTGAAAGCTAACCCATGTCAGTTGGTCATAGGGATGGCGTGACACAAGCTTGGACAGACATGCACGACAAGACACAGGCATTGTAACCAGTCTTGACTTTACGTCGTTCGGTCCGAGTCCACGGTTACATTTGAGGTTTACAACCCTATTTATTCTTTATTACACGCAAAGCCGCACTGGCTTTTCTCCTCAGATCAGCCAGTACTAAAACATATTCACCATACAATCCACCCCTTGACCCACACCCTACCTGACTCTGAGGCAGATTTTATGTTCGTTTCTTTTTCTGTGCAAGCATCATTCACACGACCCTTCATTTTCCTGTCGTCTGCTAGATTTTTCACTCCAAAATCTGTCTGCTCTACCAATGGCGTAGAAACATAAAGACTCCACAAGTCATGTATCATTCTGCCAGTTTCGCTGACATATGGCATTGAACTAATTTACTGACCCCAATTTCCAGGATAAAACAATCTTTTTCACACTTAAAAAAACAAATGTATTTTAACAGCGTCATGGCGATTCTCATCTGTTCTACTTTTCATCCAAAATTTCCGACTTCCGGTCCGCCTCTGAAACATCCGCCCACCTGTACTGTGCAGAATGGCTCAGGGACAAGAAATAATGGCGGTATACTTGTTTACACCACACAGTTACATCCAATGACGCTTGATATCTGCGAGGACAGAGGTTCTTGTTTGTCAACAAAAGTGATAGCTTTTTGCCAGACAGTCAGCTGTCTTACGTTCCTTGTATGAAATGTAAGGAATCCACCTGAAGCATTCATTCTTGAATGCCTGGATTGTTCACTGACGTAACGTTTCTCTCTCGCGCCCATGCAAAAGGGTGGAAAACACCTCTGTTTGTTTGTTTGTTTGTTTTCCACTTTGAGCATTAGGTGTGCGTTGAATGTTTCTTTCGAATAAAGATTTGCTTCCTTGGCGCTTTCCGACCAGTCTGGCGATGAACGAGTTCCTTTGAATTTTGTCCTAAGTATATTACTAGATATACACTCTGTATCCCCACCACGTTCACAACGAGTGGGCAGGCAACAGGTGTATGCAACGATGAGCACGGACTAATATCGCCTCCCCAACTCCCCTCCGAAAAAAAAAATTACAATTTCTTGATCCGACGCAACAGGCCTGCATAAATAGAGAGATGTGCTTACAGACTTGCTCTTTCATTCAGCTTCTTTCCGAGTACATTCTTTGATACCAATTTGATGGGAGTTATTTTAAGTTGTAGAAAAGTCCAATGAAGTATATACGGTTCTTATTCACTTACTTAGTTGTTTTTTTTTTTTTTTTTTTTTTTCTGTTCCTTCCTCTGGTCGATGCAATTCACAGAGCTTTTGCACTCGAAGCTCAAATTGTGCGAACTCTAGAAAAAGTTTACAGGTCTTTATCTGTCTAAGTGCATCTTACAATGCACACGGAAATGTTTACTTCATACACTTAAAAACTTTTTGTGTGTATTTATATATAAATAATTATGTGTGTGTGTACGCGCGCACATCAAATACATCTCATGAGACCATTTTCCTGTGGTCCTTTGGTAAAATTTTTCAGAGCTTTCCAGCTTACACAAGGTACAGGAGTCCAAATGTGTGTGTGTGTGTGTGTGTGTGTGTGTGTGTGTGTGCATGAGCTGCAAGCTGACTTGCATGCCAGCATGAAAATGATTTAAATATATCCATAGTTACAACGTGAACAACAAGGAATTCACAAGACTTTTTTTTTTAAAACAAGCAAGACACCCCCATGTTTTATTTCAAAATCATTTCAAAGGAACAAAGCTTCGTATACAGAGAATAATCAACATGAAAGGAAATGGATGCACCATACACACACACACACACACACACACACACACACACACACACGTGCATGCAGGGAAAACAATACATAAGTAATGCAGATGCTGGCAAAAACAGATCTAAATTAACATGTATTTGCAATTGATACTGCTCTTCAAAGGGAATATTACTCTTTGTAATACAGCAGTGAACCTTCACTTACCCCTCTCTTTGATCTTCAAATAATCCTTTTTTGCGACTGTCAATTTCATCCACTCTTAAAATATCTGTTACAAGATTCTACATTAAGCTGTACTTACAATGAAATGAACACATTCACTTTCAGTTCCAGTATCTCCTAGCAAACTGCACAAAAAATATCATTGACTATGATAACCCCACTTTGTATGTCCGTGTTCTTCTCCTCTGTAAAAAAATCAAATGTTTTCATCTGATGTTCACCACGCTAAGATATAGCACAGAACAACAATCATGTTAAGATACCGCACAGAACAACAGCAAATCATTTTCATGCCTGACTGTTGCCTAAGTCGCATTTCGTATGTGACAACATGATGAAGCGAAGCTGTATGGGACCCAATGCTAGACTCAGAAAAGGTTCTGTGTTTGAAGGGGTGGGAAATGTGAGGGGGGAAGGGGGTGAAAAGGAGGAGAGGGTAGGGAAATAGGGAGACAGCTTGTACAGAATAATGAATGGCACAATAAAAAATGACTTTTTTTTTTTTGGTTTGTTGCTGTTTTATAGCTGAAGTTTACATAACCATATCTTGGATGCTGAATGACATGGAAACTGCAGCATGTTTGTTCAATATTACATTTTCCTGGAGAAGGTTTCTTTCAGCTGAGTATCTTGAACTTAATCACATATATACTTTAGGAGTGGACAGCAAGTGCAGGGTTTTACATTCCTACTCTCTCTCTCTCTTTGTGTATATTTCTTCTGCCACAGGTATTTCTTTCTTGTTTAAATTACCAGCTCTTCTAAACAAATTTTGAAGAAAAAGAAAAAGGTTTTGCAACTGAAAGAAGAGACACAAAATATGTTAAAACGAAAATGGGAAAGATGAGGTGGAATGGAGAATTACTTGGAATAATGTCTCCAGTCTCAGCATGTTAAATTTAACACACACACACACACACACACACACACAAATGACATGTCCCTTCAGTGACAAAATACTAGAGTCCATTGGAACAATGACACGAACAGAGCAGACTTGGAAAACAAAAGAACTGTACAGGTTTGGGCCCAAAGGTGTTCAACAATGGACACAAAAACTCCAACAAGTATACACGGAGAAAGTATGCAGCCTGCCCCTCAGGGTGTAATGCACAGCATCACCCTGTACTGTTCTTATTCGTGTCACTGTTTGGCATGTCACAAGCCCTTTCAGTTCGCTCATCTCATCTTCAGCTTGTTAAAATTTTGCAGTCCATTCCTCTTTTGATCTGTGACTTAAACATTTTACTGCTAACTCTTTCAGTTTGCTGATTTTATCTTCATTTTGCAGAAGTTTTGCAGTCAATCCTCTTTTGATCTATGTCTAAATATAACATTACCAACCCTTTTAATTTGCTCATTTCATCCTCTGCTTTAGTGTATACAACTTTCGCACTCATTCTTCTTTTGAGCTGTGACTACATAAATTAAAAGTAAGCTATACTGAAAAAAAAACTGGTCAGAAAAAGAATGTGAAGATCTTTTTTCTTATTATTCTTTTTAAATATCCCACCTTCTGTATTCTCTCCTAGTGACAGTATCTCCATGGCATTCATTATCATTTTCCCTGCTGGTCTTAGCAAATCACAGTCCTAGCTATGATCAGCCATCATTAGAAACATGCAATGTTGAATGGCCATGAGGCAAACCACCAGAAGACACCCTTACCTCTAGCAAGTCACTTCATGACCTGACAGCACCTACACAGCCTTCCTGATGAAAAGAAGTTGAAAAACTAACTGCTGAATTGTACAAAGAGCATCACCTTCAAATTGGATACTAACATTACATTCCTCCAATTAATCAGCAAAGATGAGATTAAAAAAAAAAAAATTTTATCATACAGTAATAATAGTGAATATTAGTACAGACATTGTTATATTTCATCCAGCGGGCATTTCAAGTTTATGGAATAATGATCAATTTTCCAACACTTCTGTCACCTAACTGAGCATCTAACGCTTTCTTAAAGCACTGCACTCAAGAATTTACTTATGTTTTAAACAGCTAATCAATGCAAATAAAAACCACAGAGGCTGAAGAAAAACATGCACACACACACACACACACACACACAACACACACACACACACAGATGAATGTTAACTCTGAAGTATGCTCATTAAAAAAGCATGGGGGGAGGGGGCAGAGAAGTTTGAACAAAAAATTGCACACATACACACACACATGCGCACAAATACACACACCACACGCGCACGCACACACACACACACACACACACAAACACACACACACCTCAGAGCTGCATGATTTAACAGAGCAAGGAAAACATTATCTCATAGGCAGGGTCAGTTTCTGTTTATCAATTAAACATTATAAAGTGAGTGAAAAACATACACATTGAAACAGGAGTGTCTTTACAAAAAAAAAAAGAAAAAGAAAAAAAGTGCAAAATCATGTTGATAATACCACTATTTCATTCATTTCAGAACTTCCATAACATTCAGACCTTACAGGTCTAAACCATAACGTCTCAATAGTACATTTCTGTTCCCAACAAGTATTCTCTCAACGATTTTTCCAGGCTGACATAATGACACTTCTGTGACAGCATTCTGTGGCCTTCATCATTCTGATGTAAATCTCATTCATTTAAGAACATACAGTAATCAAACACATACATGTATACTTCTTTCAAAGAATAGATAAGAATATTATATGTATTAGTCAAAAACATGTATACTTCTTTTCAAGAAAAGGTGAGAATATTAAGGGGGGAAAAGCGATGGTCGTGCATGAGATAAGATAATGTTGCTTATAGCCCAGCCGACCGCAAGGGGCCACATCAGGGCTGGGTCGTGCATGAAAACAGAGACAATGATCACAAAAACAGGAAGGCGTAAAACACAAATGCCACTCAAACAAAAATAAATATTAACAAGAAATGGCAATCCAAAATCTGCAAGAAAATAACATCAGAGTAAAGAAACCATTTCACTGTAATTCCATCTACTCGGTGATGTCAGGCTTGTAAATCTGTGATGTCAGGCTTGCAGATCTGTACATGAGTTATCACAAGTCAAAATGGTGAGGGGTCAGATGTGTTTCAAACACTTATGCTTCTTCCATGCAAACCCCTTGAAACAAAAGAAAATCCCATATATATTTCCCAATATAAGATTCTCAGAAAAGTCATACAGGATGTTACTGTGTACATGAGATCAGACAATCTGACATAGTTTTTCTTCTTACTCGCAGTATCAAACAAATATCACTTTGCAGCTTAATATTGTAATCATAATATTTCTACTCCTCTTGCCAGCTCTGCATACACTTCTTCTCCATCTCTTACTCATGCATATAAATGCAGCAGGTCCACTTACAACAGACCTTCCTTTATGATTCTATGGTAGATGATAAACTCTTTCATCTACAAACTAGTTCATAAATGACTCTTTTTGTGTGTTTTATTCCAGAATGTGTGCTACTGCCATTCGGAGAACAAAAATTCCTTTTTGTTTGTGCCAACTCAGGCCACTGAATATTACACGAATCAGCTGAGATTTTGATAAGTAAGGAACAGGGCCAACCATACCTGCCTTTAGCATACACACACACACACACACACACACACACACACACACACACACTCATGCAGCTCCTCTACTATATGAACACTTAGCCTTTTTTTCAGGTCAAATCAATTTGATTTTAAAAAAGAAAAGAAAAGAAAGGAAGAAAAAGCATCAAGAGTGTTCAGAGAAGTTTGAACAAAATCCTCGACCACATCACTATCTCTTAAATTCCAAAGTAATAAACTCACCCCTCTTCCCTCCCTGAAATGAGACATATCTGAAATGATGTTTTCAATATATACACCACTACCAAAAGCTGTGAAGATATACTGGGTTTTGTTTCAAAATATGTCATTTATTTCACAAAGCCTACACCACATTGATCTTGCCATCAACAAACATACCAGGGCATTACTTTAACCTACCTCTACTTTGGATTTTCTTTTCACTGATGCATAGATCATGTATGGTAAGCACATGGGAGCTACGCATATATCACACAACTGTTTGGATTAGAATGAATCATATACAATGCTACTGTGGCATGATTTCAGTGGTTCTGACTGCCACAGGCAGAATTCACTAGACCACTGTGCAATGTCTTTCAGAGGATGCGAGACAGCGAGATTTGAGAATGGAATTGGCATAGACCAGTAGTAGAGCGCGCAGGCTAATATGGCCAGAAGTCTGCTTGTTTAAAAGTCAGCAAACTGTGAAATCACCATCAACAAACTGGACAAGATGATTTGCTTGCAGTGGCCCATCCACCATTGACAGCACCCTGTAAACACTGACTGCTGACAAACTGGGCTGTCTAAAACATGTTTAGAACTGCATATGCACCAGCTTCTTCTGTCTCTACTGAGACAATGAGGAATCGCCTCCATAAACATGTGTTCACAGCCCACAGGCCTAACAATGTACTGATGTGACATAATTCTGGAATCTGTTGTATTTGTAATGCCTTTCGCTTGCTGCTATTATTTTTTCAAGATTAACTTGAAACATACGAGTTCATCAGGCCATCATCGTGCGACAATGGGAAAAGCATGTCAATCAGTTTCATGTCTTTTGCATTATGCTACCATATCTGGAACATGTTGAGTCCCAGCCCTACCTTAGCATAAAAGAAAAAATCACCATCTGATAATATTTAGACACTGAGGAGTTTCTCATGGGAGGTATGCCAATATATCCCCAGGACTCTAAGGTAGACCATCGTGTAGCAAGAAAAGACAGTGCCTGGCATGTCTGACAGCAAATGGAGGTCCAACACAGTAGTTTTTACTTTCAGTTACTCTGAACTCCAGGCTTAAGTTTTGAATAAAAACTAAAACATCTTCTTGTTGTTTGTGAGGTATTCTCTTTTAAAGTATTGTTCTCCATTTTGTTGTGAGCAGTTTATAGAATGATCTCCACAAATGACAAATAATCAAGGGGAACAAAATGCCACAGAATTCAGTCACTGGCACATTAGAACTAGACCTCATGCAGACAGCATGGTACAAAACATTCACCACATAGACATGTACACAGGAAAAAAAAAAGTCATATTCTTCACTAATAGAGGATGCTTTTTTCAATCACTATTGTGAAAACAAAAACAACAACAAACCAAGATTAATGCAACTTCCAGACAAAGGCACAGAACAGGACTATCTGTGCATTTACAAAAATCTCTATCACGCAAAGATGAACAGACTTGTAATTGAGATGCAACTGAATCTGACTGATCTATCCCCGGCACTTAACAAATATGGACTGATATAGTGATATAGACATAAATGCACCTTTCAAAGAAAAGCCCTGATGGGAGATGCCAAAAAAAAAGTACAAAAATAATCTACCTTAAATTTCCTATGTAATCCTCAAACATATTAGCTGATGAGCTGCATCAGAGCAGCTGACCCAGACTAAGCAACTAACTACACAGAGAAAACCACTTATCTACAGAACCATCTGTACACAGACTGGACTGACATCAAGGATGCAGTCGATCAAAGTCACATGGCAAGCTCCCGACTAGACTCCCAAAGGGAAGAGAAACAGAAGGCACTCTCAAGCAGCCATGTCTGATGACACCGGCTGCTCACCATTCAAACCAGATGGACCCAGCACAAATCGGGGTAAAAAAAAAAAAAAAAAGGGAGAGAAGGGGGGGGGGGGGGGGGGGGGGCTGGTCACCAGGGAACTGCCAAGCGTGCGTATATGAGGAAGTAGATGGGAAGTGCTGTAGAGGTTCCATCTTGCTTCATTGGGAATGAAAAGGATGAACTAGTTTCTCCAAATGGGGTGTAGGTTAACTGACATTCGCCAATGCAGAACACAAAGCCGGGGCAAGGGCCGAGCTCACCTAATAACGGTTTTGCTTTTCAATGTAGCCATTGATAATTTCTAAGGCAACAAATTCTGGCTCATCATTATTTTTTTTTCTTTTTCCTGAAGTATGCTATGTAAGTAAACATTTTCAAAGCACTTGATTTCAATTTCGGGATCTAAATGACTTTTCCCTATGACAAGATAATGGGGAATTCGAACATTAGAAAATTGTACAATATCTACTTACCACACCTGCGTTCATACCACATCAACTATGATAAGTGAAGAAGACTACAGGCATATGCCAAGTAATCCTGAATTACAGAGTTCGCAAGGTTCAAACAGTTCTGCGACCACTGAAAAGAGTTTACAAAAAAAAAAAGGTTTTCTGACACTAGAGACAGCTTGGATACCAAGACTTTTCGTGAATACGGTCCGTAGATTACAGATGATCTGAAATCACTGATTATTAAAAAAAAAAAAAAAAAAAAAAAAAAACCCACTCACGAACAACAATTTAGATTATTAAACAGGATCACAAACTGCAAGAACTTTCAAAATTTAAACACACAATCCAACTCCATACATCCACATTTCCAAAAGACTTAACTGCCAAGGCAGTGTTATACGTTGACTTGTCGAGTTTCCTGCTCTGCGTTCTCATCCACATCACGGTCTTCCAAGGACTCCATCTGATCATAGATGGCCGAGGCAATCTCTTGCATGTGACTGTGACTGTCTCTATGACTCTGGTGCCGCAGACTCGAAGAGGAATGACTGCTGTCTGCTGCTGAGATCTCGGCGTCCTCCCCACTCGAACCCTCCTCTGACAGGGGATGGTTGTCAGCCAGTCGCAATCGTTCCAGGTGAATGGACAGATCGCGCTCTGTAGTGGCGCCTGTCGGAGGGCTTTCCGATGGGGTCTGGGGTGTGAGAGGTGTGTTGTGAGGAGTAGGGGGAGACAGAGACTGGTCACCGGACCTGTCCACTTGACTGATTGGGATCGGACCCTGGGTCAGTCGGGAACTAGATGACGTGTTTCCTTCTGTCCCATCAGCACTCGGCCTGTCGTTTTCATTGTTAGTGTTGGGTGGGATTCCAATTTTCAAACCTGCGATTCCTTTTTTGCCAGGGATGTTTATCAAGTCCCGCTTGATTCTACGTTTCTTGGTTCGGTCATTTTGACGGTACTGCACCATATTCTCAAAGTCAATGATGTAGACGAAACCTGCAATGAGCAATTCACAGCTCCGATCTCCTTTTTTGTGATGAGCTTCAAGGTCAAGGCTGGTGCGAGCATCATACTGCCACCAGCCATTGACACCTTCATAGTACCACTGGTAACCTTCATCAAATACCACAGAGGGTGTGGCCTCCTCCTTCTTGATCAAATTGGGTCGAAAAAAGAAGTCAGGGGGGATTTCCTGGCGACAGAGTGCACAGCGTCGGTTTCTGCTGGCAGCTCCCTTTACACACAAGAAACAGAAGATGTGAGCACAGGGCAGCTGTACTGGATGCAAGCTGGGCTGCAGACACACAGCACAGTCTGGGGAGTCACCTGCCAACAAAACATGATGGGATTTGAGCAAAAAGAATAGAAGGTGAAAATTGAATTGGATACCAAATGCTTATCCAATTACAACTAAGAGATGCCACTTGAGGCTTTAATATCAAGTTGAAAGGCACTGAATGTAGCATTCTCACATATGAATTAAGTGTGGTAATCCAAATTTTTAAGTGTATCAGTTATATGCGATACAACAACGCAGATTCAATAGCGCTTTCAGATGAACTTCGCTTCCCACACATCATGGCAGACTAACAACACAAATCTCACTACCTGCCTTGTGGTTTTGATCTAACCTAAAAAAAAAAAATCAAAATAGCTAACAATGAAATCAATCAATAAAGCAGCAAATAGATCTGTGAATCACTGAATGTCTAACAATTTTCCTTAGCTTTTTAATTACAAGTCTCTTTGAACCTGGCCATTTTTGGACAATATAAGTCTACAGTCTAAAGATCTACATTGACTTGGTTTCGTCTTAAGCTGTTTGTTCTTTCTTTCTTTTTTAAATTTTTTTTTTTTTTTTTTTTGCAAAGATTTCATCACAAGTGTAGCAGCCTAGCACTGTCAATGAAATTGTAGCATGCTACACCAAAAACGCAGCACTTGGTAGTTCTGATACCTGACTGCTGATTATGGCGCTAGTTACTCCCCTTAAAATTTCTGATAACCCTGACTTTCTAAAATCAATAAATTATCCACAAAAATTGTTGTCAAATACCCTATATTGTTGTCAAAAGATCATGATGATCCTCTGAATTTCAAATCCAATGGAAGCCTGAATGTACTGGCCAGTTATCATACTGCATTGCAATAAGCATAACAGACAACTTAACAACATTAAGACCAGTGATTTCCCGTCTCTGCCCATGAGGGTGCATACATGCATCCAAAAACAAAATCACTGTGGAATAAAGATGGATGGAATAAGGCAGGAGTAGATGAAACAATTATTGAACTTCTGTACCCTGAACTTCGTTTGTTTGTCAGTAAAACCACTGCTGACAATCCTGAGATGACGCCGACAGTAATATTTGGGTGAACCCTCATTCCCTGCCCAATCCCCCTCCCTCCCCCCCCCGGTCCTGCTTAAAACTATGAAAGAGCCACCTTCCCACGCCCTCCCTCTGTTTCTACAAAAAACAAAATCAACGCTGACCTGAAGAAATTTGAAAATGACCCTAAGAAACTGTTGTCAATGGGACATGATGATCATTGCGATTTTATATCCTGTGATAATACTAAAGAAAGGGAAGAGAAGAGGAGGAAAGGAGGGAGGAAGAAAACAGGTGGACGGGCTGGGAAGTAGTGATGGAGGGCTCAGGATGTTTCAAATCTCAGACTTGACGTCTTCTAAATATAAGGGTAATGACACTGTGTCAGGCAGAAGACAATAAATAATCTCTAATTGTACACAGAGAATTTGAGTTGTTCTTGTAGCAGGAGGAAGGTCAAATGAAGGGAGAGGCATGCTCTTGGATTTGGGGCTGGGTTCAGTTAAAAGTTAATGGACACTTCCTTATGTTGAAATTTGAAAAATGTGGCCAGCTACACAAAATGTTTTGGTCTTTCCATGGGATCTTGTGTAACTTTGTGAACATATCTTACAGCTAAATGCTCGATGCTTGACAGTGACCCATAACCACACAGCATGCTGTATTGAGCTGTACTTTATTTTAGTACCAGTATCTTTGGCTGTTATGGGACCCTGATTACCAAAGTGTACTCTGGTATGTGTTCTATGTGCATCCACATGTGTGCACCTGCGTACTGTGTGAGTGTGCATGCAAGTCTTGCCAGTATGTTCCTTGTACAAGATTAGGAAACAGACCTCTAGATTTGCCCTGTGATCAGACTCGTTGATTAGATGGGCGAGATGGGTATTTAGTCACTAAATTTGTTGTCATTTCCATCCCTACCATCCACTCGCTATTCCTCTTCCAACCTATCCCTCCCCCGCCCCCCATATCCCGCCTACGCAATGAGTCCGTGCATATGTGAACAAGTGTGTCTCTGTTTGTGCATGATGTGTACGTACCTGTGTGTGTGTGTGTGTGTGTGTGTGTGTGTGTGTGTGTGTGTGTGTGTGTCTGTGAGAGGAGAGAGAGAGAGAGAGAGAGAGAGAGTGTGTGTGTGTGTGTGTGAGAGAGAGAGAGAGAGTGCGAATCAATTGAAGTGTGAGTAGATCAGACTCAGTCAGACCAAAACAAATCTGAAATAAGTGCTGACCTTGAGCAAATTCGTCCTTTCCGTCGGCATCACTAATGTTGTACGTCACAGCTGGCTGCACAGAGGCCTTCTTATTTTGTTTTTTCGATTCTCTTGGTCCCCCCTCAGCCTCCATCGCCAGAATCTGTGGTCTTTCCGATAAATCACCAGGTTCCGTAAAGCCATAACTTTTAGTTGCGCATTTGACCTATTGACTTATTTCAGTACACAGAGAAACAGGGTACTCTCTAAAATTCATTTCCCCGGACTCTTTTCAGTCTCGTCCAAACGGGACCCGAACTGCTGTCCATCCGAGTTAGCTCAATGAAACAAGCTTTCCCGTTTTACGAAAGTCTGCCAGCTATGATCGATACAATGAAATTCCTAACCAGTGCAGGTCTCACTTATATATGAGAGCTTTTCGGCTTCTAAAAGCGACAGCAGCTGTTATGGGGGTAACAAAGGCCACTGTTACTGCCCTTATAATATAATTGGGTATTATATAGGCCTATCCTCGGTCACAGACCAAGCTCAAAGCGCTTTACAATAAACACACTCCTCACTCACTCAATACTATGGTGCGTAATTGGTTCATATCCCGATAATAGTTTTTTTTTTTTCCTTTCTTCATCTTCATCCATTGAACGTCCTTAGTCACATGTTGACTATTCTGACGTTTTGAATGTGGGCTGGCGCAGCACAAAAAAAAAGAAGAAAAAAACAAACAACAACAACAACAACAAACAAAACCCAGAGGTTTAATGTAGTTTTCTTGCTCTTGACACAAACATGTCAAGAGTCTTTGCCTCGACAACTGTGTCGGGCAGGGCGTTCCAGTCCTTTATAGTACGTGGATAGAAGGACCCCTGTCGATACAAAGTTCGGCACTGTGGTTGTTTAAATTGCTGTTCATGTCCTCTACGCTGACGGGTTGGAGCAGGAATCAGCTGGGACCAGACCAAGCCATCTATGATTTTTCCTTTCTCTTGAGGAAAACATGAAATCTATGCCAGGAAGGCAGTGTCATGCTGTTATCTCCGAGAATCTCAACTGTTCTAAGTAGGATATTGACTGTTGGTTTCACACAACCCAGTCTCAGACAAGGCGCAACTGGCTTCACAATAGGGGAGAGATTCAGTGGGAAAATCGGATGACGTTTATATGGATTTTTTTCTCAGGTTATCTGTTCTCTTGGGTGTTATATGGCCAGAAAACAAGCAATCAAACAAACAAGCAAAAACAGAAAAACCCCATAGTATCAGATTAATAGGGAGGTCCTTATTTTCTTACACACACACACTCTCTCTCTCTCTCTCTCTCTCTCTCTTCAGTATCAAATGTGCTGAAACACTGATGGGCAAGTGAAAAAAGTATCAGGTGTACCAGAGATGTTAAAACCTAAAAGAGCTCTCCAAAGGTGCCGTACAGTATATGCGAAACTATCCTATAGGCCTACCACTTTTCATGACGTCAGATCCTTTTCTGCGCCGGCAACATGGAGAACATGGAGAGATACGACTTAACGCCAGTATTATGTCAATACCTAGATCGTCATCTTGTATTTCCATTGTTAGAGTTCTTGTCTGTAAAAGAGGTAAGTGTAATTAAAGTTTACGAGAAATGACAGAAAGAAACTGGCATGGCTGATTTGTTAGGCAAACCACAATATGTTGACCATCCATCATAGAAGACGTGGTGATCACGATCATGTGTCGGCGACAGCAGAGTTACTCGTATTAACATAGTAAACTAAGTTTTTTCTGTATCAGTAACCAACATATACTGCATGAATGAAAACGAGAGCGTGTTTACTTTTAAGAATTGAAGTTGCCCACTTCCTTCAGGACAAAGCCGAAAATTTTGCACCTTACCAAGTCTTGGAAGTTTCGCAAGATTGGCGGGCTGTTTGCGCACTTCTGATCGACAGAAGGATTTTGCCAAATGGTAGGCCAGCAACTGTTCTTCTTCTTCTTTCTTTGAGTGTCCACCTTCATCGAGTTGAAGATTCTGACACTATAGGAGGGGGTTTCCGGATCTGACAGTAGATCAGATGCTGCCCGGATCATCAGCTAATGAAAGGGAAAAAAGGGGGAGGAAGGGTGGGGGGGGGGGGGTCTGGGGCCACCCACAATGTTCAGGCCTCAAAGGGGAGGGGGAGGGGCATAAGTGGGCCTTACACTGGAGTGGGTGGGACTGACTAAGGTGAGGAAGAGGCGGGGGAGGGGGGTGGGGCCAGGAGAGGGAGCAGAAGAGGGGAGGGGAGGGGGAGGAGGTTAAATCCAGGATTTGAAGTCCTCCAGCGAAGCCAATGCCACTGCCTCAGCTGGAAGATTGTTCACTCTCTCCCAGTGCGCGGAAAGAAGCTGTTCTTTCTGTAGTTCCTGTAACAGGATTCTACTTGGTACTGCAGCTTATGGGAGTTTCTGGTGTTGTACTGGTGGTTGTAATGTGGAGGGGTATGCGCAGAGTCAATCTTGATGTCGCCGTGGTGAAACATTTAGGTGGCTAGCCTGATTTGCTGACGTCGCTGTTCTAAAGGAGCTGTTTGTGCTTATATTTAGCGTCAATTTCAGATGGTGCTCGTGACTTTATCAAAGATCCCATTTTGATAGAAAAGATATTTTTCAAAGAGTTACAACTATAATACAAGGTATTCTCTGAAGTTAGATGCACAAACAGAACACAGACCTGTTTACCCATACGATGTTTATGTTTTGCATGGAAAAATCAAGTAATTATGGAAATACAATATTGCTGGATAAAATATGAAAAAGAGCTTGACAAAATATGGAAGATTCATCAGCCTGTGATCTTAGAACTCGGGTCTAAGGTTAGTTGTCTATTGCCAAGAAGAACAGTTGCAGATATTTATTGTTATGTCCACCAGCTTCACAATCTTGATGCGGCACGATGATTTGGCGGAACTCAACAATCGTGTGTATTGCTGTGCAAACTGTGGATACTTTTGCAGCAATTCACAAGATTGAAAAAATGTTTACCAAACTAAGGTATCACTTGTACCAAGTTTACTAGCATGCTCATGATATAGCACCTGTGGTTCATGTCCTCAAGTAATGATTTTGTCAAGTGAGTGACTGAGTGACATGTTCTCAAAGGAGAATGCTCATCACAGAACAGAACAGTTTGTACGTATGTTTGGTGTTTGCTTTATGTGCAGTCACTGAGTCGGGATGCACCAGTGTTGGTCGGGATGTTCACTCAACAAGTGCTCTGTGTTTTTTTTTGTGTGCGTCACTGCGTGTGAGTGTTGAGCTTCTCAGGCAATTGTTTGAGTGAGTGTTGAGCTTCTCATGCAATTGTAAATTTGTAATGTTTCTGTATTCACACATGCACTGCATACATTATACATATGTGATTATAGGCAAAGAAGCTTTTCTGTTGTCCAATGTTGAAAACATTTTTTTTTTTCGTATCTTATTAAAATAATGAGACTATAATTTGTTAATAGTAGAAACAGTCTATCAAGAAAGACAGAAAAAATATTGATAAGAATGGCTAATGTTGTGTTGGTTTGTGGTGGGTTTTGATATGGTCATCTACAAGTACAGTGTTCAGGAATTTAGTTGACAGACTTGTTCTCAAATATTTTATTTAATTCATCAATGTCTGGGGTTAATCAGTCTTCTGTTGCGCTTGGTTTAAAAGCATCTTGGAAGTAAGAACAGCTGCAGTCTACCTCTGATATTTTTTTTGTTTGTGATTATGTACTTTTGATCTTCAGAACTTGATAAGTTGTGACTGACTTAATCTTTTTTTTCTTTTCTCATTGCCAGCTCTATGATGAGAAGGACATGTTGAAAGGAAAACTGAATTTGCTGAGCAACACCAACATGGTGGACTTTGCAATGGATGTCCACAAAAACCTCTATCCAGATCAGAGAGACCCTGTGTGTGAGTATTAAACTTAAAGAGTTCCTTAGATAAGCAAGGTACTTCCCTGTGGCACAGAATGACAGTTCCTGAAGTCTAAAAATTTTTTTTTGATTCGTGCTATCAAGTCCCGACTGTGTTAACTTTCAGATGGTCCTTCAGTACAGGTAAATCCCGGGTGATGTTTTATCATGCTCTACACAGGTTGGGGGGAAACATCTGTGTCTTGCGTCTGCGGTTCTCAGGTTTCCCAATAACTACTTCTGTAGTTATGGGCCTGAGACGCATGTAATGGTAATTACTGATAGGTACACAAACTCTTATAGTCCCCACTCGCATCCTCATGCTCACAAAAATCAAGTTCCCGTTCACTTGATTTGCTGGGAAACCCAGAATGTATATGTATATGCATTAAATTACTGGTGTGCAGCCCTGCGAGAGAAGCGTCAGGAGGTGGTGGGCAAGCTGAAGAGTCTGCAGGCCGAGACAGATGTCATCACCAAAATCTTTGAGGAGCCAGAAGTCCAGCGCCAGATTCAGAGCTCCCGGTCAGTTCTTCAGTTGTAGGCCTTCATCATTGATCATTGTGATAAGGTGGACCACGTACAATACTACTGCATGTTGAATGTACAGTTTTGAGTTTTTCAATAAAGAATCTGACATATGCAAAAATGCTTCCACTGCAATTTGAAAAAGGAGGTATTTGGTTTTGTTTTGTTTGTTTGGGTATTTGGTAAATCTTTATATTAAAATGATGTATGATATAATGTTTTTGATAGTCCATGATTAAGAAAATTACTTGTAACAGATCTGTTTAAAGTGCATCTGTCAACATGGAATAAATAGAAAAGGGTGTTTGGTTGGAACTACAAATTTTATAGGTACAACTGACAGGTTATCATGTTCTTTGGACTCAAAATAATTGGAGTCTACTGTATGTTTTTATTTTACAGAATGGGTTAGGAAATGCAGTGATAATCAGATCAACAAGAACATTCAGTGCATGATAATTGAAATGTTTTTCACAATAACATGAAACTTGGGCCCATACGACTAAACTTCATGCTCAACATACCTTTTACTGTTTCAGGGATGGACGACAGCTGTTCGATTTCCTGTACAAAGAATATGGGGTGAGTTCAACATATGGCTGTTGAAACACAAAAAAATGATAATAATACATGGCACCTAGCCCCTGGAGATTATGATCACAATAAGACTATGATGACTTATATTTCATAATCATCCCCCAGCCCCTTCACTAGCACTGCCACTAGCCCTCCCACATGTCGCACCAAAAACAGTCTCCCCGTACCAGATCTTCAGATGTATGCATTCGTGCACGTACACTCAAGTGCGCATTCCTGAGCACACACATAAGCGCATGCATGCACACACACACATTCACAAACCACCTGCACATATTATACCATACATGTATGTGCACACATAGACAGGCACGTGCGCATGCATGCACGCACGCACACACACACACACACACATACGACACTATGACTCTAGTTGAAAATAGGTAGTGTATAGGATTAATTATGAAAGTTTGTGTTCAACACTGTCAGGACCAGCTGTACTTTTCTTTTTTCTGCACTTGCCTCTTAGCGCAGTTTCAAGATTTACATGGTATTGAGGCAAGTTTTCCAAACAAAATGTCATAAGTGAATAGTAGGAATAACTCGTGCTGTGTTTTCATCCTAAGAAGAGAGACAAATGCCTGTTTCTTAAACACAGTCATTTTTTGTTCTTGTTGTTTGTTCATTTTTCTTAGTCATGTTTTTTCAATGTTTGTACATTTTTGTTTTCGTATGGATGCAGAAGTGTGATTGCTGATGACATAGTGATGTCATTTGACAAGAAAACTGCTGGATTCAGTCACCTTTGGATGAGCTTACCGTGTGTCAGTACAGAGAACTCGTCAAAGTTTCACATCAATGAAAATTTATGGTATATCAACTTTGAAAATTGCAGTCATGGTGAAAACATGAACATGTAAAGCAAAGAAGGTGAAAAAGAATTTTTTATTACAGGTTTTTTTTCTTGTCAAGAAGAATTCACAGTTTTACATATAACTTGTCTGAAACAAAATGCAGATTTGTGCTTGCTGACACATTTGCATGTTAAGAAGAAAAAAAAAGAGGGGTGGGATGGGGGGAACAGGGGCATTTCTGTGAGAATTTCAGTCTTTTCCTCTCCACTTTTAATTGAGGGTGTGGTAGCATGAAAACATTTACTTAGCAGAAGGGGTAGAGAGTTGGTTGTGGGACTAAGGGAGGAAATTGGAGGAGGAGGAAGGGTATCTCTTATGGTTAAATCTAGAACAATATATTTTGATCTTGTTTTTCAGTTTAAACAGCAGATGTTAGACACGCTCTACAAGTATGCCAAGTTTCAGTACGAGTGTGGTAACTATTCTGGCACAGCAGAGTACCTCTACTTTGTCCGTGTTCTGGTGAGTCGAAGTTGTGAGTGGCGAGTGTTAACTTGTGTACATGTGTGGCCAGTATAACATGTGTATGGTGTGATGCTGGTGCAGTGAAAGTGTTTTCTTCGGAATTTCTTTATGTGTTGATCTTGAAACAAGTATTGTCAGTGTTCTTTGATTTAAAGCGAAGGGAGATAAAACAATGTTCTTTGTTGTCATGTTATTGAGCTGTCCATTTTTACTTGATGGATATCTGTAATTCCGGTTTTATATTGGCAGAGAAGATTATGTTTTCACTCCTATCTCTTGGATTTTTTTTTTTTTATCTCTTACTAGTGTTAGCAAGATTACATAAAAACAATTAGATCATTTTAGGGAAACCAGGTAGAAAGATGAAAGGTAACCAAATGCAAATGCCGTTAAATATGTCAGTTTGGATCCAGATCAGAGGCATTTTTTCTTCTTTTTTTTTTTTTTTCTTTTTTTTAATGAAATCATAACATGGATCTTAATAAAAAGAAGAAAAAAAATCAGGCTTATTACAATATTAGGTGTATTGATATCTATAAAACTAAAGACTGACCAGATCAAGTGAGCAAAATATTCACAGAAAGGGTGAGCTGTTTGACATTGCTGGAGGTCTGCACTCTCCCAGGTGCCATTTTCATTCTTGCTGTAATAGTTGCAAGTGTGTGTGTGTGTGTGTTCATAATGAAGACTGATTTTTACATCGCTTTTGTGTGTGTGTGTGTGTGTGTTGGGAAACGATCTATGAAGTATACTACTATGCAGTGTCTCTGATGGTAATATCTGTTCTCACGTAAGTTCTGATAGGCAGTCATGAACTTCTAGATTTAAACAAATTCTTTTGAAAGTTTAAAAGAAAATCGGCTATGTGACAGATGTAAGTTATCTTTAGTAGGTAATGAATTGCACTTTGTTATGGAATGCCTTGGATATCAAGGTTTACACGTTGATTAAATATTGACATGAAAAATGTTTGAAACCTGTTGTCAAGTTATGTCACCTGTCCAGATCTACCTCCATCTCCCAGGATTGTTGACAATCGTTTGGTCAGTTTCATATTGATTGAGTTGTACATTCCTCTGTGATATTCCTTCTAGGTGTTGAAAACCTCTTTACTTTTAGTTTTTACACCTAAAGGGTGTACTTTTAGTTTTTACACCTAAAGGGGCCTAAAGCACTGCAGTCCTAAGGCTTGTTCACTGCCATGTTTAGCTGCCCCCCTCTGATCCCAACTTCATGAATGCCTGCTGGGGGAAGCTGGCCAGTGAGATCCTCATGCAGAGTTGGGATGTGGCCCTGGAAGACCTCAAGAAGGTGCAAGAAATCATGGATGCCAATGTGAGTACAACAGTATTTGGTCTTTGCAATCTGTGTATACAATACATGCATACGAGGTAAAGTCCCATTCTTTCCCAAAGCTAAAGCTTGCAGTGTTAGAATGTTTCGCTTTTAACTTTGGAAGGGTTATGGGTAAGTCTTCACTTGGATCATCGTTTGCACTTGCAGCAATTTCCCAATGCTCTGGTCGGACTGCAGCAGCGCACGTGGCTGATTCACTGGAGTCTGTTTGTCTTCTTCAACCACGCCAAGGGTCGGGATCTAATCATTGACCTCTTCCTCTACCAGCCACTGTGAGTTGGTTCAGTGATCTCTAGTGTTGTTTGCCAACAGTATGTCCTTGCTACTTTTTGATATTGAGCTTAAAGGCACAGGTCAGGGATGGGGAAGAGTAGGGCAGGTTGGGGGGGGTTCTGGAACATACACATGCCCCCCACAGCCAGTGTAGGCCTCATTCTAAAAGAAAAAAATCTGAAAGTGCCAAAGGGGTGGCATCAAAAAAAAAAAAGTGTTCAAAAAAGGGAGGAAAGGTGAAAAGGCAGGATGGATTGAATATTGTGTTATATAGCAGGGTACTTGAGTGAGGTTTTTTTTCCGAACAGTTCATTGTTGTAAAAACTGTGTGAATAGCATTTGCACTGTTCGTCCAAAATTGAACTTGTCTGCACTGTGCTAAAATTTGCCCACAAGTCATATTAGAAGGTATTGGTTCATACAGTTTACAGCGTAACCAACTGTAGAGGCCATCTTAGGCTGGATATTACATTTTGACCTTGTTGCTAAAAAGATGAGTGCATTAAGGCCAAAACAAGACCGATAACAGTTCACAAATGAATGTTGCCAAATCATACAAAAACAGATTTTGTCTTACTTTGTGTTCAACCCAAGACATGTTCCTAACATTAATTATTGCTAACCAGAGGAGGGGGAAATATGAAAGTGTTATATTCTATTTGAATGCATCAGGAAAAGATATTAAAAAAAAAAGAGAGAAATAAATGCAACCCCTTGCATTTTTATACACTTTTTTTCAGTTATCAGTAAACTCTTATAATACACAATATCCAGAAAAAAGTCGTGGAAATTGAAACAAATGAAAATGATTAGAAAACAGTTTATTTGATGTAGATCGTTTCCAACAGGTATCTGAATGCAATCCAGACCATGTGCCCTCACATCCTGCGATACCTGACCACAGCGGTCATCACCAACAAGGGACGTCGACAGAAGGTGCTCAAGGACCTTGTCAAGGTCATACAGCAGGTGGGTACATTTTGAACATATCAGTTGAGATGCTGGTCGTCATTCTCCTAGCCAGTCACTTCTTGGGAGCTATTTGTTTTTGTAGGTCCACCTGAATTTTGAAAAAAAGAGAAGGAGAAAGGCTTTGCAGGAAAAAAAAAGAAACGGCAACAGCTGCCAAGAGAGAGAGAGAGAGACAAACCATTCAATTTGATTTGTTGTGGCACAGACAAATCGCCATGTGTAGTTATTGTTTGAAGAGCAATCAAGAGCGAATATTTTCAGTTTGCAGCACTTTACTTACTGTTTTGTTATATTTCAAATTGACCATTTATCTTGTGCCTTGAAAACCTGATTTTTATTTTACTTGTTCTATTCTGATTCCCTGTTGAACTGGATTTACAGCTCGATATGACCTCTGTGGTTGGCTGGACTTTCAGCCCGATTTGAGTTGACCTTTTATTGTTAGTAGTGATCGCCATCTTTTTGAAAAATTCATGTTTATTTCAAACCACAATACGAAATTATTTTCTTTTCTCCAACATTTTACAGAATTTGAAAGGAGGAAATGAGAAAGAAAGAAAAATGGTTTGTTTTGCTCTTGCACATGTTCTAATCAAAAAATGTGTGCATACCCTAGTTTCCTTGAATGAAAAGATCGGTTGTTTTTTACTCTGTTCTGAAATCTGTGCACACCCTGGTTTCCTTGAATGAAAAGACTTTTAACTCATATCTGAAATGTATGCATGCCAAGGTTTCCTTGAATAGGGTGGGTTTGAGCGTGCTAACAAGCATGGCCATGATCTCATGGGGATGGGTTGTAGATTTTATCACACTTCACTTCAAGGGCTTTGCTGCTGTATTCTCCCATACCCCGCCCCTTCCTTCTCTTATTATAGTTTTCTGCCTTTTGTTACTACAGGGTACAGTCAAAGATGTATGTATATATATATATATATATATATATATATATCTCTGACTACAGGAACTTGCATTTTTCCCTTTTCTGTAATGGATTGAGCATGAACAGTTTTGCTTTTCTGTTTTGACACTGGTGATGTAAAGGGTAAGAGTGCGACATTGGAAAAGTTGGAACATTTCACTCTCGGTCTACTATCTTGGGTTCATGCCTTGGCAGTGCCTGACAAGTAATGTGAGAAGCAGGAATTTTTTTCAATGTCACTGGTCAACATACATGCATACCTGCTAGTAACTGAACCCTGTTCATGTGCATATGAACAGGCATTATCAGATGTGTATATGAAAGATCCGGAAACATGAAAAGACTTAGCAGGAACTAGGATAGATGGGGGAAAAAGGAGGTTGGTTGTGTCAAGCATTGCACACTGCCCACTGAAATGCTGTGAAAAATATGATGTACTGCTGCATTGCTGTTCATGTCTGTCACAGCACACCAGCTTATTTGACATGGAAACTGATTGAAGGTCTCCAGGACTGACACTGATTTGATATGTACTGTAGAATCTCAGGACTAACGTTGTTGATGTACAAGCTTAATCAGTTATTTGTGTAGAACAAAGACCAGACACTTTCATTTGATTTTTAGTACCATTAACAACTTGGTTGCTTTTCCGTGTGTGTGTGTATATGTGTATGTAATTTGGATCTTTGTGGTCAGGTTTACAGTTTGTGATTTGTGTACATTTTGTTTGAACATCGTATTTCAGGGTTGATTTTTTGGGGGGTCTGAATGGTAAGTTTCTTTTGCCTGTGCTGGTTCCAGGAATCGTACACATACAAGGATCCCATCACAGAGTTTGTTATGTGCCTGTACGTCAACTTTGACTTTAGCGGGGCCCAGCAGAAACTGAGGGAGTGCGAGGTGGTTCTCATGAATGACTTTTTCCTGGTGGCTTGCCTGGAAGACTTCATTGAAAATGCTCGTCTCCTCATCTTTGAGACTTTCTGCCGCATCCATGAGTGTATTAGCATCACGTGAGTGGTTTAATTCGGAGTGGGGGGACCAGAATAGCTCATTTGGTAGAGCGATGATTTGTTATCCTGGGGGTGTGGGTTTGAATCTGCCAGGCTGTTTCGGTACAGGAGGATTTATCCCTCAGTGTTAACCTTTGTTCTGACTTCATTTCGCGAAAGGTCCGTGGAATGGTCCCATATTCAATGAATGCACAAGATATTGTGCATGTGTACAGTTCCATCACCAATTTTTGGAAGGAGGGCCAGTTTGACCATTGATGTGGATAACACATATACACATAGCATGCATCCTCCATAAAAATTGAAAGAAGAGCAAAAGTCTTAGTGACTGATATTCAAGTGAATGACAAGGGGAAATAAATGATTAGTCATCAGGCAGCTCTTCAGTTCTTTCTACTCAGATAGATAGTCTGTTGTGTAAATGTGAGCATGGATTTTTAAGTACTTTGGGCTTTGTCAGATAGATAGTCTGTTGTGTAAATGTGAGCATGGATTTTTAAGTACTTTGGGCTTGGTTAGGCCAGGCACTATACAAGTATGATGATAATGACATTTGTTATGTTTAGTTCCAATTGTTTGAAACTCTACATCTGTGATTTTTACATGTGTATATTGCTCTTTATTGCATAAGTAAATCCATTGTGGCTTGGATGTTTATAGATCCATTCATTAAATTCAGCATTATTCACCGTACCATGTCCACCTCTATGCATACTAGTTTGCTACATTGTCCAGTGTGATGATGGTTTATTGATGGAAAAATCAGTTCAGTGAACTCATGATAATATTATGTCTTAGCATGCTGGCAGAGAAGCTGAACATGACCCCAGATGAAGCAGAGAGGTGGATTGTAAATCTGATTCGCAACGCTCGTCTGGATGCCAAAATTGACTCCAAACTGGTGAGTTCTTTCCTTCAGGTTTGCAAATGCTCTTACAGAATATTTATGTAGTTCCCCATACTGCCCAGATTCTCCTCTTTCATTTTTGTTTGCACGTGTGTGTATGCGTATGTGTCTTTAAATGTCAGTGGTTGTTCGCTGGCCTGAACTATGTTTCAGTGGAATTCTGATGCAAGTGTTCATGCATTTGGCGTTGTTTAAATGGGTGGGAAAGATAACTGAAATTAGGGGCTCACATTGATCCTGATCTTTATTACACTTTAGCATGATTACATTTTTCTGCCACAGGGTGTCATGAGTACAGTGTGTATTTGGAAGGATTCTTATTTTCTAGTCTTAGAGGATGTGGATGGGATGGTTGGGGATTGGTCACTGTAGACAGTCAATTTCAGCTGTTCATTGTATGAACCCTGTCTTTAAAAGCTTTTACAACCACACTGGGTTCTTAAACATTCATAATTTTTGCTTCTTTCCCTTAGGGTCATGTGGTGATGGGAACGCAGGCAGTGTCTCCCTACCAGCAGGTGATTGAGAAGACGAAGAACCTGGCGTTCAGGTCGCAGGTGCTGGCCCTCACCATTGAGAAGAAAACTGCCGGGCAGAGCAGACAGGATGTAAGACCCTTACCCACTCTAGAGAGATTAGAAATACTGTTGTGAGACTGAGGCATGCTATGCAGGGTGCTGTCTTTTTGTCCAAAGTGAAACATTTGGGAACATAGGAGTTATAGGTGGTTTAGGTACTTCGCTTTCACGCTAATGTATGCTTACACATTTAAAGCGCAGACACGTGCACTCACACCTACTCGCATTTGGTGATTAGTTGGACAAGAAACCTATATGTGTACATGCTCATACTTACTGTTACATAGGCACAAAACCGCGCGCACATGCACATACTCGTATAGACACGCATGCGTGTGAGCACACGTACGCACACACACACACTATCCTTTCACACGCACATGAACATATTGTGCCCGAACTAGTTTGGTCCTTCAAACAAGCTCAGAAATGGGTGAGTATAGTTATTACAAACAAGGTACATTGTCAGGATTTCAGCTTCCCAGTTAAAACTTCGATATCTGGAAACTAGATTATATTTCATCTCCCACTCCCTCCTAGCCCCCTCCCCCCCCCCCCCTCCCCCTCCCCCCCAAATGGTTTAGATTGTGTTGGAAAGCACTTCAGTCTGGCTTGATGATAAGATGTTTGGTTCACAGTGCTTGGCTATTGGTTACATGTTTCCTTTGTGCAGAATGATTTTCTGCACAGAGGTGCCAGAAAAATCATTGAACATAAGAGGAATTTACATTACAAATGAAAGATGTATCTCTGTTGACTTTGAACGTATTTGCCCTGTCGAGGAAAATTATGAAAAATGTCAGCGTTTTTTGCAGAACCAGTGGGGAAGTCAGGACTAGACAGCTGATTGACAACAACGCTCCCTGTGTTCACACTGTTGCCAGTGCAGACAAGTCTTGGTGATGGCAGAACAGCCTTGGACTCTACAGAGAAAGAGAGACTTTGAACTTATGTCCCAAATGCATTCTTCTTCCCATGGTTTTCAGCGAAAACTTCGGCTAACTATTTCGTCATGGTGTAGTGTTTGTGGGTCAGCTAGAGTGAGAACATGTTGGCTAAAAGTGGACTTTTCTCGTGATTCAAATGGCCAGTCACACAATGATCTAAATCAGAATAACAGGGGGCATTCTTGGAAAGAACTACTCAGCACAAGAAAAAATGATTTAAAAGGCAGTTTAATGAGTAGAAAAAGACAGGCACCAATTTTAGGCAAAATGCTTTTTTTCATACAAACAATGACGACGCCAAAAACAAAATGTAAAATACTCTGTTATCTAGGTGAAGTAGGTTATATGTTCAGTCACCCCAGTTGGTTTGTGTCTATCTTTTAGCAAGAAGACACCTTAACTACCAAGCTGATATTGAAAAAAAATTTTTGGAACCATGGAATACGGCCTAAGGACAAAGGCATTAAATTTTGGTGTGGCTTCGGATCCAAAGGGAGATCCAGAATCTGTTCAGGTAGATGACACGGAAACTACTTGGCCAAGAAATTTAAAGAAGAAAAAAAAAATCCTGGTGCAAAGGTGGACTGTCGCGCAAAGAGCAAAGACAGACGTGGTAGTTTTTTGGTGTGGATCTGATCAAAGGACACATACAGGATCCTTTTGAACCTGGCAAAGTCTGCAGTAACCTAAGTGCTAGTCTCTAACCTTTTTTTTTTTTTTTTTTTTTTTAGATAATTACAAACACATTTTGTGGTAAGCAGCAGTTCCTGAAATTCACTAAGACCTCTGTGACACAACTGGAAATAAAATTCTGTTATTTTTTAAACAAATTTGATCCAGTTGTGTTGTTACATTATGAATTTTGTCTCTTTGTACATTGTAAACAGGAAAGTAGATGCAGAAACTGCGTGTATGAAAAATAGGTTAAGAATAGTTTATAGGAAGTATTTTATGGTTTGTTTTTGGTGTCTATTTTGATGTAAAAAAAAACTATTTGCTGACAAATTGTGCCTGTCTTGTTCTGTTTGTTGAACTGCACTTTAAATCATTCTTTGTTGTTCTGACAAGTGATTTTCAGCTATGCAGGTGGTAGGGGAACGGGTCGTTTGCTCCTAGACTTCTTTTTTTTATGTGGTTGTTTATCAACAGACATGATCTACATCCCAGTTCATAACACAAGACTAAGTGCTGGCTTGCAGAGGTGGCACCATGTAATACAGTCCACTCACTGTTGGGACGTTCTCCACTGATGGGAAGTGGTGTTGCGAAAAAAAAAAAAAGGATGAAAAATCATGAATAAATTTGTGCTGTTTCAGTCTCTTGAATCTCTTTTGTGGTGCTATTCTTGTAAATCTGTGACTGTTTGGTCAGAGTGTGCTCTTGCAGAGCCTGGGGAGTTATTTTACATGGTGCATGTAGACCTGTCCCTTTAGTACAAGCACAAAGCAAACTTAAACAGTTCTGTAATTTGCTTGCATATCTTGTTGAACAAGCAGAAGTAGGAACGAAGTCTAGAAAAGTGTAAAGTGGCACCTATGTATGAGCAATACGAAACAGGCAGATGAGTTTATAACAAGTATGTCATCTTCAGATGTTATTTTAACAGGCATGGGGAAAAATTGCACAAAACGGTACTTGCCACATGGTAGTTAGCAGATCGTTTGGTTGAAGATGAAATCTGTGAGAATTGTGGCCTAGTGTAGAAAGCAAGAACCCCCAGATCAGTGGTTCAAGTCAGCACGGACTGGGATTTTTTTTTCTCCCCATCTCCAATGGATCTTACAAGTAATGTTGAGTGCATATTTTTCTTGGATGAGAGGATTAAAGCAAAGAACTGTGTGCAGCATGCAGTACACTGGGGCATGTCGAATCATGCCATGTTTTAATGGTCCAACCAATCACATCGGGGCCGTTTCAGTGCATGTAAAAGAGCCAAAGGCAACTGTTATCCATGTTAATAAGTTCACAAAGAAAAATATGCCGGTATTAAAAAAAATGGCAGTTATCACTTTGTGACAGTGTATTCTCTTACATTTTGCATTAAAAAAAATTCTGTTGTGAGAAGAGAGTTACATAATACAATATGTAACTCAATACATTATAAAAACGACTCACAATACAATGGTTTAAAATGTATCTAAGATGCAGAGTACTGAGTACACTTGACAGGAAAGCAAAACATTCACTACATAATTGTTGTGCAGCACATAACAGTGCAATGCAAAACAAAACAAATTATGCTACAGTAGTTTGAAATGAAACTATCCAGAAACCGCAGTGCACATGCAAAAAAAAAAAAAGTCGTCCATCACATCATTCGCATTCATTGTTCTGTCAAGACTGGTTCTGTTGCACTTGACATTGACAAGAAAACGGCACATGTCCACACATACCGACAACCGACAAAGATTGATTACATATTTCACCACATGAGTCAAAAAATGGTAATTACGACATTAAATTAATTCCACTGTCTTTGACACTGTTAGACAGCGAGTCAAAGAAAATGGTAACTGTCAACTTGACTAAAGCAATATGTTGTGAAAAAAGTAATCATGGCAGTTATTTCCAGGAATTGACTGTTCCTTTCACAAGCTCAGTTTTCAATACATATGCACATGGCTTTATTATTCTTTTCATGGCAATTAAGGCAATGGCAAAAAATCAGGTCGAAAAATAAGAAAATGATACTGAAGCTTCAAACAAACAACAGTCCCCGACACAACCAACATAAACGGGGTTGAAAAGTGGGTGTTAATTCCTTTAATAAGCTTCATTGTTTCATCCCCATAAGAGGACAATTTAACTGCACTTTTGCTAAGTGCTGTTTTCCTGTCAGATAAAAATTTATTTCTTGTATTGGTAATTTTGTATTAAATGACTCTTGAATGTAAAGCACAACAATCTTAAACTAATATTGCAGCCAATTTGCTATGCTTTTAGCATGCTTCTCTTCCTTTTTAAAAAATTCTTGTAGCTGCCTGCGTACAGAAAAACTTTCCCAGCTTTTTGCGGTTATCATGCTGAAGAAGATGAATGCAGCTGTGATGTGTCTGTAGGCATTAGCTGAAAGGTTTAAAACAGAGAATTACTACTCTTGCTACTTAATGCAAGTAGCAGCAAGGGGAAGAAGTCCACCTTGTACATAAAAGTCCTTGAATTTTTATGACCCCTTTTCAACAACAAAAAAAAAAAAAAGTCCTTGAAATGTGGTTTTGTAATGCCTGTAAACACCCCAGTGTTTAAAAAGTGCTTGAAAATGAAGTTTCCTGTGAAGCAATTTACATTTTGGTGAGAAAATCACAAATCATGCACAGAATTAATATAATTATATCACAATTATGAGAAAAAAAAATTCCAAGTTCATTCTGTATCTTTACAAAGTGTACACTAACTTCTGGTACTAACCTGATTCTGTTGAAATGACATTACGAAGCAATCGGTGTATGCATAATAGCTTACATTTTCTGTATTACAGTCTATTAATTTCATATTAAAAGTCTTCAATAAGACCATAACGTCCATTAATTTTTGTTTGGAAGTCTGTGTGATTCTTGCTTGTATTGAAAGAAGTGATGTGAATAATTTCAATCTGATTTTATTCCCTACCGTGTACAAAAGTTAAGTGAAAACCTGGTAACAGAAACCACATAAACTTCTAAATCATCACTCTGGTCTTAGTATGCGTGAGATTGAGCTTACATACCACAGTTAATAATCAAGATGACCCCATTGTGTCTTGTCGTGCAGGGCCTCTTCCCTCTTGACCATCGGTCATACCACAATACCCATCCACCCCCTCTCTAACTCCCAATGTCTCTCACTAGTTACAGTAAGAGAGTGGTTCATGACAAAATCAGCGTCTTGTCAAGTCTTAACAGTTTGTGTTGTACAGTTAAACAATGGAGGTTGAAGTGGAGATACGAGCACTGTGCTGACTTAAATCCTCGGACAAATCGGAAAAAACAGCTGTCTTACAAAAAGCGAAATGTAATGAGAAGTCTAGAGTGGCACGAAGCAATGACTGAGAGCATCCAGCTGGGAAAAAAATGGACTTGCTTACTCTCCTGGACATGCTGATGTGAAAAAAAATGAGCAAACAGATGTACTGACTGGCGATGCAGACTAATTCGGCCTGGGCCAGTCGGATGTATAGATACAAAAATTGTCTCAAAAAGCAAGACCAAGGTCACCACACAATAAACTAGCTTGCAGAACCTGATTATTGTGAGAAGTGACCGCATATATAAGCTAAGAGGAACAAAAAGG
>CM065719.1:53375298-53385298 GCA_033310375.1 Conus canariensis
TAATCGATGACCAATAAGCTTACACTCAGCTCACAGCCGAAGCCTGGCGAAAGACATTGGTGCTTAGTATCTTTATACAAAAAAAAACACTACTGTTTCATAGATTTCAACCTAGGAATAATGTGTGCGCACACACTCGCATGTAGGCCATCCATTCATACATAGGACACGCACACACACACACACACACACACACACACACACACACACACACATACGGATCGACATTTTCTTCTTTGTTGGTGAGAGTACTACTGAATTTCAAGTAGTATGTCTCTCTAAATACCATGGGACCACGGGGGGGAGGGGGGGGGGGGGGGGCTTGAAACCAGCCCTGATCTACTGTCGACTCTCAGTCAGGAGATCAAAGTCTGCTAAAGACACGCAAAGTAAAGGATTCCGCTTACCAGACAGAATTCGGTGGTTTTCATCAGCTCTCTGTGAAGAGTTTGATAATTATACGGTTACACTCTTTTCTATGTCCTTCTCCCCTCTTTATACATTTCTAACCCCCCCCCCACCCCCGCGATCTCAACAATACAACCAACCAACCACCATTTTTGCTAAATCATTGTCATAATGACCCAAGAACTGCCTGCCAGCACTACTTTTTTTTTTTAAATCATGCATTAGCTATTCGCTTAAATTGATGTTTTGACAACTTCCATACACAAACAACCATGTACTCATGTCATGATGGAATTGTATACGGAACTTTATAGTTGCAACAAGAATAATGTTCGTCTGCAGGATCACGATGTATTAAAAACGTTTTCGCAAGCGACTGCAGGGGCAGGCTGAGTGGTGGTTTACAGGGTTTCCAGACCCGATATCATCTTTGACCATGCCCACTCTGGCTCCGTTCTGAAAAATAAAACAGAAAGTCACAAATGTAATTTGCTTTGCCTGTTTGTCAACGATCAAGCGAAGTTAATGTTGCTTTCGATCTTATCAAGAACACTCATTCCTCTTGATCGATGACAGCTTCAATAAACAAGACTGTCCGAGACATTCATTTCGGATAATTTTATTCCAGGTGTCACTCGATCGCTTCCTGATAAGTTAACAATTGACTTATTTTCTTCAACGCCAAAGTCACATCACATCAACGTCATACCAGCCGTCATAGCGAAGCGGTTCGCGTAACGGATCCCAGGCTGGGAGGTCCTGGGTTCGATTCCCATCAGAGCCATTTGTATGTGCGGGATTTTTCGGCCATGACCGGCTCCTATCCAGAGTTGAGTTAGCTAAGGGCTCAGCTGGGAGGACTGGAATCACACGGTCGAGTTTCAACCACTTCATGGATGCATTTCTGGTTGTGTTGCTCAATTTTTCTCTTCAAGTGTCTCAATCTCTCGGGTCTGGTTGACGCCAGGATGTGTTATGGAAAAAAAAAAAAAAAAAGCGTAAAGTACAGCTCCGTCATGCAGTCTCAGACCAGAGTGGACAGCATCATCTTCATTATGCTCAACGATCAGCATTAAAAAAAAAAAAAAATTCAAATTCTGTGGCTGTCCATGCCCTGCTCACATGGTGATCGCAGTTTTGAGTTCTCCTCCAAGTCTACGCCTTTGGTGAGTTCGTATAGAGGTAACCGGTATCCACAAGTTCATGGGAACTGTGTCGTTGGACGGACGCGTTGGTGGTCTCCGGTTGGGGGGGGGGGGGGGGGGGTCACTCATCCTGGCTCTTCTACTGTTTATTGTTGTCAGTATGTGGCTCAGTAGGCGGGTCTTGCGTATGCTGGATCAAAACAGGCACCACACAACAACCACACATACTGAGGTTCCTTGGCAGCAGCGCTGTGCCTCTTCTGGTGGGCTGCCTTTCGGCGACTTGCGACCGACTGCAGACGGCTAGTCTTTGGGGCTGCGGAGGGACAAGCCAGGGTGTGACTGGACAGCGAGCCGGAATGAGCGGCGTGGGGGGAATGCCACTGGAGTGGCTCAGAAGATGAAAGCAACAAAAACAAAAAAATAATAATAATAATAAATTAAAAAAAAGAAGCAAAAAAAAAAAATAAATAAATAATAAAAAAAGAAAGAATAAAAAAAACCAACAACAAAAAAAAAACAACGGGGGAGGTCACATCATAATCGAGAATTTCCTTTTCTTTCTTGTTCCTTTTTTTTTCAACAACAACAACAACAAAGAAAAAGAAAACCTAAAGTCACACCACAAAATAGAATAAAATAATATAAAACAAGATCTTATAAACAGTGTAGATTTCTTTTTTATTCATTTTCTTCGAAACCAATATCTTATCACAATCAGGAAGTCAGAGGATTTCTTTTCTCATCCATTTCCTTCAAAGTTAAAATCACGTGCCCCGCGCCTGCAAATCTGTGGGTCCACTTTGACATTCACTGTTATGCCGGCGTCTTGCGTTTCTGCTTCTGCAAGTCCGACCACTGCAGAATCGACGTTGCCGAGTTTTCGATTTATGCTTTGTGTTCCCCTTGTCTCCATCTTGCTGCAGCCGCTTTTTCTTTCTGTTTCTATGTTGGCGCCGGCTGTTCTTCTTCTTACTCTGCTTCCCTTTCCGGCTCCGTTTTCGTTTCCGTTTCCGGGATCTGTGTCTGTGCCTTTTGCGACGTCGACAGTCCTCGTCTGAAAGAAAAAAGAAGTGAAGTTGGCGTGTATGCTTACAGTGCGAGATCCATTTTGTCAAGTGCGTGTGGTTGTAGAGGGCGTGTAGGCTACGTCAGAAGTGTGAGATCAATATCGGTGTTTATTGTGATATAAAGTCTGGCGTGTTTTTCACACAACTCGTTGGCTAAGTAACTTTGAGATGGTAATCATAATCGGCTGCCTTTTACCTGCAGACGAACAGACATACTGAAAACAAACAAACAAAAAAAGACAAATATGAAACCCGGTGCAACTAGGGATATCAATCAGTAGAGAATTAACTTGATAGCGAAAAACACACACACACACACACACACACACACACACACACACACACCACACAACACACACACACACACACACACACACAAGAGCGCGTGCACGGACGCATACACACACAAATAGTGGACAAAGAAATCGCTCACGTTTCTGCACACACTGATCGTGTTCAGGTGCTACACCCCAACTCAATGTAACTGTTCATCAATATTCCTGACAGCAGTGTTTTCAGCCCTCGACCCCACCACAACCCCTCTCCTCGCGGAACCACACATGAATGTACCAGATCGATTTAATACGGCCGGATTATCATTATCATGCGTGATTAGTTTATTTTGTTGATTGCTGTAAGTCAAATGGTCAGTCACAAATGGTTAGAGCATTTGACTGCGGAGTTGACGATCGTGAGTTTCAACGACTCGTGGGGTCGGATCCTGATGACTTCACACACACACACACACACACACACACACACACAAACAACACACCACACAAAGAAAAAAAAAGAAAAAGAAAACCTGTCCACCCAGCAGGAGGTACCTGATTCGGGTCAGCGAAGGTTATGCGGCAAAAGGTTCGGTGTCCCAGATGTGGTCAACCTTGCATCTTTTACTGCCACTACCGCCGCCAGGCTGTGGGACTTTAACCTAAACCTTTATCATTCGAACCACGTCAGAAAATCACGATGTGAAGCAACATACCTGTATCATCAGGTTTAGTGTTAACCTGTTTTTGCCAAGCGCCCTCATATGAGGACTCTTATCATATTCACAATCTTAGTCTGGTGGGTTGACGTAGAGATTAAGTAAGGATATGTGTATAAAGCATATTTCAGCCGTAGCTTTAGAAAGAAGAAAATTGCCGAAGTCTGGGGTAAGCACTTTCTTGAATCAGCATTAATAATTACAAAAGAAATGAACTTCCCTGGATGGCATTTCATTGGCGCCACAGTACCTCGCAAGCTGTGTGACATTACCCCCCCCCCCCCCCCCCCCCCCCCCTCCCGAACTGAGCCTTTGGTGGCTTTTTTTTTTTTAAATATTAGGCATTCAAAAAAGGTGTGTGTGTGTGTGTGTGTGTGTGTGTGTGTGTGTGTGTGTGTGTGTGTGTGGTGTGGTGGTGTGTGTGTGTGTGTGTGTGTGTGTGTGTGTGTGTGTGTGTGTGTGTGCAATACCATTTGTTCTGTTTCCCCACCGTGTTTTCTTCCTTTATTGCCTGTATTGTGTGATAAGCTGGCGAGTAGCACTGTGATTTTCTCATGTGGTGATGGGAAGTATTCCTGTTAGACAGTGAAACAAAGTATCACGTACTACTTAGCAATCAGGCCGGAAAACCTTTCTTTTTCTCTCTTTTTCTCTCCCCTTCATTTTAATGCCGCTTACTTGTTCTCTTTGTTGTCCATATTGTGTATTCCTGCTACAATTCATTTTAGTATGGCAAAATAGTTGTCGATAGACCGGATGGATAGGTCATGGATGTGAAGCATAGTCCAGTTTCCGTTTAAATCGTGTGTGTGTGGTGGGGGGGGGGGGGGGGGGGGGGGGCGCTAGACCATTCAGCGAGAACTGACGGGACAAGAAACGGGAAAAGAAAAGCATACTTCAGTTTTGTTGTAGCCGTCAGTATGAATAAGGAATGGGCAGAATTTGTCTGAGACAACGCATATTTCTGTCCGTCTGTCTTGTTTGACACAGCCTTCAGGGGCAAAGCGAGCTGACAAGCTGTTGTGTTGTTCGGCCAAATTCATTCCTTGTTTTGTTTTCCTTTCCTATGGCTTAGAAATGCACAGCTTTAATCTCAGTACTTCAACAGCTCCTTGTATAAAACTTCTCTTGCCATCGAAGAAACGAACACTTTTTTTTCTAGTCTATATAAACATATGTATGTAGTGCTCGGATAGATACTGGAAAGGTACAACGTGAGCAGGATGTATATGAATTTCGTTGTTATAGGTTAATTGGTTTTCCTGTACATGTGAACATCATTGAGTGTCATCGGTTGTAACGTTTTGTATATTGTTTGTTTTCTGTATGTCAACTCTCTTCAGTTAAGGGGACTTGGCCTATACCTGATTAGCCATTCGTGAACATATCAGCTCGTGTGTGTGTGTGTGTGTGTGTGTGTGTCCCCGCATCTTCTCCCCACCCCGGCCTCCTCTCTCTCTCTCTCTCCCTCGTCAAAGTAATTGCAAGGCAACCTGACTCACCACTGCACCAGCGACGGGCCAATCGGCAACGTCGGGAGCGACTGGGCTGAGGACAGGGCTGACCATTGGGGGAGGGGGTTTGAAGGACGGGGCGGCTCCTGGTTTGCTGACCCCACTTGTAGCCACAGGTCTGACCGTTACGGCTGCACGCTGACCACTCCGACCACGACCCGAGGATGCAGTCCACTGGAAACGGACAGACTGACCTTCAGTACTCCAAGATTAATGGAGAAAACTTAAACACTGAATGATTAATTGATCTATCTATCCATTCAGCGACTGAATAACTGATTGATTGATTTTAGATATATTAGTTGAATGATTATATCAATTGTTATTTTCAAACATTACAGATAAGCAACGACGCTGTTCCATTTTACCTAGCCTTGGCTTGCACTACGAGGACCAGGATGTAGTAAATACTAAGCCTAATCTTTGAATGTCCTGTCGGTGGGACCTTTATTCAAATGGTTTTGCCAGCGGAGCAGACGGTCGTCTGTCCGAAACACTCGAGGGGTCGGGTTTTAGAGCGTGAAAACTCTAACAAATAGCAGTAAATTAAAACCTAAGTCAGGTCAGGTAAGATGTTGAAAAAATTAAAAATAGAAGAAAAAAATTTTAAAAAAAGAATAAAAAGAAGAGGAACGGTCCCTGTCTTTTGAATTACCATGCCATGGACACAGTGAACCTCTTAACAGTTTACCACCCTTACGGCCTGTTAGATTATGGGACTCTACCAGTTTTAAGTAATTTTTTTTACCGAGTATAATACATAACTGTATACTTTTAACGAAAGAAGGAGGAGAACTTTAAAATGAAGTTATGAACAAACTGCACTGGACATCATCCACATTACATCAAGGCCGGATCTGAATGACTGCAAGGTGTGTGTGTGTGTGTGTGTGTGTGTGTGTGTGTGTGTGTGTGTGTGTGTGACTGGCAGGGAGGGTAAGGTGGTGGAACAGACGCCAACGATCTACAATGTGAGGGGAAGGAATGGGGCACAAAGATCGCAGGTGAGGTCCAATGGCAAAGCAGGTGATGTGATCTAGGACTGGTGCAACTCTCTCTCTCCCCTCTCCTCCACCCCCTTGATCCAATGCAAATCATCAGAACATGACTCAGCTTCTTCTGCCACATAGAAAACAGCCTTGACATGTAGCTCACCTCTCTCTCGGCAGTCCCTGGAAAAGTTGGCGTAGTATAGCTCTTGAGGGCACTGCTCTCTGCACTGGCCCTGATACGCCACCAGTGGCTGCTCGCACCTGGTGCAGTAGTGCCTGCTGAAACACTCCTGACAGTGCTCCGTTTGACAGCCTGCAAATCATTATTGCCGTCATCATCATCATAGTCGTCGATGTCATCGTTGTGGTCATCATCAGAGCCGTCGTCGTTGTCGTCATGGTGGTCATAACCGTTTTTCATCTTCATCTCCGTCGTCATCGTCATCCTCATCACCACCGCCTTCGTCGTCGTCATCGTTATCGTTATAATCATTATCACTTATAACAACATTATCATCATCATAATCAACGACGTCGCCATTTTCGTCGTCATCTTTAGCACTTTGTGCAGTTGCGTTTACCAAGGCGCCTTTGATAATGCCTCGGCTGAAAGTCGGTACATCATCATCAGTGTCATTGTGATCATCATCACGATCGAACTAGTCGTCATCAACGTCGTCGTTGTCATCTTTCATTGTCATTATAACCGGGTACAGTTACGTTTGCTGAGGTAGTGCTCTGTTTGACGGTTGCTGAGGTAGTGCTCTGTTTGACGGTTGCTGAGGTAGTGCTCTGTTTGACGGTTGCTGAGGTAGTGCTCTGTTTGACGGTTATCACACTGTCCTCAACCATTACCATCGTGTTCTTCCCTCTTCTTCTTCTTCTTCTTCTTCTTCTTCTCCTCTCTCTCTCTCTCTCTCTTCTGTCTCTGTCTCTCTCTCTCTCTCTCTCTCTCTCTCTCTCTCTCTCTCTCTCTCTCTCTCTCTCTCCCTAACCTCAACATCATCATCAGAAACTGCAGCAGTAGAAGAAGTAACGTTCTCATTGCTAATGCACAGTTCTGGCTGTGGTTAGCTGCTCACGATACAGAAATCTCCAAAACTGCTTAGCTCCTTTTTCCCCCCAAGACCGAGGACTAATCCAACAACCCCCAAATCAATAGAATCAACTTACGGTTGCAAGTGCTGTAATACTGATGCCGTACGCCGTAATAGCCGAGGGGGCAGGAAGGGGTGCAGAGACCGATCTGACGCATGTTCTGCCGGTACAGGAACATGAAGTAGCGAGACTCGCACGTGACGCATCCGTTCACTGGCGAACAGCTCGTGCAGCCACGTGGACAGACAGGGTACCTGCCGATGATCGCTGTCAATAGACAAAGACATAATGATGGGGTGAATTTCGCTCAAGGAAAAATGATAGGTGGAAACGGCAAAAGAAAAAACTGGACGCTAGACTTTCAGGATAGGTTACCACGACTGGAATTCTGGCGTCCGGTTCTCTGTTGCC
Source organism: Conus canariensis (assembly GCA_033310375.1). Lineage (NCBI taxonomy): Eukaryota > Metazoa > Mollusca > Gastropoda > Neogastropoda > Conidae > Conus > Conus canariensis. Next base: position 53,382,928 of record CM065719.1, read on the forward strand.
CAACCGAACACCACACAGATGTGTGTGTGTGTGTGTGTGTGTGTGTGTGTGTGTGTGTGTGTGTGTGTGTGTGTGTGGGACAAGAGTCAAAAGAGTCAGAAAACAGCAAATTACAAAGCACAAATTTCCCCGAAGATGGGGGTACTATATATATTCTGAAAGAGCTCTGCAATGCCCGTATGCGCGAGCTGGACGCATATCTAACATGATTTTACGCCATTCCCGGCACGCAGTGTACTAAATCACTAAATCACTGAAAGGTTCAGCATGTCGACAGTTTTTTTTTTCACCAGCTGCTTTTGAATTATCCTCGAAGAGTCGAATACACAGACCAAGTAAACAACCATACAAAGAGTACGCAGACAACCCAGCGGACAGTCAAACAACCACACCGAGCATACTAACGACCAAACTCAATTCACGTTCTCCACAGACCAGGAGACCGCAGGAGGCCACATCAGGGTCAAATCGGCTCCATAAACAGGCAAAGAATGGGGACCAGGACAACCGTATACATAAACCAGTTAAAGGATCAAAGAGGACCTGAAGAGTCAAATAACCAAGCACACAACCGAACAAAAAGGACCCGGGCAGCCAAACACACAAACCAGGCAAACCATCGAAGAGGACCAGAACAACTGCACCCCCCCCCCCCCCCCCAAAAAAAAAAAAAAAAAAAAAGGACCCAGTCAAATACACAAAAACAAGCAAGCAAACAACCGAATATCCAACAATCCCCAAAAAGAGAACCCGGAAAATTAAATAGGAAAAAAACAATGTAATATCAAAAGGACAAGGACAACAGAAATTCGCGAACCAGGCAAACGGCCAAAAAGGATCTTGACAGTCAAAGACATTAACCAAGTAAACAAACCAACGGAGAGGACCTGGACATTCAAATACACAAATCAAGCAACAACCAGACGAAGACGACCCGGATAATCAAATACTTGAAAACCAAAGAGGACTTAATCAAATACACAAACCAAGCAAACAAGAAGGACCTAGACAATCGAATACTCAAACCAAGCACACGCACACACGCACGCACGCACACACGCACGCACGCACGCACGCACGCACGCACGCACACACACACACACACACACACACACACACACAAACGAATTGACCAACAATGAGAACTTGGAGAGCCAAATATAGAAACCAAACAACCTAAGACTAGTAGTAAGAGGACCTACACAGTCAAATTCACAAATGGAGCAAACGACCAAGCAAAGAAGACCTGAACACAATACACAAACCACGCAAACAGCCGAACGTAGAGGACTTGCAAACCAAACCAAACAACCCAGACAGGACCAGGACAGTCAAATACATAACACAAGCAATGACACAAAATGGACCTGGAGAGTCAAATAAACAAACCAAGGAAACAGCCGAAATGGCTCTGGGCAGTAAAACCACACAAACCAAGCAAGCAAACTAATGGAACCCCCGGACAGTCCAATACACTAAACAACCAACCAAAGAGGACCTGGGCAGTCAAATGCACAAACCATGCAACATCAAAGAAGGCTTTGACAATCAAATACAAAACCAAGCAAACAACCACATACACTGGACCCAGACAATTAAATCTACTACCAAACGAAATAAAGTAAAAGCTAAATGAAAAACCTGGTTCTACATCGCAACATTCGCACACAGGACAGTCAAAAGTGCAGACGAAAGACTGACAGTTTATCAAAATGGAAATGACTCTGGCCCCAACCCAAGCCTTTCCGTGGTGCTGAATAAGACTGACTGCATGATATGTTGACTAACTGACCGCTTCCTTATAAATCAAATGGACGTTGATTTGCTAACACATTATTCCTGACTCCGTCATAGGTTGGTAGCTATAGGATGTCAACTTCTGCAGGAGAGTTGCCAACTATAGGCGACATGAACTGAACTGGACTGCATTCCTTGTTGTCAGAACTCGGGCTGTTATAGACTGAGGAGATATTCATCAATTGAAGACAAGCAAAACAAACATAACAAAAAACAAAACGAGGTGAAGATCACTAGAAAGAGTGCCGACCTCCATCAAGGTCGACCTGATCTTGGATCCGTTCTTTTGAATTAGTTCAGGGGTGGAATGATTGTTCCCCACCCGGAGAAATGATAATTGATATGGACAAAGGGTTATTTCACATGAATGTTTTGTTGTTGTGAGACCTAGAAGTACAAAACGACAATTAAAAAAGATAATCACAAGACAGTTCTAATATCCAATGAAAACATATTTCTTTGGAGGCAGTTATTATTTTGCAACGACTTCACGGTGTTCGTGTTCAATGGACAGTTTATAATGACGTAGCTGAAAAGATCCCGGATTTGCCGTGTCATCATATCCGCACTGCAG
>CM065719.1:53390298-53397798 GCA_033310375.1 Conus canariensis
TAGATTCTGATTTTATCAGAGGGTATCTTTGTCCACTGTTTTGACTGTGCCACGGGGTATAAATTATCCTGCATTTGGTTGAGTCATAGCGTACCTTTGTGACAGGTTTTGATTGTATCACAGAGCAATTTTGTGTTAGGATTTCACTGTGTCATGCGTAACTGTCCCAGGTTCTGATTGTGGCTATGGGGAATTTTATGCGAGATTTTGATTGGGTCGTGGGGTAACTTCGTCTTGAATATGACGGAGTCCAAGGACAATTTCATGTTATGTTTTAATTGTGTAACACGTTTTGATTGTACCTAAAGCATGTTAGGTTTTGGAAGGATAATAGGACAATCGAATCTGACTGAGTAACAGGGCAATCGAAGTTTACGTCAGGTTTTGATTGTGCCTAAAGGAGACATTTCTATACCAGACTCTTATTGTATCTGTACTATATTATGACTGTGTTATACTGCAGTTTCAAGTTAGATTTTAATTGTGTTCATTGTCTGAAGTAACTTTTGTCCCAATTCTTTTTTTTTATGCGTCACTGTACAATTGACCTTGGGATTTGATTGTGTTAGGAGGCAACTCTGTCTTATGTTTCGACTGCATTTTAGGGACCAAGGCATAAATTTGGATTTTGTCACATTACAATTTTTGTCCTAGATTGCTACTACACTACAGGGCAGCTTCGTCAAAGGTTTTGATTGTAACGCAAAACTACTGGGTTTTTGTTGTTGTTTGTTTTGTTTTGTTTTGTTGTTGTTTGTTTGCTTTTCCAAAGCTTCAACATCACAGGAAACGTTTGATGAAGATTTCGAGGTATGACAACACCAGACTCAATCTTTCATAGGGCAATTGTAACTCTGGTTACATTATCGCCTATCAAGACAGTTTGTAACTCTGGTTACATTATCGCCTATCAAGACAGTTTGTAACCCTGGTTACATTATCGCCTATCAAGACAGTTTTGACGTCCGTTTTCTTCTTTTCTTTCTGGGAGAGAAGGGCGAGGAGTGAGAGGAGGGGGCGCTCAATCTCTGGAACTTTTTCTTTCTTTTTTTTTGCTTTTTCAATATTGTTTTACGTGCTTTCTTCATTGCACCCTTCTCCCCTTCCTTCCCCTCGACCCCTACAATTCATGTTTTTTTCTTTTCTTCTGCTTTTTCCCCCATTTCTCTTTTCCCCATTTTTTTCTTTACCATTTTCTTTTCTTTTTCAAACAATTCATCGACATAACCTATACGTCAATGACACGGGATATGTTCGCATCACACATCATCTTTGTCCTAGCATCTTTCTGTCTTACATGGCAAATTTAACATAAACCTTTCGGAAGCCGCACTAGCATTGAATGCGTCACAGAACAGCTGTATTCCTCTCTACTTCATGAGAAAGCGCGATAATTTTCACAGTTACTTCCTCTGTCAAAAATGTACATCCACTCGCCCAGTTTGAAGGCCAGGTTTTGCATTTAGAAGGGCATATAGATGCGGAGACAGCGCAATATATAACATACAAAATGTACATTCATTATCAACAATTAAAGTAGTATTCTATCTATAATATGTCTCTCTGTCCATATGTGAAAACCTGTCTGTCTCTATAAATCAGTACCCAGATGCTCCCACTATGTGCACACGCCATATCTTCCCGTGTCCCAGTTAATCAAACGGCTAATGTCCGGTCGGAAATTACTTCACTGGTCAAAATCTACTTTGAAATCAAATGACCATTTAGAAAACATACACCGCTACCTATATATCACTGAAATCACACAAAATTATACTTTCCATTTGTCACAACGATGTAATGTGGGTTTGCCCTTACTCTCTTAAGTTCATATTTTTGACGTGAATCTAAAATTTTCGTCTGGTTAGCTGATATTTGTTCATTTTCTAGAAAATGAATGAAACGTTGAAAAAGTTCAAGAGTATAGCCTGAAAGTCGATTATATCAGAGTCTGTTCGCCTACTTGTCTATCTGCCCGTCTGTCTGTCTCTTCATCTAACCACGCTCACGATATTTGAATGTCCTTGAACTAATTATTGTTCTTTTCGATTGAAAAAAACTTTTTAGCCCGTCTTTATTGAAGTCTTCGCTCTTGAGTGGGTGACAATATCCTACCTTGGAACTCAGAATACAAAATAGAAATACAAAAAGAGTCAGAGGACAAAGAGTTTATTCATGAGGACCATGTATCCCTAGAGGAGGAATACAAACAGTCATGAGTAATTTCATGACAGATTTCCGATAGACAACATAATCAATTTGAGCTGACGTAACACTTCGTAATTTAAACCGTTCATGCAAATAAGCTTATGCAACATGTTATTTCACGACTTTATCATTTGACTTAAGGGACTAAAACACTTCGTAGTTTAAATCCTCAGTGCAAATAAGCTTAGGCTACAAGCTGTTTCACTATTTCGTCTTTTTTTTTTTTTTTAACCCTGACAGAATAAATCATACGAAAGAAACATGTCAAGTATTTCAGCGAAAACATTGCCGTATACCATCTCTGTAATTTTGGGACAGACACCGATTTCTCGTGATTCAAGGTATAATGGACAAATTGTCGCACGACCCGAGCTGACCTTGGATGTGGCAGTGTACTGGCAGTCAAAATGACAGCGTGAGAGTATTAACACTGGGATGACACAGGAAATGGGACATCAATCAAACTCGCAAGATCAGTTACGGTTTCGTAAGGTTCAAAATATAGACTGGTATCTCAACGCCCAGTCTGAACTTTGTCCTAATAATATAAAAACAACAACAACAACAACAAAAAACAGACATAGAGAGAAGAGATGAAAGGGTGGAGAGGGGAGACAGACAAGCATGGAGTGATGAAAAGAAAATGGGGGAAAGGAGAAAGAGACAAAGAAGAGGAGGAGATGGAGAATGAGGAAGAGGACGATGAGGAAGGAGGAAAAGGAAAAGGATGAGGGGGATGAGGGAAGAAGGAGGAGGAGGAGGAGGAGAGGAGGAGGAGGAGAGAGAGAGAGAGAGAGAGAGAGAGAGAGAGAGAGAGAGAGAGAGAGAGAGAGATGTTGGGGATGGAGCGCGGGGTTGGGAGTGCAGTGATGCGGTAGGGATGGGTATAGGAGGGGGACAAGGTGGAGAACTACAAAGAGCGATCATTTAGTATAGAAACGCGCATAACGTAAACAAAAGCACACGCGCGCGCAAAAGAGAGAGAGAGAGAGAGAGAGAGAGAGAGAGAGAGAGAGAGAGAGAGAGAGAGAGAAAGGAGGGTGGAGAGGTGCGGGGGGGAGTGCAATAGTGGTGGTTACAGGAAGATGGAGGCGGGGGACGGGGTGGATGAGTTGAGGAATAATAGAGACAACGAGAAACAGAAAACAGATTTTGTAAAAGAAGGTGCATAACGTAAACAAACGTAAACAACTGTTTTTATGAAGGTAGTAAAAAGAAGCATGGGGTTGTTTTGTGTTTGTTTCCCATCCGGTGTAACAGCCTGTTCTTACCCCCCTCTGGAACTTACCCCGGGGTAAGTCTGGGCTAGCCTGCTTTTACCCCCGGGGGTCATTCTAGGACTAGCTAGAACTTACCCCCCCTAGTTGGAACATACCCCCCGGGGGGTAAGTTTGGGCTAGCCTGGATTTAACCCCCCCCCCCCCCCAAAGGGTTAATCTAGGACTATTTGGAATCTTCCTCCACCCCACCCCACCCTTCAAACAAGAGAGGGTTATTCAAGGTTTTCCTCTGCCTTTTCCCAACACGCACACCCGCCTTGAAAAAAAATGGTGTTAGCCTGCACATTTACAACCCCTCTCCCATTTCCTATGTACAGTCAGTTGGGTTTAGACAAAGTGTAGTTCTAGACTCTTCTCAATAGATGGACCTCCTACTTCCCCAACCCCCCTTCCCCCACACACATCCTGGTTCACTAACAGATACGTATTAACATTTCTCGCGCTAGCTTACACGCGTGGGTCAATATTCGGGTGGTTGAGTAAGGCCGTGCACGCGTGGGAAAGAAAGACGGCTACATGCCAATATGACTAAGTGCCAATGTGACCAAGCGTAGTTGTGACAAAATGTCGCTGTGACCACGTGTCCTTGTGACCAAGTACCGTTGTTGCTTCATCCCGGTGTAACGATCCATTTTAACTCCCCTCCACTTTTTAACTTCCCGGGATTTAGAATTAGCACGTGCCAATTTTAACTCCCTGGGAGTTAGAACGAACCACGCCAGAATGACCTCCCCCCCCCCCCCCCCCCCCCCCCTATTTCAGATTAACTCCCCCACCCCAAAACATTTCAGTTTATGTGTTAGTCATGATATGAGAAATGAACATTTAATATACACCCCCCTCCCTCCCTCCCTCCCGTCTCTCTGTCTGTCTGCCTGTCTGTCTGTCTGCCTCCTCCCCTCTCTCTCTCTCTCCCCCCCCCCCCCCAGCTTTCTTTCAGTCTGTCGCTCACTCTCTCACTCTTCTTGCTTGTCTGTCTGCCTTGTCGCTTGTCTGTCTGTTTGTCTCTCTTAATCTCTCTCCCTCTCTCTCTCTCTGCTTGTCTCTCTGTCTGCCTGTCTATTTGTTTATCTCAGTGTCTCTGTCTCTAGTGTCTCCCCCCACTCCCCCTCTCTCTGTCTGTCTGTTTTTCTTTCTTTCTTTTACTCCCCCCTCTCTCTCTCTCTCTCTCTCTCTCTCTCTCTCCTCTCTCTCTCTCTCTGCATGCTTCTAGTCAGCTTTGTTTACTATTATTAGTGTTTATCAAAGACAGATTAGATTAATAGGCTTTTATGTTAGCCTAAGATTTTTATCCTTGTCAAGTAAAGTTTTCAAGTGTCATGTGTCAAGTGTCTCTCTGCAGTGTGTGTGTGTGTGTGTGTGTGTGTGTGTGTGTGTGTGTGTGGTGGGGGTGGGGGAGGGGGGGCAGTCCTGGCATAAGGCCAGAATGACTCGCCCCCTTCTATTTTTTAACTCCCCGGGAGTCAGTCTGGATCAACAGTTCTTGATCGAAAGTAACTCCCCAGGAGTTAGTTTAGGCACGTGCATAGAGTTCAAATAGTTCAAACAGACAGACAAGCAAAAAGGCAGACAGACAAGCAAGGAGAGTGAGAGAGTGAGCGAGAGACTGAAAGAAAGTTGGGGGGCGGGGGGGGGGGGAGAGGGAGACAAACAGACAGAGGGGGGAGGGAGGGAGGGGGATGTATATTAAATTTTTATTTCTCATATCATGACTAACACATAAAACTGAATGTTTTGGGGTGGGGTGGGGTGGGGGGGGGGGGAGGGTTAATCTAAAACAGGGAGGGGGGGGGGGGGTCATTCTGGCGTGGTTTGTTCTAACTCCTGGGGAGTTAAAATTGGCACGTGCTAATTCTAACTCCGGGGAAGTTAAAAAGTGGATGGGAGTTAAAGTGGATCGTTACACCGGTTTGCCTCTTTTAACTGGTTTACAGCTATTTAGAGTCTCTTGAGAACCTGTGTACCTTAGCTTGTACAATGCAGATGACTAGTGGTCAGTCCCCTTGACCACTGGTCATTATGACGTAAATCGGAGATTTTAACTATTCAACAGCTAATTAGTGTTTCCCGAGTGCTTGTGTACCTTGTACAGTGTAGATTACTTGTGGTCAGTGCCACTGACTACTGGTCATTATGACGTAAATCGGAGATTTTAACTATTTCACAGCTAATTATAGTCTCCCGAGTACCTGTGTACCTTGTACAATGCAGACGACTGGTGGTCAGTGCCACTGACCACTGGTCACTATGACGTAAATCAGATATTTCGACTATTTTACTGTTAATCAGTGTCTCACGAGTGTGTGTATACCTTGTGCAATGCAGAAAACCAGTGGTCAGTGGCACTGACCATTGGTCACTTTAATGTATATTATAGATTTTAACTATTTTTACAGCTAATTAGTGTCTCCTGAGTGCCTGTGTACCTTGTACAATGTAGATGACTGGGGGGTCAGTTCCAACTAGGGGGGGTAAGTTCCAGCTAGTCCTGGAATGACCCCGAGGGTAAAAGCAGGCTAGCCCAGACTTACCCCGGGGTAAGTTCCAGAGGGGGGGGGGGGTAAGAACGAGCTGTTACACCGGTTCAAAATACGTCACACACAGACAGACAGTCACACAAGTTTGCACGCGAGCGCGTGCGAGTGTAGATGGGGAGAGAGAGGGAGAGAGGAGAGAGAGAGAGAGAGAGAGAGAGGAAGAGAGAGAGAGAGAGAGAAGATAATGTACAAGGTGAGCAACAGGATGGACTTCTCAATTCAAGTCCACAGACACACACGCACACGGTGCGCATGTACGTCATCGTGCACTCTTAGAAAAAAAAAGGGACAGAAAGAAACAACCAGTATTATTTTACTGAGAGGAGAGAGAGAGAGAGAGAGAGAGAGAGAGAGAGAGGAGAGAGAGAGAGAGAGGAGACAGACAGACAGACAGACGAGACAGACAGACAGACGGCCAGACACAAAGATATGTAGAAGCTGAGACCAAGATGTGACACTACAAGATCGGCAAAGAGGGTAGCCGGTAACATAATCTGCTTTTCACATTAAGGCCTCCATCACCACAACCTGTCTTCCCCACAAACATCACCCCTGCCCTGCGCCCCTCCCCCCCCCCCCTCCTCCACCCCCACCTTCATCCTGTCCTCTCACTCCGCCTTCCTTCAAAAGAAAATTTCAGTTTCAGCTGTCTTATGCCGAGCCTCCAAACAGGGTCCTTTTTAAGATTTGTTGCCACACAATGAAAATATTCAACGCCTTCCTTGCGCTGAACTCTGAAGCGATCATAGCTAAGTGAATTTTCGTTGTCTATCTGTGTCTTGCCTGAAGAAGACATAGGAGGTCAAAACGCGTCGTGTTTTGTCTTGTGACTCGTTTGTCCACGTTTCTCTTGGCGGTTCGCTAACATTTACTTAAGATTTGCAATGAAAATATCTTTTGATAAAAACAACAACAACAACAACAACAACAACAACAACAAACAAGAAAGGCAAGTATCCGGGGATGTATTGTGAAAAGAAGTATGAGTTACATCTGGGTCATACAGTCTCAGACCAGAACATAACTCCACAGTATCATCTTCATCATTCCCATCCTCATCGATCAGCTCAAAAAGTGTCACAAATTCTGTGCTCCTTCCTGCCCTATATTCTCGTGACGACCTCAGCTTCGATTTCCCCTTCACGTTTTCGTGCCCTTGGTGAGTTCATGTCCAGGTTGTGAGTATGGACAAGCTCATGGAGACTGTCGTGAGATGGACATAGTGGCGCCTTCCGGATGGAAACGATCTCTTATGTCGGCTCTGCGACTAAGTGATTATTTAGGAAAATGGAACAGAATGCAGCATTACTAAAATAAATAAATAAATAAATAAAAAAAGGTCGAAAAGCAAATGGACATACAAAACAAAGTGTAAAGTAATGCAGATCTCATACAAAATAGAAAGCAAATGAATGTCAATAAATATGTCTTCTGACGTTACAAACAACAGGCAAAATATGTACGAAGCAATACCC
>CM065719.1:53400298-53402798 GCA_033310375.1 Conus canariensis
TCAAACACCACACACACACACACACACACACACACACACACACACACGCGCGCGCGCGCGCGCGCGCGCGCGCTTCCTCAAGCACTCCACTTTACACAAGCTACAGTCGGGGACCACATAACAAGTGGAGAGACCCAATCACACAGTCTTAACCCTCCGCCCTCCTACACTCTCACACTAGGCGGCCAATAAAGATAAAAGGGGCTTCAGTTACCATGCAGGGTTGTGTCCCCTGAAGAGCTGCTGCAAAACTTAATGGCCTGTTTTGTTTCTCTACTCACTCGTTTCTTTCTGTCCTTTATTCCGTTTAATTTTTCTTTTCTTTTCTTTATAATATCGTAACTCTCGCTTTTACAATATCTGCAGAAAAAGGGATATTCATCCTAATATGCCATTCACGAAAATGCATGGGGTGAAGAGTTTTTACGAGTTGTTTTATGGTCTCCTTTGTCTCATCATTGTGTGCGGTGAGATCTTTCTGTTCTGTACGGTGTGGGTTAATGTGCGTCTGGATGGGTGGTGTAGCGATAGCGATTCAGGACTTGGTGTTGAAAAGTGCTGTTTATGACAGACATGGAATCATTGTATCATTCCGTTCTCCCAGTTCTGTAAGAAGCGTGATCATCATATCTTGTCTCGTCACTGGCTCCCCATACACTAAAGGCTTCAATACAAGAATTTCCGTTCAGTTTAAGAGTATTAAAAATGGTGGCATTGGTATTCCTGACTTAAAGATATTTGTTTTATCTTTGAAGCTGTCTTGGATTAGGACAGCGGAAAAATCAACTCACAAATGGAAACATGTTTTGTTGAAAAATTTTCCCAAATGGCCTCTGATTAATAAATTTGGTCCTGAGTTTGTCTCCAGTTTTGCAAAATACAATCACTTTTGGAAGGATGTCTTCGAGGCAATGAATGTTTTCTATTAAAAATGTACACCTAAGAATTCCGCTGAACTTCTTGCCGAGCCGATTTTTTACAATAAGCGAATTCAAGTAGGGAAGAAATTTATTGTTTCCAGAGAGCTTACAAACAAAGGTATCTACAATCTTGCACAGTTTTTTTTGATGATAATGGGAAGATTTTGTCGCATATGCGGTTCAAAGAAAAATATAATGTGAACATTGACTTCGTTACTTTTGCTGGTTATACATCGGCAATAAACGATTACGTAAAAAAGCATAATATTACAATCAAGGATAATAAACATCTAAACGAATCACTTTGTTTTAGGAACATATTTGCAATTAACAAAGGCTCCAAAATGTACTATGATATACTGGTAGAAAATAATCTGAGACCAAAATGCTGTTACAAATGGGACTTAAAGCTCTCAACAGTCCATGACTGGAAATCCTGCTTCCACTATATACATAAAATAAATGACGTAAAGCTTAAATGGTTTCAGTTGAAGATTGTACATCGATGCCTAGGTACGAACATTATCCTAAGGGAAATTGGAATAGTTGACCACGATACTTGTAATTTCTGTGGAATGCACAAGGATAGTATTGATCACATGTTTTGGAAATGTGACATCGTGCAGGTTTTTTGGAACAATCTCATTGATTTAATGAAAGAAAGGTGTATAAATGCAAGAAATGTACGGTTAACAGAATCATTTGTGTTGCTCGGTTATGACAGTAACATTTTTACAGACAGCATCTTTTCTTTCTTAATATTGTTTGCAAAATACTATTTGTACACTTGTAAACTAGTGAAACAAAAATCCACAGAGTATCTACATGTCTTTCCCCTGAAAATAAATATTACATATTTAGATATACAAATCGCAATGACAAGACAATGCATTCAATGCCTGTTTTACATTTAACACCAGGCAAATTTTCAATCTTAACAAATTGGTATAACAATAACACTACACCGTTATTTATTATCTGACGACTAAATCAATTTAAGTTTAATATTATACTTTTTCAAAATCACTCATTTTGTTATACGTATAATATAAACAATTACATCGGATTGTGTCAATTCATTCGATTCGCCTGACAATCATTATCCTTTGCCCATCTGTTCTCTGTATGATAAGCATACACTTAATTTCAGGTGATCATTTTTTTTTTCTGCTGAAAAATGGCTATTTTTGTTCCCGCATGTAATCAAATACTTATATTTGTGTGTTACACTACATATGGTTGATATAGGTCTTGTTTGTCCATGTACTCTCCATTGTGTTTTACAGCTTGTTTGTCCAACATCCAAAACTTCATTTAAAACATGTTACTGAAAGCATTTGAGGTCACGCACAAACCCAATCCAATCTATCTCTCTCTCCCCCATCCCTCCCCCCCCCCCCTCTCTCTCTCTCTCTCTCTCTCTTACTTTTTTTTCTAGCTTTATGTTTGATTCACTTATTATGATTATGATTTCTCTTGTGTATTTGTTATTGTCATTTTGTTTACAGCAATTAAAAAGTTTAAAAAAAAAAAATAAATAAAAAGAATTTCCGTTCAGTGCAACAACTATTTCTCTAACT
>CM065719.1:53412798-53417798 GCA_033310375.1 Conus canariensis
AGAGAAGAGAGAGGAGAGAGAGAGAGAGAGAGAGAGAGACGAGAGAGAGAGAGAGGAGAGAGAGAGATGGAGAGAGAGAGAAAAGAGAGAGAGAAACGAACGAATTCCACTTCAAGAGGGCAGTGGACCAAGCATGGGTGCCTTCCACATCCAGCCCCCTGGGCAAGGAAAAATCAATATATACTAAAAATCAAATCAAACAAACACACATGAAAAAATGCAACAATTGCTTGCATGAAAACCTTTGACAAAAGAAGTAAGAAGAAAAAAGAACCAATAAACACCACCACCATCACTACCAACAACCACAAGAAAGAAAACAAAATAATTAGGGCAAGTGGGGGGGGGGGGGGGGTGAATGGAAAGAGAGAGAATACGAATATTTTATTGAGGGTAAACTGATAAGCTGACAAGCTTCTTTACACCATGCCCTCAACAAAAAACAAACAAACAAAAAAAAAAAAAAACCCAACTTACAACCATGTTTATTGAGCGGAAAATGGCCATTTGACTAGGACTGGGGAAAAGGTCCTAGAAATCGAAACCATGCCGGCATTTTAAAGGTGTTTCCATAAGGTATTGTGGTAAGCCTTTTTGAAAGATATCAAACTACAGCTGTTCTTAAGATGATCGGACAATTCATTCCAAAGTCTGGCACCCGAGTAAGTAAGGGAGGTCATGAAGAGATTAGTCCTAGGTCGCGGGGTGAAAATAGTACGTTTGCTACGAATATCGTTTACAATGAATTTTCTATGGAGATAAGACGGCGTTAAATTATTTATAATTTTGTACATAAAATTAGCTTTATTAAAGCGCATTTAAACCCAAAGGGAAGAATACCTAAGTATTTGTAATCACTGGGTAGGAGGGACGATGATTTGAGCAGAATAAGTTTGAGAGAACGTCTGTATAAGCTCTCAAGTGGTCTTAAGGAGTTTTTACTTGCCAAATCCCAGCAAGTTGAAGCATAGTCTATGTCCGGTTGGATGTATGCATGGAAAAATATCTTTCGAGTATGCTCATCAAGAAAATGCTTTATTCTATTTAGCTGAAACACTTTCTTGGACAGTTTTTTTACAAAGTAAAGATATGTGGCTAGACCAAGATATGTTATTATCAAGAGTAAGACCTAGCAATTTGTGCGATTCGACTTCTTCCAATGCTTTGTCATAAATTTAAGGCTTGGCAGGCTGGTTTTAATGTTTTGTCTTTTCTGTCTGGTGGTAACTAACATGAACTTTGACTTGAGAGGGTGAAGAGCCATATGATTTGCTTCGGTCCAACTAACTAATTTATCTAAATCTTTCTGCGTGTTGCAGCACACTCTTTCCGGACTTTTATCTTTATTATAAAGGGTAGTATCATCAGCAAAAAGTTCAGCAGACGACGTTACATGAAGTGGTAAATCGTTAACATAAATAGAAAAACAGAACAGGACCTAAAATAGATCCTTGAGGAATACCATATTTCACCGTCGTAAGAGGTGACATAATGGAATCTTGAAATACTGCTTGTCTTCTATTGTTCAAAAAAGATGACAGGAGGTTTACTGAGTCTGAGGTAAGTCCATATAAGATACATTTTCTAGATAAAAGAGAGAGAGAGAGAGAGAGAGAGAGAGAGAGAAGAGGAGAGAGAGGAGAGAGGAAGGGAGAGAGAGAGAGAGGGAATGATAAAGCCCAACGCAGCATGTGTGTGTCTGCGTGTGTGTGTGTGTGTGTGTGTGTGTGTGTGTGTGTGTGTGTGTGTGTGTGTGTGTGCGTGCGTGCGTGCGTGTGTGTGTGCGCTGCGGCGTGCGTGCGTGCGTGCGTGCGTGCGTGCGTTTGTGTGTGGTGTGTGTGTGGAGACAGAGAGGGTATGGTGGACGTATGGGGGGCAGGGCGGGGCGGGGGGTGGGGGGGGGGCAGACCACCGACTTATTACCCCACCCCCCGACTCCCTCTCCGCCCTCTTTCCCTGCCACCCACCCCACCCCACCCCACCCCCCCTTTCTCCCCAATGTTGTTATCAGCCGTGACATCTGTGTGTTGTCCGCCTCCGTGACATCTGCAGTGCCACTGTCACTCTTGACGGGCTGCGTGGAAATGAATTGACAGTTGAGGGCTCCACGCGAGTGGTGACACCTCCCCCCGTTCCTGGTGTTTTCATTCTTTTCTTTTCTTTCCCTTTCCATTCTTTTCTTCTTCTTCTGCTTCTTTCCTCCCCTGCTGGCCCAGTTTGACACGAGCGACAGGTGAGAGAAGGTTTATATGGCGATTTAGGCGGACGAGGTGGGGGTAAAGGTAGGTTTGGGAAGGGGGTGGAGGGGGGGGGGGGCATAGAAAATGGGGATGGGTGGGGTGGGGATGGGTATGAATCTAGAGGGGGAGGAGGGGTGGAGGAGGAGAACGGGATGAACGAGGAAGTAGAGAGAGAGAGAGAGAGAGAGGGGGGGTAAGGGGGAGGGAGGGGGAGGGAGAAGAGAGAGGAGGGAGGGAGAGAGAGAGAGAGGAGGGAGAGAGGAGGGAAGGAGGAGAAGAGGAAGAGAGAGAGGGGGGGGTAAGGGGGAGGGAGGGGGAGGGAGAAGAAGAGAGAGAGCGAGGGAGGGAGAGAGAGAGGGAGAGAGAGAAGGAGGGAAAGAGAGAGAGAGAGAGAGGGAGTAGAGAGTGAGAGATAGAGAGAGCGAGGTAATGCTAATTTGTAATTATTAAATGAATTTCCCATACCATAGAAATGTGATCTAGTGTGTGTGTGGGGCTGCGCGCCACACACACACACACACACACACACACACACACACACACAAATGGCACCCGGAGACAAAAGATCTATCGATTCAGCTGGTACCCTGCGCGCATAAGAAGCCCAGTGAGGCAGCCTACTGATTTCGGGTTTGATCTCTGTGTACGACTATACAGAAACAGTTGACCAGGCCATCATCACTGTTTCGGATTGGCTCCTTCGACAGGTTACGTAGGAATACATCACTTCAAGAGACCTGCTTGAAGTACACACTAATAGCATCAAAACAGTTACAAAAGCTTCATAGAATATACAAAATACATGAAGGTGAACCAGCAACATAGATTATAAGAAAACACAAGGACAAAGTATTTGAGAAAGACGGCGAGAAAGTTGAGAGAGAGAGAGAGAGAGAGAGAGAGAGAGAGAGAGAGAGAGAGAGAGAGAGAGAGAGCAATACAAAAACAAGGAGCAAAACTAAAAACGCAGCATCACAATGTTCCAGGCATGTCAGTCGCCTTCATTGCCATTAACTTACGTGTTCTGGGAAAGAGAGAGAGAGAGAGAGAGAGAGGAATCAGAGACTCAGGAGAGAGAGAGAGAATCAGAACAGAAAGAGAGAGAGAAGAGAGAGAGAGAGAGAGAGAGAGAGAGAGAGAATTGATATCAGGAGTATGAAGACATTTTGCAAAAAAAAATATTGAAAAATATCTATGAAAACGTGGCAAGTCTGTACAACTTACTGTTCAGTTAATGATTGTGTATGCAGTTCTTTCTATCACGCACTGTGTTCATTGTGCTTCGTGACACCAAAACATCATCAGTTTCTACAAATGATTCCTTTGTTTTGTTCTCCCATCTCCCACGTTCCTTCAGCGAGGTTGATCTAACGCAACTTTGTCCAGTTTCCTTATGCCCACATGCTACACCTACGGATGGTTTACCTCACTGATTTTCAGTCTATGGTACCAACACGGAAGGTTACCACACTAATTTTCAGTCTATGGCACCAGCCCGGGTTTCGACGTTGGCTTTTCACTTACCTAGTTTGGCTAAATCGTTTCAAAACAGTACTTTAAAAAGAAAGAAAGAAAAAAAAAAAACATCTTTGGAGCTTTCTAGTAATGTTCCTGTTCAGCTGGTCTTCACGGAATTACGACATTATTAACTTAATTTAAACACCGAGAAAACCTTATAGTCACAAACACGAGAAGAAATTCCCCAAAAATTAGATCCAGACGCTGACGTCTGCCGTTTTCCAAAAATTCATGGCATTTACTTCCCTTTTCCTGTGCCAGTGCACTGGTAGCAACAAGACATTGACTATTGTGATAAACGGACGCAAGGTAACTGCGAGTTCAATAGGCGTCGCCGCGTTGAGTTTGACCATGATTATGCGCGAAAATGTAGAAATGATCAATTTTCTTTTTATCTTGCGGTCTTGTCATCCATGACAAGTTAGTAGCTTCAAAGGTAACTTATTCCCTATAGCCAGCTACCAACTGGTGAAAGCCGAGGCCTCTTCCTTCCAATCAGAAGAAAGTTAACAGAATGACGAATTACGTGGTCCGACAAATACAGAAATATTGATAAATAAGAAAGGTAAAGTTGGAAAGCGAAGACGAAGTTCAACTTCTTTCTGATTAAAATCCACCTCCTTCATATGAACGAGGTAAGCGTTGTCTCACAGGGCCAGAGATCAAAGAGGAAATCTTTCTGAATGATATTCATCTACTTTATCATTACCACGCTCCAAAAATAGAACTGTCCTCTGATTGGTAAACGGAGACCTCGGCATTCTCATCGCACAGACAGTTCAGTCGGAGCATCAGTACTGGCGGTTTGTGGTGATGGTAGTAAAGCAGTGTGGGGAGGGGGTATGGGAACATGGAGGGGGGTGGGGGGAGGGGGGGAGGGCAGGAGAAGGGGCTGGGGGCGGATGGGGGTGACGGGTTAGGATTCATCAATATGAGGCTGCCCACCACAGGAGATATGGCACTGCTAATAATCACTCGGGTGGTGTTCAGTAGTGCCTTTTCAGACAAAACATACGCAAGACAATGCCTATTAAACCTCAGCGTAGCGATGAAAAGTAATCATCTGTGCAGGGTACAGAGTCAGCGTGCAGGGTCCCCGTCCTGACCTCCGACGTCTGTCTTTTTTTTTCTTTCTCTTTTTCATACAGCTGCTGAAATGTTTCGTTCTGTATACGCAATAAACAACGTCAACTAAAGACAGGGTCGAGAATGGAAGAGCGTTGTAATATGTTTAAAATCGTC
>CM065719.1:53425298-53427798 GCA_033310375.1 Conus canariensis
CAAGAGGCGAAGAATGCCTGGTTTGTGGTGACCTGGTCACAAAAAGACTAAGGTACTCAGACTGCAGCATTCGTGATGAATAGACTGTTCTTTTGCCTGCGTAATTCTGACCATCAGTTCTCTCTCTCTCTCTCTCTCTCTCTCTCTCTCTCTCTCTCTCTCTCTCTCTCTCTCTCTCTCTCCCTCTCTCTCTCTCTCTCTCTCTGGTGTGTGCGTGCGTTTGTGTGTGTGTGTGTGTGTGTGTGTGTGTGTGTGTGTGTGTGCGCGTGCGTGCGTGCGCGCGTGCGTGCGTGCGCGCACGCGCGTGTGCGTTTCTTCACTTTCAACCCCTCATCTTGAATTCGTTGTTGATACACCGAAAAGGACTCGAAAATTGGTGAGATTTATTGTTTACACTCTGTGGATCTCAGCGAAGTTTACAAACTGTATCTGTCTGAGCCATAATATCGTCAAAGTCAGTTCCTTGCACAGTTTTCGGCTAAAGGTTATCATTACACCTGATTTTTTTTTTTTTAGAGCACGTGCACATTTCCTACAAATCTTTCTTCCCTAAAATCTTAGTTCAGATGAAAAAAAAACAAAAAACATTCCCTTCCAGGAACTCGAAAATCCCATGGAATTCACCACGGAGCTTCTTCATCTTTTCAAAGATATGTATGGGTACAGAAGGAGTGGTCTGAGTGTAATTCACACAAAGCTTTCTCTTCTGTATAACTACCAGTGGCAGACTGTAAATACACTAGCTTTCAGACAGAATTGTTTTTTGTACGTCTGTGTTCCAACCCCACTGCCAGAGTTCTTCTTTGACGGAAGTCTGAGCCTGGGTTTCAGATCAGTGGGAGGGAAAGAGAATGTGCTCAATTCTTGATTTGTGTCATTCTTGGAGAGTTGATCGATCAGCCCCCCCTTTGCCTCGAATGCTGGCAAGACCAGGAACCCGAGCAAAAATTGTAACCTTCCGATTTCAGAGATGTGTGCAAGTTTTACAGCAAAAACAAAAACAAAACAAAAAACAGAGAAGATCGGCGTGTGCTTGAATTACGGCCAGCAATCGCCTCCAAAGCAGAAATGGAGTCACGGAGAACGAGAAAATCTTTATAATTATTTTGTTTAGGGACCATTTGAAATGACAGGACCATCGTCGTGAGCTCAGCAGTATAGATGGAGCTGTCTGAGGGAAAGAGTTTTGAACATTTCTGAGAAGCAGGAAAAAAGAAAACAGCAGAAACAACTCCAGATACGGAACTATCTGAAAACATTCTTTGAAGAACAAAGCTTAGAAAAAATGTCGTTTACGCCACAGAACTTTTGAGAGTGGAAAGTACATTGCAGATTGTCTGGAAACTTGAACAAATCACACACAGCACCAAGGTCAATGTCTGTGTTGTTCAATTGGGGAAGTAAACGGATTTCTCCGGGTGGACTTGAACTCGGGTTCTCTTTGAATTTCTTTTAGGATATCAGTTGAGAAACAAAGCCATAAGCAAGGTTTGTGGGTTCAGATCAGAGATTCAAATAATAGTTCAGAGAAATTTTCAGTCGACAGCTGGAGAGGGACGATTCCGTAGCCTCTGCACACACACACACACACACACACACACACACACACACACACACACACACACACACACACACATACATATATATATATATATATATATATATATATATATATATATGATCTATCACGATCTTCAGCTCTGCAGGCAACGCTTTAACCATTTGACCAAGGGCCCCTCTGATAGTGTATGGGATTCAGAATTTTAAGGTGGAACGGTTTTGCAGAAGCTTAGGGACAAAAAACGGCCACAGTCCAGTTTGAAGTGCATCAAAGCCCTGTATAAAGGAGAGAGTTTTCATATAGACGCTCAAATCCATGTTTGACTCTACTCATACAATGTTGATTGCCTTTTGACGAGAAGTGGCTTCAGTCTACAGAAGTGTGGCATACGAGCAAAGCCAGCTGCAACAAGACCTCAGACGACTTTCAGAATCGGAGAGCTGGGACATGGCCTTCTGTTCAGGGCTACGCACCGTTCTCCCACTGTATTAGAATCGACAGCCTCTGCACAACAACCATCAGCTGAACGGCCACACCCCGAACGCTGCGTCATCAGCTAAATTCTTGGGCATCGCATTCAAGAAGGATGTTACTTTGCATACCCACACTGAAGCCATAAACTATGAAGGCCTGGAAAATGTTGGGATTTCTGCGTCGGACTTTGAAAACTGGATCCTCTGAATGGAGAGCTGCGGAAGGGCCGATCTGGTCTTCGTCACACCTCACCTGGAATGTGCCAGGCCGTGCGGGACTCCCACAGACAGAGAAACGTAACAAGATCGAAGCCATACAGAGAAGGGATGTTTGCTTCGTACTCGAGGGCTATCACAGCACCTAGAGTGTCAATGATAGGCTGGCCAGGCTTGGATGGTCCACCTACGGGCCCCAATGGCGGACAACAATACGCTGTTCAAAGTCTGGAACAACATCTCCCGGGTA
>CM065719.1:53430298-53435298 GCA_033310375.1 Conus canariensis
TCAATTCTTTTTTGTGCAGCTCCCACAGTATCCATTTACTTGTGGGCAGGACAGGAAGCGTTCTTGACACTTTACCGGAAATCTGTCAATGAGATGGTTACTCCTAACAATAAAACTGCACGTACTGGTAAATCGGACGGTTACAGCGTTGTTCTCGCTTGAGCTTCCGGTCAGTTTGGCATTCAATACAATAAGATGGTTGATCATCGGCCAAGAATGCCAAAGAAGAAGAAGAAGAAAAAGAAGAAGAAGGAGGAGAAGGAGGAGGAGAAGAAGAAGAAGAAGAAGAAGAAGAAGAAGACGAAACAATCAGTCCAGATCATCGACCCCCTGTACAGATCTGAAACTCTAAGTTCATAGCCGTGTCAAAGACCGTTGGCAAGAGGACTGGAACACTCAAACAGATGATAAACTTTTTTCACCAGATCCGTCCAAACCTAAAATAACTCCAACCGCCTGCCTCTGGTGGCTGTAAGGGAGGACCAGTTTTGAGCTAATTGCTGTAAAGAAGGACCAGTTCCGTGCTGATTGTAGTTTGTGCTGATTGCAGCGAAGGAGGACCAGTTTTGTGTTGATTTTTTAGTAAAGTTCCGTGCTGATTGTAGTAAGTGAGGACCAGTTTCGTGCTTATTGTAGTAATTGAGGACCAGTTTCGTGCTGATTGCAGTAATAATTGAGGACCGATTTTGTGCTGATCGCAATCGAGAAGGAGTTTCGAGTTGAGTGCACACAGGACACACTTTTTTTGGTACTCACTATCGTATGTAATAGGTGAGAAGCTGCATACTATTTGCATACTGAGAAGCTGCATACTATTTGCATACTGAGAAGCTGCATACTATCTGCATACTGAGAAGCTGCATACTATCTGCATACTGAGAAGCTGCATACTATCTGCATACTGAGAAGCTGCATACTATTTGATGAGCCACTCACTATAAAACGCATGCTCAGAGTATATCGGGAACTGAATGAAGAAGACTCCATGAAGACTTGATCGAGGGATATTCCACCGGATATTGATTTGTGAGCTTTTAAAGTGTTGGGAGTTTCCATTTCATTTCCGGTTTTCTTCTTCTTCCTCTTTTTTTCTTAAAAATTTTTTTTTTAAATAGAAAATCTGTCCAAGTTTTAAAAAGGGTTGAGTATGTTTAAAAGAAACTTTTTTCCCCCTCTTTTTTGTTGTTGTTGATACTTTTGTTTTAGAACAAACATCTATGGAACCAAGGTTTCGACAAGGTTACAGCTATAAACTGTATGAACTGAATCGCTAAGGCCGCCCCGTAAGTGGCAGTCACTGCACCTATGGAACCTTGAGCATCTGTAGGCGAAGGGGTGGGGAGGGGACTGCACATTCCCAGTTCTTCAGTTATAAATGTCGCTGTGCTGTTCAGACAGAACCTGCTTGCTTACACTTACCTTCCTGTGGCAACGCGGAGTGATTCCATACCAATTCTTTGTCACAGCAGATTTCTCTGTGTCCAACAGACCTGTTCCGGACACAGAAAAAAGAAACTTAGGGAAATGTAACGCATAACTTTCCATTGGAAATAATGACCTTTTTTTTTGTTTACGAGTCAAGGAATAAGGTCTAGATTTAGAGAGTGAACTATTCTATTTGAAGCGCACGTCAGGATAACAATCGGGGAACTGGCGCACCGTTCCACACCCATGTTTCGGCCTGTTTCTCTCACCGATTCAACTGTAAAGATGACTGATCGGGCAAAATTGTTTTGGGCGTGCCCCCCAGCAGGATCTGTCCTATGACAACGGCAGGATCACTCTTGCTGAACGCCAACTCTAACACAGATAACCTCTCTTGCTGATTTCCAAATATCGTTTAACACTGTTCTTCCCTGGGAGAAAGTATTGCCCAAGGAGAGCGCTACGTTCTTGCCTTCTATTTTTTTTTCTTTCTGGTCAATCAGCAAATATTTTGTTTACTTTTAAAGAGGATTTTTCTTCCCTTTTCTTTTTTTTTTTTTTCTTTCAAATTTCTGTCAGTTGTTGTAGGTATGTTCTACGTGCAGTTAAGTGCATGCTGCACGCAGGATCTCGGTTTTTTTTTTATTCAGCCGCAGGACCGACACTCAGACTGCTAATTCACATTTCGTGGAAATGAATGGGAGGGGAATGGGTGGCGAGGGAAAAAAGACGGTGGATGATTTGGACTGTGGAGTGAGGGAAGTAGGGGAGGGTGCTGCTCAAAATTCAGATCACCGAACTCAGCTATTTTCTCGCTTCCAAGGTGAGCTAGGTGAGTGCGTGACCAACCGGACCACCTTCCCATGTACACACGCGCGCGCGCGCGCGTGTGTATGAGCCCGCGTGTGCGCGCACTGTCTGATTTTCTTTCCTGACAGCAACAGGGAAGAAGCATTCAGGACAGGAACCCAAATCCTGCAATCCTACGCGCTGGAGACAGGAATTCAAATCCTGTGCGCTCCA
The DNA here is from genome assembly GCA_033310375.1 of Conus canariensis. Classification (NCBI taxonomy): domain Eukaryota; kingdom Metazoa; phylum Mollusca; class Gastropoda; order Neogastropoda; family Conidae; genus Conus; species Conus canariensis. The sequence goes on from CM065719.1 coordinate 53,432,747, forward strand.
GACAAGACAGAAACCCATACCTGGCGTGCTCGGGACAAGGATTAAAGACAGGAATAAAAAATCCTGCCCGCTTGAGACAGGAAAGTTCTACAAGACAGGAACCCAAATCTCGTTTAGTTAATACAGGGATTCAATGCAGAGACCCAAAATCTGAGCAAGGGATCTAAGACAGGATGCCAAATTCTGCGCAGTGAACACTGGGATCCAAGACAGGAAGCCAAAGTCTGCTTACCTGGGACGCGAATCCAAAACAAGAACCTGAATCCTACCTGCTTGAGAGAAGGATCCAAGACAGAAATCCAGATCCTTCGCGGTCAAGATAAGGGATTCAAGACAGGAACCCAAATCATGTATGCACAATCCATGCACCCAAGACAAAGACCCAAATGCTGCACAATGAAGACAGCAACCCAGGACAGGAAGCACAATACTGCACACATACGCACACACGCGCACGCGCACGCAAACAGACAGACAGACACACACGCACGCACACACACACACACACACACACACACACACACACACACACACACACACACACACACACACACACACAGAGGGACCTATATCAGGAATATTTCAATCCTGCACAATGAAGACGGGGACCCATAACAAGAGCTCTGATCTTGCACATTTAAAGCAGGGCCTCAACACAGGAACCCAGATCCTGCGCAATGAAGGCTGGGACCAAGATCAGGAACCCAGATCCTGCGCGCTCAAGACAGGATCCAAGACATAAACCAAAACCCTGCGCCCGAGACAAGGATTCAAGGGAGGAACCCAAATCTTGTCCCGTTCGAGAGACAGACCCAAGACAAAAATCCAACTTCAGCGTATTCGAAACGGGGACCCAAACAGGAACCCAAAATCTGGCGCGCTTGAGACAGGGTTCCAAGACAGAAACCCAAACCCTAAGCACTTGAAACAGGGACCTAAGACAAGAACCCAAATCTTACATGCTCAAAACAGGGATCCGAGACAGGAACCCAAATCCTGCGAAATGAAGACAGAGCCTAAAACAGGAACCCAAATCCTGCACGCTCAAGACAGGGTCTCAAAACAGGAACCCAAGTCCTGCGCAAAGAAAAGAGACACCTATGACAGAAATCCAAACCCTGCGAATCAGGGCCAGATAGGAACCACAATCCTGCACAGCGAGGACAGGGACTTAATACAGGAATCTAAATTCTGCACGATCACGATGGGGATCCAAGACAGAAGCCCGAATACTGCACAACGATGACGGGGACCAAACACAGGAACCGAAATCCAGTACATTGAAGACAGGGCCCCAAGACAGGAAGCACAGTCCTGGATGATCAAGATAGGGACCAAAAAGAAACCCGAATCCTGCACAATGAAGACAGGGATCCAGGATAGAAATTCAGATCCTGCACAATGAAGACAGGGACCCACAATCCTTCACAATGAAGACAGGGACACACAATCCTTCACAATGAAGACAGGGACCCGCAATCCTGCACAATGAAGACAGGGACCCACAATCCTTCACAATGAAGACAGGGACCCACAATCCTGCACAATGAAGACAGGGACCCACAATCCTTCACAATGAAGACAGGGACCCACAATCCTTCACAATGAAGACAGGGACCCACAATCCTTCACAATGAAGACAGGGACCCACAGTCCCTCACAATGAAGACAGGGACCCAAGACAGAAATCCAAATCCTGCGCGATCAAGACCTGGATCCAAGATGGGAACAACAATCCTGCGCAACGAACACAGGGACCAGAAACAAAAACCTGAATTCTGCGAAACGAGCACGCAGACCCAACACAGGAACCATCTTGCACAAGGTAGACAGGGACTGGAGACAGGAATCCACATCCTGCGCAATGAAGACAGAGACCTAAAACGGGGACCCAGAAATCCAAATGATGCACAATCGTGACAGGGACCCAAAAGAGTAACCCGCATTCTGCACAGAAAAAAAAAACAAGGACCTTAGACGGGAACCACCACCCTTCATATTGAAGACGTGGACTCAACATAGGACTCCAAATCCTGCATGATCGAGGCAGGGACCCAAAACAGGAACCACAGTAAAATCCTAGGGATTTGAAAGGGCCATTTTAACACCCTTTTCTTCACACACACCCGATCTGTGTGTGTGTGTGTGTGTGTGTGTGTGTGTGTGTGTGTGTGTGTGTGTGTGTGTGTGTGTGTGTGTGTGGTGAAATTGTTTGCCATTTCCCCAATTTGTTAATCTGTTCTCTCTCTCGCTCTCTCTCTTTCTCTTTGGAAGGCTGGATGTATAAAATGCAGCCATGCTTATTCCATTACCCTCTGTAAATAAAATTCTCTCTCTCTCTCTCTCTCTCTCTCTCTCTCTCTCTCTCTCTCTCTCTCTCTCTCTCTCTCTCTCTCTCTCTCTCAAGCGTGCTGTAGGTCGTCATGTTGTGCAAATTCTGGTCCATGAAGCCCTTTCCCACCTCTTTACTTATTAATTTATTCAATCATGTATTCTTCAACTGTAATCATAACGCATTGTTGTCTCTTGGCTCAGGAGATGTATGCAAGCGT
>CM065719.1:53440298-53470298 GCA_033310375.1 Conus canariensis
TGTGTGTGTGTGTGTGTGTGCGTGTGTGTGCGCGCAGGCACGTGTGTGTGCGCATGTGTGTGTGCGCACTCGCGGAGGAGAGAGAGAGAGAGAGAGAGAGAGAGAGAGAGAGAGAGAGAGAGGAGAGAGAGAGAGAATGCACATTCATGCCGAGCGAATAGCTCTACAAAATTGGAATGCCCATGGCGACAAACGCCAAGAGCAAACCATGGATCTACAGTTCTAATTAGCAGTTTGTGCTTTACTATCACACACACACACACACACACACACACACACACACACACACACACACACACACACACACATATACACACACACACACACACGCACACACACACACACACACACGCCCGCGCTCACGGATTGCATTCATTTACATGAGGCTGAATGATCCCCAATGAACTACAATTAAACAAAAATTTATCTAACCCACCCATCCCCTCTCCTAAAAAAAAAAAAAAAAAAAAAAAAAAAAAGATCCGACCAATGAAAAAGAGAAATCCCAAACCAGGCACTAAGACAGAGACGCCACAGTCAAAACGACCAGGTCTTTCTTCAGCTGAAAAAAGAAATGGTAATTCGGTTTCTGGATATGCAGATTACGTTCCTGCGGCCAACCTTGAGAAAAGGCCCCCCTCCCCCCCCCCCCCCCCCCCTCCACCTCTCCCTTCTTTAATGAAGCTGAGAATTCATGCTTTATTAGTCAATAAGTTAAACTACAACTGCCGTTTCTTCCTCGTGCATGTTGATGGGGAGCGGTTGATTAGTCAGTGCGAATCGCGCCACCGGAGATGGGTGTCTTAATTCCGAGTTTATGTCTCGGTCGCTGTATGACTTTCTGGGGTGTGGTGGATATTCCCCCCCAACTCTTTAACAAGTGCGAGAGCAGAGCAGAGCTTGAAATGCGACATAAATGCACACATTCTCTCTTTTTTCTTTTTTTCAGAGTGTGGGGTGGGTGCGGTAGGAGAAAAGTGGTCTTACAAATGTGTTTATAAAACTTTAACAGAGAGAGAGAGAGAGGGGAGGGGGGAGGAGACAGAGACAAAGAGTGCAGAAGGAGAAGAGAGAGAGAGAGAGAGAGAGAGAGAGAGAGAGGACGGGCAGGGTGGGGGTGAGGATCGAGGTTGTGTGTGTGTGTGTGTGTGTGTTGTGTGTGTGTGTGTGAGAGAGAGAGAGAGAGAGAGAGAGAGAGAGAGAAGAGAGAGAGAGAGAGGAACAGAGAGAACCAGACAGAGAGAGAGAGAGAGAGAGAGAGAGAGAGAGAGAGAGAGAAGAGAGACAGAGAGAGGGAGAAAATAGTATGGAGAGAAGAGAGGGAGACAGAGTGAAAACCTGTCCGTGAATATGAAGGGAAAAAACATAATTGTAACAAACTTTATTTAGTATAATGTGAGCCATGAAATGGTTTGATCCGAAATGAAAGACGATCTAACAGTATTGATTTACTAACCGAATGAAAAACGAAAAGCCACTTTCTCAGGCAGGATCAGTTGAAAGGGGACAAATAATTGTTCTTGCTGGAACTGTGCTGCGATACAAACCTGGCTGTGGCTGCGTGTGCGAGGGGATCCGGAATGAGCAGCGGCGGGCGAATAGTGCCCCTGATGGCATACAGAAATGAGTTAATACTCAATAAGAAAAAAGTAATGAATAAATAAATGAGTAGAAAGTGTTGACCTGTATTTTTCTAGCATGCCGTGACACCGACAAGTGCATAGATGTGTGTGTGTGTGTGTGTGTGTGTGTGTGTGTGTGTGTGTGTGTGTGTGTGTGCGAGCGTGTGTCTGAGCACGAGTGCTCATATGTGTGTGCGTGCGTGTGTGTGTGTGTGTGTGTGTGTGTGTGTGTATGTGTATGTGTGTGTGAGTGCGCGAATGTGCGCGTGCGTGCGTGTGCAGGCACATTTATGCGTTCAGTATACGTTGTATTAGAGGTGTGTGCAAGAAGATGGGGGTTAAATAAAAACTGGGAAGGTGTAGACCTATCTCATCTGTAATGGACTGATGACTGAACTCAAAATCCCATAATGTAATCTAATTGCCACAGGGACAATGAACTGTTACAGGTTCACTGTTTCAAGGGCGCCATTCATGGAAGGCAGTGTCATCACTCTCCTTCCACCGGCATAGACTTCCCTGAAATGAGTCAGGTGTCCATTTTCTTCAGGGTGGACAGAAATGGTTTTCAAGCCCCGTAAAAATCCGGTCCTTCGAGTGACTTGAACCTTGGACTGCAACTCCACAGGCTGAGACTCCAACCAGTTGACCACAGGCATTTCTAATGGCTCGGTAGCAATACCCAATGAAACAATGATCACAGGCTTTGTTAAAATATGGGGTAAAAAAACTTGTAAAAAAGGAGAAGAAAAACAAAGGAAAAGAAACCTCATGGTATGAAAATGCAAAGTCAGCTTCATAATATGTAGACGCATTTATCTGCCTGTTAACACACACGCGCGCTGAGAGAGAGAGCGAGAGAGAGAGGGGGGGGGGATTGAAGTTGCGTGACTAAATGATGGGATGTCGTAGAGACAGTATTTTCAGGCACATCCTGAGTGGGAGAAAATGTCATGTGGCGAAGCAGATTAATTTGTGGGTTTCAGTGAAGCAGGGCACATGCTGCAGTCACACTTTGGATTTCATATACTGTAGCAAAATGTGCGCATGTATGATCTTGTTCCTCTGACCTTCATTCGCACCCAAGCACACTGGAGTGAGCGACTGAACCACTGGATTTGGGTAAGAACAAATGATTTATTCACGCACTAACTATACACGCCCATGTGCCATCAATTCATTTCACTTTCATGCAGTAATTTTCAAAATCTTTGTTTTCTCCTCACACCAATAGCATGAAGAAGAATGTAAATCGAGTTTAGTGCAATTGTTCTCTCTTCTCACCGACAGCATAGAGAGAAATACATTGCAGAATTAAGTACAACTGGTATATCTGGTGGTTGACCGCGTCAAAAACAATAAATATCTTATACAGCAAATGAAAATGCCATCTTCCTCGAAGAAGATAAAACACAAATGTCTTAATGACTGATAAAACATTACAGGCAAACAGTTCGCTCACAGGTGATAACTATCAAAAGCACTGGATATGTGGCCCAACACTTTTCATCTGTAGCCTTTTGTATTCTTGTAGACAAATTCTTTTTTTCTTTTGATATAACAGAAGATTTTGGAGCAACGATTTTGAGTGAAATTGAGCACTTTGAGTAAGAAGAAGCAGAGTCAGATTTTGAAATATGGGGTACAGGTGTTGACAGCACGGGAGATGTTAGTAGCCCAGATGATGATGGACATTTAGCTGTACCGTAACAATCATGGAGGTTTGTGGTATGTGTTCCTGGGGTGATTGATTTTGTAATTGGCTTGTAGCTAAAAACATGAACTGCCAGCAAATGCAAAGCCTGTACATTTTTTTTTTCATCTCTTTTCTTTCCCAGAAGCATTGTTTATTACTGTGCTGTGGAACCAAACAAGTTTGGAACCAAACAATTCACACTCTTGTAAATCGTAACCTTTGTGACAGTACGATGATTTGTGGGACTTACTTTGCGGGACAGCGGCGACTTCCCTGTCCAATAACTGTTATGTAGATGAATGGGACATATTTGAGACAGAACTGAACTGTTAAATTACAACAAAGAGTCTCCTGTATGCAGCAGTGCATTTACATATTAACAACATACTTCCACCATTGAAATACCCAAATGTGTCACTTTCTTGGCGACAACAGCATGCGCAGTAGATCACCTGCCCATCAGAACTGCATGCAAACCAAAAAACCCAAAAGCAATGACTCAAGCATGTGCATGTCAATATCGCTTTCTTTAACTCTTTCTGCTCAGAGCCCAAACTCTGGTTAGGCATATACAAATGTATATGGCAGCGGACATCAGACCAGAGGTTGGGCATCATTCTTCGTTCACTTCTCACACATTCAATCTTTATTTGACACATATGTAATAAGTGCAGGGACAGTTTTTTTTTTTTTTCAAGCTGTTTCCTTCTTGTAATGATTTAGTGAATTTCTCCATATTTTTCTTTTCTTCTGACATCATCAGCCACTGCAGTGGTGAGGTGTTACAGAGAGGCAAGTTTTAGATGAAATCATAGTGGAAGATCCTTGCTAATAATTTTGAGTACGTAAACACAAAAGCCATATAAATGTACACAGCTGCAGAAAATACACGTTTATTCAGCTGAACAGCACAAAGATGCCCGAGCTGGGAAGATTGCACAGGCACTTGTCATGTCAGGGCTGAAGGGGTTAAATCATCCAACAAGTATATTGTGGTATGTGATCAAATGAAGCTGGGGCTCACAGGCAGAAGATCATTTCAACCCCCCCCCCCCCCCCCACACCCCCCCCACACGTTTGGATTCCCCCAGATTACAAACATTAACACAGACCACTCACTAACCTCCAGATTGATGTATAAATTCCAATGAAAATGAACATTGTAGCAAAAAAAAAAAAAAAAGAAAAAAAATCATATATTTCAAAGGAAAAAAATATCATTTTGACAAACAAATGCAGATTACAGCAGTGCAGTGTGCAAGCAGTTTTCTCTTTTCTGCGTCTGAGAAGTGCTCCTTGTTAGTCTTGCTAAGAAAGCAAAAAGCAGTACGCTGCATGTGAACATTTTCCCCATAATGATTTGAGTTCTTTCCCTTTATGCTCTATGTCGCCAAACCAGCTAATTACCAGGCATTGCAGATTCATTCTCCTTTGCTCTTCAAAGACAGGAAATGCCGATATAAATCAAAGGAAAGAACTCTGAACTCACAATAATGGTTAGTAAACAATGACTGACAGCACCAGATGAACTTGAATTTCATTTACTTTAAATTCTGTGAAACATTATCTATGTTCATATTTCCGATGTATTGGTCCTGTGCTCCATTTGTTGAGCAGCTAGTCAAACTTTCCAAATTTTGGGGGCCTTTTCAACGGTTCCCAGACTTATCAAGACCATGCAGATGACAGCTCAGTTTCCCAAACTTTCCAAAACTCTTCAAAGACCATATGTACTCAGAACTGTATTTCCCAAATAAGAATACAAAGGAGCATTTTACTGCTTGTGAAGCAAATATATGAGATTTTAACTTGATAAACAGACTTAATGTTTGTGATATTTGCACATAGCATTGTTCAAACATGTCTCCATCAAATTTTGAAGTAATCATTGTAAGTTAATTTCTTAATTTTCAAGAAAACGTCATGCCATCTTATGGAGTAAGTAGATGAAAAGTCTTATCAACACGTCATCTTTGGTTAAGCTATCATTTTGTTGGGAAAAAAAATAAAAGGTTATCACACTCAACCTCACACAAACGGACAGCTGAAATAGCAGAATTACACAGACATGACTTGTTTACATATGAAAGTAAAAAAAGAAAAAGTAAACATTGTTAGATATAAAGGGGGAAAAAGAACAACACTAAAAACCATGGTCAAACACTCCATGAACAGGTATAATCATGTTCGAGTGAACTAACAAAAATTGGTTTTCTTCGCTGAACAGTTGCACAAATCATCCACAAACCCTATCCACCACACATGCACATGCACAAACACAGACAAATACACACACCTTTGCTCCCCCAAATCCTGTTCTTCAGATGACCGATCTTCTTAACAGAATTCAAACAAAATGCTCCAAGTTGTAAGTACTGCTGGTTAACATGATATCAATATACACACTTTGAAATGATGCAAGCTTGTTGTGCACAAAGCAGCAGAGGACTTGGGGAGAAGTATGCCAATGGCTGATGAGATTTTGTTGAGGGTAAAGCAGTTGCTCTGCTGCAAATTTGTGCTCTTGCTTGAACATATCAACCCAGCTGTGAACAGGCGTCTGTTCCTCTCCAGGTATAGCATAGTTAAAAAAAAACAACAACCAAAACAACAACAAAAAAAAAATGCAGCACATGTTATACAAAGATTATCATAAATCGGAGCTACCAAAGGTGCAACTATCGATCAGACTTTATAAAACACATTTCCTCTGAATGTCAAAAACAAACAAAATGCCCAAAGCATGTACATACATACTATCAGCTGATACAGTAGAAATCAAAACTCAGAAAAATTACAATCCATACTGTTATGATTGCTTTTAAAGAAAGACTTTCATCATCGATAATCTCTCTTTATATATACATCTCATTTTCACACAAGTAGAAATTTGTCAAAGAATCAGTTAATGAAATACAACTAAAAATTCAAAGTTAGTAAAGCAAATCTTCCATAAAACTCTTTCCCTTTCAGGAACTGCCAGCCCGCAACAAGTAAAAACGTTAATCAAAAAAGAAAAAAAAAAAACTAAACAAAAAGAAAAAAAAATCCTAATGAAACTTTATCACCATGATCAAACTTTGAAAGACTAGGATTATGTAGAATCAGCTATTAAAATTAAACACCAGCAGGTACAGCAACACTCAATACACACGTGTAGACTGGTTAAGCCCACACAAACTACACTCAACCCAGATAAATCAAGCTCCCATGGCAGCATGTATTCCCACCCACTAGCTACAACAGCTTGGAATGAATTCTTTTCCGTTCCTGTTTGTCTGAATACTTTTTTCAAACAATCACGACAGTCTTCTTGACGCTCCTTTCTTGAAACAGAGGGTCCTGCCTGCTGCCTGCCACGTAGCTCATCCACTCCACATTCTGCTTTTCAGCTTCCACATTTTCCTTCCTGTCAGAGCTTAGGTTGTGATGGCCGTGATCGTAACCCCTTTGTTGCCATGAGAACGGAGAAAATGGGTTGCGATGCTTGTTAGGAGCCTTGGCGGCGATGAAAGCCAGCTTGCGGAGGATGTCACCAATGTGGTTCTGCCTGTATTTAGTGTGGAGTTCTTTGACAATAGCCACAGAGTCACCTGTTGAGACACATGAAAAATATTCCCTTGAAGTTGTATGTGCAGTGTATCCATGTATACAGACACATGGTGATGATACACAAGTACCATGTTTGTTTTTTTTCAAAATGCAGTGCCATTCAACAACCTCTGAAACAAAAAAAATGCAGTTTGTGAATTTGTGTAATTATGCCGTTTTGTTTTTGAATTAATTGTGTGTGTGTGTGTGTGTGTGTGTGTGTGTGTGTGTGTGTGTGCACGCGTTGCAGGTGCGCGTGCGTGAGTGTGTGTGTGTGTGTGTGTGCGCGCGCGTGCGTGCATGCATGCGTGCATGCGTGAGTGTGTGTGAGTGTGTGTAAAATGATTTTTTTTTAACATTGTATTGATCTGCGTTAAAGCCATGAGATATCCAAGGAAGGGAAAGGGAAGAGAGAGAGAGAGAGAGATCAGAGAAAGGATGTGTGAAGTATGGAGGCAAAGCATAGGTAAATGAAACAGAGCAAGAAAAAAATGCCTGTGGACTGTGTGGCATAAGCATAGATTAGCAGCCTATGTGAAGCAAACAGGGAAGTGAAAAACAAAAACAAAAACAAATTTTAAAAAACCCAAATACCTGTTGATTCTTTGAGACAGAAATCCTTAGCTCAAGTAAAGAAAACTGATAAAACAAAAAAAGCTACCTGCAGACAGAGTAGGACAGAAATCCAGTGCCATGGTAGTGGAAACAGATCTAAAAAAAAAATCTAACCATGGGCAGAGTGAGACAGAAATCATCAGCAAAGGTGAAGGAATCAGAGAAACAAAGACCTAACCACGGATGGAGAGGGAGATGGAAATCCGGAGTCAAGAAAAAAGAATTAGAGTAAGAAAAACCTACCTGACTGTATGAGACAAGACACCCAGAGCCAAGGTCAAAAGTAACAGAGAAAGACAAATCCTACCCATAGCGAGTGAGACGGAGATCCAAAATGAAGATATGAAAGAAAAAGAAAACATAACTTCACTGTGCATGATAAAGATCCAGTGCCATGGTTGATTACGCTCGATTCTCTTAAAAGTCTGGAGGCCCAGTTAGCTCCTTTGCTCTCACTAAATTTCTTTTTTTTTTTTTTTTAATTGCAGTTCCTGATTTGTAAGGTGCCGAGTCATGCCACGTGGGAAATAAACAGTATCAGTTTGGACAGGTAAGTATCAGGAAAATGTAAACTGGCTTAAAAAAAAAAAATCTAAAAAAAAAAAAAAAAAAGTTGCTTACCTGTGGGCTCGGTTGGGTAGAGGTTGAGCTTCAAGGTGAAAGGTAGCTCCACATGTTGCAGAATCTGCTGGTTGAACTTGCCCCCGTCAAACTTGGTTTTCTGTGACAGTCCATCAGACAGATAAGTCAACATACCAAACGTTGCTCCTTCTTTCGTTCCTGGTGGTTTCACGTAACATCCTTGCTTTAATGTAACGTTAATACATTCTTAAATAATTCTGTTAAAATGCCATTTTATGTAACCCTTGCTGGGATTTATTTGTGTGTGTGTGTGTGTGTGTGTGTGTGTGTGTGTGTGTGTGTGTGTGTGGTGTGTGTATGTGTAGTGTTGCGTGCGAGCGTGCATGCGTGCGTGCGTGCGTGTGTGTGTGTACTATGTTTAGTGTATATTCATACATCAGCATCTACAGATGATGACTACTGTCAACAGGGCAAAAACAATAAGAACAACTTCAATATCCTATAATTCAACATTTATTTTAAATGGAAAAAAAAACACCATGAAACAAAGAGAACCGTAATGCCCAGTGCACATTAATAATAATATTAAATATTCTATTAAACATATATCATAATAAAATGTACAACTTACATTCTGAATCACCTGCACCAGCCAGTCAGCAAAGAACCTCCAGCGTGGAACATAGTAACTGAAAGCCACCACATCACATACTTTTTCATAAATCACATTAAAAGTGTACTACTTTCATTAATTATTTACCACTGGAAAACTTTATCATCCACATCACCTTCACTTTCATTACAAATTAAAATGTTAACCACATCAAATGCCTTTGTTTACCAAATCAGAACGTAAACAACCCAAACTTATTTTGTTTTTTTTACCAGTCCAAAATCTCTGATCATACTTTTTTTACTCTTCTTTTTTTCTTTCTTCAGAAAAAGTATTATTTATAGCATTTTCTAAATAAATTTGCGTTTGAAAAAAGTATATTCATAAAGCACAACTTATGGTTGAGCTGCACAGTTTTCGTCTTACCCTTCTTTTTTGTGGATGATATCCTTCATTCTATCCATTAATGGTTAAAAAAGCTTGACTGATCTGATAAATCTATCAATCAAGGTGTAGGTATTCTTGACTGTGGTTGCACATGAGAATGTAAGTATGTGAGCGTGTGTGTGCGTGCATGTATGTGTGTATGTGTGTGTGTGTGTGAATGCGCATGTACGCGTTTGTTGCCTAAGCCTTGCATCCATGTCTGTGAATGAAAGCATATGTCAATAAAAGTCTGTTATGCATGTTTAAACCACACATGCAACAGCACAACATCTGAAGCAAGCGGCACTCACTCCTTGAAGAGTCCAGACCACTGTTTAGAGGCATAGTCCACAATCTGTAACAGAAAAATATCAAGTCACTATATATGATAATGTGAACATAAACAGACACAACATTTTCATGTGCAAGGATCAAGCATCACTGCATGCTGACTAGTCCATGCAATGCAACATCACGTGAGCCATGAGGTCATACAGTTCAAGTGTTACTGCAAAATACATAAACAAGTAAAAAAATTTTTTTAAATGTATTAGCCACTACGGTGCAGTGGTTAGTGTTATAGATTGCCCTGGCTGGGAATCATGGGTTCAATTCCCATCACAGCCATTCATATTCGTGGGATTTTTTGGCCCATGACAAGCTCCCACCCAGAGCCAAGCTTACTATAGACTCCATAGGGAAGACTGGAGTCACACAGTTAAGTTTCATTGACTTGATGGATGCTCCTCTAACAGTGTTGTTCTGATTGTTTGACCAACACTGCAGGTGTCTGTATTTTTCGGGTCTGGTTGACCCTGGGATACATTATTAAAGCAAGCATAGAGTATAGCCCTTTCATGCAGTATCAGTCCAGAATGGACCTCCATAGCATCATCTTCATCATCCTCATCTATCAACATAGAAGTTGCAAATTCTGTAGCCCTTCATGCCCTATTTTTATGGTGACCTCAGTTTCGATTTCCTCTCCTCTTCTCTGCCCCTGATCAGTTCATGCTGAGGTTACTGACACTGGCATTTCCATGGGGACTGTCACTGGAGGGATGTGGTGGTCCCTACAGAGGGGGGTGCTCACTCATGCTGCTAAAGCATTAAACAAGTACTGCAGTCACTAGTGGGCTTAACAGGTGGAGTTCTGTGTATGCTGGATCAGAACAGACACCAATGAACACCACCAAAGTGACTTGACAGTAGTGCAGTGTTTCCTCTAGCGGGTTGCCTCTTCACAACTTGATATCAATTCTTGCTCTGGATTGCTAGTGCCGGGACTGCGATGGGACCAGGCAATGTGTGATTATGGACTGGGGTCAGGATGAAACAGCTAAGAAAAACAAAACAAAACAAAACAAAAAAAAAACCCCAGAAAGAAATGGACCGAGTGAAATATTTGCATCCAGGGTACTAACATTTCATGCAAATGCAACATATCACTAGAGATGATAAAAAATTTGTTAAGTTTTTGGATTCAAATGAAAGTCATTATCTCTGGGAAACTGGTCTTTGTATACCCTTGTTTGGGCGAAGCAGAAATATTTTTAACTGTATCATTTTACCCTTTACCTTCTGGTCCTTCTTTTCCCTTCTCTCCTTCTTTCTCCCAGTCAGTAATTTCAATCCTGATAATTTCTCCCTTCTTTTGTTAACCAATATTTTCAGAAACTGTCAATGTAACCTGTGACTACCATCTTTCAATCATTTCTCTATGCACGGGAAAAGTCGGATGAACCAAAATACTGCTGCTTTGATGGGCATTTTCTGACTAGGTAAGGTAAGGTAAGGTAATGTTGCTTATAGCCCATCCGACTGCAAAGCACCATATTAGGACTGTCACCACATTGAAGTCAACTCACAAGTCATGAAGAAAAAAGAAAACCCTCATCCACACAACCCTTTATAACATACCTTCTAAAAACACATTAAAAAATTTTGTTAAAAATTTGTCCTCCGTAAAATCTCAGATCAGACGAAAAAAGTTAATCTCTTTCAGAAATTCACAGATCACATCAGGTGGGACATATCTGAATTTTCTGGCTGCACTTCAAAACCTATGTCATAAACTCACCTCCCCATCAGGGCCCCAGATGGTGATCTGGTTGCGGGCATTGTTCTGCAGCAGAAAGCTCTCTGCCATGTCTGAAGCATACTGCAGGGCGTCACTGATCCAGTTTCCCAGCAGGAAATGACGGTCCGATGCCAGCAGCCTCTCCATGTCGCTCAGCAGGTCCACCATCTTCTGCCCGGCCATTCTGCAAATTTCATGGTAAGATGACAGAGTTCCCCTGGATTTTTTCTGTGTGTGTGTGTGTGTGTGTGTGTGTGTGTGTGGCAGTGTTTGTTGTGTGTACACTGATAAGATGGTGGTGTTCTGTGTATATGGTTTGATCTGATAGTCCGGGTGGTGAACTGCTTGTCTTTTTTTTTTTATAAACAAGATGAGGTTTGGGGAGGAGGCAGCATCTCTTACTTATATCAGAGTGTTGTCAACCACAGATTATGACTTCAAATTGTCATTATCTTGGCCTTTGTCTCCTTTATTGCTAATGTATATGCTACAATTTAGGCACTTCATTACTGTTAGTTCAAATGATCAGCGCAAACTATAACTTTCAATACAGCTGTTTTGCTGTGTAATAATATAGTTTTTGATACATAATTCTGGTATTTTGTTATGTAACGTAGTAGTTAGGCATTTTATGCTCAGCAAAGAGACACAGACACCACAGACACAGAGATAGACATATCTATTTCAGTCAGTTTCCTAATAAAAAAAATTTTTGTGCTGTTGTTGTCGGCTTTTACAGTTTTCACTTTCCAAACTTTGGAGCAACATGCTAATGGCTAGATGCTGAATAAATTACCACGGAAAAAGGTTGTTTTTTTTGTACGATAATCTCATATATGTGCCAAACGTATATGAATAATGAAGAGCAAACAACTACCCATATCAGACTCATTTGACCAAAAAAAAAAAAAAAAATTGCATGCTCCATACAAACATTCCTCACAGCCCTTTAATTGCTCAGTTTTGACAAAATCAGACCAGCATGCATGGATTTGTCGGACAGTAAATAGCTTTCAGTAGGTACTGACCCATGTGCTGGCATAGTGTGTATGTCAGACATCTCTTAAATGCTTAACACGGAGCCTGGCCCCATCCCAGCTCTTCACTTCTTCATTTGTATTTGAAAATATTCGTTCACAGTCTTTTTACATTGTGGCGTTATGGCCTAGCAAATGAGTGTTGCATATATGTACTAGTCCACAAGCGTGGTCTAGTCTGCCAGCGGTGGCGTCTCCTTGACGAAACTGAAACTGTGTACGGTTGTTCTTTCCCATGTGAAAGAGGTCATGATTAACAGTTGATATCTGATGAGCTGAACTTAAAACCTATTTTATGGTCTCTCACTGGTAAGTGAACATTTTCTTATTCTAAAATATTCATTTCAGGCATATTCCAACAGACACCAAAACATACACCATATGATGTCAAAAGAACTATGAAGATGCACGCTACCTCATGATGCACATTTATAAATATATCGGTGTACGTAGTATTTATGAATGTATTGATGCATATAGTATTTATGAATGTACTGGTGCATATAGTATTTATGAATGTATCGGTACATATAGTATAAGGAACAAAAAGTAAAAAAAAAAAAAAACCAGTGCATTTAAAAAACACTATGAGAGAAGCAGATTTTACATATTTGTGTGAGAACTATTGACTTTTAATTGTCCCTTGCAGGTTCAAAACTGATCGTAATTACCTTCGGCGTTCCACAACTCAAATTTAGATCTCTTTCTCATCGGGTCCTGAAAAAAAGTGACACACTTAATACACATTTTTTTTTTTCAGTAGCAATCAATGGGTTTAAGATATGATCATAGCATTGCTAAAACACTCACTGTACACCCTTTGTGTCATTGGAGTCGAAAGAGTTGATGATTTCAGTGTAGTAAATCAGAGACACAATCTGCAGGCTGTTGCGAGTCACATCCACCAAGTCATAACTGAAACAAACACCACTTCCGCTTTCAGATTATGCGCCAAAGGCAAGAGTATTGGTACCTAACGTTGTAAGACAGTGAAAAACTGCCAAGGAGGCAGTCCTTTTGTCCTGTTTACTGCACTGTGAAGGCATATATATTGAAAGTAGCCAGCAACATATTCAACAGAATGTAACGAAATATCAGGTTGTGGGTTGTTTTTGTGTATGTTTGTCTCGTCTTCTGAGCCACCAAAGCGGCACTATTCTTACGGTGCTCATTCCAGCTATCCCATAAACAGCTACGCCCAACATGTCCTGCAGTAGCTCAGTCACAGGTAGTCCATGGGGAGCAATCACATCAGTGCATCATGAGGCAACCCACTGGAGAAGACACTGCAATGTTACTGAGTGATTTCTGGTGGTGTTTAGTGATGCCTGTTCTGATCCAACATATGCAGGACATTAGTGTCACCAATGAGGATAAAGACAACAGAGATCGTCTTACAATGTTCCATTCTGGTCCGAGATTTCATGACATGGCTGTGCTCTTCATCTCCTTTCATAACATTTTCTGGTGTCTACAAGGCTCAAGACAGATACAGCAGTGCTGGTCAGGAAACTGAATCAACATGCTCAGAGAAATATCCGTCAATTTGATGGGAAACTTGGCTGTGTGGTCCAAGTCTTCTTATTTCTGCCCCCAGCAGTCTGGGAATAGGAGCTATCCACAGCTGACAATATCAACAAATAAATGCAGTTAATGATGAAACTACAGCCTTCAAGCCAGCAACACTATCTACTACACTATGGCGGCAAGAATAGTTTTATTCTTTATCGTTCACTGCCCAGCTGACTGCACAGAACCATGTCAAGATTGAAAAAACACCCCGTAAACAAAACCATACAAAGAAAAGCATCCCATCAAACCACAGTCAACATAGAAAATCTATCATCACCCCACCATCATCTTCATCACCATCACCATCACCGCAGCTGGCACCACCACCATCACTGTCATTTAAACTGACCACATCAGACTATCTTTCTCTGGGCAAACTCACAGGAAGAGCTCGTTGGGTGAAAACTGATCAGCTGCAAGCACCAGGTTATCCCAGGCCTCCAGCAACTGGTTAGGGTCGTACCACAGCTGGAAATGCATCATTGTGTTTGATTTTTTTTCTTGCAGAATATTGCGTCATTTAAAATGTTCCACTGCTCATGCATACATTCGGCCTCTACATTTAAAAAATGAACACTTGGCCTCTACATTTTAAAAATGAACATATCAAACAGATCAAGAATTGAAAGAAAGAAAGTGTTTCTCTCCACTGTCTGCCGTCATAAGTCTCACAAGTTTTAACTGTGTGAACAGATGTTTGGGTTTTACTAGTCATTTGATTCTGACGTTAAAATGAAGACTGATGTTAAAATTTGTACATAATGCCAGAATACTCAACTTGATGAAGGCGGGCAGATATGAAAGAAGAAGAAGAAGAAATGAAGTCAGTTGGTTGGTCACCCTTTTAACTTGAAAAGGTTACATGAAAATCTAATAAGCCCAAACAGCAGTGTTTTGCTGTTATTTCTCCGAGTCGTTCACCAATGATTATTTTAGTTCAATATGACAATGATTATGTAAAGTTTCTCAAAACCCTCCCCCTACTTCCCTTTTCTTCTCCAGGACCAAAGCCTTGCTGATCCAACTCTTTTTATTTCATTATACAAACTCTTTCAACTCCTTTCAATCATTAATATATATATATATATATATACATATAACACATCAGGGCTAAACTGTGACAAGTTGGAAGGCCAGTTTTTAAAGACCAGACAACAATGTGATACTGGGACTCAACTATCATGAAAACAGACATTGCAGGAGAACACTTTCCTTCTTTGAATTGCAGCTGACAGAGCCAGACTACCTGTGCACCTAGCTCTTTCAGACTGGCATGCAGGAGAGTCCATAAGCCTGACTTCTGGTCCATTAGAGCTAACAGATAAGATTATGTGAAGAAAAAGGGAAAAAAAACACGAAAAAACCAAAGGAAACAAAAAGCTATGCATGTCCACAACTATGGGCTATTTCCCTTATAGCCTTGGAAGTGGCTCTTCCTTCCTGTATCTCGCCTTTCAGACTGACAAGTGATGACATATTTTGCAGCAAGATGTTTGGATTTTTTTTTTTTTTTTTTTTGGGGGGGGGGGGGGGGGGGGGGGGGGGGGGGAGAGACAAGTAGCATCATTAGATGAAAATTGTGAAGTTGAACTTAACCACAACAAAAGCAGAAAGACATTCCTCAGTTAAAAATTCAATTATAGCAGCAATGCCACATTCAAATTAGTGAAATAGATTGCCATCTTAACCTCACATCATTTTGACACATTTAGTGACAAACTGATGTGAAGAATGACTGACTACCAATGCTTGGGCAAGAATGATCAAAGTTATATGCTTCTGTTTCTTTTTTCAGAACAGGTCAGTTCAAATGAGCTACCAAAGTCGGTCTGAACGCACATGCTAGCCAACCTGTCGGAAGATTTATCACTTGATTTAAAACTGGGTCAGCAACCTTGTTTGGACCATTTGCTAAATGGGTGCTCCTGCATACTATTCCAGATCAGTTATGAATAAATCTGAATATACCTCATAAGACATATATCAGAGAATTTTAAAAATCAAATGTGAAAATTGAACCCTCAATGCAGTTGTATAAAAAAAAAACTATACTCTTTTAAAACTTTTTTTTGTTTTTTTTAACAATACTTTGAGAACAGTCATGATTCAAATGCAGTATTGCAATCTCTACAGTAATCCAAGAATTGAAGAAGAATCACACCAAACTGAAAGCATTCTATTTTTCTTTTTAAGGTGCAAGTCACATCAAATTGAAATGCTTTTTTTTTCTACATGCAAACAACCTGATTATAATGAAACTTTAAATTCTAAAACCATGACACTTAAATGGGGAGTTTGTGTTATACTCCCTGTTTGGCTAGTATACTTACCATGTCAGACCATAGCATTCAACGGCAGTTAGCCAGCTCTGTCAGGCCGAATTTTTTCCGTGGCCAATGCAGTCATAAGACAGTCACGTGATGTCACCCCACTTCCGGCCCCGGAAGAAGCCAGTGTCAACTTCCTATAAGTCATTCAGCGAGGCTGGTGTATGGTGACCCCGAGAACCTTGGCGCCAGAGGGAAGGTAGGGAGGGAATTAGAGTCTGACATGGTAAGTATACTAGCCAAACAGGGAGTATAACACAAACTCCCCATTTTGGCGTCATATACTTTACCATGTCAGACCATAGCAGAATTTAAAGGAATCGGAGGAGGGCGAGCGCCCTAGTGGTTCTTGGGGTTGACCGATATGGCTGCATTGGCCGCCACAAAGGAAATCCCCTTAGACCCATCAGCTCTGGTCATGCGGATATCCCTCAGGTAAAAATTAATGAAGGGATTTTCCGAACGCCAGTAGGCTGCCTCCAGCAGGTGGCGCACGGGGACAGAGTACTGGAACGCTGTGGAAGTGGCCAGTGCTCTGACCTCGTGGGCCCTGGGTGATAGGACAGGGAGATCCTTGTACGCCTGAGCGTAGGTAGATCTCACCGTCTTGGAGAGCCACCTGGAGATAGTTCCCGCCGAGATATCTCTAGTATTGTTGGGGTTGAGGGAGATAAGGAGTCGTCTCTGGGAGGAGCGCCTGGGGCGTGTGCGTTCCCAGTAGTACCTGAGACACCTGGAGGGGCAAAGGTCCATGTCTCCATCTTTTTCTCCCTTTCCCAAGATGTCAGAACTCCGGAAGGAACTTGAGAGAGACTGAGCCGTCCCTGTGGAAGGCGATATCTGTGGGGTCACCGCTGAGGGCGTGAATCTCACTTCGTCTTCTGGCCGAGGCCAGGGCGAGGAGAAAGGTGGTCTTAAAGGAGAGGAGGTCAAAAGGAATAGAAGCAATGGGTTCAAAAGGGGTTTTTCTGAGGGCATCGAGGACCGTAAAAAGGTCCCAGAGGGGAATGCGCCTAGGGGACTGAGCTTCCCGTAGAGCAACTCCTCTAGACACCTCTCTGAGGAGAAAGTCATTGTCAAAAGAAGGGCCCCCCAGTTGACGAATGGTAGTGCAGATAGCTGATCTGTAGCCCCGAATGGAGCCAGCCGACAGCTTAAGGGAAGAGGATAGGTGGGGGAGAGGAAATTTCCTATTTGGATGTTGGAGGGGCAGTAATGGGGAACAGAGTTATCTGAGCACCAGGTTATCCATCTCTCCCAACGGTAGTTGTAGAGGGATTCGGTGCTGGCTCTGCGAGATGCCGAGGCGAGGTCCCGTAATCCCTGAGAGGCCCCTGCCCCGGCTAGTGTGTCTAGGACGGACTGGGGTCTCTCCGAGTGGGGGGTAGATGCAGATGTTCGCAGTTGGGCTGGCATAGAAGCCACGCGTGTAGGCGAAGCATCTTGGGATTGGAGTGAGGAAGACCTGACCGGGGTTGTCTCAGCATGTCCCAGCGAGGGCTGAGCCGGAGGGGGGGAACGTGGGTGAGGGACTTGGGGTCCGGGAACCAAGACTGGGTCGGCCACCATGGCGTTACGAGGATCAGCCTGGGTCTTTCCAGCCTTGCCTTCCTGATCACCTTGTGTAGGATGGGGAAGGGGGGAAAGGCATACGCCAGTAGGCCCGTCCCGGGGAGGGATAGTGCGTCGACTGCATCCGCCTGGGGATCTGGAACGGGAGAGACGTACAGGGGCAGGTGATGGTTGAAGCTGGTGGCAAACAGGTCGATCATGGGCACAAACCAAGGTTGCGCGACACCAGCGAAGGAGGGCCTCTGTTCTGAGGGAGAGGCCTATGGAGCGGGCCTCTCCCCCTTTGTTGACATAGCAAGCTACCGACGTATTGTCCGTGAGGAGGAGAACAAGTCGGTGCGCGACCTTGTGCTGGAGTTGGAGAAGGGCTAGCCTGACCGCTTCCAGCTCCCACTCCCCGAGGCGTGACTGTCCTCCACGTGGGCCCCCCAGCCCAAGTTGGAGGCGTCTGTATAAAGTTCCAGTGGTTGGGTTGGGTTGGGAGGGAGATGGGGACCCCGGTGGAGAGAGTGGCTGGAGTGAGCCGCTCCTCCGTCGCCGAAATGAACCAGTGTCCGAGGGGAATGACCTGGTCCCAGCGGTCGGAGGTCTGTGACAAACGTCGGCGGAACTCCCTCTGAAGTTGGCGTTTGGGGACCCGCCGCAGGGGAATGAGGGGAGACAGGGACTCCATCATTCCTAGGAGGGAGGACAGGGTTCTGGCCGAGGTGTGGGGTGCCTGTGACAGGCAGGAGATGAGGTCCACTATGCGTGCAGGCCTCTCCGGGGTCTGCCAGACGAACCGTAGGAATCGTCTGTGGGCCGGGTGAATCAGGATCTGAAAAATAGGCGTCCTTCAGGTCTACGGATGTGGCCCAGTCGCGATGATGGATGGAGTCTCGGATCTGGGTGGGGGTCTCCATCTTGAACTTGGTGGGCCTGAGGAACTTGTTGAGGGGCGAAAGATCTAGAATGGGCCTCCATCCTCCCGAGGCTTTTGGGATCACAAAGAGTAGAAGCCGGGGTTTGGGTAGGAAATCTCCGAGATGGCCCCTCTTTTGAGGAGGTCTTGGACTTCCGTGCGAAGAGCTTCTGCTTTGGCGGGGGAGGGTTCGTTGGGGGAGGGAGGGGGAGATAGCATGAGGGGGGGGACGCTCGTGGGCCCAAGGAAGGCGAAACCCTTCCTGTAGCACCGCCACTATCCAGGGGTGAGGCGTATGCGTCTGCGAGGGTCTGGGCTGGTGGGTGGGGGATAGGGCGAGGGGGGGTGCTACCTGATCTAAGTCCCCCTCGGGCTGTCTCCCTAGTCAGCTCCGGGAGCGTGACTGTTGGCCTAACCGAAAATTTTGCTGATGGGGTTTTGGCTTAGGCCTTGGGAGAAGATTAGGTCGCTTGGCGGGCCGTGCGGTGCGGGAAGGCGATTGTCTGGGATAGGGTCTGTGCCTGGGGAAGGAACGAAGTGGGGGTCTAGCAGGGCGTGGCGGTGGCCTGGGCGCAAAGGACACAGCCTGCTTGCGTTCCTCAACTGCTTGTGCTATGACGTCAGCCGAGTAGTCGCCAAAGAGCGACTGGACCTGGCCCGGGATGCATCGCAGGGCTGCCTTAAGCGTCGGGGAGAGAGAGGTCCGCGCCAGCACGGCCTCTCTCGCGACCAACAAGCAGTTGAAGTGGCTTCTGGCTGCGCTGTCCGCCGCAGCCGAAAGGTGATGCGAAATCCTGTTAACTAGGTGTCGCATGAAAGGATCGCTGAACAAGCGAGGGTCAGGCTCTTGGTGCGCCTCAGAGCCCGGGTCCCCCGGTACTGGGATGGCACCATCGTCCTCCGGCCATAGAGCCTCCGCTCGCTGAAGGGGCATGTCCAAGTAGGTGTGTCCCGCCGTGGTGTGGAGGATGCCCATCCTGGCTACTCGGACCCATTCCTTTAGGTTCTTAAAGGAGATGGCGCCGGAAGTAGGGGGGGGCAGGTGGGGGATCAACCGACGGTCCGACTGGGAAATGCCCATCTCCCTGGTCACGGGATTGTCCGTAAACAAGGAGGCGACTGAGGGGTTCTTGGGTAGATTGGTCTAGATCTCTGGGCCGGGGGAGAGGGAGAGAAGTTCGTCAGCGGGTGCGGCCTCCCTCCTAACGAGGTCTGGTCGCCACCGTTCTATCGTGCGGACATCGTACAATGAGGTGGGGGCTAGCTCCTCGTCATCGTCCGCCTCAGGGAGGTACTGGTCCTGAGAGGGTTCATAGCACCCGTCTTCAGGAGGTAAGTCGAGGGGTGCCTGTAGTGTGTCCCCGGTGGCCCTATAATCGGCGGCCGGGACATCGTCCTGCCGATAGGACAGCGCCCGAGGAGGGAGACCAAGGTCGACCCAGGTAAGTGAGGCCGGGTGCCACATTCGACCATGTAGCTGGTCGTGCTGGGTGTTGGCGTTAAGCCACTGGTCTCTCTCGGGGGCATAGAGCCACCGGTCCCCGGGGAGGTAAACGGGCTGTGGCGGCCCTGGGGAAAAACCATGGTAGGTAGGCCGCACTCAAGGTCTGACCAGCGCGTTGGGCGAATGCGTAGGTCAGACATCCGCCGAGTCGTAGCCACGAGACCCTCTTCTTCTTGTAGGCAGAAAGTCCCCGGGGACCCGGGTAACCTGAATCACTGTTGGGGGGGGGCTTGAGAGGCCGTGGCCTGTCGTCCCCGTCCAGGTCCGTGCACTGCACCATACACGTCCTTGGAATGGGCCTGGGAGGGCCATAATGGTATGGAGGAGGATGCGGAAGTCGAGCCCCCAACCCGCGAAAGTGCGGATTGGTCAGGATGCGGTCCCGTGTTCCTCCCCCTGGAGGAATATGTCAGGTTACCCTTGGTCCCGCTGGTAGATCCTCCCCCCGGAGGAGCGGGACCGCGGACGTTGCCCAAATGGGGATCCGAAAGGTCGGTTCCCCAACGTCCAATACCCCTAGGGAAGAAGGTGACGTTCGATCGGGGTAGGTCGACCGTCCTTGTGCATGGGCACGGCCGGGCCCATGGCGCGGCGTGCCCGCACGCCCAGGATTATGGACACCACCGAGGTCGTGCGTCGGGGTGACCATAAGGCTGCTTCCGGAGTCGAAGCGCTCCTCGAGCTCAGGTGTTGGCTGCACCTGTGCCCGGTGGGGCTGAGCGCTATGAGTGCACGTATCAATTTGGGGGGAAAAAGAGATACGTGACTCATCAAGGCGAGTGACGGATGGTGATTCCATCCCAGATCCGTCACCCGTGCTGGTCCGCGGCTCGGCAAGGTGCCCCGGGGGCCGAGATTCGCGTGACTCAGCATGATAGTTAGAAGTCTCCGAGCGAGTCCGTAGGCTAGAGGGCAAGCTGGCCGATGGAGAAGGGGTGGGGGAGGGCGAATTCCGTTGGCTAGTCTTTGCTCGGCCGGGCCCCTTGAGGGGAGCCTTGCCATTAGACTTTCTGGGCAGCACCTTGAGGGGAGCTTTGCCCTTAGACTAGCAGGCAGATCAAATGAAAGGCCTTTTGAAATGGTGGCCGCTTGCCTATCAGCCTTGGGACGCCGCGGTCGTGCGTCCGTCGGTTTGGTAGACGAGGAAGATCACGCGTCCCTTCCGCGGAGAAGTCGTCTCTGTCTACCCGAACCGTACGTTCATCAGTGCGAACGGATTGCTCCGAGATGGAATCGACCCGCGGGTTCTCCGGGAAATTGAGCGAACTCCGAGCAGTGGAGTGGCTCGACCCGGCGGTGTCCTTCACCATGTTGGGCACAGGTGGATAGAGCAAACCCGGAACACACGACCGCAAAGAGGAGACAAGGTGGCCGATCGAGAAAATCAATTAATCTCGATCGTCCGTGTGGTGTCGTGCAAAGTGCTCGAGAGATCGACTGAAAACTCGAACTACCCGTACACGCCACCGGTCGTGTGACTGGTATGGCTATTAATAGCAATCTCTACACGTGGAGTATCACTGTGTATAGGTGTGATAGTTCTTGGGCACTAAATCTTAATAAGCAGATCAGTGTCACACACCCTTACTCGAACACGTTCTACCTGTGAAGGGTAAAGAGTACAGGTGTGATAGTTATTGAGCCCTAAACCTTAATAAGCGGAACCAGCACAAAATGCGTGCTGAACCCGAGGCTCGGCAATATGGTGGGGGAACACGACCGGCGAGCGGTGCCGACGATCGCGAGTAACAAAGTCGCGAGAGTGCCGGTAAAAGAGACAAATCTTTAATAAATACGCTCCCGAGAGTGCCGGTAAAAGAGACAAATCTTTTAATAAATACGCTCCCACCAAGAGCCTCACACGGCAAAAATACTCAGGGTCTAGTGCAAGCCGGAACCAGCACAAAATGCGTGCTGAACCCGAGGCTCGGCAATATGGTGGGGGAACACGACCGGCGAGCGGTGCCGACGATCGCGAGTAACAAAGTCGCGGGAGTGCCGGTAAAAGAGACAAATCTTTTAATAAATACGCTCCCGAGAGTGCCGGTAAAAGAGACAAATCTTTTGATAAATACGCTCCCACCAAGAGCCTCACATTTGCAAGCCACAACTGAATCAAGTATAGAACAAAACACAGCAAAGTTAACACAAAGGCAAGTATAGGCGAGACAGAGCACAAGACTTATCTTGCTTTGACGGCAGGCCGAAGATGAATGACTTATAGGAAGTTGACACTGGCTTCTTCCGGGGCCGGAAGTGGGGTGACATCACGTGACTGTCTTATGACTGCATTGGCCACGGAAAAAATTCGGCCTGACAGAGCTGGCTAACTGCCGTTGAATGCTATGGTCTGACATGGTAAAGTATATGACGCCAAATCATCAATTAAAAAAAAGTCACATTAAAACTTTCGAAGGTGTGATGTAAACATGCATTCACACAATCTGAATGTTACTGAAAATAACAACAAAACATTTAAGTAGTCTATCTCCAAAATACAAACAAAACTAGAAGTTTGAAAGATGAATGAAAAAAACAGCCAACAACAACAACAAAATCTAAATCACAGTTAAAATCCATGATATTAAATCTGTTTTCAGAATAGATCAATTCAAAGTTGGAGACTCAAGAAAAAGCAAATAACACACACACACACACACACACACACACACACACACACACACACACACACAGCGGATTGTAAACTTTGAGAAAATTTGCAAAACACTGTCATGTCTGACACAAAGTGGAAACATGCACATTCTGACATATATCAATCAAAGTTAAACAGAGTTATCAGTGTTTCAGAACACATGAAAATCAAGGCACATACAAAAATGAAAGATGGGAGATGAGCAGGTGGTGTTAGTGCAAAGACAAGCAGTAGTGAGGGAAAAACAAACAAACAAACAAACAAAAAAAACCCCACACATTTGTTAACAATAACTTTTCTTTCTCACAAGGAAAAGCGCATGCACAATTGAAAGCAGACTACTAAAGCAGGACATACCCCACACAAATGGAAAACACAAACGAAAAACATCAACATGCATTATGATTGTGAGTGGCATTATGCACATGGCACGGCATACCAGCTGACAGCATTAGTTTTGACACAGTGTGAGCCGAGGGCAAGTCACTGCTTTCATTTCAGGCAAGTGATTGGCACTAATCCCCCTCTTTCCGACCTTCTCCTCTCCCCCACCTGCCTACCTCTCCCCTCTCTGCATTAGTTTTAACATTCATTTCTTGTATTCATTCAATTTCTTTTTTTACTCTGAGCAACGAACATTTAAAACCCCTTAAATGAAAGCAGTAATACGTAAGTAGCAAAGATAATGATAACAATAACAACAATATACTAAAGCTGAGTACATTTTGAACAGTTAAGTTTTGCTCTCCCGTATCTAGCACTAGTGTTACATTTCACTGAGGAATAAATAAAGTGGAAAAGCGGCTGATTTCATATGGATTACCAAAAAACAATTATCACTTCTTCAAGACAAATCATTCTTTAGATACAGTCTCTTCAAACTTAGTTTTTCTTTTTAGATACACTTTCTGTTTTCCCAAATGTGCTCCAGGTTTGTGAAATATTGATTCGCATGCTATTGATAAATGTTCCTGAAAACTTATGAAATACGACCAGCAAAAGTGAAGCAATGTCATCATGCTTATAATGTTGAAGAAAAAAAAAAAAAAAATCACACACTTCTAACAGAAATAATAAATTAGTACAGAGCACAATTAATCATTCATAGCTCTTGGGAGAATACAGTCGAATTTTGACAGGCTTTTGAAAAAAAAAAAATTAAAAACTCCAGCTTCCCTCCTCGCCCAATCATGAGTTGAACTTTGACAGACTTTTTATTCCAAACTAAAGAATTAAAGCTCCAACTTACCTCCCACCCAATCATGAGTTCATAGAATAAAAAAAACCCACATTCTTGAAACACTTTTATAAATACAGCACAGTATTACTACTTCTGATTGATAGCATGGAATTACTACTATTATCATAACAAATTATTATTAACATCATATGAGAAGTGAGAAATACACAGACAAAAATCAGGTCACTTTGGTCTCTCTCTTTATCACATACCCTGCACAACTTCCTGACATCGCCACGCGACCTTATGGGAATCACCATTAGCATAAACAGCAAACTTGATTACATATCCAATTAGCCTACGACTGTTTTTTCCCAATAGCACAAAACGGAACCACGACACAGAGCTACCATCCAAATTCCTCCGCACGCTTACAGCATTAACGTTATACTTCGTCTGCGGCCGTCGGGTGATAAGCACAGTGTCAAAATCTGCATGGCCTGTCTTGCAGTGATACACACTTGACTAGAAAAAAAACACACACAAGAAAAACACAGAAAACTGGATGAACAGACAAAGGCATGGAAAAAAAAAATAACAGCACTTACGTCACTCATTATGTTATAGTACAGCTGCGGTCGCTCCGTGATCATGGTATAGTCGTTGTCATGGTGAGAGTTTGTGCAATTATATACACTCAACTACACAAAGGGAGATGAAGGGGACAAAAAGAAGAAAATGGGTCAACATTTCATACTTCTTTTGATACCATCTCCACAACCCTATCACTTCCAAACAGTCTGTCCACCAAGTACCATGGCTCATAGGGTTTGTCAACCCCATAACAAATGGAAATGTCCCGAATATATGAAATGCATTTTGTGGGTTGGAATGCATTTTCTTCCATTACACCACACTCAATCACCACTCTCCCACACTCCCCCTCCAATTCTCATGCACCGATAAAATGGCACCCAACCTGTCATCCTTTTTGGAATCAGCAGATGTGCTTAGACTTGGCATACACAAAACAACTAAAAAAATTCTAAAGGAAAACAAATGCTCTGAGGTTATGAAAAAAAAAAAAGAGAACCAAAGTAAAAAACGTAGGATATCATAAACTATGAAAACATGCTCTTCCTGCTTTTATTTTTAGGTTGTTTCTTTGGCCAAGAGTCAACTTTCTCTTCAAAAACCTTTCCCCTAAAACCTGTAATGCTGTACAATCAGACAATGATGACAAGAAAAGGTACAACTCAAAATGTTTGTTAGTTTGTTTTGTTTAGGATGTGGTATTCATCCTTCTCTTTGATAATGAAGACTTCGCATGTTTCAATGTCCCACCTCGGAAGGACTTGGTCAAAAAAAAAAAAAAAAGAAGCAACATTTCATTGTTATAGTGACTTTGCTTTAAAAAAAAATTTCATACTTTTGATAGACAAATATTGTATTTCCATAGAGGGTAGGTAAGGCGCAGTTTGGTTGCACACCAGTATGTGTAGTCTTCTGTGCTCTTTACAAATTTAAACTGATTCTGTATTCAAGGTCTCACTAACTCTACAAAAGCAGTGACATGCCCAGTGAATGAAGAAGAAAAGGCACGGCAGACTTGAACAATCATGCACACATACATGTACACGATATCCCTCTGTGAGCAATATACATGTATGTTCACATCACAACTGTAAACACCAGGCCATCACAACTGTAAACACCAGGAATAATCCCTTTTTTCCCCCCACAAGATAGCTGACAGTGCAAGAGATGCATAACCAAAGGAATCGTCCTTGTTCAGCTGCTGTGTGCATCAATAAAGATAAACAGAACCATCAGAAAGAAGAGATTTTAACAATTACTAAGCTGAGCACTGAAATCAATGTTCTCCTGCTGGCAACACAGGATTCATGGCATCAGGGGAGGTTAACTGGGCACAGGTATGGGGGTGCTGCACTGCTATTTTCACTTTCGCTTTTGTTTAGTGTAAGCAGGGTGTAAACAGAAAAATAAACTGAGTGAAGATACTTATGCTGGGGAAGTGGAAATAAAATGAGGCATTCCCAAATAAAGCTGAACTCTTCAGCATTGGCAAGAAAAAATATAACTCAAATAAATAAGCAATACCTTTTTTGCTAAGCATTTATCACAAAATGAAAAAAAAAACGCAAAGCAAAAAAAAAAACATTTTGGCTAAATCAATGTACATAACACTGATTATACAAAAGGAAGAATCACGGGAAAGATCAGATCCGTTTTCCAGCTACCACTATGATACTGGGTCATATTAGAAATTACTCAAACTTGATTATATTTATACACTTCTTCATTAATTTGACTTCAGGCGCACAAACTTGAAAGACTCAGGACAAAGTGATAGAGATAATTTCCGACAAGCCTGCTCATGCTGATGGTTCCCCTTCCCCACCAGAATGCAATGTGCATTATTACCGGCACTTTAACATGACGCTTGACCGTAGGTCTCCTGACAAAGCCAGTTTTGCCATGGTACGCCCTTGTGTGGTTAGTGTAGCTGTAAACGCTTTCCTGCTCAGCGGCACAGAGTATCAGCACGAAACGTTCACAACATTCAACCTTCTGTTCATACACATGTACAAACATCTACAAATGCCAGAGCAAGTATCCACAAATGCCAGAACTTCAGAGGCATCAGGAGTCTAATGACCCGCTGCTGGTGAAAATAAACGGTAAGTGTTGAAAAAGACGAGCCTAGTTTGAGTTATCTCAAAAGGAAATGGGGCAGGGGTGGCTTGTGGTGGTTGCAGCTAAACTCAAACTTTGCCCCAGCTTGAAAGCGATATGAAATGGACTCATCCCAGAAACAAGGGTGGAGAGGATTTTATACTCAACCTTTGAAAAAAAAAACTGAATGTGGTGTCGAACAGAGAAAAATTGTCTTTTTTTTTTTTTTTTTTAAAATGAGGGAATTATCTGTTTCGCACATTTGTAGGACTAACTTTGCGCTCCTTGACTCAACTTTTGCAATGTGACATTATAGCCTAAGCTGCACAAAACATTTAACAGGAATTCATCCTCATAAGTCCCAAAGTTTGGCTGACTGTGGAAGCACCACAAATGATCCAGCAACCAGTTTTCTCTGTTTCACTCTGTCCACTGTCACTCTCTGGGCATCTCTCAGTTTCAAGCCTGTCCATTAGAGGATGCCGTCATCATTTGATAGGTGGCGTGTCTATGGCAAATGAAGCAAGGCATTAGGGCATACATGACTGAAATAAGTAAAAGTAAGAACCTGAAAATAAATGCATACTAAACTGCTTTATCGATTCAAAAGGCCAATTTCATACGAAATAACTTTGCTACTTTTTTTTCAGAGGCACAACTTCCAACAGTTTGAGACACTGGTCGCTAATGAATAAAGTTAATGCTGATTGGTTTTCAAAACATAACAATCATAACAGCCAATGCGATGTACTTCCACTTGAAAGGTTTCTTATTCTGCACCTACGACCTCTGATTGAAGTTAATGCCAACTGTGGCTTGTCATGGTGGTCTGATTTTAGCTGATTGATATGCACCCAATGCATCCAATCAAAGTACCACGCATAATTTCAAACTTATGTGGTTCAACTGTGCAGGTGCACCAATAATCTGTAGCTCTGAAACACTCACACAGATACATGAGCACATTCACCTTCATCTGTTTCTTTGAGGAGACACAATAAAACACAATATCATTTGCAAAGCACTTTGAACTATCAAAAGACAATAAATCACATTATTATTTGTAAAGCACTTTGAACTAGTTTTATATGCTGACTTATCAGAACATAGCATATTTTTAGAGTCAAAATTCTGTAACAAGCGTGTGTGTGTGTGTGTGTGTGTGTGTGTGTGTGTGTGTGTGTGTGGTGTATCTGTGTGTCTGTCTGTGTGTGTGTCTCTGTGTGTGTCTCCATGTCTGTGGTTCTGTGTTTCTCTCTGTCTGTCTGTCTGTCTCTCTGTTTCTGTCTGTCTGTCTGTCTATCGCTCTGTCTGTGTGTGTGTATGTGTGTGTGTGTGTGTGTGCATATGTGCGCACGCTTGCGTGCGTGCGTGTATGTGTGTGTGTGTGTGCTTGTATGTGATCTGAGGGCTCTGAAAGCAAATCACTTTTTATCCCCAACCACTTGAACTTACGGCAGCTATGCTCACAAGAGAATACATAAAATCTTGCAGCTCAGTGTATGTAGTTCCTGCTATTAACAGACTTATTTTAAATCCACTCTGCAATATTGTACCCTGTAATTTGAAAAAAAAAAAAAAAAAAAAAAACTCCCAAGTCCCATTTATGGAATTACTTTTAAAATTTGTTAACTTTTCACCCAAAACAGAAATCTAGAAATAACTTTTACAACATGAAAATTCTTGGGGAAAAAAAACTGAGAAAGATAACTGTGAAGGCACATGAGACCTTGAATGAGTTCAGAGGCTACCTCAAACACACATATCTTTTGGTTCTATGAAGGATGACAAACCCTATTCGACACCATGGTACTGGGCAGAGACACTTTACAGGCATTATACTGGTTCTTTTTTTTCAACAATGTCCTTTTCACTTATTTCAATAATGAAACTTAAAGAATCACTCTTTAAGAGCTAACATTTTCTACAAAGTTACCCACACACATACTCACACTCACATACAGACACAGACACACAAACAAACACACACACACAACACACACACACACACACACACACATGTGCAAACACCAGACCTGTTTACCCCAAATCCATGTATCTGTAATATCTCAGACAAAAACCTGTAATTTGAAAAAAAAAAGAAAAAAAAAAGCCTGTAATCTTCATAATCGCAATACTTTCGCAAACTTTTGAAGATTTGGAAGAGACGGCCGTTGGCACGTAAGACCGCTTTGTTGCCATCTTTGACAAGGTAAAAGACGCAAAGCATGCTGGGAAATGTCTTCTTACTGCTTTTGACCAAAACAGTAGCAGACGAAACTTTGCATTTAACAATTTTCTGTCGTATTTTTTCCCCGTAATTGGGGGGGGGGGGGGGGGGCTGTAATTCCCATAATTTCTTTTTTTTTCTGTAAAAATTACGGCAAAATCGTAAGGGTAAACAGCTCTGAAACACACACACACACGTTCATATTTACATATACATGCATACAGACACACATGTCTGCAAGCACACAGCATTTGTGCCCACACATACACAAAGTTATCTTCAACACCATAGCATACACAATTTCATCAAAAAGAGTAATTAGGCTTTGCACAAACCTATACATGAATTTTTACAACGGCAACAGTAGCATTTTTTTTTTTTCTCAATATTAATTTTTGTCTTGTCAGGTATGTCAAAGCAAAGTTCACTTACCTGTCTGAATTTTGTACTTATCCAGCTTGGAGATGACAACAGACATTAAAAAAAAAAAATAATAGCAATAATTTTTTTTTTTTTGGGGTACACTCCCCTCACAACACTCCTGGTGATCCCTTAATTTTATTTAAAACAAATCCGTCACCAGTAATCATTTCAACTTTCTAAAAGGACTGAACCACATCATCAAAAATTTCATACACGCAGTCAAACACGTTCAGCATGGACCTGTTCAACAGGAGGACCTACCTGCCCAGAGTATCAATCAGACAGACCTCGCTGGTGACTTATGCCTTTGGCAAGAGCTCTTGAGTCCTCTTTTTAAACAGTAACTGCTTTAAAGACTTTTTTCATGTAAAATCTCAAATGAAAAATGTTTCTCTCTTTCAGGAACTCAAACAATTATCACATCTGGTGGGACATCCCTGAACTAGGTTTACATGGAGTCTGCTGTGAAGTGTTTATGTCCGACATCATGTAAATCCTAACACTCTAATAAGAACATGTTTCATAGTCCCTGCTTGAAATGGACGGGTTAAAATGCACACTGACGTTATGTTTACTCAACAGCCCTAAAGACAGGTCTGCATGTCTTTAAGGGTTTGATTAAAAGTGGCAACATATTCAACAACGTTTAATTAACGGTGAATGTCCGAGTTCTTGCTGA
>CM065719.1:53472798-53497798 GCA_033310375.1 Conus canariensis
AGGGAGAGACTTATCCAAACAGTAAGAGGAAAGGACTGAATCAGGGTATCAGACATCAAGGGAGAGACTTATCCAAACAGTAAGGGGAAAGGACTGAATCAGGGTATCAGATATCAAGGGAGAGACTTATCCAAACAGTACGGGGAAAGGACTGAATCAGGGTATCAGACATCAAGGGAGAGACTGATCCAAACAGTAAGGGGAAAGGACTGAATCAGGGTATCAAGGGAGAGACTTATCCAAACAGTAAGGGGAAAGGACTGAATCAGGGTACCAGACATCAAGGGAGAGACTTATCCAAACAGTAAGGGGAAAGGACTGAATCAGGGTATCAGACATCAAGGGAGAGACTTATCCAAACAGTAAGGGGAAAGGACTGAATCAGGGTATCAGACATCAAGGGAGAGACTTATCCAAACAGTAAGAGGAAAGGACTGAATCAGGGTATCAGACATCAAGGGAGAGACTTATCCAAACAGTAAGGGGAAAGGACTGAATCAGGGTATCAGACATCAAGGGAGAGACTTATCCAAACAGTACGGGGAAAGGACTGAATCAGGGTATCAGACATCAAGGGAGAGACTTATCCAAACAGTAAGGGGAAAGGACTGAATCAGGGTATCAGATATCAAGGGAGAGACTTATCCAAACAGTAAGGGGAAAGGACTGAATCAGGGTATCAGACATCAAGGGAGAGACTTATCCAAACAGTAAGGGGAAAGGACTGAATCAGGGTATCAGACATCAAGGGAGAGACTTATCCAAACAGTAAGGGGAAAGGACTGAATCAGGGTATCAGATATCAAGGGAGAGACCTATCCAAACAGTAAGGGGAAAGGACTGAATCAGGGTATCAGACATCAAGGGAGAGACCTATCCAAACAGTACGAACCTGCAACTAAAAGGAGCAACATCCCGCAGATTTCAGATGGTCCGAAAGTTGGACAAGATAGTGAGAGTCTGGTAAAAAAATAACAAGATGTAAAGCATATGAACGTATTCCCAGTACAGTGACAGACAGGGGAAACAGCTTCCAGTTAGTGGAAGAAAAAAATCAACAGTGCAGTGGTTATTTCCCTTATCGGGCTTGATTTTTTTAAAATTATCATTTATAGCCGTTAGTAACGGCTATTCTCGTAAAAGAAAACATCGGGCATCATCCGTGACCCATAATGAACATACCTACAAATTTTCAGAAAGATTGGCCCAGAAGTTTCGTCTGGAGCGAGTGGAACACATTTTGACCCTGGACGGACACAGACAGACAGACAGCATTTCTTCGTTCCCATTCTAAAGTACTTCCTGTTCTATAAGAACTGGGAGTAAAAAAGAAGGCAGCATCCAGCAGGTTTCCGACTGTAAGAGAACTGGACAAGACAGTATGAGCCTAACAGAGAAAAGGAGCAATATCCTGCAAATTTCTAATGGGTCAGAAAGTCGGACACAACAGAGGAACCCAGGCTCAAATAAAAAGGAGCAACATCCAGCAGCTTTCTGACAGTCTGAAAGATGGAAGACAAGAGAAGCCTGGCTCAAAAAAACGGAACAGCATCCAGCAGATTTTAGACAGTCAGAAAGTTGGGCAAAATATCGGCAGGAAAAAGTGAGCAACATCATGTAGATTCCAGATGGCCATGAAGTTGCGCAGTATGATGAAGGTGGTGAAAAATAGCAACATTTAACAGATTTCAGTTGGTCAGAAAGCTGGACAAGACATGAGGTGTATGATACAAGAAAGGAGCAAATTCCGGCAGATTTCAGATGGCCATTATGTTAAAACAAGACAGGGAACCTGGTAGCATAAGAGGAGCAACATCCAGCAGATTTCAGATGGTCAGAAAACTGGACAAGACAAAGGAAGCCTGGTACACAAAAAACAAACAAAAAACAGTATTAGACGGATTTCAGATGGTCAGAAAGTTGAACAAAACAAGTGGAATAAAAAAAAGGTAGCAACACTGAGCAAAAAAAAAAAAAAAAAAAGCTCTCCTAACGAACATCAACACCTCACCATGCAGTGATGTTACGTGGCTTAGGCCTCCAGGTGTTCTCCATCATGAATTCGTAGATGACCTCATTCTGGAAGATGCCCTCCATGGTCAGACCCAGACCCACCATGGTGGAATTGGCCATGAAATGTCGGCCATAACTGGGTCCCTGCAAACAGTTGAAAGTTAGGCACACTGAAGCAATCCATATTTGTTTGGCTTCGTCGCTTGTCTTCTGCGCATGTTAAAAATCATAGGACCTTGCCAGTCTTGCATGAATGTTAGGTTCCGTTTGCACATTGGGACATGCATGAGACTTTCTTTGGTGTTTTCTTATTTTGTGAGTTTGTGTGTGTATATGTGTGTGTGTGTGTGTGTGTGTGTGTGTGTGTAAGAGTGTGTATGTGTGTGTGCATGTGTGTGTGTGTATGTGTGTGCGTGCGTGCGTGCGTGCGTGCGTGCGTGCGTGCGTGTGTGTGTGTGTGTGCGTGCATGCGCCGTGCGCGCGTGCGTGCGCGATGACTCATGGGTAGTGCAGGCAGCATTGCTTTTATGTGCCTTTACTTCCTTATTTTCTGCAAGTTCTTTTTTCTGTTTAAACCCAAATGTTTGTTCTTAGCTACTAGGGAAAGAATTACAAACTAAATTCTTTCCAGAAATGCAATTAATACAACTGTATCAGTTACCACACCTATATCATGCATCACACGCTCACTCTCACCTCACTGAAGCTGTGTTTACAGTAAGCACCACACAGTACCATGGTGCCATCAAAGTTGTGTAACAAGTGCTAGTTTGCTCTCTCTCTCACACACACACACACACACACACACACACACACACACACACACACACAGTCACTCCACTCAAGTAGTCTAAGGCATCAGACAGTTCCATGGTTCCCCAACCTCACGCCCCCCAACTCACACAATGCTACACACACATTCTCACCACATTGATGTTGTCAATGGCGCCATAGAGTTCCATGGTGCCCCCAAAGTTGTGCAGCATGCACCAGATGAAGGGCTGGCCGTAATAGGAGTTGGTGCGCAGGTAAATCGGCTTAAGCTCCGACATCAGATCCAGAATGATCATCCGACCCTGTCATGGGCATCATACTCACATCACAACACTGCTTCTGCAAGACCATGTACCAGTGCTTCAATTACCCACTGACCCAAGCAAAACGACTGCAAGATCCACAGCTCTTTCTCTTGCTTTGAAAAAAAAAGGAAAACTCATTATAGACTTAGACTATAATAAATTAAAATGAGAAAGAACTGCTTCAGCAATGTTGTTAACTTCTCTGCATCCTGCTGCGATAATATTTGCGGCTAACGATCTGGCACAGGACACACTGAATGAACGCCAGCAACAGTCATTCTAAAAACACGGAGTTTTCTAGAGGATTCTAAATCAGCAATTCCAGGGTTCACATTCGCTCATTCCAATTTCATGTGACACAAACAACATAACGGTAACAGTCAACTTCACTATTAATTTGAATGGAAAGCAACCAGCCAAACTCTTCAGGTACTGGAGCAGTGCACTGTGTTAGAAGCAGGATGGCATGATGTCAAGGAGCTGAATTCAAACAGTTGCACTTTTGTTTGAAAACAAGGCTGAGACAACAAAAGAGAAAATGTTCGCTATACCAAAAGCCATTCTGGTGCGGGTGTCCCTTCACAAACGTCCACAATGTCATTCTTTTTGGGCAGCGTACGGTATGCTTGAATATGATGGAAGTCTACATCACCACTCTTATCAACAGGATCTCAAGGTGGTATTTGTGAATCTGCATTCTACGGTTAGGTCTTCTGTTTCATGGTGCTTTCAATAGAAGTAGCGTGAGTCAGACCTGCCAACCCCCTAAGAGACCAATGAGTAAGAATTGAAGCTCAGTGAGGCAGAAATGTGTAATTTCTGAGAGCTAAGAGTAATCAAGCGCGACACTTACCTTTTTTTCAAACAAACACGATGCGATGAAATTGTTCGCACAATTTTTGTGAACTTTACTTTTCTTCAAAAACAAGCTTTTCTTTTAAGTGTCATAAGAAATCTTTACAAATTATGAAAATGTAGAATACACTGGAAACACACACAAATCCCCTACACCATCATGGCATGGCACACCAAGGCTTGATAGTGCGCCAGAAACAACCTCAAAAATGTTCTCCCCTGTTGCTGACTGTGCATGTGGGGTTGGCTATCAGCTCTGTGGCAATTGTTTCATTTTTTAAGCATCGCACCAATCCAGGAAAGAATTTGCCCCCCTCCTGACTTCCATCAGTCCCCAACACAAACGGTCCATTCTGCAGTCGAGATGCAGCAGCAGTTTGGGCTTCCATGGCAAGGGTCCTCACAGTGTGTGTTGTCTTTGTTCGACCGCTCTTGAATTGTTTGGCGATGTCCAAATCTGAGGACGCTTCTTTAAAAAGCTGGGATGCATGGTCGGCTGCGTTAAGAGCGATGTTGTGCTCGACGAAAAATCCGGCCACCGATGCTTCAGCCTGAATTACCCTTTTCCTCATTTCATCATCTTTTGAGGTGTCTACAATCTGAAAAAAACTGTGTGATGCTGGAAGAATTTGGCGCGTTAGAGGAATCGATGTGTTTGCGTGACTCAAGGTGACGCTTCATATCCACCATCCCACCATGGGAAATTGTGAAGTCCGACTCACAAGTGGTACACCGTGCACAATTTACACCTTTAGCCGAAGGTCGTATGCAGGGGAACTTTTCCAAGAATTCTTTTCGGAACTTTTGACATTTTTTTCTTTTCGCATCTTGTCCAGAACTTTCTACTCCACGTTTCGACATTTTCGTAGCTAAAACTTCAAAAGGACGCCAACTTCGCTGAATGGTAAAGATGGTGAAACGAACTGCGCATGACAGGAAACGCTTCTTGAAGATTACTGGTTATACGCACGGCGCCGTGCGTGTCTGTACATAAGCCGATTTTTTTGCCCGTTTTTTTTTTTTTTTTTTTTGAAAACTTTCAATGCGTAATTTTTTGGCTAAATGTGTAAGGGCGTAAGAATTATCACTTGGGCATAATAAATTATGTGAAATGCGTAAAGGCTGGCAGGTCTGCGTGACGGTCGAGACTCCTGGTCAGTGAAGAAAAAAGGAACTTAACATTCATTATTCATTCTGTCTCAGTCTCTGTCACACTGCATCCTCTGCCTGCATGAATTTTAGTGGCACTGTAAATGAGAATGACGACATAGGAAACAGGTATGTTACCCGGGGTACAGAGTTCACGAGGGCGTTGATCTGGGGTGGCTGCCAGAAGCCTGCATTCAGAAACAGCCAGCCCTGCATCAGCCTGCCCATCATAAGTTTGGGAACCACCATGCTCATTTTACTAACAACAAAAAAATGACATGACATATGAGTAAGTCTTTTTTATACAAAAAGTACAAAAACTGTCCAGATGAGTGTGTGAGTGTTGATGAAGAGTGATGGTCAATGGAGTGGGGCAGGTGAAGGTACAGATGCATGGAAACAAAGGTATAGGTGGAGAAAAGTCTAATATTTATAGATTACCAAGTCTCCAACATTTGCAGAGCTAAAGACTGTAACCTAGTGATGAATAACCTGATGAAATGCTAGAGGACATTAGGTTGAAAGATAGGCTGAGGGGAAAAGAGAGAGAGAGAGAGAGAGAGAGAGAGAGAGAGAGAGAGAGAGAGAGAGAGAGAGAGAAAGAGATAGAGAGACAGAGACAGAGACACACACACACACACAAATACATGCACACGCAGAAAGAGTTGTGCAGTGGAAGATAAAGCATGCATACTTAGCTGTTTGCATGCTAATACATACACTTTTATTGGTGCATATGCAGACTCACAGAACTTGTGTGTACAAATGTGTATGAGTCTTTGAATATGTGTGTATGTGAGTTTGTGCATGTATCTATTTGCATGATTGAGCCTGAATGCGTGAATGCATCTGTGCATTGGTATGGAAAGGTAGTTCATTTGAGAGTGGTGCAGCTGACAACACAGTATGCATATGCATCTTTCTGCGTGTATGTTTCTGAGCAAGTGTATGTTAAATTATTATGCAAGTGTATGAATGTATGAGTGACAGAGAGAGAGAGAGAGAGAGAGAGAGAGAGAGAGAGAGAGTGTATGTGTATGAATGCCTGAGTATACGAGTGTGTGCATGTGTGTTTGTGTGTACATGCGTGTGTGTGTTTGTGAGTGTGTGCAAACACACATATGAGTGTTTGTGTGAACATGTAAATGAGTTTTGCAAGTCGAAGCATGCTGATATAGGCAAGTGTGAGCACCAACACATATGCACACAGTCATGGAATATACATTTTTGTGCATACACATCATTAATATATGTCCACAGGGTTTATAGATGATGAACACAGTCACATCGCTGTCCAAGACACAGGTTTATTTCCTCACCAGATGGCATCAGGGTCTGCTTTCCTCATGGCACTGAACACAGCTCTGCCTGCTGAGGCCAGGTACTGCGTGGAACTGAAAGCAAACACAAATTAGTATGTTTTTTGTTTTTTTACCTCAAGCTTTATCACTTTCCAGGTACTGCGTGGAACTGAAAGCAAACACAAATTAGTATGGGTTTGTTTTTTTTTCTTAACCTCAGCACTTTATCACTTTCCAGGTACTGCGTGGAACTGAAAGCAAACACGAACATGGTTTCTTTTACTTCAACACTGTCTCACTTTGTCAGGCAGGTGATGATAAATTTTAAAAAAGTCATCCTGACAGCGGCTGTTGAATAACCATTACAATATATTACCAATATAAGTGAGCAATGAAGATTTCACTCCACTCATTACTTGCTGAAAACGACTTGGATGTCATTTCTTTGAAGACTTGGCTTCACACTTACTTTGACCTATCCAGAAGACATTTTACCGCAGTGTAGCCTTCATGCTTCCCGTGGTCTATCTGTGTCTATTTCATTGAAGTATCAGCTTCATATTCATTTTTATTTCAATGTCATTTCACTCAGCGTGTCTGGTTTATGCTTACTGTTTATTTTGATCTACAAGTCAATCATTTGAATGTGTTCACTTGGTACTTGGGGGGGGGGGGGGAGGTACAACCTAACTCATAGCCGTCTGGGCCTTTTCAAATGTAGCGTATGTGTATGTTCTCTATTATATGTATTTGTTGTATGATTGAACATTATAGGATTAAGTCTTTGTAGTGATATTTGAAGAATAAGTGAATGTCACATTGGTAGGATTAGGATTTGTTAGTTATTGTAGTAATAGTATTTGTAGTTGGGTGTAAGGTGTATTATTGTATATGAGAAGGGTGAATGTAGTATGACTTTGTAAAGCGCTTAGAGAAATTCGTTTGATTAAGCGCTATATAAGAAATCATTATTATTATTACTTACTTTGATCTGGGTGTCATTTCATTGAAGGTGTCAGCATTGTAGACATGATCCACACCAAACTCACTTTCCATCTGCAACAACCAACAAATCATGAGTGAATAGAGAGTAAACTTCTCAAATGACTCACACTTTTATAACTGGACCACGTAATTGACAGTACAACTGACTTGCACATGCTGACATTCACATGAACCACACTTTCTCTTTTATTTATCTGATGGCATGAGTAGGTACTCAAATGATGCCTGGTTTTATTCAAGTATGATATTCATTCATTCCTAATTATCTTTGCACAAGCTGAAGTTCAAATGTTCCACAAGCATATAATGAAAATGCCAAACTTGAAAAATCCGCAAGCATGGGTATGCTCACAAGCGTGTGCACACGTGCACACACACACACACACACACACACACACACACACACACACACACACACACACATACCAACAAAAAATCAACCAACCAGTTGAATGAACTTTGATCCAAATTTCTCAAACAAAGGGTCACTGAAGTCTAAAAGGTATGTGCTGAAAAAGAAAAATCAAAAGAAAAGTAATGAGAATCACAAGCACACACATAAATTTTGTTGACAAGGCTTATTCTCTACAGCATACGACAAGCTGACAATAAAAAAACTGTCAACAAGAAGTAAAAAATATTTGTCAAAAGGAGTGAGATCATATCTATCCTTGAAGGGGAAAAATTATTGACCAATAGGACTTCATACGTACATACAAGATAAACTTGAAGCAAAAGAAAAAAATGTCAACATGACATCCCACTTAAATCACATGATAAATGAGAGAGATAGAAGCATGTCAACCACGTCCTTTCCACATACATTACATGAACTCCACAAAAAAGCATGTCCAACAGTGTTTCCCATTTAGATGACAAGACAAACTTAAAAAAAAACCACATACACAAATATTAAAAATACAATCACTTTACATCAACATGTCTTCCACAGTGAATTACGAGGCAAGCTCTAACAAGACCTTAGGCCAAACTGGAACAACATTTTTGTCAACTTCCCTTCCGGATAACATGACAAATTTGGAGAAAAACTCTAGAGTGTCCCCGGTTCCTACTTCCCTTACGAGTCCTTCTGTAATGTAACCTGAGCAAAAATGACAAACCTACTTCACTATGAATTAAACTGGTATAAGGACTGTCACTTGCACCTGATTTACGACAGACCAGTCTGGGTTCCACACGACTTTCATGAAAAATGGTGGCCAACAAAAGACCGAAAGTGTAGCAAAAGCAGTGCAAGAGGTTGAATATCAATCTCCAAAGTAAACACCAGAGTTTATTCTCTTGCAGCCTTTATTATCATTGTTACAAATAAGAAAGGCACTAATCTTAGAACTGTATTATCAACAGAATCAAGTGCAAAAGGTGGAAAGTGCAATTTAAATTGCCAAATCAGTCAAGGCAGGAAAGTCATACTTTCAAAATAGCATTAAAGATAATGAACTGATCCATCCAGTCAGTAGTGTGGAGAGAATGGGGAATCGGAAAGTCGTCCAAAATTCGACAAAATGAGCACAGACATTGATGATGCAATGGTTTGGGAGTGCCTGTGGTTGTGTGAGGTCAGGCAAGAAAGGAGGTTCCAGACCAGCCGCCGTGGCGAAGTGGTTAGCGTCGCGGACTCCCGGCTGGGAGGTCGTGGGTTCGAATCCCATCAGAAGTCATGTGGGTTTTTCTGCCCCGACCGGCTCCTACCCAGAGTTGAGTTTGCTGCGGACTCAGTTGGGAAGACTGGGACCACACAGTCGAGTTTCATCCACTTAATGGATGCGTTTCTGAGAGTGTTGCTCAAATTTCATGACCAACACTGCAGGTGCCTGTATCTCTCGGGCCTGGTTGACGCCGGGATATATTATGAAAGGAAGCGTAGAGTACAGCCCTGTCATGTAGTCTCAGACCGAAATGGAAATCCGTAGCATCATCTTAATCATCCTCATTCTCATCGATCAGCATAAAAAAAATGTCTCAAATTCTGCGGCCTTCATGCCCTGCTCTCATGGTGACCTCAATTTCGATGTCCTCTCCACGTCTGTGGCCTTGGTTTGGTTCCGTCGGGGTCACCGGTATCGGCGAGTCCATGTGGGCTGTCGTTGGACGGACGTGGTGGCGCCCTCCGGAGGGAGAGCTCACTCGCGCCGGCTCCGCGACTAAGCAATTATTGTTGTCAGTAGGGGGCTTAGTAGGTGGTGTCCTGCGTATGTTAGATCAGAACAGGCGCCACTGAACACCACCGAAGTGACTCGGCAGCAGTGCAGTGTCTTCTCCGGTGGGTTGCCTCTTGACGACTTGACATTGACTGCTCCTTGTGGATTGCCGGTGCCGGGGCTGTGGCGGGGCCGACCGGGCTGTGGCTGTGGACGGGGTGTCGGAATGAGCGGCGTGGGTGCACTGCCTCTGAGGTGGCGCAGAGGTTGGGACAGCAAAAAAAAAAAAAAAAAAAAAAAAGAAAGGAGGTTCCACAACATTCACAAGGTTTATCACCAACAGCACAAGATAACTGAAAAAAAAAAACAACAAAAAAAAACAAAAAAACCTTCCCACAAAAAAGTTCATTTGTTTGTATAGTTAAAATACGCAAGTCTGTATCCGTTACAAGATTCCAGAGGAAACAGTTCCTGCTTGCTTCCCTTACGGAAGTCCACAGACATTTTTCAAGACTTTTCCTTACAAGAATAATGGCTAAATGCAACATCTCTAGAACATGAAAAAGGGCCAGTTTCATTTCAACCAACTATACCTCCAACAAAACAACAAATACGACTCAAAACCAGCAATAATAAGAATTCACTCAAAGGAACGCTCCTAACAACACCAAAAACCAACCTAAACAAAACTAAAAGAAAAACAAAAACAAGGAATAATCAAGGAAAAAGGACATGTGGACACTCACCTAGAATATGTTGAATTAAAGTGTCCCCACCTTCCAAGACGAGTGACATTGGCCGAAGGATACAACCTGAACAAACATGCCATGCCATGAGGCCTGGAAAATCAGACAGTCACCTGCTCATAGCCAACATCTGACCAGGACTGACGAGGCTGGTGGGAGACTCAACTGCTAATCAATTCAATTGTGATGAAGCTGGTTCTAACTGGTCATGGACATTTGATGTAAATGGATCAGGTAGCTGACTGACGTGTGCTGGAACACTCACACCACTGGATTGTTGAGAAATTGCCTGATAAAACAGTTACGTGTGAGATGCATACTGAGGTATCGGACATAAAAATTGCTATGTACCTACTATGTACATGGTCAGTCAAATGGTTAAAACAGACACATCATGCTTTTATGAACACATATACAGCAGAGAAGAATCCATCCATCTGTACTTAAAAATATAATGAATGTGTGGGTGGAATCAGTTCTCCCCCCCCCCCCTCCCCCCCCCCCCCCCAACACACACATACTGTGCACTATAAACAAAAATTGCTGTACGAGCATGTCCTTGCACTCAACATTTGCCGTTGTAGTATTTTTCATGATGCAATACAAGTATTTTTCAAGAAAACTGTACATTTGGGAAATTTCTTTTTTCGCTCTGAACAGTTTCTACTTAAAGCTGTCAGCTACCTAACAAAA
Source organism: Conus canariensis (assembly GCA_033310375.1). Lineage (NCBI taxonomy): Eukaryota > Metazoa > Mollusca > Gastropoda > Neogastropoda > Conidae > Conus > Conus canariensis. Next base: position 53,483,802 of record CM065719.1, read on the forward strand.
AGATTTCAGCTTCATATATGATCAAATATTAACTGTACACACAGACAACTATAACCAACAAGTCACTTTCTTTTACATCTCAACTTGTAGCATGAGAGGCCCATCTTACAAGTAAAAAGTATAAAAATTTGGCTTTTACATCCACTGCGAGTATGCAGTATTTTTTATCGCATGTATGTGTTGATAGTGTCCAGTATTGTGTATCTTTTTTGTGGTGTACAAAATAGAAAAGTAAGTATACATATGTACAGGTCTGATACACACCAACGCACATTCTTACACACTCAGACATACACACACACACAAACTCACTTCACAATGGCTGCAGGCACATGGCCGGCAAAGCCAGGCAGGACAGGGATCATGCCAAAGTCGCGCATCCGCGCAGAATTTGATGCTGCAGCAGCAGCTTCTTGATGATCCAGCTCTGAGGCAGGGGGCCCCCCCATCCCTGGATGTTCCCCATTCGTGCCCTGTACACACCAAAGCCAATATCACTATAGATTACAATTCAAATTATATAACCCCCCACCCCCCCGTTTACCCACTTGAAGTACGAGGAGGATTGATAAGAACACCAACCTTTCAGCAACATAAGTGAAGAACTGAAAATAGCATTTGCTGGGTCCAATGTCCTGATACGAGTAAGTGCTTTACACTTTACTTGTACAAATTCAGATGTGAACACACTTTCTTAACACCTATGGAACAACTGGCAAACACATGACTCAGCGCCAAAAGGAAGGTATTAAAAGTGAATGGAAAATAACATCAAAGTTGCCCCCAAAGCTCCTTTTTTTTTTTTTTTTTTTTTTGTCCTTTTCTGATATGTCATATCTTCTGAAAGCAGAAAATAAAACTCCTGAATTACTTTTCATACAACAGAAGTTTGAAACCTGTATTCATACATAAAGCTTACATTTATACATACAATACATGTAACAAACAAGTCCATTAAAAAAAAAAATTGTGTAATCTGTACATGATTTAACAATGGGAAGACAGAATCATTGCAAGCGTATCATTTTGACTGCATGAAAGACGAAACAGGGTTTGAGGATACAGAGAGAGAGAGAGAGAGAGGAGGGAGAGAGAGAGAGAGAGAGAGAGAGAGAGAGAGTGAGTGTGTGTTTCAGTTTTATGTTGTTTATAACCCCATCAACAGCAGGCAGCCAGTCACAGCAAAGAGAAAGGGAATACAAATAAATATGAATGTTTTTTCAAAGGTAGAAATGGATAAGCTGACAGCTTTTTAACACCATGCCCTCAGAAGAAAGAGACAGAGAGAGAGTGGGAGTGACCGAGAGAGAGAGGAGAGAGAGAGAGAGAGAGAGAGAGAGAGAGAGAGAGAGAGCATTTGTCCAATAGAGCAAATGGAGAGAGAGAGAGAGGGAGAGAGCTAAACAGATGCACAGAGAGAAACAAAACAAGGATGTAAAGTAAAACTCAACTCATTGTAGTGTATGGGTAACTCAACCTGTCCTTTCTTTCAACATTATATACACAGAAAAGTATAACTGAGTACAGCATTACACATTCTTACACACACACACAATTGTAGGTTATGAAATGCCAACAGTAGCACAATCTGTCTCATGCTCACCATGCAAGGAAAGCTGGCCCACCAAAAAACTCTTCCATGTCTTTGTTGGAGAATCCCATTTCCATGTATAACTGAAAAGGAATGCATATGAATGCATATGAAGAATCACTAACGTAAAACCTAGATTATCTTATACATAAATGGCAAATTCTGTCTGCGTGTGTGTACGCTATAAACTCAAAAACGGCTCAACCGATTGTAATGAAATTTGGCAGGTACGTCTGTTGTGACCCGAGGATGGTTTGGGGCTGATCTCTAAAAAAATAAACCGTTAAAAACCGTTAAAAAGCTGTTATAATGGTTTCAAAGACATCTTTTTCCTCTGCTTTTCATCAAATAGCCGTTGTGACATTGCACAGGTACAGGGCTACTTCTCGGAAATTAGAACCATTATCTGGCAGTTAGAAAACGTTATGTATAACAGTTAAAAACCGTTAAAAACACCAAACCCTATAAAAACTGTTTAAAACCCGATCTTATTGAAATTTGGCAGGTACGTCTGTTGTGACCCGAGGATGGTTTGGGGCTAATCTCTAAAAAAAAAAAAAAAAAAAAAAAACCGTTAAAAACCGTTAAAAAGCTGTTATAACGGTTTCAAAGACATCTTTTTCCTCTGCTTTTCATCAAATAGCCGTTGTGACATTACACAGGTACAGGGCTGCTTCTCAAAAATTAAACCATTATTTGGCAGTTAGAAAACGTTATTTATAACAGTTAAAAACCGTTAAAAACACCAAACCCTATAAAAACTGTTTAAAACCCGATCTTCTGAGGTTGGCGGCCACGACTGTCATCGGATCGCCACCAAACTTGACATAAGCCCGCAGGAACATCCAGCAGGTAGCATAGGGTCATTAGATAGTCATTATGACCATTAAATTTGACTGTTAAAAACCGTTCTTTTCAAAATCTAGGCTGCTCTTGATAAAATTTGGTATACATGTGCAGTTTTAAACGCCGAAACATGATATACAACTTTTACCAACCGAAATTTAAAACTAACCGTTAAAAAACGTTATTTTATAAATTTTGAGTATTCTTGAAGAAATTCGATATACATGTGCAGTTTTAAATGCTAAACAATGATATATAACTTTTAAGATCCGAAAGTTAACATTGACCGTTAAAAACCGTTATTTTCTAAATTCCGAAATTTACAACGTTCTTAATAACATTCCGCATGCACGTAAAGTTTTAAGCGCTGAACAATGTTTCGGAAATTTTATAAACCAGTACTTATCATTGACCATTAAAAACCGTTATTTTCTAAATTTACATCGTTATTGATAAAATTCGGTATGCGTATGTCCAGTAACGGCAAGTGATTTTGCAACATGGATGGAACAGGGTAGGGAGATGAAAAGGGAAGAATGAGAGGGGCCAGAAAAATGATTGTACCGTGCAAAAGCTGATACACTATTTTTACATTAGACACAGACCCGTTTATCAACTCAAGCAAAACCTAAATAAACTACTTCTGCACAAAGTCTGTTACTACAAAATTAAGGGCAATCAGAAGAATGGAAATGGGAACAGTGAGTGCAGGTGGAAAATCGAGCGAGAGAAGCATTTCGACGTGCTAGGGAAAATCCAGATGAAAGCGGTCAGAGGCAGGCGGAAAATCGGGCAAGAGACGCATCTCGGCGTGCTAGGGAAGATCTAGAGGAAAGGAACCAGAGACGGGAAGCAGATCGTGTCCAGACTGCATCTCAGCGTGCCCGGGAAGAACCACATGAGACGCAAGCAAGGCAGCAAGCAAACAGGAGATTGCGAGCCAATGCTAATGCTGCAAAGAACACTGCGTGGCTAAAAGCAGCCTTTTCCTACGATATGTCCAAGGAATATGCCACTGACCCAAAGATTTCCATTGGTCAAATGGACAACGTTTGTAAGTATTGCAACGCCAAAAAGTGGCCGGGTGAAGCTCCAGGAGTTTGTTGCACTGGAGGCCAAGTTTTTCTTGAAGCCGTCCAACAGCCACCTGAAGTTTTGCAAAAGCTGCTTATGGAAGACTCACCTCAGTCAAAACGCTTCCAGAAGACCCTTTGGAGGTACAACAGCGCCTTCATGATGACCTCCTTTGGAGGCTTCCAGAAGACCCTTTGGAGGTACAACAGCGCCTTCATGATGGCCTCCTTTGGAGCCGACAACAATTTCACAGATCATGGCTTCTTCACGACATATAAAATCCAGGGTCAGGTCTATCACAAGCTTGGAAGCCTGCTTCCTGTACCTAATGAAAAGCAAAATATGTTCAACAACAGTGAGGAAGAAGCTCGGCGAAGGTGCACTCTAAATGATGGGGTTGATATAGACATCATCACAGATCTTCAGGCAATGCTTCACAACACACACCCTTACATAGACAGTTTCAAGTATGCTTTGGAGCAAATGGAAATACCTGATCATAAAGTAGTCATCAATGCTGACAAGCGACCCGAGGGAGAACATGCCAGGCGATTCAATGCTCCACTTGCAAATGAGGTAGGCATTCCCATGGTCAAAGAGGAACATGGCAACAGAGACATTGTACTCAAAAAGTGAGACCAGCACCTTGTACGGCTCAAGGAAACACACAGGGCCTATGACTGCCTCCAGTATCCACTCATGTTTGTGAACGGTGAAGATGGCTACAACTTTGCTCTCAAGCAAACTGATCCCAATACAAAGGCCAAGACGACCAAGTCTGTTTCCTGCAAGGACTTTTATGCCTACCACATGATGGAAAGACCACAACAGTTTAATCAGCTGTTAAGGTTCAAAGAGGTTACCAGTCAGTTTTTGGTTGACATGTATGCCAAAGTAGAAGCAGAGCGTCTCAGCTATATCCGTTCGCATCAGACAGAGTTGAGAACTGATCAGTACATCCATCTGCAAGATGCCATCAATACAGATGGCCATGCACATAATGTCGGGCAACAGATAATCCTGCCTTCTTCACATGTTGGCTCTCCACGATACATGCACAACTTTAACTGCATTCTTCTCACTCTGCCATTCAGATGAGTTTGCAAGAACTCTCCTGTACTTTGAGGTGCTAACGTACTACACATGGAACAGCAAGAAGTGGCAGAAGAGAAAACAAGGAAAAGATGTTGAAAACTGGCCAGGCATCAAGGCGAGTGAAGCCATTGCCAGAGTCTTCACGGTAAGCCCAAAGCAACAAGAGTGCTTCTTCCTCAGGCTGCTGTTCCATCACGTAAGAGGACCAACTTCATTTGATGACTTGCGAACATTTGAGGGACACGTGTGCAACACCAACAGGGAGGCCTGTCTCCTCCGTGGACTCCTTGAGGATGATGAACATTGGAATTTGACTTTGGAAGATGCAGCAGCCACAAAACATCCAAAGCAGATGAGGCAACTTTTTGCCGTCATGCTACACAATTGTGAAATGTCGAATCCTGTTGGTCTCTGGGAAACCCACAAGGAGAGCCTTTCTGAGGACATTCATCGCACGATCCAATGCCAAAACCCAGAGATAGACGTTTCCTTCAATAATGACATCTTCAATCAGGCTCTGGTGGACTTTGAAGACAGACTGCTGGCACTTGGCGGATCTGATATTGCTGTCTATGGCCTTCCACCTCCTCAACGCAATGAAGGGGCTGCTCTTTCCACTGAGGTTCTGAGACAGACAAACTATAATTCAGAAGATCTTGCTGCCTTTGTGGAAGAAAATGAGCCCAAGATGGTAACAGACCAAGAAGCTGCCTTCAACCTCATCATGGCCAACGTGGAGGAAGAAACTGGAGGCCTGTTCTTTCTCGGTGCGCTGGGGGGAACAGGCAAAACATTTCTCCAAACCTCATGTTGGCCAAGGTCAGACAGAAGAAGGAAATTGCCCTGGCTGTTGCGTCAAGTGGCACTGCTGCCATACTTCTCGAAGGAGGTAGAACTGCACACTCAGCATTCAATTTACCCCTGGATCTGTCCAGACAGGAGTCACCAACCTGCAACATCTCAAAGAGGTCGTCCAAAGCAAAGGTGCTTCAGAGATGTAAGCTCATCATTTGGGATGAGGCGACCATGAGCAACAAGAGGGCCTTTGAAGCTTTAGAATACACACTGAAGGACCTGCGCAATAACAAAAACATTATGGGTGGTGTGACAGTTGTCTTTTCTGGAGATTTTCGACAAACTCTGCCTATTATCACCAAGGGCACAAGAGCTGATGAAGTCAATGCATGCATCAAAGCTTCCTACCTGTGGCCGCATGTCCATCGGCCTGGCCTTTCTACTAACATGAGGGTTCACCTACACGGCCAGGAATCCGCAGGGCAGTTTGCAAATCAACTTCTTCAGGTTGGAAATGACCAGATTCCATCATCTGTGGATGAACAAATCAACCTCCCGTTTGGACACATGCTTGAAACAGAAGATGCCCTCATCAACAAGGTATTTCCCAATCTGGCCCAACACATCTCCAACAAGAACTGGCACTGTGAGCGAGCCATTCTGGCTCCAAAGAATGATGCTGTTAACAAGATCAATGACAATCTTCTTGGGATTCAACCAGGCCCATCCATAAACTACAAGTCTACTGACACTCTGCCAGACAAGAATCAAATCGTCCACTACCCAACAGAATTTCTAAACAGCCTGGATCCACCAGGTATGCCTCCACACAACTTAGAGTGAAAGAGGGATGTCCTATCATGCTTCTCAGAAACCTGGACACACCAAACCTCTGCAACAGCACGAGGCTGACCATCAAGAAGATGATGCCACGCTTGATAGAAGCAACTATCCTCACTGGCAAAGGCAAGGGCCAAGATGTCTTCATTCCAAGAATACCGCTCCGCCCATCTGACTGCCCAATCGAATTTCAACGTCTACAGTTCCCTGTCCGACTCAGCTTTGCGATTACCGTTAACAAAAGTCAGGGTCAGTCTCTCAAGGTTGTTGGACTCGACCTCAGGGATCAGGTATTCTCTCATGGTCAGCTTTATGTAGGCTGCAGTCAAGTCAGTGATGAGGAGAACCTCTTTGTCCTGTCCAACAATGGAGTTGTCAAAAATGTTGTGTACCATGAAGCACTCAACTAAATAGCTGACAAACGACAGGGAGAAGGACAAGAACCATGCTTTCTTGCTTCTTACAAAAAAGGATTCCTGGCCATTCAAATTTGGTCACATTCACATCCAATGGCTTGAGACATGCGCTTTCATACCATACATATTCATACCAAAGCTGATTGAAACCCCTCCTTTGGAGGGATGACACGGATGCATTCTCATATCCCAATGTATCTTCATAAAAATAAATTTGGTCAGAATCCATCTTGATCCAGTGGGTTTGGGGCATGCATGTGTGAAAACAACAGAATGTATGACAGAGAGAGAGAGAGAGAGAGAGAGAGAGAGAGAGAGAGACAGAGACAGAGAGAGAATGTGTATTTGTGTGGGGGGAGGGGTTGGGAAGATGTGGGGGAAGGGGATTGACTGTAAATCAAAACAATTAATACATGTTTACTGTCACGTGAGTATCGCAAAGAATGTTCATATCCCGGGCAACGCCAGGTGCCCATGCTAGTCAATATATATAAACCAAAATGAGAGATGATGATGTTAATGAAAAAAATCACACTTACAATTACATAATGGAAATATCATTGTTCATTTTTTTTATGAAAAAACCCCCCAAAACTTTATATGCATTGTACACAGTCTGATGGACACAGAGCACAACATGAAAATCTAACATATACACAGTCATTTAATTTTCTTTTAATACTTTTGTCACTACAATGCCCTTTCCTCTTCTTGTTAATCTACACCATAGCAAATATGGTTATGTAAATGTATCTAATAATTTTGTTGTGATTCCTGTGTTCTGCATCTAGATCTGTTGAATTTATTATGATTATTGTGATGTAAAATCTGGAAAGAGAGCCTTTATTGAAGTGCAAAAACAACAATACAAAGATGAAATAGATACACACATGGAGATTCATTGCAATTCATTATTCTTTTTGGAAACCAGAAAACAGGCGGTCATTTCTCTACATAATAAGGATAATAACTAGAACAATAAAAGTATTAACACAGCACTACATCATAAGCAACATGTGCAACACAAAGTGCCTCCATGTCATTTGCACGCATACTTGTCTTTCTTGTGTCATGGATCATTACACTGATAAGTACTTCTGAGCCCTACACTGTTGTGTTTATTTACAGTAATTACACTTCCATTAAGGAACACCCTATTTACCTGTACCCAAAACAAGGAATTCCCTCTAAGAAAAATTTCACTTATACATCTGAGATCAAGAAGCAAAATGAAAATACAACTGTCTACCTAACCTAGAACTCTTAGAAGACTACATTTCGAGATGCAGAACCCAAAATACAAATCATAAAAATAAACAGATCAACAAGCACAACAATAACCACGATGACACAAAAACAACAGAACAAAGGAAAGCAGTTACCCTTTGGAAGATGGCCTCTTGTCCAGTGAACGCCAAGGGCAGGTTGATGCCGCTCATCGCCATCCAATCCAGGTGGCGCTCCCAGCGTGTCCAGTTCCAGAAGGCTGAAGAATAGCTGACAGTGCACACGTTCTGGTAGTAGCGAAACCTGGACAGCACCAAACCACAAATATTTTGGTATGGAGATGGTGACTTTTGTTTTGACTGGTTGGTCGGTAGTTTTTCCTATTTTAGTTTTCCGAAGGAATATTTTGTCATATTTCCACCACTACTTGAAACAAAGTGTAATGTTGTACCATAATTTCTGGATTATAAGGCAACAGGGTTTTTTCTTAATTTAAATTTTGTCCAGGGAGTCTCATATTCTGAAACATCCAACTCATTGTTATATCCACTCAGGCCCCCAGCTGTGTGGCCCAATTTGCACAAATGACTTGCTGTCATGGTCAGGGTTTGCATCAACACACTGATCATCCAGTATGCACATCAATCAAACACATACTGTGACGCAGACCCACAGCAAATTCTAGCTCTCTTGTGCACAGGTATAGACACTTTTACATGTCTGATATATTGGGAATAGAAGTGCACTTTTGTATGCAATGAAATTAAATGTGTCTTATAATCTAAACCACCTTAAATTCGGATGAAACACATAATTCTTGACAAACAAGTGTTGTGCTTTATATTCTAAAATGTCTTGTTGTCAAAACACAACGGTAAATTTAAATCATGCAGTTTGGAAGATCTTTAATCTTCCCTTTTTGTTTTTTTTTGATAAACAAATCACCCAGTAAACAAGCAAACATACAGAAAAAAATAAAGAGGCACAGGTTGGGAAAATTTTCAGTATTGGTGTTTAAGTATTGAAAGTTCAATGAAAAAAAAAATGCCATTCTCAAAACTTACTTCAGAAACATTCACAGAAATTCATTCCTATGCTTCATGCTATTCATCAAAAGAAAAAAAAAAAAAAACTCTTAAGACAAGAAAACAATTTTCATATATAAAAAAAAATGTACTTGTCCAAGACGTTGACAATCAGAGCTGAGGTGATGGGAGGAAGGGGTGATGGCAGATTGATGTGTTCCCCGGCCCAGGTGAACTGACTGTCACAGTAGGTCTTCAGGTAGTAGTACACACCCATGGCCGCTGCCACACCTGTGGTGCCCGTGATCTCCAGTTGCGAGTTCACGGTTTGAATCTGACAACACAACACAATCACTGAAATAAAACAATGATGGTACTGATGAACAGTAGTGATGATAATGGGAGATCAGAAAAGAATGGGACCGAGTGCTGGAAGTGGGGTAGAGGGGTGACGGGGTGGTAGTTGGGGCCTGGGAGAGGGTTGACTTGCCTGAAAAACACTCAATTTTGAATGTTAGAAATGAAAATGCACCACAGCAGATCTTTTGCTGCAATTCCAATCCCATTCCCCATCCATTCCACCACCTTCCCCCCCCCCCCTCCCCTTCAGTTTAATAATAAGTGTTGTTCACTTGCAAGTGAGAATAACAAACTGAAAAGCAAACCCAACCCCCAAAATCCCTTACAATGTACCCATGTCTACCTAGAGGAAAAGGCTGTAAAATGAGCACTGTACAGAGAACACTCATCACAGACCTGCCCAAATACAGATTCCATCTCTTTAACCATACAACTTCTGTCCAGCTTCTCTACAATACCTCACCAACAACCGATCTGCCCATCAAAGGATCTGTCTACTTTTTGACACACGCTGGTTATTTGGGATGAGTTGAGCAATAAGATGCAGCATTTAAACCTGGTTGCTTTCTTTCCTCCAGCAGGCATTTGAATTGCTTCTGAAACAGTTTTTTCTTAACATTTGGCATGACTGTGGCTGTTTAACCTGGCATAGTTAAACTGACAACTCATACATTAGTTTCGATTGTACGAATTTGACTGAAATCACTTGAAAAACTAGTAAAAGTGACTTTGGTGATACGGATGTAAGGTGATGATGTTGCCGACTGATTGCAGTACACATGATTAACCAGAGTGATCATTCACAAACATCAGCAACATATGCACACCAAACTAAATCAGTTGCTATACTTTCATACAAAATTTCATGCTAACCAGACTTGCAGGTATCTGGAGGGTTTGGGGGAAGTACGGAGGAGGGGAGAGAAAGCGGGGATGGAGAGGGTCTGGGTATGTGTGTATGTTTAAAAAAGAACATGAGAATAGCAAACAATACCCTAGTTTGTCTCGCCATCTGGAAAACATATGGCAACTGAGGTCACTTTTTGCTAAAACAACTTGATTCAAAAGGCAAAGTCTTTTTTTTTTCAATTCTGTGTGTTTGTTTTTGTTTTTAATTAGAAGACAAGATGATCAAGTAGAGACACTTTATAATCCATTTTTAGAGAATTCTGCTGGTCACTGCAGTTACATTTCACTGTATTGAATAATCCACGTTCTTCAAGTTCTTCCCACCTTGAAAGCATCTTTGCCTGACGTAGACAACTCAGAGCTGACAATGATGGAGAATTCAGATGCCCTGTCCCCAACGATGCGTTGTAACATGGCCGACACAGTCGCGGCTTGCACAGAGGCAGGCGACTTGCTTCTCAGTCGATTCAATGCCTCAAATTCTGCGCAAATACAGAATTGTTAATCCACCCTGTTTCTTCACAGTCTTTTTAAAATGTGCAACAATCACAAAGTAAATAGTTTGTCAAACAGTAAACCATGAATATAGCAAAACTTTTTTCTCCATAGTAGTTTACGAAAGTGCCAAAATAACAAAGTTTAGTTTGTCAAAGAAGTCAAATACCTTGTCATAAAAAATACTGCAGATAAGGGCATGGTACAGATCAACAATCTTGACAGGATCAAACATTTACACTCATACCTAACAAACTATACACACACACTACTGTACATTGTGATTTTTTGTTTTTAAATGCAGGCTAGATCTGGTTATATTTATATTGCTAACAGTAATATTCCTATGTCCGTTTTTGAAATTCTAAATTACGTAAAAAAAAAAAAAAACCACTTTATAACTGTCAAAGTGAATCAACGATCAACATAATCTTTAATCTATCTAATATGAACATAAAATAACACATGAATACTTTTACAAGACTAATAATGAACTGAACCTTTTAGACTGGAACAGAGGGAGTGAGAATATAATTAACAGAGCTTGAGACAGAGAAAGCTTGTGTGAGAGTGAGAGAACTTGAGGTTGTGCGTTTGTTTGTGTGTGTGTGTGTGTGTGTGTGTGTGTGTGTGTGTGTGTGTGTGTGATTGTGTGTGTGTTTGTGTGTGTGTCACTGTGTGCGTGTGTGTGTGTGTGTGTCACTGTGTGTGTGTGTGTGTGTGTGTGTGTGTGTGTGTGTGTGTGTGTGTGTGTGTGTGTGATTGTGTGTGTGTTTGTGTGTGTGTCACTTTGTGCGTGTGTGTGTGTGTGTGTGTCACTGTGTGTGTGTGTGTGTGTGTGTGTGTGTGTGTGTGTGTGTGTGTGTGTGTGTGTGCGTGCGCGCGCGTGTGATTGTGTGTGTGGTGTGTGTGTGTGTGTGTGTGTGTGTGTGTGTGTGTGTGGCGTGTGTGAGAGAGAAAGAGATAGAGAGACAGACACAGCGAGTGTGTGAGAGAGAAAGAGAAAGGGGAGAGAGAAAGGGAGGTGAGGGTCAGGACAGAGAGAGAGAGAGAAGGTAGAGAGGGAGACAGACAGACAGACAGACAGACAGAGACATAGACAGAGAGCTCAGACACTTAATTACAAGACCAAAACAATCAAACTACAGAACAGAAGTAAACTAATAACAGTATTATCAAAACCAAAAATTTTCCTTACCCACTGCTGAGGCCATGATGATGGAAATACACAACAATGAAAACACCTGCAAAGAAATGACCTGAAAGGACAGAAAAAAAGTAATTATCTCTTCCAGACAATAACTGAGCCATCTTCAGTGTCATTTTGTCAAAGTTGTTACTAGATTTTCTAAATGTATTTTGGGAAAACAAAAAAAAGAAAAACCTCAGCGGTTTCTCAAGATAGTTACAAAGTTTCATTTGAAAAATGCTGTGAATATAATACTGGTCTATCTATTGATAAGAATGTTGTTATGATATTGCATGCAAAGAATGCTGGGAGTAAATAAAGCTAGCTTCCTCCTCCCCCCATACCTCCCCCTGCCACCCCCACCCCCCCTCCTCTCCCGTCCATAAAATAAAGATGCGCTCATCTAGCACATGACAGAGGAAAATGCCCTGAAATGTCTGTTGATTAAAATGCAATAAATTATTCAGGACTTAATTTCTACCAGCGTGGCTGTCACTATATCAAGGCCACACTTACACAATTGAATTGTCAATCAGTAAACAAATAAATCATAACATTTCTTTTTTTTATTACATTTGGAAGGGAAAAATATCTGCCATATTCGTTGTCATGAAGGAAACAGGCATACTTTCAAATGTAAAATATATCATTCCTGGGCTATCTTTACGCCATGACTTATCTTTGATAACATGTTTTATAAATCAAAAAAATAAAAAAGGAACACATGCATACAAAATTACACACACACACACACACACACACACACACACACACATACACACAACCGCGCATGCACACTTAAACACATATAGTGATATACACACACACACAAACACAGACACAAACACACACCAACACACACACACACAGTCACATACACACACGCACACTCATACACATACAGTGATACACACACACACACCACAAACACCCACACAGATACACACACACACACTATGACATACACACATGCACACTTACATACACATACACTGATAGCGATACGCACACACACACACAAGACACAAACATACAGACACTCACACACACAGTGACATACACATAGGCACACTTATACACATACAGTGATACCACACACACACACACACACACACAAACACAAACACACACACACACGACATACACACACACACGCACCCATACTTATACACAACAGTACACACACACACACACACACACACACACACACACACACACACACACACACACACAATGTCTGTCCTGGCTAGAACTCTGCAGCATTCTAATTTGATTCTGCAGTTAATGGCCACAATCAACACTTTGATTTTTATGCCAATGGTGACATGCTTGTCAAGAACTGAACAACTGACAGGCATACATAGCCATCTCAGAGAAAGGTGTATCCATATATCCTTTTATAGGGTACTTACACCTCCAGTAAGTATGTTAAGGAGTACTGATTCAACTGAACGTTTGTTAAAAATGGGGACAAGAAGATAAGAAAATCTCCTTGTCTTCCACCCCCAACTCCCTTCCCCCCCCCCCATCCCCCACCCCCATTTTTTACCCCTCCCCTCCATCTGCGTAAGTAATGTTTTATGAAAATAACTATTGGTAACGTAGTGCCATGACAAGTTAGCACACGTACTTCAATAACGGTATTTTCTGCACATGTGTAATTCACTAATTGAGGCCTAACACTGACAGAAATATCAAAATATGATATAAAACAGTCCTTTTGTTTACTAAGATATAACCAGGAAAAAAAAGTTTCTTAAAATTGTGTTTAAGAGTGTATGAGAAAAGGGAAAAAAACCTGTTGTGTTTCCACCACCATTTACACATTTCTGGATAGAATTAACATAATAAAATCTGTTTTGCTCCCCCCCCCCCCCCCCCCTTTACCACACTCATTCTGAAATAAATCCATTTCATATAAACAGGTTTACAATCAAAAACAAAAATAAAGGAAGAAGGGAACAGATCTATCATATCCACACTGATCAAGCACTATGCCTAAATGCTGCTGAAACAGTTTGCAAAGAACATGCCTTGCCGTAAACAGCGCTCTGCTAGGATTCCATTACGAAAAAAAAAAAGAACACAGGGAAAGAGAGCAAGGTGTTGGAGGTAAGGGGAGAAGGGTGGGGGGT
>CM065719.1:53510298-53512798 GCA_033310375.1 Conus canariensis
CACACAACACACACACACACACACACACACACACACACACACACACACAGAGCAGACAGGAGGGAACTCTCCCTTCGCCTCCTAAAGAGATGATCTGGCTGCTGGAATTTCAGATCGAGCAATAATAAACTATGGTCCTATGCGCAGATGCGCGTAGCACAAAAAGTCATTCAAAGAATCTCAAGACACAGCGGGATTGCTGGGTGCTCTCCCGGACACACTGTAGGCCTATTCCACTGGCTGGAAACTTCGGGCCAGTAATACTCTACCTTCTACCACACTCATTAGCGACTCTGCCCCCCCCCCCCCCCTCCCCCCCGCCCCCATCCCTTTCCCGTCCCCTCTCCCCCCTTTTTTTTTCTTCTTTTTCTTTCTTTCTTTCGTTTTTTCTTTAAGCATTCTTTATTGTCGTCCACTCTTACTCTTCCTTTGTAACCCACCTGCGCAAGAAAGTTTTTACACTTTTCCACCCTTAGACCAGCTGTCTCCTCTCATGAAAGGAGCGCATTGAACACTCGAGTATAGAGGGGGGAGGGGGGGGGGGAACTCCTCTGTTTCATAGGGGGAAATGGAATCCCACTCTCTCGTTTTTCTCGGGAGTAAAGGACACACGTTTCAACGCTCAAAGCGACAGAAGGCGTGTTGATATCCATGTGGTCGATAATGAGCTGGGTAGGTGATAGTGGTTTGAGGACGGTGGGTCTTATGTCAGTCTTCTTGTAGAACTGCAGTCTCAAACAGACCACACAGAACCATGTCAGAAATCAACAACAACAAGGACGACGACGACAGCAACGATAGAAATAACAGAAAGCACTATGGTCTTGTAATGAAGCACACATAACACGTATTGCATGCACGCATGCACGCGCGCGCTCGGGCGTACACAACACACCACACACACACACACACACACACACACACGCACGCACGCACGCATGCACGCACGCATACACACATACACACACACACACGCACGTACGCACGCACGCATGCATGCACACATAACACACACACACACACACACACACACACAAGCAGGCACGCACGCACGCAAGCACGCACGCACGCACGCACGCACGCACACACACACACACACACACACACACACACACACACACACACACACCACGCACACACACACACCACACAACACCACACTGACTGAAGACTGAACCAATACACACATTCCATACGAACACCCACACACATAACATACACACAACGTACACACACACACACACACACACACACACACACCCATACACTACACCACCACCACACACACACACCACACCACACGATACCACCCTACACACAACACACCACACACACACACACACACACACACACACACACACACCTCATCACTAGCACCGTACACACATGCACCACTAACACACACACCACAACACTACACGCGCGCGCGCGCGCACCACACACACACACACAAACAAACACGCACACACACGCGCGCGCGCACGCACACAAACATCACACACACAACCCACATAAACACGCGCACACCATGAAGAAAAAGACATTAAAAAATTCTCCAATTAAATTCATCTTGTATCCTCCTTTGCAGTTTCCTGGTGCCTTACTGTCTCTTCTTCCTCCGTTTGCAAGGACAACTCTTCAAACATAAAAACAATAGACAAAGTCGGAATATTTCTACACACACACACACACACACACACACACACACACACACACACACACACACACACGCAAGCACGCAAGACGCACGCACGCACACACTAAGGGGCCATTTTATACTGGTATCCCGAAACATCAATTCATTCTATGTGACAGCATGTGCATCCAATACACGGGAGTCAAAGATCATCAGAGCATGGAACAGGCTAACATATTACTCGTAAGAGTCGAACAGCTTATGGGTGTATATGGATTTGGGAAGGGGGATAACAGGGAGGAAGGGAGTGAGGGGGGGGGGGGGGGGGATGAAAAATCCTTGCTCTACGTGCAAATTAGTCACCGAACCATACTGATATGGTATATGCCTAGAATAAAATTTAAACATTTCAAACATTCACGAATTGGAAAAAAAAAAAGGGGGGGGGGGGGGGGTAGGGGAGAAAAAAAACTGTTGGGGAGGATGGTGGAGGTGGGGTAGTGGAGGTGTTAAGAATATTTTCCGAGTGGATGAGATTTAATAAGATAAACAGCCAACATTTCCAGACTCCATCCATTCTCATAACTGGGATTAAAACACTAGACATAGTCAGCGAAAGGTTAAAGGACTTGATCTTGTCATCAAGAGGCTGAAAGTAAGTTCTTGTACTAGTACAGTCAAATAAGAAATGAAGGATATTGAGAATCTGACCACTTGCACAAGCAGGTGCCGGTGTTAAATCCCGCAGCCTGTGTACAAGGTTACGGTTTGGGATTGGCCTTGGGAGATTACAACATTTTCTTGTTGGTTTAGTCATATTCCATCTGTGTCCGAGCTGAATCTTCAAGGTATTGTTTCTGTCAG
>CM065719.1:53520298-53522798 GCA_033310375.1 Conus canariensis
AGGGTTATTCAGGGTTTTCTTCTGCCTTTTCCCAACACACACACCCGCCTTAAAAAAAATGTGTTAGCCTGCATATTTACACCCCCTCTCCCATTTCCTGTATACAGTCAGTTGGGTTTAGACAAAGTGTAGTTCTAGAGTCTTCTCAATAGATGGACCTCCTACTTCCCCAACCCCCCCCCCCCCCCCCCCACACACACACCCTGGTTCACTAACGGATAGCTTACACGCGTGGGTCAATATTCGGGTGTGTGAGTACGCCCGTGCATGCGTGGGAAAGAAAGACGGCTACATGCCAATGTGACCAAGTGCCGATGTGACCAAGCGTAGTTGTGACAAAATGTCGTTGTGACCACGTGTCGTTGTGACCAAGTACTGTTCTTGCTTCATCCCGGTTTGCCTCTTTTAACTATTTTACAGCTATTTAGAGTCTCTTGAGTACCTGTGTACCTTAGCTTGTACAATGCAGATGACTGGTGGTCAGTGCCACTGACCACTGGTCATAATGACGTAAATCGGAGATTTTTACTATTTAACAGCTAATTAGTGTTTCCCGAGTGCTTGTGTACCTTGTACAATGTAGATTACTTGTGGTCAGTGCCACTGACCACTGGTCATTATGACGTAAATCGGAGATTTTAACTTTTTCACAGCTATAGTCTCCCGAGTACCTGTGTACCTTGTACAATGCAGACGACTGGTGGTCAGTGCCACTGACCACTGGTCACTATGACGTAAATCAGATATTTCGACTATTTTACAGTGAATCAGTGTCTCATAAGTGTTTGTATACCTTGTGCAATGCAGACAACCAGTGGTCAGTGTCACTGACCATTGGTCACTTTAATGTATATCAGAGATTTTAACCATTTTTACAACTAATTAGTGTCTCCTGAGTGCCTGCGTACCTTGTACAATGTAGATGACTGGGGGGTCAGTTCCAACTGGGGGGGGGGGGGGGGGGTAAGTTTCAGCTAGTCCTGGAATGACCCCGGGGGTAAAAGCAGGCTAGCCCAGACTTACCCCGGGTAAGTTCCAGAGGGGGGGGGGGGGTAAGAATGGGCTGTTACACCGGATTATCCCACATTCGTTGGCTTCAACGTCGAAAACCTGTACAGCAAGCTCAACGACTTTTCTTTCACGGATGATATTTCAAAAATTTCATATAGCTTGTTTGATCGAGACTTTTGTAGACAAGTCTTTCGGTCATAGTGCTATTTTTCAACATTTTGTGTAAAGGTCAGTGCTTCAGCAAGAAAATTATCCCCGTTATGGAATGCGTTCTGGTGGCGTTCTGTGGTTAGTGCGGAAAATCATTGTCCAGGTATGTGTCAGTGGTCGGTGTTGATTGTGAGAACGTCGTGGTTGTTCGAATTGATACATATGTGTTAAACTCTGGTAGAGGTGAGGTGTCTTCCTGTTTGCATGTTATACTGTAATTAAAAACGGACCTTTGCATGACTGTATGGAAATCAAAGACGGATTAATTGATTTGAAAGAATGTATGTTGCGTGTTCGATCCTTCGAATGAGACTAGAAACCGAAGTTCCGTGTGTGAACGCACGCATAACATCTTGCACACACGTAAAATCCCGTCACCAACTTTCGGAAGAGAAGGTCACTTTGGCCGTTGGTATGGATGACACGTTACACATAGCATGCACCCTGCGTGAGAAATGGAAAAAATGAAGGACGTAAGGAAATTGAGTGAACGACATTGAACAATATTGACTGGATGACACGGGAAACGACTGAATGAAGCGCCAGCTGGCAGCTCTTCAGTCGGCGCTACCCAGGTAGGCAGCCCGTTGTGTAAACGAGTGTAGATTGTAAAGCGCTTAGAGCTTGGTCTCTAGCTGAGAATAGGCGCTATATAAGTATTCATTATAATAATAATAATAATAATGCTACCCAAAACGAAGATGTAAACGTATTAATAATGGGTGACATCAGTGCAAGAACCGGTGTAACAGCCTGTTCTTACCCCCCCCCCCCCCCCTCTGGAACTTACCCGGGGGGTAAGAACGGGCTGTTACACCGGATCCGAACAACCAACAACCAAAGTTATGGTGAGTTATTGACTGATTTTGATGATGATGTGTGTATTACGTGTGAGTGCATGCACTCGTGCGCGTATGTGTGGTGTGTGTGTGTGTGTGTGTGTGTGTGTGTGTGTGTGTGTGTGTGTGTGTGTGTCCGCCTCTCTTTCTCTGTCTGTCTCTGTCTGTCCCTCTCTGTCTGTCTGTCTGTCTCTCTTTCTCTCTCTCACCTTTTCTCTGTCTGTCTCTGTCTCTGTCTCTCTCTCTGTCTCTCTCTCTCTCTCTCTCTCTCTGTCTGTCTGTCTCTCTCTCTCACGCGCGCGCGCGTATATCTTGCTATTTGTCTCCAACGTTTTCTCTCCCTCTTCATTCCTTCCTTCTTGTCCTTCCCCAACCTTCCTCTCTACCATCCTCTCCCTTTCTCTCCCCCGGCCCATCTCTCTCTCTTTCTCAGTCTCTGT
>CM065719.1:53540298-53547798 GCA_033310375.1 Conus canariensis
TACAGATATGGAATAAGCGATCCTCCTATCGAAGGGAGAGGGGGGGGGGGGGGGGGGGAGGAGAGAGAGAGAGAGAGAGAGAGAGAGAGAGAGAGTTTCCTTTTGTAAAAAATTAACATACAACAAACTGCTAAGGATGATAATTAGACAACTACAATGCATCAATACTATCAACATTTTTACTTTCTTTCACATTTACATGATGTGGTTACAAGGCAAAATGAGAACGAACGGTAATACAATCAGTTATTAGTAAGCAGCAATGAATTCCTGGCATCAATAATCATAACACTTATTTTTCATGATGAGTGTGCGTGTGCGTGTGCATGTACATGTGCGTGTGCATGTGCCGCGCGTGTGTGTGTATGTGTGTGTGTGTGTGTGTGTGTGTGTGTGTGTGTGTGTGTGTAGTGTGTGTGTGTGTGTGTGTGTGTGTGTGTGTGTGTGTGAGAGAGAGAGAGAGAGAGAGAGAGGAGAGAGAGAGAGAGAGAGAGAGAGAGAGAGATGCCATTATAATTTACCTTCCCCCTCCACCTTTTTTGTTTTTTTCTTGACCATTCATACACTACCCAAAACTATAATTATTAATTAAGTGGCAATCCATCGAAACGCAGCCGTAATTAACGAAGAACGAAGAGAGAGAGAGAGAGAGAGAGAGAGAGAGAGAGAGAGAGAGAGGAGAGGAGAGAGAGAGAGAGATTATAATTCCACTTTTCTATCCAAAATATCACATGCTAAACATTACTATAATTTTAAATAAAGAGCAATACATCAATATGATCAACAGTAATGCAGACACACATTCTTCACCTTGTAGTTACCGTGCTCGAAGAAATCAAAGTATTAAGACATCAATCAATTAGTGACAATGCACCAATAAAACCAGCGACCACAACAGTCATTCATCATGATATAATTATAATCATTAATAAAACCGATCGTAACCTTATCTCTCATTTATCATTTTCTGGTTTTAAAAACATCAGTGGAAAGGAAACGGCGTATCAGTTTAATATACAGCAAAACAGAGGGTGTGCCCTGGTATATGTATTTTGTCCCTAATAGCAATGGTTTGCTGTGAAATGTGTAATTAGTTTTTCCCTGAAGGATTCTGTAATCTGAGTACATCGGAAATGTAGTGGAAGTGAATTCCAAACCACACTACCTGAGTAAGATAAGCTTGATTTAAATAGATCTATTCTAGGTGTGGGAACCTGGAATTTTGTTGAATCCCTTGGGTTTATGCCAAATTTAGACCGAAGAGTTTGTGGTGCTAAACCCGATGCAATATTTTGCATTAGCAGACATTTGTTGACAGCAAACATTTCTTTTAACGGAAGAGCCACCGCTTTAGTATAATCCCCTTCACTAAGACTGGATGATTTTAATAGGACTGCTTTAAGCGCTCTTTTGTAGACACTCGTAAGAGGTTTCATGGCATTAGCACTAGCAGAATCAAATAGTGCTGAACAATAATTGATTGAAGAGAGAACATGTGCGTGTAGGAACAATTTCCTGGCATGAAGGTTTAAGAAATGCTTAATCCTGCACAGCTGATATGTTTGTCTGGATATTGATTTACATAAACTGCGAAGGTGATAAGACCAAGAAAGATTATTATCAACATGTACGCCTAGAACTCGATGGCTATCCACCACTTCAGTTTCCTGATTATTGATAAAAACAGATGGAGACTGTGTGGTTATGTTTTGTCTTCTCTGCCTTGTTGTTATCAGCATTAGTTTTGTTTTGTTAGGATTAAGTGACATGTGATTTACATTGCACCAATTACTTAAAATATCAGCATTCTTCTGTAATGAAGTGAAAACAGCTTCCAAGCTGGAGCTACTTGTATGGACAGTGGTATCATCACAAAAGAGTTCACATGAATCCTCAGTATAAAGAGGGAGATCATTTATATACACTGAGAACAGCAACGGACCTAATACAGAACCCTGGGGTACGCCATGTTTGATAGGTAGCTTCTCTGATAAATTGTTGTTGACACAAACGATTTGTTGACGGCCTTCTAGGAATGATGTTATTAGTTGGAAGGTATTTCCTGTGATACCATATGATAAAAGCTTCCTGCATAACATTTTGTGATCAATTACATCAAAAGCCTTTGCAAAATCAACAAACGGTGCGCCACAATATTTATTCTCATTAACACTGGCTAGCCATTGATCTACTAGGTTTGTAAGCGCTGTATGACAAGAATGATTTTTCCTGAATCCTGATTGATTTTTATTTAGTAGGTTGGAGGAGTCAAAATGGTGGCAAAGATGCTTATTTATATGTTTTTCCAGGGGCTTGGACAGAACTGGCAAAATGGATATAGGTCTGTAGTTCGATGGCTCAGATTTGTCTCCAGATTTGAAAACGGGTACTACTTTTGCAACTTTGAACTGAGCGGGAAAGTGACATTTATCAATGCATAAATTGTAAATGTAGGTAAGAGTTTCACATATAATAGGTGCTGATATTTTCAGTATTTTTCCATCAATCCCGTCAAGTCCGCGGCTTCCTGTCTGTTTTAATTGGCATAAAGCTTGGCAAACATCACTAACTGTCATAGGCGGAACTGGTGTTGCTGAACAAATGTTTTTAGCATTGCAAAAGTTTTTTAATATTTGTAATTCATTTGAGTCAGTATTTTTTTCTTTGACAATGTGTTCTGCAACTGTTGTAAAGTGTTGGTTGAGTTTATTTGGTGTTATGCTGGTAATGGGACTTGTCTTTGACTGTGAAGTTTTATTCGTAAGTTCATTTATTGCTTGCCATATGGACTTCGAATTTTGTTTGTTGGCTACAAGTTCACGAAAAAAATTCATTTTTGCTGTCCGTTTGAGTGAATTGACTTTATTACGTTGCCTTTTAAATTCATCCGACTTCCCTTCTGCTTCAAGCAGATCGTCGCGTAAGAAACAGGCAGCTTGTATTTCATCAGTCATCCACTTTGGTTGTGCACTATGTTTAACTCGACGCGTTTTGAATGGCGCATGCTTGTCATAAACAGAATTAAACGTGTGTAGCCAGTACTCAAGCGCTTTCTCTGGATCAGTGTAATTATAAACATTTATAAAGGGGGAATTCATGAGGTCAGTGAGAAAGGTATCTTCGTGGAAGTGTCGAAAAGATCTGTAAGTGATGTGTTTGTGGCCAGTTTTGGGAATTTTGATTCCACTTCTTTCCACGTAATGCACACTGGGAAGTGGTCGCTGCATCCATTCAAGGGCACACATTTCTCAATAACGTTTTGTGGTTCAGAAAGATAGATGTGGTCAATTAATGTTTTGCTAGTGAGTGTTACTCTGGTTGGCATGTCTATGATTTGGGATAAGTTGTATGAGGTAGTCCTGTCTGACCATGATGTTTGGCACTTCAATAGATCAATGTTGAAATCACCTAAAAGTATTAATTCTGTGGCATCAAGCGATGCTGCATCCATCATGGCCGTAAACTTGTCCATCCAATCAGCATTTTCCGCTGGGTTTCGATACACAAATCCTATTTTGATGGGTTTTGTTCTCTTCAACTTGATTACTAACCAAACTGCTTCAATTCCAAAGCTTTCAAGATCATACAAACGTTGGGCATTTAATGTTTCATGAACGTAAAGTAATATGCCTGTAGATTTGGATTCGGTGGGATCTCTGCGTACAATATTGTAGCCAGAGAGTAAGACAGTGGCATCAGGGACAATATCTGAAAGTCTTGATTCAGTGAAGCCAAATATATGAAAGGGTTTGTCTTGATTATATAGTATAGTGGGTACCTCCTGTAACTTGTTTTGTATATGGTTTATATTAAGATGTCCAATACGTAGTCCGTCTTCCTGTGGCCACTTTGAAGATGATTGCACCATTTGTGCAACTAAAACAAATATAGCAAGGATACACTTGAATACAAACACAACGTGTCCGTATAGTATACACACACAACAACTATCTTCAATTCAAAAAGATAATGAATATGATAAACAAGCAAGTCAAAACTATAAATAAGTGTGATACAACACACATACACACCAACTCCAACAATGCTCAATGAAAAGGATAATGAATATGAAAAAGGACAAAGGTTAATGTCACAAAGTTACGTAACACGCTTGTGGCAAGTGTCACCGAAGCATTATCCACACCACAGGAGGGTTCTGAGCGGGCTCACACACCATTCAGTTACAATAAAACTATTATATAAAAGTCTTGCTTTCTTCAGAAATGCTAATAATGTAGTTCGCAATCACTTTTCCTTTTCAGCTTATCAGATGGTCGGCAGATTCGGAATTCCACAGTCCACATTGGAAGATGCTTATAGTTCAAAGTCTGCACTTTCTACACGAGTGTATATATACATATAGCACGCACACGCGCACACACACACACACACACACACACACACACACACACACACACACACACACACACACACACACTGATTCAAGTCTAGGAGAACTGGCTATAGTTTGGTGACATTGGCATGAAGTGTGGCCACTGCCAAAAAGCAGGTGGGAAGCTACGAGGAAAAGTAGGGAAGAACAGAGGAGGATACACAGGCGGTGGCATCATGGGTGTTGGTTGTGGAGGCGAAGTGTAGTCCTCTCTACTACCATACGAATTAGTTCCCCGCGTGGTAGTAGGCCTACTGTCCGGTCGTCGGAGTGGGTGGGTGGGGTTTATAGTGGTGGTAGGGAGGGGAGGAAAGACCTCCGAGTAGTGTGGGTCGGCCGGAGAATGGGGAAGAGTAGGAGGGTTCTCGGGTTGAGAGGACTGTGATGTGTGATTTTTGTTGGTAACATGCGTGGAGTAGGTGAATGGACGGGAGGAGGAACGGAGCGGTGATGCAAGAAGGGGGAAGTGGAGAGACGTCCAGTGGGGCGAGGCCTGTGGTCACTGCCCCTCTTTGTGCGGATGCTGTCTGCCTGTTTCCTAGCAAACAGATTTTCAGCAAGGCGTGCTGTCCCTTTCCTCGTTGGCAGAATGGCATTTTGGTACAATGCCATTCTGGGTGCACCACTGCTGGTGGTGAAGACAGCAGTGTGGTCCCTGTAGTGCACACCCATGCCGTCACACACCTGCTGCAGGTTCCTGTTGCTGTGATGGATGACTGGATTGAAGGGGTGTCGTCCTCTGGCAGGCATGATAGCAGAAGCTAGCAGTGACGCTTTAGGAAAGACCCTCCGGCACTGGGAAAGAAGGTCTTTCCACTTGTCGCTGCTGATGGCACTGTCTGCTGAGGCCTGGACTTGTGCACAGTCGTGGATCCCAACATGAACTGCAGCCAGTCTTACGGTGGTTGAGGGTGTCTGGCCACTGAGCCACTCAGTCAGTTGGGTCACTGTCAGGTCACTGACACACACTTTTTGGGGCTTGCTGTTGGGAGGTGAGGATCGGGAGGGATCCACCCCTTTCACTACATCATCCCCCAGCAGAATGGTAGTGGTGTCCTTAGTGACACTGACATGTTGGAGAGGGTTGGGGGTGGTGTCCTCAGTGATACTGACATGTTGGAGAGGGGTGGGGGTGGAGGTCTGCTGACTGAGGGACACTGGTGTGGAGTCTGCTTTGCCAGCGCTGTGTCCACTGTCAGCATTGCTCTCTGTGGCAGTGGCATTAGGCGGGGTGGACAATATGGGAGATGATGATCTGGGGGTGGATAATTTGGAGGAGGGTGGTTTGGAGGATGTAGTCTTGGAGGAAAGTTTGTGATATGAGGAGCAGGGAAGAGGTTTTTGTGTGTTTTGGGCTTGTAAGTGCTGTAACTGAGTGGTGATGGCATCTATGTCAATCTTAAATGTCTGTCTTGCTTCTTGCAGTGCTGCACGAAGGGCTGAAACTTCAGCTTGTAGGGATTGTGTTGTTTGTAAAAACTCTGCCTTGGACACACAGTCATCATGGCAGCAGCACACATCTGGCATGTTCCCTGGCTTTGAAGCTTGGTCACCGTCTTTGTCACTGGAAACGCTTTCAGTGTCTGTGGTGGTGTCACTGCTAACGCTTTTAGTAACTGCCATGAAAGTGGTGTCTTGTTTGGGAGAGGGGAGGGGCATGACCGAGTCAGGTGGGGCAGAGGTGACAGTGGGGGATGGTGAGGAGGGGGGTGAATTATCAGCAGATGTGGGGGACTGTAAATCCTGTGCGCTAACGCCGACTGGAACAGTGAAGGAAGATGGGCTCAATGAAGGGGGAGTGGAGGGAGGAGGTTCTGTCACTGGGTGAGAAGAGCAGGCCTCAGTAGGTGAAGGGGGCGGGGAGTGGAGGGGGGATGCAGAGTGTAGGCAGGATGGAGCGGTCAAAGGGCAGTCTGTATCTCCTTCCTCTTCACAGCTCGCTGCCCCTGTAATTGGCGGGATAAGCACACAGCGCGTGTCTTCTTTCACGGTCGCACCAGTGCTGGTCTCATCCACTGCACACCCCCCAGCGTCTTTCGCGCCGGCCGTCGCTGCTTCCATGTCTGGTACGCACATGTGTGTGATGGAGAGTGGGTCAGAGCACGCAGTCACGTCCAGTGTGTGTACAGTAGTACGCAGCCTGTTGAACTCCTCATCGACCCACTGTAGACATGCTTTCCCTTGTATAAGAATGGTACCCGTTGTATAATATACGTGTATCTTAAGAATCTTGACTTTCTCTGATCTCATCTCTATCGTAGATTGGCAGAGGTCAGAGGGTATTGGAGAGATGATAGTAAAGTCTTCTGAGCAGTCATATTCTTTGTGTTGTGCACGGTAATTTTTCCATGTGCATTTCACTCCTTCGGGTACGAATTTCCCCATGTATCTGTGATGTAGTGGAAACCTCCAGTGGGGCATGCATTGTTTAACACATGTAACTGTTTTCTGTATTGGATCAAGCGTATCCGTTATCTGCTCGAGGTTACCCCCGCAAACAAAATATACCGGTCTCTTGGGCCATGGATCGAGTAGTGGGCCCCATGGCTGGCATGATGGGTGGTGTAACCTACAGCCGACACATCTAACTAGGCCCTACAGCTCCTGCATGCCGCCGGCCGGCACGCACACACGCCATGGCCGGCCTACGGCTGGATTCCCCCCCCCCAATTACACCACAAAAACGATCAGATGCGTCAGTACTACATTGTGGCCTACATCACATTATCACAGTATTTTTTCGAAATTCGATTTTACGTTCTGAACACTTACTTGAGTAAAGAAATCAGTGTTTTCCTGGACTGACGAAGACAACACGTCATGCCCCGCACGCGGCAGAGAGAGAGAGAGAGAGAGAGAGAGAGAGAGAGGAAAGTGTTTCAGCATAGTATTGTCTTTGTGTAAACAAAACATGATTACTTATTGACAATGTTATAAGAAATATACATAAACCTGTATGCATCATGCTATTATTCTGACAGGAAATCTTAAACGAGGCAGGAAAAGATACCGCAGTAAATATCAAACAAGTAGGGTAACTCTTGCTTCCACGATGAAATAATTACAGGCCCATAACCTCCAAACGAACGGTGCTTACAGCACCAAAT
>CM065719.1:53560298-53567798 GCA_033310375.1 Conus canariensis
AGTTTACTCACAGTCAAAAAATGACATTCTGAACAGTAACATCACTAAGATAGATACACTAGATATTAGGGCTGTACTCGGTTTATAACGGATTACATAAAAGACTGAAACTAAAACTTGCAGTAGGTCTGCACATCGAAAACAAAAAAGTCTGACATCGTCCTTTGATGAAGTTCTGAAGATGAATGGAAGCATCCAGTCTATTACTTATTTCTTTGTATGACGATAGGTGATTGACTTTTCAATTACAAGAAAAAATCCTTTGCTCCCCTTTTTGCTTCTCTTACTACTTGATCATTAAAAAAATGTGGGATGATGCAGGATTAGGTCAATGGAACAGCTTGACCTAACTTCGCAGGTTATAAGAAGGGAACGCTAAGCTGCATTTTCACCCAGTCAAGAGTGTTTAACAATCCTTGCAGCAATGCTCACTCGTCTATAGTCTTCATGGACGGTTCGATATGACACAACGGAGACCGAGATCGTCTTATGCCTCAGTGAACGTAAAGCACAGAGGAAGAAACACGAAAACATCAAAGACCGGGAAGCCTGAAATAGGTGAGAAAGAGCATGCGCAGACGGATCTCGTAAAATCCCGAGAGGACCCAGATGACCTTGGCCATCATAGGTACCATTCAAAAGGTCAAGGACCCTGCGAGTCATGTTACCAACACACGTATTAACTTGTAGAGATGTATGAGACCGACATCCGTGTGGTGTGAGAACGGTCTTTTCCTCCCCTCTCCTAGGAGATTTACCCCGTCTGTCACACCATCAATTTTGAGAGCAGAGGTTTCCCATGGCCCAGTCAGCGTAAGAACATAAGAGGCAGCGACAAAAAACTCATTGAAACATGCTTATCCATCGACATGGGTACTAACTAATACCTTACACAGAATGGTGACTACTTCCTGTGCCATGGTTGTGTTCGCAAGGGGTTGTTTTAGAGTTGCATGTCGGACTGGTTCTGTTGTTAAGACACTGCCCCTGCAGAATCGGTGTGTGTGTGTGTGTGTGTGTGTGTGTGTGTGTGTGTGTGTGTGTGTGTGTGTGTGTGGAGAGCGTTGGCGCGTCGCGCGCGCGGTTTTGTGTGTGTGTGTGTGTGTGTGTGTGTGGTGCGTGCGTGCGTGCGTGCGTGCGTGCGTGCGTGCGTGTGTGTGTGTGTGTGTGTGTGTGTGTGTGTGTGTGTGTTGTGTGTGTGTGTGTGTGTGTAGGAGCTTCTCTGTACGTGCGCGCACGCGCATGATGTGCCCATAATATCAACACATTGATCCATTTTACAGTATTCTTCGATTATTTCAAGTCCAGTTTGATTTGTGTCCATTCAGGATCAGTGAAGCATGAGTCTGAAACGAACTACAGTGGCCTTGAATGTAGCCACTTTGTCAGTGACTTACCGGTTTGTTCATCTATCACTTAGGTCACGTTAGGGGAATGTAAGGTAGCATTCGAATAGTGAGTGAATAAGTTGTGAATAGATAGATTAGTAAGCGAGCTAACTATCTAGTTAGGTTAAAAAGACAAAGTCGAACGTTTATTTTCACATTGTACATTTCATAAGCAACATAAGGTGTTTTTGTTTTTATCCGACCCAGTTATCCATGAAGAAGAAGAAGAAGAAGAAGAAGACAAAGGAGGTGCAAGAAGAAGAAGAAGAAGAAGAAGAAGAAGCAGAAGAAGAAGCAGAAAAGAAGGAGGAGAAGGAGAAGAGGCAGAAGGAAGAGAAACAAAGGACAAAGAAGAGAAAGGGATGAATCTGAAAAAGGTAGGATATTATTATTATGTTCTGTGCAATGATATTATTATCATGTTCTGTGCAATCACAAAAGGAAATTTCAGACTTGCATACGCTAACCTTCCCCCTTTCCGATTTCTCAACCACACACATGTACATGTGACCTCACATGATTATTAGAACGTGCGCAGACAACGTCACCAAAGTAAGCGCAAATAACTTTACCACTAGATAGAAAAAAAAAAACACAAACTGATCGTGAAGAACCATATACGTTATGAAAAATTCTCAACATGCACTCTGTACCTTCGCGAAACGATTTTTCATCGTTGTTATTGTTGTTGTTAATATTGTTGTTGTTTGTTTTGAACTGCTTTTAGGGATAACTGAGCCAGTTAATAACTGAGTCAGCTAGTGTGTCATTCGCCATGAGCGAGTCACTTGGATTGCAAGCTTCCACGGTCGTTTTAGAATCGGTGTTGGGACAGAGAAGAAAAGCTTTCTTTTCTCGCACAAAGGAATGACCCATAGAACTGGCACGTCAGTGTGTATGGGGGCTAACAAAAACATAGCGCACTGGCTAAACCTGGTGAAGATTCCGAGGAGAATTTTCTCCTGCGCCTCCGAGTGTCAAGGCCTGACATGTTACGACATGATTTGTCTCCAGCACAAATTTGTCCCAATGATGGCCAAAGGTTGCCTGATGTTTGCGACACTGCGCGATATGTCAAACTTTTTCTTGCAAGTATTCAGAAAATGTCGAAAACCTGTTTGTCCGAAAAGTCGCATGATTTTTTTTTCTCTGTCCTGTCTGTCTTAGTCTGTCTCTCTGTCTTTTCTCTCTCTCTCTCTTCTGTCTCGGTCTCTCTATGTCTTTTTCTCTCTCTCTCTCTCTCTCTCTCTCTCTCTCTCTCTCTCTCTCTCTCTCTCTCTCTGCATGTGTGTATGTGCGTGAAAACAAAAACCCAGTAGTGGTTGTGTATGTCAGAGGTATAGGCCGTTCAATGGGCAGGCAGGTAGCAGACTGACATGTTAATAGACTGGTACACGCAGGCCCCACACACACACACACACACAAACACACAGCACGCGCGCGCGCGCGCGCGCATGCGCACGCACACGCAGCACACATACACAAACATACGCACACACATACGAACGCACGCACACAAATACGAACGCATGCACGCACGCACACACACACAACAATGCTCAGTTTATATAAATATACAGAGAGAGAAGAGAAAAGGGAGAGAGAGAGAGAGAGAGAGAGAGAGAGAGAGAGAGAAAGAGAGATGTCCGTTTCTTTGTTTTACCAACTGAAGTAAACCATATACTAGTTTGATAACAACAACAACAACAACAACAACAACAACAACAACAACAAAGGAGTTTAAAGGAACCATGGATCCTTTCTCATACAAACCCACATTAGTTCGCCACATCCTCGAAAGTCAGGAGAAGACGCACAACGAAGATGGAAGATTCAATTTCACTCCCAGTTGAAACGTAACACCAGCAGAGAGAAACACGCGGAAATGGCAGAGGCCAAGGCTGGCGTGTCACCTTACCATGTGGGGGTGTGAGATCACGAAAACCCTATTCTCGGAAAAATCCGGATAACCTTTCTCCGCACGCTACGTGAGAATAATGAATCCCGATCATTTTCCGCATCAGTTAGAGGACTTTATTAACTGTTTATGGGGCATCAGCGAAAATTATGGCAGTATATCATTAGAAAACAATCGGTCAGGCCTCAGTCCCTTACAGTGTAAAGACAGCTACATTAAGAGCATTGTTTGAGTTTTCCGTGATTGACTTTATGATCCCATTTGCAACGACTTTTTTTTTCTCCAGATATTCTATTTTTGTCTGAAGGTCACCAAAGTATCAAATCTGGTGGAGTGTTATCTGTATTCATTAAAACATGTTTTGATCTCCAAGTATATGATGAACTCCTCGTGTCTGGTAGTTAATCAACACCGTCTGCAGTTAAGGTATGAAAAAAAGCAGGACACTGAGAACCCAACCCTGTGTTATTCCAGAAATGTACTCAAAATACTCTAATTTTATTTTCGACTCTGCTTGCCGCTTTTACTTGTTTGTATACGCAGGAAAATGTTTGAATCGTCTCCTCAATGATACCTTTTCTGTTGAATGCTGTTACTTTGCTGTTGAATGCTTTTGAAAGGTCATCATGTACACCATCATCATCATGTGCATCATCATGATCATGATCATCATCATCATCATCATCATCATCATCACATCATCATCTCTTTCTCTCTCAGTCTCTGTCTGTCTGTCCATTGTTTGTCTGTCTGTCTGTCTCTCTGAACGTGCGTGTATGTGTACATGGTGTGTGTGTGTGTGTGTGTGTGTGTGTGTGTGTGTGTGTGTGTGTGTGTGTGTGTGTGTGTGTGTGGGGGGGGGATAGAAGAACGAGGAGACGTTGATTATGGGAGGAAGTAGGCCTAATGGAGATGGGAGGGGCGGACAGATGAAGTGGAGAGGATTGCCATTGAGAGTGAATTATAGCATCAAACAATGTCGGCGGCCAATTGCAAACCCCACAGCTCATTTTACATAAAATTTTGTCTCTGTAAATCACCCAAAACTGCCAGTGGAAAGGCGATTTGAGCATCTCTGCGTCAGTGTCGTCTGTCTCTCCCTCTTTCTGTCTTTCTCGCTTCTCTCACCACATACACCCCTGCCCCCCCCCCCCCCCCCACATACACACACACACACGCACACAGCACACACGCCCACCCGCACACACACACACACACACACACACACACACACACACACACACACACACACACACACACACACACTATCTGTCTGTCTGTCTGTTTGTCCAAAGAGAGAAAAGAAGAAAGTCGAAGATAGAGAAAGAAAGAATAAAAGAATGAAAGGATACATGAGCAAATGAAAGGAAACGACGGAAGAAAAAAAAAAGAAGAAAGAAAATAAAAAGGAAAGGGAATTATAAAGAAGGAAAAGAGTCTGCCTTAACATTTGCTCTCTCTGAAGAGGTTTTGACTGTATTTCATCCACACTTTAAACTAACATTCTGAACTCGCTATTTTGTGAGGGAAGTAATCTATATGTATGTAAATATCCGAAACTGTTTGTCCATACTATGTACAACATTCGACACTCCAGTCCATGCCTACATTTTTACTTGACAAATGTCAAAACTATGAGTCAACAAGTCTGTAATTTTACGTTTAGTAAACAAACTTGTTACAATACAAAGGAAAAAAGTCAAAACTATGTATATGAATAAGTTTGTTATTTTATGTTTGTTAACAAACTTGTTATATTACAGGAAAATAGTACATTGTCAAAATAAATACCAATAAAATGCATGCGCAGCAACATACAATTGTAGTTTAAATACTCCAAGATGAGGGGTGAAGAAGTGGAGGAGGGAAAAGGGGGGGGGGGGGGGGGGGAAGGCAAAAAGGATGGTGTACAGTTATATCATTAATCCAACAAGGCTAATATCAACAACGCATTCAACAGAAAGGGAAATATTTTCCCGTAAAAAAAGACTTGTACGGATGAATTGATACATAAAGAACATCAACGTTAAGACTGTGGTATGAGAAAATGTTGAATAATGGTCACTAAAAATATGCTTTATGAAAATATTTCAAACGCAGAAACATGCAATATTTTGGAATGTTTGTGATCCATGCTTCAAGCCTCATTCAATGTATGAAATTGGCCAAGTGTCTTGGTCTTGTATGTTTTGAAATAAACACAGATGGTAGAAAGAAAACTCGTGGAGAGCGTGGCAGCAGAGAGTCCTCAGAAGAGAAGCCCCCTTCAAGCAAGTGTTTCGGCCCTTATCTCCTGACACTCTAGGGGGGTTGGGCCACACCCGGTTCATGACTCCGGATGTCCCTCTGCTGCCCCCTTTTTTTTTCCTTTTTTTCCCATCTTGGGACGAGCCATGGCTGGGATTCGAACCCATGACCCTCTGGACATGCTCATTTTCCACTTAATGACTCGCGCTTTAACCACTGAGCCACAGGGACACCTGATATTTGTAGGGAAATTAAGCCTTATGAAGTTCACTTTTGTTCCTCCTCGACTAGATCCAGCTTGAACACCTCTCTGCCGCTTCTGCCATTGCTTTCAGGGCTCTGGTTTTTTTCCTTCCCTGCAACTGAGAGCTGTTTCATGAGGCTGTATGCAGACGTTCCTACAAACCCCCTAGCTCCAATTTCTGCAGTGAGGACTTTGACCTGATAGCCTTCTCTCCTCAGGCTGTTTGCCAGATCAGCATACTTTTCAGTTTTGTAGATTTGAGCTGCCTCCATTCTGTTCTCATATGGCACCGTGAGCTCGATCATGATCAGCTGCTTGGTTGACTTCGAGTGGACTACTATGTCTGGTCTCATGCCACTCTTGCTGATGATCTCTGGGTGACTCTTCCATTCTGGGAGGTCTGCAGTGCACTCCCAGTCATCTGTCCCGTCCAGCAGACTCTGCCTGCATGTTTCGAGTGGCACTGTTGTTCTTGGCCATGATTTGCTGCCTCCTGCCGTGAAGAATGTTGCGGGTGCTTTTGGAGTCCTGATTTTCCCTTTTGTGGTGTTGGTACTAGCCCAGACTACTTGTACAATCTCTTTGAGCACTTGGTTGTGCCTCCATGTGTACCTTCCTTGAGCCAGGGCTACTTTACATGAGCTTAGGACATGCTCCACTGTTTGTTTTTCATGGCAGAGGGGGCATGCAGGATCGTCTGTTTTCCCCACTTCACCAGGTTTGCATTTGAGGGCAGAAGGTCATATGCAGATCTGAGAATGAAGCTGATCCTGAGAGGGGCCATGTGCCAAATGTCATTCCAAGTGAGACTTCTTTGGAGTGCATTCTCCCACGTTGTCCATTGCCCTTGCTGGCTCTGCTGGACTACTTTTTGGAGTCTTTTTTGGTCTTCTTCTTTTCTCATCTCCTGAATCATCATGTCTCTTTTGGCTTTTCCTTTGGCCTTTGACCACCATTCAGTTTTGGTCACCCCCAGTCCTTGTCTGTTGGTCTGTGTGTGTCCTGTTATTTCTCTGATCTTGAGACTTTCTTTTGCAGAATCCATCGCCTCTTGAACTTTCCATTTTCTGCCTGTCTTCAGCTGGGGCTTGATTGCTTCTACCACCTTGTCTCCTGAGTCCTCCAGCATGCTTTGAAGTCTGATCTTCCCTGCTTTGTATTCCTCCAGGATGGATTTCAGTGGTAGTTTCAGCTTTGCTTGGCGACAGTACAGCGCTATGTCAGTCAGACAGGGTGGGACACCAAGCCATTTCCTTGTGAACTTGTTGATTTTGGCTTCCATTGCCTCCACTATGCTGGTGCAGATGTCGTATATCATCAGAGGCCATAGGAGCTTTGGTATCAGCATGAACTGCAGACACCAGACCTTGTATTTGCCAGGGAGCCCACACTGGTCAATGGTCTCCAAGCCTTCCTCCGCCATCTGCTTGGTTTCTTTTGCTCTTTGTGTGTCTTTCAGCGTATCATCATACCATCTTCCAAGGCTCTTGACTGGTTCTTCTGTGACTGTTGGAATGGCCTGGTTGGCAACACTGAAGACCACAGATCCGGCCACTTTTCCTTTCCTCAGTGAGAGACTCCGTGATTTCTTTGGCTTGAACTTCATTCTGGATGAGGCAACTATGTCATCCAGCCTCTCCAGCACATGACGTGTCTCGTCTTCTCTGGATGAAATCACTGTAGTGTCATCCATGAAGGCCTTG
>CM065719.1:53572798-53582798 GCA_033310375.1 Conus canariensis
AGGAAGGAAGAGGGTGGTGAAAGGATGACAACGATGAGTCATGTGTATGCGTGTGTGTGTGTGTGTGTGTGTGTGTGTGTGTGTGTGTGTGTGTGTGTGTGAGAGAGAGAGAGAGAGAGAGAGAGAGAGAGAGAGAGACAGAGAGACAGAGAGAGAAACCGAGACAAGACAGAGAACAGAGACAGAGACGGAGCACAGGTGCAGAAACTGGGGTCGAGGGGTTGGATAGGATAGCGCCCCTTAGAGAAATTACGAGGAGAGGAGGAGGTGGGGTATAAGGGGGAGCGGTTGGCGAAACTGTCTCGCCTCCTCCCCACCCGCCTCCCACCCCTTTCTTCCCTTCTGGCTTGCCAAGTGCCAAGTCTAAACGAACCCTCGACTCACTGGACACAGAGCTCAAGCTAAACCTGATCGCCTTACCCGCGTATCCGGTTCAGCAGATGGCTTTCGTCTCGGTGTCACTGACTGGCGCCCTCAGGGACATTATAGAACAAACACCCTTCACTGATGACTCGGGAGAGATTCAAACACTGCACTGCTTCCGCGTGTCTTTCAACACGAAAAGACAACATTCAAATTGCGTCACGAGGTATTGATGGGGGTGGGGGGAAAGGGGAGCTTCAGTGGGTTGGAACGGGGAGTCTTGGGAGTCTTGCGGTTCCCAAACCTCCCCCCCCCCCTCCAATCTCTTTTACACACGGATAGATTTGCGCATGTGAATTTAGTGAACAGTCATCATGCTATTGTCCAGGACAGAGGTCTGCGACTCACCTCAGCAATTTTCATTATTTTCAGCTCTTTGATACGCGGGTAGATTTACGCCTGCGTAATGAGCGGGTAATTTCTTTGATACATGGATAGATTTCCATATGCGTAATGAGTGAATAAACTCTTTTATACAGGGACAGATTACACATATGAGTGGATAGTCTCTTTTATACACGGGTAGATTTACATATGCGTTATGAGTGAATAACCTGTTTTATACAGGGACAGATTACACATAGGTAATGAGTGGATAGTCTCTTTTATACTCGGATAGATTTACATATGTGTAATGAGTGAATAATCAGTTTTATACAGGGACAGATTACACATAGGTAATGAGTGAATACTCTCTTTTATGCGCGGATAGATTAACGCATATATAATGAATGACTAGTTTCTTGTTTACACGAATAGATTTACACATACTTAATAAACAAATCATCTCTTTTATACATGGAAAGATTCACACATACGTATTGAGTGAAAATAGTCTGTTATACACTAATATACGTTCATAAACGTAATGGTGAATACTCTCTTTTATGCACACAGATTTACACATGCATTATGAGCGACTAGTCTCTTTTATACACGGATGGATTCACACATACGTTATGAAGTGAATAGTCTCTTTTATACACGGACAGATTCACACATACGTGATGAGTGACCAGTCACCGTGTCCTTGTCCAGAGGAGTCCTGTCACTCAGACACAAAGAAAGTTCCCATTCACCTTCATTTTACCCCCTGGGCCCCACCAGGGCCTAAGCAGACCCTGGAACCGGTCAAAGTTTGGAAACCGCCCCTCCTCCCTTCTATTACTGTTTAGCCGACCAATGAAAACATAGCTAGCTACTTTAAATTCAAGTTCTGCCCTTTGTTTTCAGCCTTCATGTGAAAATCATCTTGTATCCCCACGAAACCCTTACCTTTGACATCTCCTTCCACCCTACCACCATCCTCGCCCGCCCTCTCTTTCTTCTACCTTCTCGCCCCTTCCCCCGGTCACGCGACTACACACACACACACACACGGTGCTGGAAGTGTAGATACGAAGGATTGAAAATGTGTGGGCGGACATTTTCTTCTCGGCATCCGTCGCAATCGTCTAACTTTGGAGCTTCTTGTTGGTTTGTGGAAAAGAACGTGAAGAGAGAGAGAGAGAGAGAGAGAGAGAGAGAGAGAGGAGAGAGAGAGAGAGAGAGAGAGAGATTGACGGACATACAAACAGACAGAGGGAGAGAGAGAGAGGAAAAGAGGGTTGGGGAGAGAGAGAGAGAGAGAGAGAGAGAGAGAGAGAGAGAGAGAGAGAGAGAGAGAGAGAGACTGACGGACAGACAACAGACAAACAGAGGGGAGAGAGAGAGAGGAAAAGAGGGTGGGGGTGGGGGGGGGAAGAGAGAGAGAGAGAGAGAGAGAGAGAGGAGAGAGATTTGCAGTAAAATGGGCCACTGTGTGCGCATGTCAAAGTGCGCGTGCGCGCGCGCACGCAGTGTGTGGTGTGTTGTGTGTGTGTGTGTTGTGTTGTGTGTGTGTGTGTGTGTGTGTGTGTGTGTGTGTGTGCGTGCACCCATGTTTGACTTTCAGTTCAGTTTCGTACGTGTGGTTGATATAAAAAAAAACAACAACAACAAAAACTATAAGTAAAATACATTCTTTCTGCAAAATGATAAGAAAATCCGAATGTTGAATTCTGGTGACGGATATCTTTTTTTTTTCCATTTCAGCAAATAAAACTAAAGATTTTCTTTTTGACCCTGAAAGTCCGCCATAGTGTTAGTTTTAAAGTATAGGCCTACACAGTATTTAGAACCCGGATGAGAACTGAATGGGAAGAAGCCAAAGGATTCCCTCTCTCTCTCTCTCTCTCTCTCTCTCTCTCTTCCCCTCTTCAATTCCTTTCTTGTGATCGCGATGCTCAAACACACCCCGCGCTATTATGTTGCGCTTCTCCCTTTGTTTCTTTGTTCTTTAACCGTGCCACTTCTACCATTATGGTTGTTTGGGTTTTTGTTCCGTTTTGTTCGTTTTCTTCTTCAGTTACCCATCCCGACATCTTTTTCACTCTGTGCCTGAAAAGAACGGGAGCGTTGATCGGCAGGGCTGTAATTTCACTGAAACTAAATTTGAATTTTTTTTTGCCTTGGCCTTCTCCTTCTATCGTATCTCTTACCGTTTCGAACCCTTCCCTGTCTGTCTCTGTCGTCTGTCTGTCTGTCTGTCTGTCTGTCTCTCTCTCTCTCTCTCTCTCCTGTCTCTTCTCTCTCTCTTCTCTCTTCTCTCTAAGGACATGACTATTATCATGTAATGACACGAGTTCGAAAAGGCAGAGAGAAATAAAATGAAAAGAAAGAAAAGGACGGACAGACTGCGAAAAAGTTGTTTTAAAAGCAAAAAGGTGGGCGATGATGGGGGATGGGTGGATGGTGGGACAGCCACATGGATAAACATTTAGATAAATAAGGTAGGAAATGAATTAAAAGAATGTATACATGTCTAGAAAAGAATCAGTGGATAGGAAATAAATGAAAGGATGTATACATGTATGTAAAAGATGCTGTTGAGATGAATCTTAAGGTTCATGAGGTTCCACTTTCGAGGAGCGATCTTACTTCATTGGAGAATTGGGGGGGGGGGGGGGGGGGTGAGAGATGGTAGAGGCATAAAGGGGGGAGGGGGAGATAAAGTGGAGGAGAGAAGGGGTGGGGTGCGGCAGAAGGTAAACGAAGGGCGTGTCTTATCCATTTTGCAGCATATCCGTGTCCACAGAAGAAAAGCTTTTTTACACACACACACACACACACACACACACACACACACACACACACACACACACAATATATATATAATATATATATATATATATATTTCTTTTTTTAATGTGGGAAAGCTTCTCACAAATAGGGCATGTGAGATCAGTGCTTTGTTTAAAAAAAAAAAAAAAAAAAAAAAAAAGACAACTCGTCTTAACGGAGTAAATAAACGGCGTGAAATCTCCGCCATTGACAGGACATTGAAGATTCATGGCTTGTGCTGTACTCACCACAACCACCACTACTATCACCAACTCCATCACCACCACCACCACCCGGTGGTGTGCCTGTGGCTACCATTAAAAACCATACTGCTAAACACATTAAAAAAATGACACTTGAAATCAACCAAAAGGTGCACCACAAGCCCAAACCACCACCACCACAACAACAAACAACAACATAAAACGACGCGTCATCAGACACATTTATTGTCACTGTGTAGATCGGGCTTCTATAAAGAAGATGCTATTGTCCTCACCTTGATAAGGGATGCAGAGGCGGAGCAGTTCGTGTGTAAAAAGGTGCACTTGTAATTATAAAGTGTGTACATCGAGTGTGTAAACTTTCCGATATTCGTGCGGACGGGAGAGTGGAGGGGGGAGGGGAGGAGGAGGAGGATATCAGATAAATGCCTTACCCACCCATCCGTCCTCTCTCCACCCGCAAATAAAATGGATGAAAATGCAAATTTGTGCACTCTGATGATAATGCAGCACCTCTGTTTGCACCCTTTTCTTTTCTCTTTTTTTTTTTTTTTTTTTTTTTTTTAACAAGTTGCTATATTGCAAAGTTATTAGTACGGTAAAATATATTGGTCTGTCAATGCATATTTTACTATTTGCATACATCACATACTCACAACGAAATTCAAGGACTTGCTTGGGTTTAAGCCTTTTCGTGCGCGTGTGCCGCCTCTCTCTCTCTCTCTCTCTCTCTCTCTCTCTCTCTCTCTCTGTCTGTCTGTCTGTCTGTCCTCTCTCTCCCGTTTCTGTCTGTGTGTCTGTCTCTGTCTCTCTCTCTGTCTCTGTGCTGTTTTAGTTTAATGTTTTCATATGAAGTGATACTAATGTCCACCACTCGCCTTCGCCGCCCCCTTTCCCCCACTCGATCCGATCTCGCTCTCTTTCTCCGTTCCCGCAGTTGTTTTTCTTTTCCTTTAAAAAGCATTCTACACTGGAATAGAAATATGGCGAACTAATGAAGTAACAAGGTTATTGGTGCAAGGTGTGGAGAGCGATTAGCTTGAACAGTTCCATAAATCGGAAATGAAATGAGGCAGGGAACAGTAAACGATAAACAGTAAACAAGTGGGGTATTTTTTGCTCCCATAAGAAAACCTAACACAACTGTGTTAGGTTTTCTTATGGGAGCAAAAAATACCCCACTTGTTTACAGTTCCATAAAGCTAACGAATCAGTTCCATATATAGCACGTTGGAGCTATAGCCAGACTGAATGCTGAAAGAGTTCCATGTTGGTCATGAATCATTTTCAGGCGTTTGAGGCTATGGTTAGACTTTAGGAAGGAAGTTATAAGAGGATGATATGTTGGTTTGAATGTTTTCATATGGCCAAAGACACGGAGGCATTTTGGGGGCTATGATTAGACTGGGGATCAACGGTGTATAAAACTATGATTTGCTTTAAAATGGTTCCTAATCCCTAATGGAACACGTTGACGGATAACAAACTACTTCAAATCCGTCTAAACCTGGAAGAGTTTTTAGCATGTTTCCGAGGCGGCCATAAAGACGAAACAGTCTTGTGCCGCTTGCATAAAGGCCACTCGTTCTACACCCATTCTTATCTTTTAAAAGGTGCAGAAGCTCCGTGATGCATTCCATGTCATATTCCACTCACAATGAAACATATTCTTTTAGAGTTTTAAAGGGACTTGCACGATGTGAGACATAAACACTTTACAGCCGACTCCATGAAAACTTTGTTAAGAGATGTCCTACCTGACGTGATCTTTAAACTTCTGAAAGAGATTAACATTTTTCGTCTGATCTAAGATTTTATCGAAGAAAGATTTTTCACGAAGTTTCTGGTGCGTTTCTAGAAGATGTATTTTAAAGAGGTATGTTGTGCGTGTGCGTGTGTGTGTGTGTGTGTGTGTGTGTGTGTGTGTGCTTGGTGACTTGAGTTGTCTTCAGCGTGGTGACAGCCCTGATATGGCCCTTTGCGGTCGGCTGGGCTGTAAGCAACATTGCCTTACCCTTATCTTACCTCTTTTAGGCACTTAACGGATGAGCAAAACTGTACATAGTAGACAGACTGTTCTCTATCGTGATGAAAAAACTTGCATATTTTTCAACCAAAGTTTCGAGTTACAATGTGTCAGTACAAAATTATCAGAATAAACCCTTTATGTTTGGACCCTACCTGTTTTGGAAATGTCCGAAATAATATGGAAATCGCGTAAACAGTCTTCTAATTGATTTATACACGATTTGACGAAGAGCACATACAGTGGAAGAGACATCGACAGTGACAATGACAAATGTTTATTCATAGAAAGACAGCGTCCTTTAATGAGAAGTGTGTGGATCATAAACACAAAGTCTACATTACAGCACACAAAACAAACAAAATAGGTGTCACGATATTGCGAGTTCTCTCGTTTGGAAGGCCTTGTGAAAGAACGCTGAATTTGTTTTTTTTTAATAACAAGACTTAACATGCAATGATATCAAAAGGTTCAGTCTGAAAGTCAGAAGCTTTCTGTAGAATTTGGCAGCTGTCAATTCTTTTCTGTGATTAAAGAAAACGGGACAACATAATCGAAAGTGCAATGCATCTTCTTCAGTTTCTTTACAAAGTGAACACATTAAGTGAGTGTATGCATGATTTGTGTGATAAAAAATTATGCACAGCTAAAGCTGGTACCCCCCAAAACGAAACGTAGTCATTATCGGCTTTTGATGCCTATCTGTGTCAATAAGAAATAAGTTTAAACACGATGTTAATATGAACCAAATGGACGATACATATACTAAATATATTGCTGTTCTGAATATGATTATTCTATTCCTGCCATCATATTTTCAGTAAGCTCGAGTTTGAAACCGCTCAGAAAATCTCTTACGTATTTCACACATTGAATGGACAAACAAACCTAAAACCAGCTTGAAACTTTAAGGTGACACTCACGATTTCGATCGTCTGTGTTCTAAATAACTTATCATCATATAAGCTTTCGTAAGTAATCTCTGTACTTCTATACGTGTCATCTTTAACCAGTACCAGATACAGCACACAAGAGGATTAATATGTACAAGGTACGGATTCAAATCACCGTTGGTGACCGCATGTCAACGCTAAGAAATGTGTTGTAGGCAAAAATGGACTTTTTCACAGTATACAGCTGCTTTAGCCAGATCCCGTATTTCAGAACCATACAGAGCTATGGGCTATGTTTGAACACGACACAGTTTACCGAATAGTTCTACAGAACTATAGATTGTTTCCAATATGTAAAGAACAGCACGTTTGGCTTTACAAGCAAGATCATAACATCCAGCATTAAAACTCAGTCTTGTTGAAAAATGAATTCCGTAACACTTGTAAATACTAACAAAAGGCATATTCTTTCTATCCACACACCACTTGCTCCAAGCATTGAAAAAAAAAGACCTTTTCTGAACATTGTAATGTCAGTTTGTCCATGTTAACCCGCTAATAACAGTATAACTGGTTCCAAAGCATTTAACAATAAAACATACGCCATGTTTTAAACATAAACATGTTTTCAATTTTCACCAGCTGAACAATGGGTAACTTCAGTCAGTTTAAAGCTCCACATCTTACACTTGTCTTGACACACTCGCACTTACTTTTTAACACCTTGGAAGAGTTTTAAAAAATGCATTTTCACAGCATACAGGTCATAATAAGTTACTATTCAGACAATCCAATGCTTGTTCAAAATTGATAAAGGCTACATATAGTTTTGGATTACAGACGTCATTAAAATGCATTTGAACACCGATTATGAGTGTAAACGAATTATCCATAGAGGAATGTCCTGGCGTATAATTTGCTTGGTGTTCCGCTGTAAGATTTTGCTCTTCAGAGCACGCCTGCGATCTGTTACTTACAACCGTACTTTACACTTCACTGTAGACTGCACAGCGTGAGAACTCGTTGATTATTTAGGTTATCACTGTCTCTTTTCTTGCACAAGGGAAATGTATTTAACTCGTCCAACTATTGGGATAAACGCCATGATCAAAAAGTTTCACAGACGATTTTGACAGAAAGTGAGTAATTTCTCAAACAGAATATTTTAATATTTCATTAATCGTTTTATCGGTACCAGCCGCTTTCTTTAATTTTAACTTCCCAAAAGCCCCCTTTCTCTCTCTCTCTCTCTCTCTCTCTCTCTCTCTCTCCTCTGAAGGTCTGTCTGACTCTCTCTCTTTCTCTGTCTTTTTCTTTCTGTCTCCCTCTCTCATTTAGAATAAATGTGTGTGTGTGTGTGTGTGTGTGTGTGTGTGTGTGTGTGTGTGTGTGGTGAGTGAGAGAGAGAGAGAGAGAGAGAGAGAGAGAGAGGATGGCAAGATCTTGTTTAGTTTTTATTTTATTTTATTTATGTATTCATTCTTATTTGTTCGTAATATCTAGTTTTAAAAAACGGAGAGAGTAATTTTACATCTTCGACATTTTACAATACAGTTCGAAAAATGATTTTCATCAGCAGCAGAATGTGCACACACTGGACAGGGCAATCCTGTCGACGACACAGCATTAGTTCCATTAAGGCGAGGGTTCTGAATTTATATCATGCGAAATGAATATTATGATCATTATTTTTCATTACAGCAACGTGTTTCTATCTTTGGGTACAGTGCATCGCGAACAGACCTTTGTTATTTGGACTGAAAAGGAAGATAAAATTAATAGGATATTTCATCGAAGTGAGTAAAGTGTATCCGTAATAACGTGTGTGCCCGCGCGCGTGCGTGTATTGTATTTGTGTGTGTGTGTGTGTGTGTGTGTGTGTGTGTGTGTGTGTGTGTGTGTTGTGTGTGTGTGCGCGCGCGCGCGCGTGCGTACGCGTGCTTGCTTGCGTGCGTGTGTGTGTTTGAGAGAGAGAGAGAGAGAGAGAGAGAGAGAGAGAGAGGGGGGGGGGGGTAAACACTTCCATAAATCTGATACCACGGGCATTGAAATATTAGTAGAAGCCTGTCTTACTTTTACATCAACGTAACCACTTGCGAGAGACAGAGACAGAGACAAAGACAGACAGACAGACGAACCGAAAGAGAGAGAGAGAGAGAGAGAGAGAGAGAGAGAGAGAGAGAGAGAGAGAGGAGAGAGAGAGAGAGATTCAGATGTTTATTCTTACAGGCCTTGGCCCCTCAGAGGGGGATATACATGGAACATAACAAAGTCGCATTGCGAAACTGATAATAATGATTACAAGGCACAAATGCTTCGCCGTTTGAAAACTTTGAAAAGAAATACTGCGAACTGTTTTACAGTGTTTTCATTTGCAGATGACATTAACAAAATAAGCTTGAATAAGCAAGGTCT
The DNA here is from genome assembly GCA_033310375.1 of Conus canariensis. Taxonomy (NCBI): domain Eukaryota; kingdom Metazoa; phylum Mollusca; class Gastropoda; order Neogastropoda; family Conidae; genus Conus; species Conus canariensis. Next base: position 53,581,921 of record CM065719.1, read on the forward strand.
TGCATAAACTTTTTGGGGAATAAACGTTTCTCTTATATCTTGTAACTCTGGACAAGTTAATGCAAAATGCACTTCGTCTTCTCTTGACTGTCGACATAATGGACACAACAGATCAGAGGCATTTACTTGTCTATAACGGCAATGATGAACAAGAATTCAGAAACACCTACTCTAAATTTTGTCATCACAAACTTCAAGTGCCTGTCCATAGTCATTGACATATACGTTGGGAGAGAATGCATAGTATTGAATGTTCTATAAAAGCTAAACGTGTCACTATTTTGAACATGAAAATTCCAGTCTTGCCATCTACAGTCAATTAGGCTTCCTTTGAAGGTATGAACAAAACTGTTCATATCTCCGACACCTTGGTTAAGCCATACGTGCCCGAAACCATATTCATATAATTTCATTTTAACACGTGACACCCAGTTCATCTTGCCTCTATTATCTAGTTCTACCAGCATTTTATAAGCTTTATGGGGTGGCCATCTGAGTTAGTTTGAGCCAGAACTTAATACATTTAACAGTGAAGTGCAAAGATATGGGATATTTGTTAGTCTCACCGTACACAAGATCATTTGGGATTTGTGACGATACACCCACGAACTTTCTCAAGGCAAATAAATGAACCGTTTCGCATTGTGCAGCGGCAGCATCAAGACCCACAGTTCAGCCCCACATTGTAGCATAGGCAGGATTTGAGCATCAAACAATTTCAAAAACAAAGCAAGAGATTCATTATTCAGCTTCGACAGCTTCTTCATAAAACATAGCAAGGCATTGTTGGCTCTGCAAGCAATATCTTTACATGCGAAAGTGAAACGTAATCGCGTAGAGAAATATACACCAGGCATATTTGCCCCATCATATGTCCC
>CM065719.1:53587798-53605298 GCA_033310375.1 Conus canariensis
TCTCCACATCCCACCCCCAATATCCGGAACCCCTTTCTATGCTAAATATAATCGTTTCCCTTTGTCATGTTGAAGAGTTAATGAAAGACTCGCGCGGTGAAATCATGGGTGGCGTCAGAGGTGATTGTCACTGGAGGCAGTAAGTGGAGGGTGGAATGGGACGACCGATGCCTCAATGGGGTGTAACTTTGCCCGTAGGGTCTACCTTATTACCCCCTTAAACTGATAGTTATTTGCATGTACGTGCATTTTATTATCGTTGGTTCGGCGGGGGTGGGGGTGGGGGGGCGGGGGGGGGGGGGGGGGGAGAGTGTCAAGGTAATGTATTCGTGTTTCGGCCATTGCCCCTCATGAAGAGGTGCAAGCAGACAGTCCTAGAAGCACCGTAGCAACTACACACAGGCTTAACCAACAGACGTTGAGAAACTATCGTAAGATGAAATAATAGACCGCAATTTGAACGCTTTTAATAAATAAATCAACAAATTTCTGACTGTTTGTTCATGAGTATATGCCAAAAGAAGTGCTAATCTAAAGTAATTTGGGACTTTGTATATACCGAGCTCTTAATTTTTTCCAGGACAGGACAACATAACACAAAATGCGCTTCATTTTCTATATCCTCTCTGTAAAGTTGGCATAATAAATCTGCATTTATATGGGATCGGTGAGGACAATAGTGCACTGCAAGAAATACCCAGTCTGAATCTAGTAGTCACACACTTTAAATGCTTGTCTCGATTCAGCAGTTGATAGGTTTTAGCATCAGGCATGGTGCAAAAGGACCTGTAAAAGCTGAATGTTTTGCAACTATTCACATGAAAATTACATTCTTGCCATCTACACACAGTCAGTCAAGCGCTAAAGATTCAAAGAAAATCATTAATTGCATCAACCCCTTAGTTCAGCCAGGCAAAATAAAACCCATACATATACAATTTACGACGAAGATTTGAGTCCCAGTTTTTTTTTTTTTTTGCCATACTCATCCAAATCAAACAACATACGATATGCCTTATATGGTAATCTACGCTCGATCGTTCTTGTTAATTTCAACCAGAAGCTAATATATTTTTTAACAGAATTCTTGTAAATAGGGTACCTGTTTGTTTCTTCATACACCTAATCATTAGGTGTTTTTAAGTCGACGCCAAAGATTCTTTTGAGCGCAAAGAAATACATATCAAAAGTATATTTGAGTACATTTGTTCACCTTGCCTTTGATCACTTTTCTCAGAATAATCGGCCATAGTAAATTATTCCCTTCTTATCAAACGCCGTTTCAAAATCAATGAAGGGAACATATAGTTTCCGACTGAAGCGAAACCATTTTTGTTTAAATACTAATAAAGTAGTATAGTCAAGTGTAGAATGGTTTCTTGTTAAACCCACTTAACATTTGCCTGTCAGATTGTATTCTTTTATCCATTCCTGAGGTCTGCTATTCAGAACTGCATTATAGATTTTACTGTTGATATCACACAAAGATATGGCCACTCCCCTGCTTACACTCTCTAAGACTTTGTCCCTTATCCAGATTTTTTTTCTCTCAATAAGGAGATGATAAAAAATCGTGGATGCCCATTGACCCTTCCCTTTGGCTTTCTTCAGAATAGGATACAGTGACTTGCGCACATTTCTGACCCGAAAGGAAAGTTCTCACCAACGAACTCTTCACTGCCCTTCACTTTATGTTTGGCTTTAAGAATTTTGTCATTGTCTTTGTAGAAAATGCAGCGGGCGATTATCGGTGAGTTGGGCTTGGCATTCAAGCGATGTACACTATCAAACTGGAAGTCTTGCGTCAGGCCGCATGTGCCCATAATGACCTCACTGATGAGTTCTTCCTACTCTAACTGTGTCTTGTTCTGTTACGATGGAGTCCATAGAAAATCAGATTGTTCCTCTTCGAGCGTCCTTCCAAATAGTCGGCTTCGCGTTCTGTGTCCTGCATCCGCCTCCTCAGCACGTCGTTTACCCGTTGAAGATCGGCCACTTCATCTGTCAGAGACTTCAGCTCCTCCTGCAGTGCAGCGTGACCATCTGTGATGTCCTTCATATCATCTTTCATGTCGGTAATAATGTCTCTCATAGTTTAAATGGGTTGTCAGATTCGTCACTCAGACACTGAAGCATAGACATTAAATTCTGCGTGGATTAAATTCTGCATGGTGGGTTCAATAAGGGATTGGGGAGGAGAATGCTGGCAGTACTGCTGGTAGTAGCAGCTCCAGTGTGTGTGTGTGTGTGTGTGTGTGTGTGTGTGTGTGTGTGTGTGTGTGTGTGTGTGTGTGTGAAATTTTAACACTGGTACACGTTATTGACAGAAAATATCAAATACTGCGATATATATTAGTGTGTGTGTGTGTGTGTGTGTGTGTTGTGTGTGTGTGTGTGTGTGTGTGTGTGTGTGTGTGTGTGTGTGTGTGTGAATTAACACTTACACATTTATTGACAAAAAATATCAAATACTGCGGTAACCAAACTTAGCAGCACAATAACTATTAATTAAACATTTTCAGCCACCTACTGCATGATTTCACCACAATTGTGAAGGCCGTAAATTTGGGAGTAATATTTTTAACAATAATTTCAACACTACAAGATTTCTCATGTCAGAAATCGTTTTAGATTTACCGCTTTATAGATTAACAAGCATACGCTAAACATGGTGTTTTTTTTTTTTTTTTTTTTTTTTTAATGCAAACATTGCAACGCGCCTTTCTGTCACATCATCCCAGACTCCTCATCAGTGGCCTTCCTTCCACACCGCTTATTCCAGCTCTCCCTCTCACACAACCACATCCATGTTTCTCCTCTCATAGCCCCAGCACCGGCAATCCACAGAGAGCAACCAATATCAAGTTGTCATGAGTCAATTCGTTTTAAGAGTTCAGTCGTGCCTGTTCTTAGTTCAGCATAAGTAGAGCTCCACCGACCGATCGACCAAGCCTCCTCCTCGCCCCCACCCCTCCCCTTTCACCCACCTCCCCGCCGCCTCTTGATGACAATAATTACAGAGTCGCGGAGCCACAGTATGTAGGCGCCACCCTCCGGAAGGTGCTAAGGTGCTACTGTGTCCATCCAAAGACAGTTCCCTAGAACTTGCCGACAGTGACGAGTTTAACATGAAATCCCCAAAAGCACAGATCTGGATTGAAAGTCGAAAAGTGCATGAAGTCACCCCGAAAGCAGGATAGGAAGAAGATACATAGAATTTGGGACTGTGTGTGGAAATGGTTCAACATGAGGATGATAATCATGCAGACGATGCTGTGGAACGCCATTCTGGGCAGATTACCCGGCAGGGCTGTGTTCTTTCTTTTTCATACTTTATCCTGGTGTCAGCCAGGCCCAAGAGATACAGGCACCTGCAGTGTTGGTCAGGAAATGTTAGCAGCACTCTCAGAGAAACATCCATTAAGTGGATATGATCGTGCGGTTTCCAGTCGTCTCATTTGAGCCGGTAGCACACTCTTTTCGGTTAGGACTCGGTCGGGACCGACAAATTCCACGAAAAAAAAGCCTTTGCCGGGAATCGAACCCACGATCTTTCCGCGGGCACGTCTGCGACGCTAACCACTGTATGGCTGCAGTCGGTTTTTGGCGACAAATCTGAACTTCACAGCTTACCATGATCGTTTGATGCAAGTTCTACAGAGCAGAGCAGGAGAGTATCGCATGACAAAAATCTCACTAAATGTAGATCAAAGATTCGCCGCGAACACATTTATCTGTCCACATACAGCAACATTTATCGTTTACGGTGAATTAGGCGAGTGAATCGGACGGAAACAAGAAATTCAGCAGCAATCCTGTTTTCACAATAACAGCTTAAATGTAATAATCATAGAATAATAAATTATTTGCCTTTGTAAATGGGATCAAACGAAACTTTGTAGTGGGGACAGAAGTGGGCAATTGCACTAACGGATACGTCTAAACAGAACAAACTTCATGTGTGACGTAGGCCCTAAAAGAGAAATTACGACGAACGTTTTGGAACCAGTCTGCGCCATTGAAACGGGCGCGCTGTCGAAAGGCGAATCACTCCAGAAAAGGGTAGCCGCCCTTTGATTTAGGGCACTTCAACTCGCTATGAGTGCACATGCCCTTTTAACCACGCTGGGGGGGGGGGGGGGGGGGGGGGGGGGGGGGGAAGAGAGGAAACCCACAGACAGCTCTCTCTTTCTCTCTCTCTCTCTCTCTCTCTCTCTCTCTCTCCTCCACACACCCACTCTTACCCTCCCCGACGTCCGCACTCAACCCCCCTCCTCATTCACATCCCCCCTGCCCCCCCTCTGCCCCCCCCCCCCCCCCCCGGCCTCCTTTTTCATCGTACAGGTGACACCGTGTTATCCGGTGTCGCGTGAAATCTGGGAACGTGATGTCTGGGAAGGCTTCCCAGATATCACAGATTTTTTGGGAACGCGTTCCCAAAATGTACTGTGATATCTGGGAACGTGGTCTTTCAGAGCTCAGAAGGGCAGAAAGAAGACAAAAAAGAATGGATTTTCAAGATAAGGTAGGAAACAATTTATTTAGGTGCAATTGAGATCTTTGGCCTTCTTGTCACTTAAAAAAAAAAAATTTCTTGGCATGATTTTCACAAAGTTCCCAGATTTCACGATTGAAAGTTCAGGAAATCTGGGAACGCGTTCCCAGATATCACGGTTCCCAGATATTATACGACACCGGGTTGCCAGTTCCGAACGGGTCGAAGACTCTAGGCCATTCGTGCTTTGTCATGGCTTCAATGATCACTCTCTTTGTGCAAGTCAAAACAAACGCGTTATTTACATTTAGGCATAAACGGTCGAACTCAGCAAATTTCCTCGCGGTGATTTTTGTTTTTATTTCGTATTTGTTTATTCATTTATTCATGTATGTATGTATATATGCATGTACGTATTTATCATTTAATCCATTTATTTATTTTTGTCTGGATAGAAGACTCCATAGTATACGGGAAGAACAAGTGGGAATGAATGGATTAGGCGAGGGTGGGGAGGAGGTTGTCAACGTACGTGTGTGCGTACGCGTGCGTGCGCGCATGTGTTTGTGTTTGTGTGAGTATGTGTGTGTGTGTGTGTGTGTATCTTTGAAAGTCAGAGCGTGCGTGTGTGCGTGCGTGCGTGGGTGCGTGCGTGTGTGTGTGTTGTGTGTGTGTGTGTGTGTGTGTGTGTGTGTGTGTGTGAACTGGCACAGAAGAAAGCTGTTTCTGGTGTCAGCTTTCAGAGCTACCCGTACGAGATGAATGATTCATCATTGTGGAGGTTGACACAGAGACACACCACACACACAGAGAGAGAGAGAGAGGAGAGAGAGAGGGAGAGAGAGAGAAGCAATGCTGTTAGAGTCGCCTGTCAAACCACTACCTACCATCCTCGCTCATGTGCTGCAAGCCTCGTCAGACAAGTGTGCTGTTGCCGCGACGTGGCGCAGACAGAGAGAGAGAGAGAGAGAGAGAGAGAGAGAAAGAGAATGTTGTCTCTCTCCTCTCTCTCTCTCTCTCTCTCCCCCCCCCCCCCCCTCACTCTCCCTTCGCACGTGTGGGGAGACAGACAGACAGCTTAGCGTCGCTGCAAGCAGAGTGTATGATTGGCTGGTTTAGTGAATGGCGTGTAGAGCTCGGTTCAATGTTTGTGAGGCCAGTCAAGGTTTCCCAAATGGACTAACATCTCAGACGCAAAGTGTGTCCACGCACAGAAAGGTAGAAACCTACATCGGATACCAAAGGTCACGTGGCCATAATTTCAGCGTCAACGTCGAAGTGGTGTGGTGTCCATACCCATCCATTACAGAGCTGCCTCTCTATAGATATTATATTCGGAGATTATATATATATATATATATATATATATATATATATAATAGAGAGAGAGAGAGAGAGAGAGAGAGAGACGATACAACAGAATCATAGTTATGGTGTGACTCCATTTGATGCAAAGGGATCAAAGACACAGACAACCGTGCCTCCCTGATGAGTCCGGTCCAGCGAACGAAAGGCCTCGGAGCAGGCAATATGGATGGTTTTGTTTTCAAGATGGATTACAATGGTTCCCATATTCTGCTAGTGAAGGGTTTAACATTTATATTTCTTTGCCTTTTTTTTTCTCATTTTCTTTCTCCACCCGTCTCCCCGCCACCTCCTTGGTTTTTGCTTGTTTATTTGTTTGTTTGTTTGTTTTGAACCTTGGCCATGTCAATGATGTGAAGACGTTGAATTATTCGCCTGCACTTGTTTTCCGCACTACTGAATTGTTCAGCATGATACTGATTGTCAATCAGTGGGAGATTACATCTCTTTGGAGATCTAAGGAAAGGCTGTTCTGCGCATTTCTTAGCTGCTGACAATGCTTGGGTTACTAAACAGCAGAACTGACCACTCTGACTGTTGGCCACCTTTGGATCTCCCTTGCATCCTTAAATGAATCCTCAGGCATAAGCCCGAAGATTTTCCCCTACATTTTATACTATTTACATACGATTTCAGTTTTTCAGCAGCTTATTTCTTTACCACAATTTGTTTGTTCGTTTTACTTGTCTATCCTTCGCTGGCTGGTATGGGGTGTTGTTGGGATTCTATTTTTGAACCCTTGGTTGTCAGAATATCACGGAAGAATAGACTGTGGTATGTCTCCATTTGATGCCAAGGGAGCACAGACACAATCAGCCGTGCCTCCCCGATGGGTCCGATCCAGCGAACGAAAGGCCTCGGAGCAGGCGATTTGAATGGTTTTGTCATCAAGACGGATTACAATGGTTCCCCTATGCTGCTAGTGAAGGGTTTGATATTTATATTTTCATTTTTTTTTGTTCTCATTTTCTTTCTTCAAGCGTCGCCCATCCCCACCCCACCCCCTGCTTTTTTGTTTTTGTTTATTTTGAATCTTGGCCAAGTCATGTATGTAATGACAGAGGAATTGTTAGCTTGCACTTGTTTTCCTCCACTACTAAATTGTTCTCTCTCTCTCTCTCTCTCTCTCTCTCTCTCTCTCTCTCTCTCTTATATATATATATATATATATATATATATATATACATGTGTGTCCAAGTGAGTATGTGTTTTAGAGAGAGAGAGAGAGAGAGAGAGAGAGAGAGAGAGAGAGAGAGAGAGAGAGAGAGAGAGAGATTAGGAATTATAGACGTATTAGGAGTCTGCACCTGTTTCGTCAAATACTTATTTGTTCAACGTATACATATATACATTGTTACCAGATTGCAACCAAAGTGGCTCGTAAGTTATAGAAGATAAAAACAAAAGAAAAAAGATAGGCGATTGCTCAACAAAGGCAGAAAAGAAGTGTGCAACAATAAACACACACACGCACGCACGTGCGCGCACGCACACACACACACACACACAACACACACACACACAAAGAAGTTGTTGTTGTTGTTGTCGTACCCTGGCTAAAATACTCCAGGGATCATCCGAACAGCCAAGTACTTGAACACTATGGTACACATGCATCAGCTGGGGATGAGAACATTAAGTGTGTGACCGTTTTTGATTACCCCGCCACGTGGGCAGCCACACTCCGACTTCGGGGGATTTTGGAGACTGATAATGTTATGATAGGAGCTGGTCACAACTGAAGACAATCCCCGCATAATATGCAGAACATAACAACATTTTGATGTAGCCTTGGTGTTCTAGCCTATGTCAGTTGGCCTGACACAGCCATAAGACAAGGTGGGAGTCAAAATGGATGTCAGAAAGCAGGATGTTATTGGCATAAAATTTCCAGACGGCAGGGAAACAATTGAAAGAACGTCTCAGCAGATGTTTCCCAGAGGGCACTCTAATTCTCATGAACTTCATCTTTTTTCTTTTTTTTTAAAACCCTTCCCACACCTCTCCCATCCCACCCCACCTCCACCCCCACCCCTCCCCCTCATAAACAGCCCCCTCCCTTCCCACTCCCTTTCTCCGTATGTGATAACAATTGAAAAAAAATGCGAGCCAGGAGGAATTTTTTTTTTTTTAACCGTGAAAATAAATAATAAATGTCTTTCAGGATTCTCAGAAGATTAAAAAAAAAAAGAAAAGAAAAACAGAACAAATATCAACAACGTTTCGGTCATAGACCGACTTCAGGGCTTGTGACATAAAAAGAAAAACAAATAAATACGTATAGGAAATGACGTATGAAAACATGTACGTAAACGGACGATGACGTGCTAAAGGAGTGTGTGAGTGTGTGTTTGTTCACACACACACACACACACACACACACACAACCATTTAAGCACGTCATCGTCCGTTTACGTATATATTTTCATCCGTCATTTCCTGTACGCATTTAGTTGTTTTTCTTTTTATGTCACAAGCCCTGAAGACGGTCTATGACTGAAATGTTGTTGATATTTTGTTCTGTTTTTCTTTATTAAAATCTGATGAGAATCGTCAAGGACGTTTTATTATTTTTTTAACAGAAGATCTGCGGTCAAATACCTGTTTCATGAAAATAAAGCTTCGCGATTGTCGGCGATTCTAGTTCTCGTATGGATTGGCATTTAAGCCAGAGCGAGGGTAAAAAAAAAAAAAAAAAAAAAAAAAAAGAAAAGATAGCAAGAAAAAGAAAAGGACATGGACTTTTCAGTCAGAGAATGGACGAACGTTGCCCGTTATTTTCAGAACTGCTCGATCAAAGCCTTTGTCATCACTTCCTCAACCTGGCAATGTGGGTCTCTGCCAGGAGCCTAGCACTCCTTCTGAGTGCTTCTTTATCTGCTTTTGCCTGCTCCCTGTCCCCCCCCCCCCCCCCTCCCCGTTTCTCTCGCTGTCTCTTCTGTTCCTTCACATCTGTCTGTCTGTCTGTCTGTCCGTCTGTCTGTCTCTATCCCCCTCCCTCTCTCTCTCTCCCTCCCCAGAAGGGGCTGTGGTCTATTCTGAATAAAACGTTTACCCCTCTCTCTCTGTTTCTTTCTCTCATTACCCCTGCCCCCCTCTGCAACCCCACCCCCACCCCCTGAAAGTCTCTCCCAATCTGTTTGAGTGTCTGTCTCCCTTTGACCTTCGCCTAGCATCTCTCTCTCTCTCTCTCTCTCTCTCTCTCTCTCTCTCTCTCTCTCTCTCTCTCTCTCTCTCTCTCTCTCTCTTCTAATTCTTCGTCTTCCCACCCAATACCATCCTGTCTTTCCTTCGCCAAAGTCTGTCTTTCTCCCTGTCACACTAAATATCTACATACCTCTCTTCATCTCGCTGTTTCTGCCCCTCTCCCTTCCCCTCCTCTCTCTCTCTCTCTCTCTCTCTCTCTCTCTCTCTCACTCTCTCTCTCTCTCTCTCCCCTCCCCACGGCTTCAAAAGGGGCTGTGGCCTATACTGAATAAAATCTCTCTCTCTCTCTCTCTCTCTCTCTCTCTCTCTCTCTCTCTCTCTCTCTCTCTCTGTCTCTGTCTGTCTGTCTCTCTCATTATGATGTCTGTATGTCTAAGTAACTTTGTCTTCTTCTCAATCCTCTGACCCTCCTTTCCCACTAAAATTCTCTCTCTCTCTCTCTCTCTTCCTCTCTCTCTTTCTCTCTTCCCCCCCCCCCCCCCCCCCCGCTTCTTCCTCTCACTACCCTTGTCCCACTCTGCAACCCCCAACCCCATATATCTCCCTCTCACTCTAAGTGTCTGTCTCCCTCTCCCCTTTCTGACCTTCGTCCAGCACCCTTAGCCCCCCCCCCTCCCCTCCCACTCCTCTCTCTCTCTCTCTCTCTCTCTTTCTCTCTCTCTCTCTCATGATCTCCGTATCTCTATGAATCTGTCTCCTCAGCTTTCTGACCTTCCTTTCCCCCTAAAACTCTCTCTCTCTCTCTCTCTCTCTCTCCTCTCTCTCCTCTCTCTCTCCTCTCTCTCTCTCTCTCTATGTGAATCTGTCTCCTCAACTTTTTGGCCCTCCTTTCCCACTAAAACTCTCTCTCTCTGTGTCTCTGTCTCTCCCCCCCCCCCCCCCCGGCTTCCTCCTCTCACTACCCCTTCCCCACTCTGCAACCCCCCCCCCCTCCCACTACCCCCTGTATCTGTCTCTTCCACTGTAAGTGTCTGTCTCCCTCTCCCCTATCTGACCTTCGCCTACCACCCCCATCCCCTACTCTCTCCCTGTCTCCTCCCATCTCTTCTGTCTCTCTCTTCTCTCTTCTCTCTCTCTCTCTCTCTCTCTCTGTCCCTCTCTCTCTCTGTCTCCCATCTCTCTCTCTCTCTCTCTCTCTCTCTCTCTCTGTCTCCCTCTCTCTCTCTCTCTCCTCCTCTCTCTCTCTCTGCTCCCTCTCTCTCTCTCTCCTCTCTCTCTCTCTCTCTCTCTCTCTCTCTCTCTCTCTCTCTCTCTCTCTCTCTCTCTCTGTATGTGTGTCTCTGTACGTTTACTAAAATAAAAGGGGCTCCAGAGGCAAGTGTCGCGCCACTGTTATCACATCACCCCAGTGGGGTAGTGCGCTCTCTCTCTCTCTCTCTCTCTCTCTCTCTCTCTCTCTCTCTCCACGCGACAAGGGCCAGGCCCAGGCCATGGGAGAGTCTTCTTCTTCTTCTTTTGCCCTCCTCCTGTCTGCTGCATAGCATGCATGCGGCTGACTGACTTGCACCGCGACGGGCGGGCGGGCGGGCCACGCTCGCTGCATATATATATATATATATACACACAGTGGCACACGCCCTGCGTATCAGCTTCGTTCTCTGCTGTGTGTTTTTGTGTTTGTGTGTGTTCGCGTGTTGGCGATGGTGAACAAAGGATGTGGTGGTAGGTGCAATGGTTGCGCTCCTTGCAAAGACTTGTCTGGAAACTAATCAAGACGCGACGTCGTCGGTGTGTCGTATCATCTTTTTTTTTTTTTTTTTTGAGTGACAAACACGTGAGTTTGTTGTTGTTGTTGTTGTTCACATCATCATTGCCTGTATTTAAAGAAAAAGAAAGAAAAAAGAAGTGCGGTTTTTTTGTGTGTGGATAATGATGTCTTATGAAAAAAAAAAAAAAGAGGATAAATTCTGGGATGTCGTTTTGATATATGTCGACTGTTACGAACTGAGATTTCGTTTGTTTTGTTTTTGTCTGTGGGTTACTGGACCAGTCTGTACAGAAGAAAGGGGAGGATGTTGATGGTGATGTTTATTGTACACTGCCTGCACGGAAAACAGAGAGACATCTTTTTGCTGCACAGATACTGACTGTATAAAGAGGTGAGACTGGCATCCTGTTTGTTTTTGTCTGCTTGGTCGGTTGGTTGTTCGGTTTATGTCATAGATACTAATCAGTTGTACATCTGTTACTTTACTCCTCGTACAGAAAACTGATGGGAGAACTGTTTTTGTTTATTTTAATGGCTCTGTGGCAGAAGTAAGACATCTGACAGTTTACTGTTTTTACAAAACAACAGAATATCTGCCTCTATACTGTCTGTACAAAGCAGTGGGATATTTGCCATTACATTATCGGTACAAAGCAGTGGGATATTTGCCATTACATTATCGGTACAAAGCAGTGGGATATTTGCCATTACATTATCGGTACAAAGCAGTGGGATATCTGTCATTACATTATCGGTACAAAGCAGTGGGATATTTGCCATTACATTATCGGTACAAAGCAGTGGGATATTTGCCATTACATTATCGGTACAAAGCAGTGGGATATTTGCCATTACATTATCGGTACAAAGCAGTGGGATATTTGCCATTACATTATCGGTACAAAGCAGTGGGATATCTGCCATTACATTATCGGTACAAAGCAGTGGGATATTTGCCATTACATTATCGGTACAAAGCAGTGGGATATCTGTCATTACACTGTTTGTACGTATACAAAGCAGTGGAATATCAGTAGGTTTACTGTGTGGACAAAGCTGTGAGAGATCTGTCATTTTACTGTCTGCACAAAGCAATGGGATATCTGTCATTACACTGTTTGTACGTATACAAAGCAGTGGAATATCAGTAGGTTTACTGTGTGGACAAAGCTGTGAGAGATCTGTCATTTTACTGTCTGCACAAAGCAATGGGATATCTGTCACTTTACTCTCTGTACAAAGCAGTGGGAGATCTGTCATTTTACTGTCTGCACAAAGCAGTGGGAGATTCCGTGACAACATTACTGTCTGCACAAAGCAGTGGGAGATCTGACATCATACTGTCTGCACAAAGCAGTGGGAGATCTGTCATTTTACTGTCTGCACAAAGCAGTGGGAGATCTGACATTATACTGTCTGCACAAAGCAGTGGGAGATCTGTCATTTTACTGTCTGCACAAAGCAGTGGGAGATCTGTCATTTTACTGTCTGTACAAAGCAGTGGGAGATCTGTCATTTTACTGTCTGCACAAAGCAGTGGGAGATCTGTCATTTTACTGTCAGCACAAACAGTGAGGGATCTGTTATTTTACTGTCTGCACAAAGCAGTGGGATATCTGTCATTTTACTGTCTGCACAAAGCAGTGGGATATCTGTCATATTACTGTCTGCACAAAGCAGTGGGAGATCTGTCATTTTACTGTCTGCACAAAGCAGTGGGATATCTGTCATTTTGCTGTCTGCACAAAGCAGTGGGATATGTCATTTTACTGTCTGCACAAAGCAGTGGGAGATCTGTCATTTTACTGTCTGCACAAAACAGTGGGATATCTGCCATCACACTGTCTGTACAAAGCAGTGCTAGTGGTATATCTGTCATTTTAATGTTTAGACAAAGCAGTGGGATGTTCTGTGATTATACTGTCTGTACAAAGCAACAGGATATCTGTCATTGCATTCCCTTGACAAAGCAGTCAGATATAATCCTTTATGCTGTCTTTACAGAGTAATGGGGTAGTTGCTGTTTTACTCTCTGTACAAAACAGTGGGAATATCTGCCATTATGCTGTCTGTGCAAAGCAAATTGGGGATATCTACTATTACACTGTCCATACAAAGCAAGGGGATATCTGTTATTACCTGCTTGAAGGAAAAAGCTGGATATTTTCTGTCATAGTGCATGGTCAAAGAAGTGGAACATCTTCTAGTATACTGTATGTACACAAAGTGGGACACCTTCTATTATGCTGCCTATACAAAGAATCTTCTAGTATACTGTCTGTACACTATGTGGGACATCTTCTATCGTACTGCCTTTACAAAGATATGGGACATAACTACTAATACAAAGAAACGAGATATCTTCTATCACGTTGCCTGTACAAATAAGTGGAACATCTATTACACTGCCCATTCATAAAAATGGGACATCTTCTGTTACACTGCCTGTGCAAAGAAATGGGACTTCTTCTGTTACACTGCCTGTACAAAGAAATGATACATCTTGTATTATACTGCCTGTATAGAGAAGTGGGGCACCTGCTGTTAAAGGCCTAATGCGTGTGCGACGAACACGTGAGGCCCAGCTTCGTTTTGCTTTCCTATTCACTTACTGCCCATCGCCATTCTTGAAGCACGTGCCACCAGTAATGGTCTGCTGAAGTCCTGGAACATCCTGGGTGCAGGTGTAGTCTGCATTTAAGGTTCTGGCGTCAGGTGATCTTTTGGGGAGATCTCTCTTTGCTGTGCCTTGGGAGGGGGTTCCAGGAGAGGTGTTGTGTTCTGATGCTGCCAGATGAGTTATTACACTGTGTGCGGACCAATCCAGCGAACGTCGTGGAGATTACTGTTCTCTAAGCTTTCAAGGTAGCCTACACATGGCCGATCCAGGCCCCGTCATCTTTTCTTTTCTTTATTTCTCTGCGGGACGTTGATGGGTTCCCTCCCTTTTACTTTCTTATGGCCTATATAGAAAAAGATGTGGTGCTTTTTTTTGTTTGTTGTAGTTCTGCTTGAGCGAGGAAGTAGATGCACGCACGCGCGCGCGCGCGCGCGCGCGCGCGCGGTGTGTGTGTGTGTGTGTGTGTGTGTGTGGGAGAGAGAGAGAGAGAGAGAGAGTGTGTGTGTGTGTGTGTGTGCGCGCGCGCGCGCACGCACGCATATTTGCTGCAGAAAGTTAAAGAACAGTTGTTGACAGACCAAAACATGTGCTTCAGTCATGGAAAAAATAAAGACGTCGCATTTCATGATTTTATGCTACCTGCTGCGGACATTTTGTTAAGCACAAACCAGCCTGACAAAGAAGAGGTAGTATCAGAAAGTGCATTAGTCAACCAACAGTCACAGTGTCTGGAAATATACTCGTCTGAGAAAGAAGTAGTGTCAGACTAGTCTGGCAAAAGGTAGGCTGACTGTCAGGTAGTATACTGGTTTAACAAAGAAGTAGTGTCAGGCAGTATACTGGTTAGACAAATGTGCAGTGTCACGCAGTATACTAGCCTGACAAAAACAAACAAACAAACAAAACGTATGAGGCAGTATAGCAGTCTGACAAATGAATAGTGTTAGGAAGTATGTCAGTCTGACAAATTAGTGCCAGGCAGTACGTAAATCTGATAAATAAGCAGTGCCAGGTAGCATTATGGTATGTCAAACAAGTGGTGTCAGGCAGCGTATAATTACAAAGCAGAAGTGTCGAACCGCACAGTAATGTAACAAAGAAATGTCAGAGCAATATACTAATTTGACAAAAATGGTAGCATCCAACAATATATGTGTCTGACAAAATAAGATGGAGGTTGTATACTAACCTCAGAAAGAAAGAGTGCCAGGCAGTGTGCTAGTCCGTCAAAGTAGTGTCAGGCAGTACATTAGTCTGTCAAAGTAGTGTCAGACAGTACATTAGTCTGTCGAAGTAGTGTCAGGCAGTATAATAGTCCGTCAAAATAGTGCCAGGCAGTACATCAGTCTGTCAAAGTAGTGTCAGGCAGTGTGCTAGTCCGTCAAAGTAGTGTCAGACAGTACATTAGTCTGTCAAAGTAGTGTCAGGCAGTACATTAGTCTGTCAAAGTAGTGTCAGGCAGTGTGCTAGTCCGTCAAAGTAGTGTCAGGCAGTGTGCTACTCTGTCAAAGTAGTGTTAGGCAGTATAGTAGTCTGTCAAAGTAGCGTCAGGCAGTGTGCTACTCTGTCAAAGTAGTGTCAGGCAGTATAGTAGTCCGTCAAAGTAGTGCCAGGCAGTGTGCTACTCTGTCAAAGTAGTGCCAGGCAGTGTGCTACTCTGTCAGAGTAGTATCAGGCAGTACATTAGTCCGTCAAAGTAGTGTCAGGCAGTATATTTGTCTGTCAAAGTAGTGTCAGGCAGTACATTAGTCCGTCAAAGTAGTGTCAGGCAGTACATTAGTCCATCAAAGTAGTGTCAGGCAGTATATTAGTACATCAAAGTAGTGTCAGGCAGTACATTAGTCTGTCAAAGTAGTGTCAGGCAGTACATTAGTCTGTCAAAGTAGTGTCAGGCAGTGTGCTAGTCCGTCAAAGTAGTGTCAGGCAGTACATTAGTCTGTCAAAGTAGTGTCAGGCAGTGTGCTAGTCCGTCAAAGTAGTGTCAGGCAGTACATTAGTCTGTCAAAGTAGTGTCAGGCAGTATATTAGTCTGTCAAAGTAGTGTCAGGCAGTATATTAGTCCGTCAAAGTAGTGTCAGGCAGTATATTAGTCTGTCATAGTAGTATCAGGCAGTACATTAGTCTGTCAAAGTAGTGTCAGGCAGTACATTAGTCTGTCAGTGTCAGGCAGTACATTAGTCTGTCAAAGTAGTGTCAGGCAGAATAGTAGTCTGTCAAAGTAGTGTCAGGCAGTATAGTAGTCTGTCAAAGTAGTGTCAGGCAGTATAGTAGTCTGTCAAAGTAGTGTCAGGCAGTATACTAATCTATCGAATAAGAAGCGTCAAGCAATATAATTGTCTGTCAAGGAAGTAGTGTCAGCCAGTATACCTGTCTGTCAAAGAAGTAGTGTCAGTCAGTATACCTGTCTATCAAAGAAGTAGTGTCAGTCAGTATACCTGTGTGTCAAAGAAGTAGTGTCAGGCAGTATACCTGTGTGTCAAAGAAGTAGTTTCGGGCAGTATACCTGTCTATCAAAGTAGTGTCAGGCAGTATACCTGTGTGTCAAAGACGTAGTGTCAGGCAGTATACCTGTGTGTCAAAGAAGTAGTTTCAGGCAGTATACTATGTGTCAAAGAAGGAGTTTCAGGCAGTATACCTGTGTGTCAAAGAAGTAGTTTCAAGCAGTATACCTATGTGTCAAAGAAGGAGTTTCAGGCAGTATACCTGTGTGTCAAAGAAGTAGTTTCAGGCAGTATATCAGTCTGTCAAAGAAATAGTGTCAGGCAGTAAAGTGGTCTGTTTTAGAAGTAATGTCAGGCAGTGTATTATATAGAAGCAGTGTCAGGCAGTATACCGTCTATCAAAGAAGTAGTTTCAGGCAGTATACCTGTCTGTCAAAGAAGCAGTGTCAGGCAGTATACATGTGTGTCAAAGAAGTAGTGTCTGGCAGTATACCTGTGTGTCAAAGAAGTAGTTTCAGGCAGTATATCAGTTTGTCAAAGAAATAGTGTCAGGCAGTAAAGTGATCTCTTATAGAAGTAATGTCGGGCAGCGTATTATAAAGAAGCAGTGTCAGGCAGTATACCTGTGTGTCAAAGAAGTGGTGTCAGGCAGTATACCTGTGTGTCGAAGAAGTAGTTCAGGCAGTATACCTGTCTGTCAAAGAAGCAGTGTCAGGCAGTATATCAGTCTGTCAAAGAAATAGTGTCAGGCAGCATATATTACAGAAACAGTGTCAGGCATTATACCTCTCTGTCAAAGAAGTGGTGTCAGGCAGTATACCTGTCTGTCAATGAAGCAGTGTCAGGCAGTATACCTGTCTGTCAATGAAGCAATGTCAGGCAGTATACCTGTGTGTCAAAGAAGTAGTGTCAGGCAGTATACCTGTGTGTCAAGGAAATAGTTTCAGGCAGTAAAACTGTCTGTCAAAGAAGCAGTGTCAGGCAGTATACCTGTGTGTCAAAGAAGCAGTGTCATGCAGTATACCTGTGTGTCAAAGAAGCAGTGTCAGGCAGTATACCTGTCTGTCAAAGATGCAGTGTCAGGCAGTATACCTGTCTGTCAAAGATGCAGTGTCAGGCAGTATATCTGTGTGTCAAAGAAGCAGTGTCATGCAGTATACCTGTGTGTCAAAGAAGCAGTGTCAGGCAGTATACCTGTGTGTCAAAGAAGCAGTGTCATGCAGTATACCTGTGTGTCAAAGAAGCAGTGTCAGGCAGTATACCTCTGTGTCAAAGAAGCAGTGTCATGCAGTATACCTGTCTGTCAAAGAAGCAGTGTCAGGCAGTATAGCTGTCTGTCAAAGAAGCAGTGTCAGGCAGTATACCTGTCTGTCAAAGATGCAGTGTCAGGCAGTATACCTGTGTGTCAAAGAAGCAGTGTCATGCAGTATACCTGTCTGTCAAAGAAGCAGTGTCATGCAGTATACCTCTGTGTCAAAGATACAGTGTCATGCAGTATACCTGTGTGTCAAAGAAGCAGTGTCAGGCAGTATACCTGTCTGTGAAAGAAGCAGTGTCAGGCAGTATACCTCTGTGTCAAAGAAGCAGTGTCATGCAGTATACCTGTCTGTCAAAGAAGCAGTGTCAGGCAGTATACCTGTGTGTCAAAGAAGCAGTGTCAGGCT
>CM065719.1:53617798-53622798 GCA_033310375.1 Conus canariensis
ATATTGTCACGAACAGTATTTCAAAGAAAGCTGGTATAATACATAGCGATGAATTTTGTTAAACAGACAGATTCAATGCAAAACTGCTTATGGTATTGTGATCATGTTCAAAGTTTTTGGAGCCAACTAGCGAAAACAATTAAGAGACAATTGTGAAAACTGTTTGAGAATCAAGCTTAATATTGAATTGTTATTGTTCGGTAATCTTGATCAAATCAAAACAAACCCTCAACATATTTGAACGAATTAAAGAGCAAATACAAAATCGAAAACTCCATGCACCCCATAGAAATGCTATTCACAGAATTCTATAAAAAGTGGTATCCATATCAGAATCTTGTTGAAAGTAACGCATAAAAATAACGAAGTCTACGTACATATGTTCATACTTTCTAATATTCGTTTCAACTGATCGCTGTACACATACGAATTAGCATAGATTATTGTTACAACTCGATGTGTGCTTGGAATGTATTGTGCCTTCAGTGTTAATGGATTGATCGCTTTTCCTTTATTTGTTCGCGATTTTGGAGTTCTATGTATACATTGTTCCATAACACACATAAAATAAAGAAATGACATGAATCCTGTGGGTGGAGAATGGTTTAATAGATGTATTGATATCCACGAAATTCTCGGACATTGTGCGGCTCCGGCTCATGACGTGGATCCAGTGAGGAAAGTAATATCCATCAAGGGAGAGAACAGGGACATCGGGGGGAGTGGGGAGTGTTGGAGAGAGGTGGAAGGGTACTTGGCGGAGGTCTTCGCTCTCCTTCTAACTGTCATCACAGCGCACAGTGGAAAGACTTTAACAGACATTATTTAGTTAGGAGACCCTGTGGAATTTGTGCTTTCCAACACGTTACCACCACCCTCAACGGGCGCTGAGTGGTTACAACATTAAAACTCTCATTCAAGCCTCTGGCAACTGTTGACGGTGAAGTGTGGAGTGGAATCCCCCCCCCCCCCCCGCCTCCCCCCTCCACTCCGCCCCTCCAGTTATTTTCCCATATGGACGGATTGCAGACCTCCTTGCGGTTGAACCCTTCTTACGGAGAATGAGACGCACGTGCCAGATTAGGGAAGCATTGTGACAGACGTTGACGTATTAGGCGGCGGTGATGCGAACAAACACGCAAGGGACACACACGCTGTCTGTCT
This sequence comes from Conus canariensis, assembly GCA_033310375.1. Classification (NCBI taxonomy): domain Eukaryota; kingdom Metazoa; phylum Mollusca; class Gastropoda; order Neogastropoda; family Conidae; genus Conus; species Conus canariensis. The sequence goes on from CM065719.1 coordinate 53,618,963, forward strand.
GTCTGTCCGTCTGTCTCTGTCCCTTTCTGTGTGTCTCTGTCTGTCTTTTCGTTTTTCGTCTGTTTGTCTGTCAGTCTGTCTACCTCTGACCCCTTCTGTGTGTCTCTGTCTTCGTTTTTCGTCTGTTTGTTTGTCTGTCTGTCTGCCTGACTCTGTCTCTCTGATGTCTGCCTGTCTGTCTGTCTGTCTGTCTGTCTCTCTATCTCTGTCTCTGTCTTTCTCTCTCCCTCTTTCTGTCTGTCTGTCTCTCTTTCTCATTACCCAGGTAAAATCAAATTTCCTTTCGTTTCGTTTCTCTCGCTCTATCAACCTTTCTGCCTGTCACACACACACACACACACACACACACACACACACACACACACACACACACACACACATATATATATATATATACATACACGCCTTGCGCTCGCGCGCGCGCGCGCGCGCACACACACACACACACACACACACACACACACACACACACACACACACCACACACACTGCCATGTCTCTTTGAGCTATTTGTCGTGGGATAACTGAACAGAGTCTACGGAAGAGTGTAACTTGCGTCTGTTTAACCCAAATTCCTAACACACTTCTCGTAGCGAAAAGCACAGATCTGTTGCCCGATATTTACGTTAGTCTCGTTTTAAATTTTGATGCACCAGTCATTACCGTTTATTGAATAAGGCAAAATCGATGGCTCTCCTACTAGAGAGGAGGGTGCGTGCAATCGTCATATAAGATGGATTTCATTTTATAAGAGAATGTGCAAACTATGATGCCTTGCAGAGTACACTTCTACGTTTCGTTTACTAGTTGAATGTAAAACTGGGGAGGTAGCACTTATCTGTTCGAAAAAAAAATCCATTTGAACTGGATAAATTTATCACGTACAGAAAACGCGTCAAAATGATTGAGGGCATTTGTAAGTGATTCCATGTTTTCTGCATATATTTCTTGTGTCTAGTCTGTTGCAACATATTCAGCACTGTATCCTTTATGTTTCAAATTAGGATCAAAAGTGGATGAATCTTGAATATTGATATATACGAAATTTTCGGAAATTCTGCAGATCCGGCTTATGATGCTGATCCAGTAAGCAAAGAAATATCTATAAAGGGAGAGGGGAGGGAATCGGGGTTGTGGAGAGTGTAGGAAATGTGGAGGGGTACATGGTGGAGGTCTTCGATCTTCTTCTAGCCATCATTACAGTGTACGTAGAGAGACTTTAGGAGACTCTGTGGAATTTGTACCTTCCCACAGGCTGCACAACAAAAAAAATAATGCACCAAGGCCTTGCTTAGGTGGACAAGTATTTATAGACTGGCGCAGTTGGATTGTTTCGAGAATTTGTACTGTGTCTGAAAGTTGATTGTCCTCATTTTCTTTCATATGGCCATCAAGGTACAAGCCAGGTGGTTCCAAGCAGACGCATTAGAATCAAAGGAATGGGATTATTTTGGGGCTCTTGGAGCTGGCGCAAAGATAGGGTCACGAGTGAGTGCAAAGGCCTGAAATGTGTGTCAACTAAGGGGAAGGTCATATAGTTGAAGTTTGTGATTTCATCGGCGAAGATCCCCCCCCCCCCCAAAAAAAAAAAAAAAAAAAACCAAAAAAAAAAACCCCAAAAAACAAGGGAAATAATTGGTGGTGAGTTGTTCTTTTGATCCATTATCAGTTTTAACAGTAATATGGATTATATAGTGTTTTGGTGCAAAATCCTGCTTGCGGTGTGTGGCTACATTACCGCCAGCGATGGGCGCTGAGTGGTTACAACATTTAACTCTCATTCCGCTTCTCTCATTCAAACCTCTGGCAAACTGCTGACGGTGAAGTGTGGAGTGAATCGCCCCACCCCCTCTCCACCCCTTCACTCCGCCCCTTAGTTATTTTCCATATGGACGGATTGTAGATCTCCCCCACTCCGCCCCTTAGTTATTTTCCATATGGACGGATTGTAGATCTCCTTGCGGTTGAACTCTTTTGCGGAGTATGAGACGTACGCGCGAGATAAGATACGGAATGTGACATATGCTGGCGTTATTTGGCGTGATGCAAACAAACAAGCAAGCACACGCGTGCTGTCTGTCTGTCTGTCTCATTCTGTGAGTCTCAGTCTTTTCGTTTGTCTGTCCATTCATTTGTCTATCTGTCAGACTCTCTCTCTCTCTCTCTCTCTCTCTCTCTCTCTCTCTCTCTCTCTCCGTCCTTCCCTCCCTCCCCCCTCTCCCCCCCCACTCTCTCTCTCTCTCTCTCTCTCTCTCTCTCTCTCTCTCTCTCAGACTGTTCCTCTATATCTGTCACACACACACACACACACACACACACACACACACACACCACACACACACACACACACACACACATACACACACACAGATGGCAGGATGTAAAAAAGCTTGACAGCTTATTCTTCAACCCTCAGTAAGGATGATTTTGACTTGACTTGAAACACACACACACACACACACACACACACACACACACACACACACACACACACACACACACACACACACGAGCACGTACAAGGATACTTGATGAGGAACAGACATCATCAAGCATTATCCACTGTATACAAAAAGGCATGATGAACACACAGACACAAACATCCGCGCGCGCGTATACCACACACACACACACACACACACACACACACACACACACACACACACACACACACACACACACAAGAGCAGCACTTTCTGCTGTTCATAATTATGCCCATAATGATGGCCATCGTGGTATCTTTTTGAGATAGCTGTGACAGGATAACTGCAGAGAATCTATAGAAGAGTGTAACATGCGTCCGCTCCTTTCTTCTTCTTCTTTTTTTTTTAGCCCAAATTCCAAACATAGATTTGGTAGTTAAAAAAACAACAGAAATATGGTGTCCTATGTGTAAGTTCACCGCTTATTAAATTTCGATGCACCAATTATCACCCTTAATTGAATTAAGCAGAATCGATGCCACTCCTACTAGAAAGGAGGTTTGTGTGTGCGAGCGTCATAGGAGATGAATTCAATGTTGTCATAAAACTTGCAAAGTATGATGATTTGCAGAATACTCTTCTGTCTTCTCTTTACAAGTGAGCTGTGAAACTGGGGAGATAACATTTCACTGTCTGAAGAAAAACAAACTCCATTTGATTTAGCTAAATTTATCTCTCGCGGGGAAAATGCACCAACATGATTGAGGTCATTCATATCGGATTTCATGTTTTCGGCATGTTTTTCTTGTCTCTGGTGTGTTGCGACATTATCCACACTGTATCCTTTATGCTTCAGAAACTAATATCAAAGGTGAATCAATCTTGAATCCAGATGATATTGTATGACAAGTAAAGGAGAATAAATCTTTGATTTTATAGTGATACACTTTTTTTTTTCAAAGATAGTAAAGTCAAAATGAGCCCAACTTTGGAACTTAATAGATTACATTACCTGATTATTTTCGTCTTCTTTATTCTTGTCCAAATGATCGCATGCGATTCCTCGGGTGACAGAGGGTGAGACAAAGGCGTTGTTGTTAAGAATTATGGAGCATTATTTATTCCATGCTGTATTCTCCGTCTGTGTGACATCCGCCAGCTGCACCTGAAATTGAAGAAAATTAATGTGTGCGTGCGCGCGCGCGCGCGCGCGCGGTGTGGTGTGTGTGTGTGTGCAGGCGTGCATGCGCCCGTCCATGTGTGTGTGTGTGTGTGTGTGTGTGTGTGTGTGTGTGTGTTGTGTGTGTGCGTGCGTATGTGTGTGTGTGTGTGTGTGTGTGTGTGTGTGTGTGTGTGTGTGTGTGTGTGTGTGTGTGAAAACGAGTGCGCGCTTGAGCGTGCCCTGCATGCATG
>CM065719.1:53632798-53637798 GCA_033310375.1 Conus canariensis
AGGAAAATAATAATGGACTAATAACACATCCTTGCTTTAAGCCTTGTACACATTCAAAGAAACTTGAGTAGCGTGTATTATTATGACATAAAACACACGCTTTCACATTGGAGTATATTGCCTGAATCGTTTTTAGCATCCTACCTCGCACGCCTGCTCGTAGCAGAACCGCCCACAAAACCTTACGGTTCACAGTATCATATGCTTTTTTGAAATCGATGAAGGCCACGTATAGTTTCGTACTCTTCTGCAAATATTTTTCAATTACTGCGTTTAAAGTGAATATATGATCTATCGTTGAGCGGCCTTTTCTAAAGCCTGCTTGTGCTTCACAAATGATACCGTTTTGCTCTGCCCATAAAGTTAATCTGCTATTGATAATATGTGTAAAAACCTTACTAAGAACACTCAAAAGAGATATGCATCTAAAATTATCAGGAATGTTGGCATCACCCTTCTTATACAATGGAATTATTGCTGCCTCCGCCCATTTTGATGGGAAAAAACACCTAGAGAATATAGCGTTGAAATACTTCTTCAAGTAAGGTAGAACTATTTGCTCTGCATTCTTCAACATTTCAGGCAAAATACCATCTAAACCCGCTGCCTTCTTATTTTTCATGTGTTTAATCGCTTTACTGATTTCTTTTTCACTTATCTCTCCATCCAATATATGATCAAATAACGTTTCGTCTGATTCATCATTTAGGCAATCTTCCCCGTTAACAAATCCTTCGTTGAAAACTGATTTAAAGTGCTGTACCCACTCGTTTTCTGTTATGTCATTTGGAACAACACTTCTTCTTTTATTCTTGTTAATTTCATTCCAAAACTGACTGGAGTTTTCCGCTGAGCTTAAAAGATTTTTCAAATCAAAGTTTCTCTGTGCACGCTCTTTCATGTCGAGCATAGTCCTGTATTCTTTCCTTTCTCCGATGTATTTAACGTAGACAACTTTATCTTTAGTTTTTCTAGCCCTTCGAAGATGTCTTATTACTTCCCTTTTCTTTGAAAAGCACTCATTATCAAACCATCTGGCTTTACGAGCACTTTGTTTACCTACTAACACTTTTCTTTTCATTGGTTCAGCTGCCTCCTTTAATGATGAAGTAAAAATATTCACCGACTCATCTAGATCCATATCAATCAGAGAAATTGCCAACTCAAGTTGGGTCTGAAAATGTTCTGATCTTAAGTGTTCAGTGAACATGTGGGTTTGATCTTCTGACCAAATAATCTTCTCTAGCTGGACAGCATTGTTGACAGTGGGTTGAACAATGGAATTACCTATCTTACAATATAATTCAACAGGCATGTGGTCTGACTCAATTCTGTCTCCTATGACCATCCGTTCAAAACTGCCACAAAGGTCGAAGCTCGTAAGGAAATAATCAATAACGCTATGACCCTGTTCAGAGAGATATGTGAAATTACCAGAACCCTCGAGCTCTGGACACCCATTTAATATTTTCAAATTATAACAGGCGCACATATCAAGTAACTTCTTGCCAAAATCATTTGTCGCTACGTCACATGATATTCTGTTGTCTATGAATGTAGTAGACCTATCAAAAACATCAGAGTAAAAACTTTGAGTAAATGGACTATTGATGATTTGTACATTACCTGTTCGTCCATTAAAGTCGCCATTACAAAGCAAGTACAGGTTAGCATCCGCTGCCAATAGATCACCTATAATCCTTTCAACTTCCAATGTATGACAACTGGATTCCGCAGTGCCATAAAACGGGCTACCATAGGGTGGGACATACACAGATACGTACAGTATGTCAGATGCACTGCCCAAAAGTTTACCGCATATTCTGACTGCAACTAAATTATCACATTCACATTGTATTACTTTAATATATTTTGTCAGGTTCTTTTTTATCATTACAACTACGCCACCTGACCAACGGCCGTGATGAGATAATTTCAGAGCGGGAGAAACAAATTTAACAAAATTTGGAAAAACATCAGACATATCAAAAGTTTTGTCCATGAATGTTTCTGTTAGTGTAACAAAATCAAAATTATTTAAGTAATTCACCAAGTCCCAGTCTCTGAGTTTGTTTGCAAGTCCCGCTATGTTGAATAGCAGGAAAGACAGTCGCTGGGGCCGGCCTTCATCCTAGGTGTCAGCATCAATGAAGGGTTCTTCACCACTATCCTCCACTGCAACGTCCGCTCCACCATCAGGAGGGTTTGGCGTGGGTGATCCTGGACACACGACATCTGCCTGGGTCTGTTGTACCGCTCGTTGGGTCTGCAGCATGGAGTCTATCCGCTGCTGAGCTACGGGTGTTCCACGGCCACGACCTCTTCCGGAATATCTCGGTCGTTCAGCCGACGGAGTTAAAGGCTCTTGGCTTCCATGCACGCTGTTTGTTGCCTGGGCATGCCGGTCACTGGTGGATGGTATAGCTCGTGCCCGTAAATTATACACAATATTTTCTTTCTGTACCGAGTCACCACTGGTTTTCTGAACTGGTTGCTGTGGTACAGTGTCTGTGTCTCCAGTGGTGTCTGTGTGCTGGGGCGGATCTTTAGGATTGGCTGCCTCCATGCGTGAAAACCCGTTCTGTTGACCGGAGCTTGCATGGTCTGTTCCAATGGGAGGAACAGGTGGAACGGGTGACGGTTTGATTGAGTTGGGGACTGGAGCATTTCTTTCCTCTGCATTTAGAGCTGGAAAGTCAGTTGTCAATAAGCAGTATGTAGGCATTTCATGACCATCCACACGATTCTGTGGGCGCGAATTATCACTGAGATTTCCCCTCTCACCCCCTCTTGAGCGCTTTGCATCATGATAAATAAGGGACGTGTTCCTTCGTCTGGAGTGTAGGGGCTGATCACATCTGAGGATTCTTTTGTTGCGGAGGTCATAAGTATAGACCGCCTCATCCGTGATCAGCCTGTCATGGCGTAGAGTGGATCTTTGCCCTTCATGTCTCAGCTGGCGTTGCACAGGGAGAAGTTCTTTCCTCTTCTGTTGAGTATTTTCAGAGAAATCTTCCCGAACAAAGATATTCTGAAATCCGTCTGAATTTCTCAGTTTTGGTGCATTTTGAAGCACTAACCTCTTTTGGCTGTAGCTCTGGAATGTCACAACAATAGCTCTGCCAGACTTGAATATTCTTTCCAGAGTCAAGTCTTCTTCTATGCCCATTCCGACTCGCACCGTTTGACGAACCTTCCGTTCATAGTCTTGAAAAGAAGGGCCACTTCCATCGAAAGGAAAGCCCCAAAAAAGAAGATTGTTCCGTCTGCTCTGACTATCCAGGTAGTCGCATTTGTCTGATAATGTGGTAATCGTTTCTGTCAATCTGTGCACTTCCGACCATAATGAGTGACACTGATCCTGCATCTCTCTGTTACAATTAGCGAGTTGAGCTTGCTGGTCTTCTAACAGGCACATACGATTCTCTATTTTCTTTTCCACATTTGATAATTTCTTTTCCACTGACACAAAGTGTTTTTCAACGTTTTGTTCATGACGAACATTGTTGGCTTCTATTCTTGCAATGGCGTCATGGAGAATTTGGGACATTTCCGACTGGAGTCGATTAAATGAAAGATCAATTCCATAGAAATTGTCATCACGATGTACAGGGGCACACTGTTATTGAAGTAGGGCTGTGGTGTATAATAGGACTCCCGGTCATACCCCCTTCCCTGGTACGGAACGTTGGATGATGGAAAAGACTCCCGTTTTTGCCCCCTTCCCTGAGTGGGACCAGGGTTCGGTTCAATGTCTCCACACACAAGTAAGCAGCAGGACAGGAAGACAACGGCCGCAAATATTCCAGTGTCACAGGTCAAAACAAAACAAACAGTCAACACATACCTGTATTTCTGTGGTGGGTCAGTGTTTGTTGCCTGTAGAAATCGAACAGTGGCAAGCATAAGAAAGTAGAGATGCGGAGATTTGCCTGATTGTACAGTGTCCAAATTTCCCGCATAGTCCACACGCACAGCACAGGACTGGTTGAGGTTCACAACAGGGGAACAACCACACAGCACATACAGCACAACAGCCAGGCACGTTGTTCTCACTGCACTCATTGGCCAGCACAACACAAGACCGTGTTTACGCGCAGCTATGGCGTTCAGTGCGCGTTTCTGCATGAAATTCTGCCACGTCCAATAAAACTGACCACAGCTGACTCTTGCACATGAATTTGGTATCGGCATGATCGAAAGGAATTAAGGGAAATGAACAATCATTAAATGAAAAAGTTGATCTTCAACTTATTAAGGAAAATCATTAATTAATGGAGCGCGACCTGAAGATACGTCTTGTCGCCAGCGTGAACCTGTGTTCACCCCCATATAGAGGTTACGTTCTCTCTCTCTCTCTCTCTCTCTCTCTCTCTCTCTCTCTCGAGAGAGAGAGAGAGAGAGAGAGAGAATTACAGGATGCAAGTGTTATCTTTAGTGCTCATTATCAGGCAACATCAACGGGAGAAAACAACGCGGAACATTTAGCGCAAAGGGACTAAGAAACTGGCTGCTGACACGTTTTCTTCATTCCGATTACTTTGCCGTTGGACAGAGAGAGCCACTCTATGTTGAGAACAGCACGCCGCTCACAAACAATAACACGTGACTCATGCACGCGCGCAAGTGTACGCGTGGCCATGACGTGAAACACGAGAGCTGCCACTTTCGATTCATTTGAAGATGAAGAAAATTGGAAAAATGTATATTTTAAATATCAAAACCCTTCACTAGCTGCATGAGGGAACCATCGCAATCCCCCTCGAAGGCAGATTTATATGTATTGCCTGCTCCTAGGCCTTTCGTCCGCTGGATCGGACTCATCAGGGGAGACACGGCTGATTGTGTCTGTGCTCTTGGCGTCAAATAGAGACACACCACAGTCCGTAATTCTGTGGTGTTCTCACCACCAAGGGTTCAAAAAAAAAAAAAAAAAAAAAAATATATATATATATATAACGTGTTGCTAACGTGTACCTCCCTCAAAACATAAACTGGCT
>CM065719.1:53642798-53652798 GCA_033310375.1 Conus canariensis
CAAAACATCTTTTGATATGATATGATATGACTAGTTATGATGATTGAAATGACCACGGGTAAATTCGAGAATCTTATTCAGAATCATCAAGTAGACTTGCTTTGGAAATCTGTCAATTGCCATATTTTGGAGTTTAAACCAATATTTAATGGATTTTAAAGTACTGTCAATACACAAAGGATATCGACCGGTTTCACCACATATCATGGTATTCGGACTTTTGGGACTCACACTCAGTAAACGTTTACAAGCGAACAAATGAACTGTTTCTATAGACTTATATTTCGTTAAGCCCCAAAGCTCAGCAGCATACAATAACATGGGCTTTACTTGACAATCAAACAATTTAAAAAAAAATCGACATATCCATGTTGCCTAAAGCCCACATCGTTTTAAAATGTCAGTAACTTTTTGTTTTGCTCGCCTAACATATTCATCTAATGCAGTGTCAAAAGCCATCCTAGTACTGAGTGTGAAACCAAGACATTTATAGCTGTTTACGACTTCCACTTCTCTCCCTTAGTAATACCACTGCTCAGCTTTCGATAAATAACCCCCCTTTCTAAAAACAATTATTTTAGTTTTATCAAAGTTTACTGTTAAATTCAAAGTGTCGGACGATTTCTGTAAATTATGTAGCTGATTTTGGAGACCAGCGGGTGTAGATGAAAACAGAACAATATCATCTGCAAATAATACAAGAAATGTTTCTTTAAACCAAGTAAAAACTGAAACCCATGTTCTCCATTCGGCAGATGAGAGAGAGAGAGAGAGAGAGAGAGAGAGAGAGAGAGAGAGAGAGATCCATACTAACCTGTAGACGAAATAGCAAGATTACGGATTTTATATAAGCATCAGTTAGCTATGCTGCCAGTCTGCACATACATTTAGTGTCACACATCAGTAACCATAACCTGAAAGTAGAAGGGTTATTGTAATACTTACAGGGGATGTATTTTTCTCTAACATTTGAGTATTTGGGACAGATGCATATAAAGTGAGGTTCACTTCCTGGGGCACTGTCACAAAATGGGCAGTCAGGGGAGACATTATTAGAATATCGGTACCGATGCGTTCGTAATGTTGAAACACCTAATCTAAATCTGATTAAGGTCTTTTTCAATACACACTGCTTTAGGTCGAATAAGTATTGAGATGTACTAAAGGATAGTTTGAAAGATGCATAAAACGTACACCGACTTTTATCTCCCAACTGAGCCTCCCATCCTGGAATGAAACAATCGATTAGCCTTTGAATTCTCTGAGAAAAAGATGAATATTTTGAACACCTTTGTGTTTCCACATATGCCGGAACCCATATTTGTATAAAGTAAAGCATACGGCAGAAACCCAATTGTTCTGATTTTTATAATAAAGAGCTAACAGCATTTCCTAAGATTTTAAAGACAGACGATCATCAGACATTCTCAAAAGTTTCAACCAATATTTAACACATCTTGTATATGTAAAGAGGATATCTACCACATTCACCATAGACGAGGACATTAGGTGTCTTAGCGCTAACATTTAACAATCTTTTCAATGCAAACAGATGTACTATTTCAATCAAATTCTGGTTTGCAATCAGTTCCCAAACTTCAGAGCCGTATGTTAGCATTGGTAGGATTTGACAATCAAATAATTTAAAAAAACACTTTTGGATGCTTTTCACCGAGGGACCACAGCAGTTTTAAGATGCATACAACTCCTCTCTTTGCTTTCACGGCTCTATCTTCCATAGCGTAGGAGAAAGAGAGGGAAGGGGAAAAAAATGATTCCAAGGTATTTATACTGATTGACCACTTCTAGCTTATTGCTACCAAAGAACCATTTTTCTCTCGCTGCAATGTAACCGCCTTTGCGAAAGACGACCACTTTAGTTTTATCTAATTTAACTGACAAACTCATTCTATGCGAGGCATCCCTCAAAATATTCAGCTGTCGTTGCAGACCAATAACCGAGAAAGAAAGTAACAGAACATCATCAGCAAAAAGTAGTATCAAAATTTCCATTAAATCTGGGGATAGCTTTACACCGTGTTTACCAGTACGGATTACGTCAATTGCAAGTTCATTAATAAATAGTGAGAATAAAACTGGACTGCAATTGTCTCCTTGTCTCAAGCCACGAGGACAGAAGAATGGTTCAGTGCACTGGTTGTTCACTTTTACACTAGCTTTGGCAGTTTCATACATGCCTTTTACAGCTTTGTACATTTTACCTCTGATTCCTTTCTTCTTTAATATCCAAAGGTACTGCCTGTTAACGAAGTCGAAGGCCTTTTTGAAATCAATAAACGCAACGTATAGCTTGCTCCGATTGAGTAAGTGCTTATGAACTAGTGCCAGAAGAGTAAAACTGCTCGATTGTACTATGATTTCGTCTGAAACCAGCTTGAGATAAATCAATCAAATCATTATTTCCAACCCATTCAATGAGTCTTTTATTAAGGATATAACTGTACAACTTACCTCCAATATCTAGGAAGGAAATACCCGTATAATTGTCAGGACAATCAGGATCATCCTTTTTATACACAGGTAGAATAATAGACTGAGACCAACTTTTGGAAAACTACCAGAATCAAACAGTTTGTTGAAGTATTGAATTGAAAATAAAATTCCATATTTGAAATCTTTTATAGCATCCTCAGTTTCCCATTACTCTATCGCTCTGTCTAGTGGAACACAGTCCAAGTTTATGTGTACAGGCAAGGTAGTATCTTCAAAATCTGTTAAATCAGTATCGTTAGATAGATCACTATTAAAAACCATCTTGAAATGATCAAACCATTCACCAGAAGTGATCGAATTATGCTTTAATTCTTTAGATATAAGAACAGATTTGACAGTTCCCCAAAAACGTTCAGGATCGCCACCACTATTCACAAGAGTATCTAGAATTGAGTGTTTGTGTTCGGACCTCTTAGCGGTAAGCAGATTTTTATACTGTCTCCTTGAAATCACATACATATATCTGTAACATATCATTTGCAGCTTTTTACTATCATTGTCAACATCATTTTTAACAATACTGTCGCAAGCTCTGCGAAATGTTCGTAAAGCTTTACGTACTTCACGTCTTTTTTCTGCACATTCTCTGTCAAACCATGGCTTTTGTCTGAAACTATCTACCCTAAACGTCTTTAACACACTTTTTCCAGCCATCTTGAGACCACCAATGAATGAAGTTAATGATGCATCAATATCAAGATCTATTAGATAACTAGCATCTTGAATTAGTTTCTTAACATCATTATCATTAAATATTGCACAATAATCATTTTTCTTTCCATCATTCCACACAAACTTAGTAACTTTACATATGGTAGAATGGGTCGAGGTGGGTTTCAATTCAATGGCCTTTGGTACTTCAAGAAACATCTCTACAGGCATATGTGTTTCGATTCAGTTCTGGGAATAACTTTTAAATATGAACCCGCAAGAAACATACATTCAGATACAATAAAGCAACCAATAACACTACATCCATTATAGGCAAAAAAGTGAAATTTCCCCCCTCATCACCCAAAACAAGTCCGTTCATTATAATAAGGTTATACTGATCGCATATTTGAAGTAAATATTTACCAAATTCATTTGTAACTCCATACTTTGACTCCGTACAAAATCTTGTACACAGCTTCGAATCCTCTGCATTTTCACCAATAAAGTCGTCTATGGAGTAGTCAGAAACATTACCATTGCCTGTTCAGCATTCACATATCCAAAAACAATGAGAGGTAGTTCGCGATATTCTTCAAATAAATCAGCGATACAGTTATCAAAAAAAAAAAAAAAAAAAAAAACATTATCAATTTCAGTTTCAGCTCAATAAACACTATTTGAAGGTAGGATATACAAACCAATCAAAAAACAGTCAGAAGTAGTTTCGATATCTTGAGAACCAAGCAATTGTAATATGTGTGTGTGTGAGAGAGAGAGAGAGAGAGAAAGAGAGAGAGAGAGAGAGAGACAGAGACAGAGACAGAGACAGAGAGACAGAAAGAGAGCTAGAGAGAGAGAGAGACAGACAGACAGACGGACAAACACAGACAGAAACAGAGAGAGAGAGAGAGAGAGAGAGAGAGAGAGAGAGAGAGAGAGATGCAGACAGACGGACAGACAGACAGGCAGACACACACACACAGACAGACGAACGGATAAAGACAGAAACCGACAGAAAACGTCAGCAAAAGATTGCAGGTTCTTCGGTGGCACTGACAAGGAGACAAGAGGGCACTTGGCTGAGGCGTCTGGTTGAGGGGTGTGTGTGGGAGATAATGGTGGGAATGGGACCGGTGTCGACTTTGGAAGTAGCAAAAATTCCAATCCATCCCTTACTGGACCCCCCCCCCCCCCACCACGCCCCCCCCCCCCCACCCCGGCATGAGAGGGTGGAACCGCCATCCTGAGGATTGATCCACTCTATCCTGCCTTGGCTTTAGGCTGTGTCAGACCAATTGACATAAGCTAGAACACCAAGACTACATCAAAATGTTGTTATGCTCAGCATAGTTATGCGGGGATTGTCTTCAGTTGTGACAAGCTCCTAGCACAACATTATTAGTTTCCGACATCCCCCCGAAGTCGGAGTGTGGCTGCCCATGTGGCGGGGTAATCAAAAACGGTCACACACGTAATGTTCTCATCCCCAGCTGATGCATTTTTACCATTGTGTTCAAGTACTTCGGCTGTTTGGATGATCCCTGGAGTCTTTTAGCCAGGGTACGACAACAACAACAACATCCACTGTATCCACTCCGTTGACAACGGCAACGGCTACAACTGTCAAGCCGGGTCACATAACCCCGAAGCGTTTCATGTCTTCGTTTACAAATTGATGTCCTCTGTGTGTCTCTGTCTTTCTGTTTCTCTTTCTTTTTGATTTTCTTTCTTTCTTTCTTTCTTTCTTGCTCTCTCTCTCTGTCTTTCGCTCTGACCTTCAGTTGATCAGTCGGTCACTCTCTGTCTCTCTGTTTCTTTTATAGTTTGTCTGCCTGCCTGCCTGTCTGTCTGCCTGCCTGTCGGCCTTTCTGTCTCTATGTCTCTGTATGTGTCTGTGTCCGTCTGTCGGTCTGTCTGTCTTTTCTTCTCTTCTCTTCTCTCTATTCCTTCCCCCATACAGCATGCGAGCACAAACACGCACGCGCACGTGCCTACACACACACACACACACACACACACACACACACACACACACACACACACAAAAGCCCCCCCCCCCCCCACACACACACACACACGCGCGCGCACACACTCACACACACACACACTCTCTCTCTCTCTCTCTCTCTCTCTCTCTCTCAGGCCCCCTCTCGAGCTGAAACGGATTTCTCCACCCTTGTTTCCCACCTGTCATTGAAAAATGATACTGCCTTTGTGTGTCTCACCGTGACTTCCTTTCCAGAAGGCTTGTGGGCATTTGGGGATGGATAATAAAGAACTGCGCGACTCGTGCACACCCCCTTCTGCCTGTCACCTAGCCGTCCCCTCCCTCCCTCCCCTAACCACCCCTGAGAGCAGTAACACAGAGACACGCACGCACGCACGCACACACACACACACACACACACAAAGAAGAAAACCCTGATCTGGCCATCATAGTCAGTAAGATGGCTCCTACATCACACCCCGAACTCAATATCAAAGGGGACTTGTACAACGCACTTTTGGTGTCAGAGCTGAATGATGACAAAAACATCACCTTCATCACTCACTCAAACCTACAAGCTGCCCGCTTCAACCTCCGTGATGGGCTACATCCCACTGCAAGAGGAGCTAGCATCCTAGCGGGGAATATTGGCCGGCATCTGAGGAACCTCTTCTGGGAACGGCCCCGGAAGACAGCGCGACGTCCCCGGTACCTGCGCCCCACACCCTTCCCTGAGGATTCCTTCTACGGCTCTGCCTGGTCCAATAGGTTCAATGTCTTATACAACTGGTGACATTTTATGTTGCTTTTGGTCGGAACGAATGTAGCATACCAGCCTACGTCTCTGTGTAGCTAAGCTCCAATTGTGTTAAAGCAACATATTTTTATTTAATTGGTTATTTTTTTTATTTTTATTTTTATTTTTTTTCTCAAACATGAAATTTAACAATAATATAAAAATACTGCAATGGAACTGCCGCTCTCTCTATTCTAATATTGACTGCTTACGTCAATTTTTAGTGTCATCTGACTGCCACGTTCTTTTATTCCAGTCTGTTAATATCAGCAAGAACAAACTACCAAGACTGGAACAGTACTACTATCCACCAGTAGTAGATACAGATAAAAATGGTAATAGAGTAAATTGTGCTATCTATATTCATACTGGACTACAGTATTGTGACAAACAATCACCTGTGCCTAGTGGATTACATGGGATTTTTTCATGTGCTGTAACTGTCAAGTTTTCGGACTCCTTAAAAGTGAACTGTGCTTCTGTATATTTACCTAAGGGTCCAGATGAAGCTAATACTGAATGGATGAAAAATATCAAGAATGATAATGACAAATGGTTAGTAGGAGGGGATTTTAATGCTCATTCTCCTTTCTGGGAAAAAGAGTGCACACAGGTCAGTAGTAATAGGTTTGTGGAAAATGTTGTAGACTCAACTTTATGTTTACTCAATGATGGTTCTTATACCAGAGTTCCTGATATATCTACACATAGACCTACTGCTATTGATTTAACCTTGGTTTCACCTAAAATGGCCTTGTCGTGTGCATGGGAAACTTATAGTGAAACTCTTGGGAGTGACCACATACCAATCATCATCACAATTAATCAGTCCCCTAATTTTGAAGACACAAAACCTGATGATACAATCCCAAGATTTGATTATAAAAATGCCAAATGGTCTCAATTTTACAATACACTTAAAGATCTAGACATAAGATTGTCCCCAGATGATGATATTGATACTATGTATGACACGTTTTGTACTTCTGTTCTAAAAGTGTCTGGTTTATGTATTCCTAAATTGAAAAATCAGGGATCTAAAGGGGGTAAACATCTCGGTAATGTCTGGTGGACTGAAGATTGCGATAAGGCAGTCAATGAGAAAAAAAGGTTATTCAAAGAATACGTGCACACTAAGAAAAGTCAAGATAAGAAAATGGTTGATAAAAATTTTAAGGAAATGAAACATTCAAATATACATAGTAATAGAGTTATGGAACAAGCCAAAAAGGATTATTGGGATAATTTTTGCAAAAGAAACACATTCGATCATAAAGATAGTAGAATGGTATGGAAAGAGTATAAAGACGATAAAAAATGGAATCAAACTCCCAGAATATCCTATCATTCTTGATAATAACAAGTTACCATCATCTACAGACAAAGCAGAAGCGTTTGTAGACCAGTTTGCTAAAGTGAGCAGGTTAGATGGGTTGTCTGAAAATCAAAGAAAATTCAGAGAGGATAAAGAATCTACCCATGTCTTTAATGATGTATCTGATAACGACACAAGCGACATCAACGCCCCAATTACATTACAAGAGGTGAAAGATGCTATAGATTCTCTCCCAAACAAAAAAACAGCTGTTGGAGTTGACTCCATTTCTAATGAAATGATTAAACATTTTCCAGACAATTGGATAAGCATTTTACTCAGCATATTTAAAAAATGCTGGAACTCAGGTCATTTGCCTCAAATATGGAAAGAATCAGTAATAGTACCGATTCACAAGGAAGGTAAACTGAAAGAAAGTATAGATAGTTACAGACCTATTTCATTAACTTCTCATGTCTGTAAACTTTATGAAACCATTGTTTTAAATAGACTAAACTACTTTTGCGATAAGAACAAAGTCATCCCAACAAACCAAGCAGGTTTTCGAAAGGGCAGAAGTGCTGTTGAACATTTGGTCAAACTTACCACTCAGATTAAGCATCAATTTTCCAGGAGACAATCTTTACTAGCAACCTTTTTTGATATCACTAAAGCTTACGATCAAGTGTGGCACTCTCGTTTGCTTTATAAACTTAAAGAGATTGGATTATCAGGAAACATTTATGATTTTCTTAAAGACTTCTTAGAAAATCGATATATTAGAACGAAGGTAGGGAACTCCTACTCTACAAGAAGAAAATTATACATGGGCATTCCTCAGGGTCTGTTATTGCCCCTTTACTTTTTAGTATTCTGATGTACGATTTACCCACAAAAATTTCTAAAAATGTAGAATTAGCCCAATATGCAGATGATATATGCATATGGATGAGGTGACATTAAAAAAATGTACATCTGTCAGATCACAAAATTATATTAAAAAGTTATATCAAAAAGAATTAAATACCTTTTCTGCTTACATGAATGAAAACGGTTTGCAAATATCAACAGAAAAAACACACATGATGTTATTTAATACTGGATTTGATCCAGTTAATATGCCTTCATTTCAAGTCAACGGCATACCCATCAGATATACAAAAATAGTGAAATTCCTTGGAGTAAATTTAACATCAAAGTTGTCATGGAATTTTCATATTGAGCATATTCTAACAAAAGCTCGAAAAACTTTAAATTTATTAAAGATTATTAGCAAGCATGCTTGGGCTCAGGACACAGTTACTCTTTTGCACCTTTCTACTGCACTGGTTAGATCAAAATTAACGTATGCACAAGAGGTATTCTTCAGTGCACCCAAATACTTACTGAAAAAACTTCAAAGTATTGATTCCAAAGCATATAAGATAGCATTGGGACTACCAGTCCATGCCTCTTGTACAAAAGCATACAGTGCTGCTGGGATATTACCACTGGAGGAATATAGGAATCTCGCATGCACCAAGTTTGTTATAAGAAGTTCTGCTATAGACAACAATATAGGCCCTGAAATAAATATTAAATCGGACACTGATTTTCCCAAAAGGGCTAAAAATATTTCATCTCAAACGACTCTAAGAACATATACTTCCTCGATTTTAGAATCCTCAGATATCAAACTAACATCCATTGCAAAAAGATCTATTGTGTCTCCTATCCCTCCCTGGAAACTAATACGAGCACATTTTGATATTGAGCATACAGACCTAACAAAGGCTGAAAATACTAATTTATTGTTATCGAATATCAAAATGCATTTGCATGATCACTATTCCAACCATTTTAAGATATACACTGATGGATCTTTAATTAATGAACATGCAGGTGCAGCATACATTATCCCAGGTCTTAACAAAGAAAAGTCTTATTATCTTGGAAAAAACAAATCTATATTCACTGCTGAGTTAACTGCTATAATTATGGCTTTAAATTTTGTTGTTGATTACCCTCAAAATTTATTTAAAGTTGTTTTATGTGTAGATTCCAAGTCAGTTCTTACTGCAATGAAGAATTTTAATTTAAAAATTCGACCTGAGATGATCACTGAAATAAATAATTTAGTACATTTCCTCTCTGTCAGAGACACTGAAATAACATTTCTTTGGGTGCCCTCCCACTGTGGGTTATATTATAATGAAAAGGTTGATGTTCTAGCAAAGAGAGGAGCAAAACGATCATCAGATTCACATTTTCTAAACTTCTCTATGTCTGTACAAGAGTGCTATGCTATGGCAGAAAAAGTACAATTTTCCATTTTCATTTGATAGAAAGAGAAACTGGGTGCTTTGGGTTACACGATGAAATGAAAAATATTCATGAAAAGTTAAGTAAGTACGATCAAAACATTTATCGTAGACGACAGATAATTTCCTTGATCTGTAGATGGAAATTGGATTGCTTTAAAACAAAGTATGTCAAAAATGTACATTGTATATGTGGTCATAGCATATCAAATGATCACATTCTGTTATGTAACTTAATGAAAAAATTCATTCCAAATACGTCTGTACAGCCTATTCAAAATGTTTTCCTGTCAGCAAGTGAAACATATCTTTTCTTTTTGCGCTTAGCTAAAAGTCCAATTGGCAGATACTTATAATAGATAATAGTCAGTGGTGAGATGAGACAGAAGAGTTATATGTTTTTGTATTTTGGGGTTTTTTTTGTTTTTTTTTTA
>CM065719.1:53685298-53687798 GCA_033310375.1 Conus canariensis
TTGAGTTTGCTGCGGACTCAGTTGGGAAGACTGCGACCACACAGTCGAGTTTCATCCACTTAATGGATGCGTTTCTGAGAGTGTTGCTCAAATTTCCTGACCAACACTGCAGGTGCCTGTATCTCTCGGGCCTGGTTGACGCCGGGATATATTATGAAAGGAAGCGTAGAGTACAGCCCTGTCACGTCAGACCAGGCGCCACTGAACACCACCGAAGTGACTCGGCAGCAGTGCAGTGTCTCCTCCGGTGGGTTGCATCTTGACGACTTGACATTGATTGCTCCCTGTGGATTGCCGGTGCCGGGGCTGCGGCGGGGCCGATCGGGCTGTGGCTGTGGACGGGTGTCGGAATGAGCGGCGTGGGTGCACTGCCTCTGAGGTGGCGCAGAGGTTGGGACAGCAAAAAGAAAAAAAAAAAAAAAAGAGATTGCTATAAAACCTGAATCTCATTATCCAAAAAGACCTCAGACTATTTTTGTCATATTCTACCATTGGTTCTTATACAGAAAATCTTTTGAAAGAGTCAACAGCCAGTTCTGAGACATCAGCGAAGGTGGCCTTGATTTCTCCTCCAGCTAGGAAAAGAAACAGGGCACATTTTGATCTTGATCACACTGATGTGAGCAAAACTGACCAGCCAAATATTTTATCTTATTCTGTAAAGACGCATATACAAGAGAAATATCCTCAACATCTTAACGTTTACACAGATGGTTCAGTATTGTCTAATAATCAGTCAGGTTCTGTTTTTGTTATGCTATCATAAAAGACTGAAAAGATATATTCCATCGCAAATGGCAGATCAATATTTGTCGCCGACATAATAGCTATTATTATCGCGTTGTCATATTTAATTGACTTGCCACAATTAATATTTAAAGTAGTTATTTGTGTGGATTCATTGTCTGTTCTGCAATCCATAAGATTTCCAAATAACATTTCGAACAACTTTCTTGTAAATGAAATATGCCACATTATTCATGTTTTGATATGTAAAGGAACTGATGTCACCTTCTGTTGGATTCCATCGCATTGTGGTATTTGGGGTAATGAGCTCGCTGATAGATGCGCAACATTGAGGAGCCAGAAATGAAAAGTGAGCCACAGTTTTGAATATACCCTTTTCTTTACCTGAAGTCAATCAATTATTAAAGCAAACCGTCTGGTGCTGATTCAGAAAACACTACAAAAATACGTTGCTTGGTGTGGCTGATAAAGATACTCATTTAATTAATTATGAACACGTAAACAGCATTCCATCCTCATCTCTCTCTCTCTCTCTCTCTCTCTCTCTCTCTCTCTCTCTCTCTCTCTCTCTCTCTCTCTCTTCGTCTAATATCACAGATGTGAACAGACGTAAAACCTAAGTACTACTACTACAGCAACGGTGGAGCAGGCGTGCGTTCCGTTCCCAAGCCAAAACGCCAAACAATGCACAGAATATGGTAGAGTCTGGCACGTACACTGACACACGCACACACACAAAAGTGATCCACAGGAAACCACAGACTGGTTCATCGAAAAAGCGCGAACTTCTGGGAATGTCAGATGCATAGCGAAAAACCCGCGAGTCTGTATCATTCATGAGTGGAAATTTTAATGTCAAAAAGAGAGAAATTTAATTTTTAAAGTTTGTATTGTCCGCCATTTTTCCAGAACATGGCCATTCTCTATGTTCTTTCCTTTATTATCCCCTTTCCGCATAAGTATTGAACATAACTGATAAATAGTTTCAAGTTCATTTGAGCATGAAATGAGGCAGGGAACAGGGAACAATAAACATGTACGGTAACTCTTGCTCCCATAAGGAAACCTAACTCAGAGTGACTTTTATTCAAGACTGGCACAGCCTTTTAAACTTGAATAAAGTCAGACAAATACAAAGACGAACAATCTAATAGTTCGCGCTTTTTTCGATGAACCAGTCTGTGGTTTCCTGTGGATCACTTTTTTGTACGTGCCAGGCGTAGGCTCAAAGATTGTCCCCTACATTTTATACTGTTTGCATAATGTCTTCAGTTTTTCAGCAACTTTTTTTCCTGCCCACACTTTCGTTTTGTGTCATTCACTACCCTTCGCTGGCTGTTTTTGGGGTGCTGTCGGATTCTTTTTTGAACCCTTGGTGGTGAGAACACCACGGTATTATGGACTGTGGTGTGTCTCTATTTGACGCCAGGAGCACAGACACAATCAGCCGTGTTTCCCTGATGAGTCCGATCCAGCGGACGAAAGGCCTAGGAGCAGGCAATACAAATAGATGTGCCTTCGAGAGGGATTACGATGGTTCCCTCATGCAGCTAGTGAAGAGTTTTCATATTTATGATATATTTTCTTGGTTTCATGTTCCCATTTTCTTCATCTTCAACCCCCCCCCCCCCCCCCTTAAGTTCAGGTCTTTGCCAAGTCATTACTGTGATGACGGAGGGGTTGTTGGCCTGCGCTTGTTTTCCCCCCACTATTAGATTGTTCGTCTTTGTATTTGTCTGACTTTATTCAAGTT
>CM065719.1:53700298-53705298 GCA_033310375.1 Conus canariensis
GGCTGAAAAATCGGCCCATAAATGGAAATACATTTTACTTACTAATTTCCCCAAGTTTCCAATTTTGAACAAATATGGTCCAGAATTAGTTTCAAAATTTACTTCATATAACCTTTTTTGGAAAGATGTCTTTGATGTTTATAGAACTTTTCTTTTACAAATGTACACCAAAAACCTCTGCTGAATTTCTTGCTGAGCCATTTTGCAATAACAACTGAATTCAAATAGGAAAAAAAATATATCATGTCTAAAATACTGGATAACAAAGACGTTTTTCATCTTGCTCAGTTTTTTTGTTGAAAATGAACATTTCGGTCTCATAGATGTTTTAGGGAAAAGTATAATCTAAACATTAATTTTCTTACTTTTGCTGGCTATAGGTCAGTTATAACTGACTACATAAGAAAATCTAATATTGTTGTTGAGAACAATAAATGTATTAACTTAACACTCTCATTTAAGAAATTGTTCGCCATTCATAAAGGCTCTAGATTATACTATGATATTATGATTGATAATAATTTACGAGCAAAATGTTGTGACAAATGGGATCAGAAAATGTCGGTTCGTCGTAACTGGAAATTATGCTTCTTGAATGTACATAAAGTTAAAGACATAAAGTTGAAATGGTTTCAGCTGAGAATATTGCATAGGTGTCTAGGTACTAATGTTATTTTTAAAGAACTGGGAGTGGCTGATAATGATAAATGTAGTTTTTGTGGTTTATGTAAAGATAGTATTGACCATATACTTTGGAAATGTGCTTATGTTCAACAGTTGTGGAATTCTCTTGTTGGTTTAATTAAAGAAAAATGTGTCAACGCAGAGAATATGAAATTAACGGCATCCTTAATATTATTGGGCTTCGATGTGACTATCAATATTGATGATATTTTATATTTCATTAGAGTACTAGCAAAACATTACGTATACACATGCAAATTAGAAGGAAGCCTTCCACAAACAACATCTTTTTTGAAAAAAATTAACTATATATATAAAATCGAGCAACATAATGCATATTGAAGCTTATGCTATACAACTTTTAAAAAAAAAAGGCTGACATACAAACCATTATTTTCCCATATCTAAATGTTCGTGTATTTTGTGTAATAATTATGGCTAGTTATGCTTCTATCATAATATATCATACAATGCTACTATTTTATAGGTTAACCTTTTTCTTTTTCTTTTGAAGTCTTTGTGGTTCACTTTCCCTTTTAGACTTAACACTCCCAAATGTTTGTATAGATGCGTACAGATTCGCGCGCGCGCGCGCGGGCGTGTGTGTGTATGTGTGTGTGTGAAAAACTCATAAAAAGCTTGAATATGTTCATAAATGTATTTACACCCATCTTATATTATGTAATTGGACTCATGCTGTACTACCTTAAATTCTCATCTGGTGATCTGTATATGTATGTGTATGTATGTATGGTGGTTGTTTTTCTTTCTAGTTTATGTATATGTATGTGAATGTCATGTATCTGCATGAAAATTTTTTTTTTTTAATGCACAATCTCCACCATCCCCACACACACACACACACACACACACACACACACACACACACACACACACACACACACACACAGACGCACGCACACACGCACGCACGCATACACACACAGACGCACGCACGCACGCACGCACACACACACACACACACACACACACACACACACACACACACACACACACAAATGAAAAAAACAACAACCTTAAGTTACATTGTCCGTGGGCCATCCATCCGAGAGGGTAATTAATTATGAGAAATGAATATCTTGTTTTCCTTGTAGTTGGACATTGCCTCTCAAAATAGGACGAACGAAAGAGAGAGAGGGAGGGAGGGAGGGAGGGAGAGAGAGAGAGAGAGAGAGAGAGAGAGAGAGAGAGAGAGAGAGAGAGAGAGAGAGAGAGAGAGAGAGAGAGCTGCAAGCCCTGAAAGGAAAAAAAACAGCTCCAAAAATGATTTCCTCTCACACCCCATGCACCGTATCTGTCCCCGAAGAAAAACATGATTTAAAATTCAAAACATGCGGAAACAGAAACATTCATCAACATAATAACTTTATAGTGTTGGACACGATGCGTTTGTCATTTTTCCCTTGGGAGCAGGACAGGTGGAGATTGGAAGGGTAAGTTTGGAAACAGTAGCACATAAAGTGTTTGAAATATTTGCTTTTGGTTGATATTTACGTGTGTCATCTGATCGAATGTGGGAGAGAGTTCCATTGGTGAACTCCAAAACAGGTCAGTTCTTGGAACCAGACCATGGAGTTGGGGATGGTCCTTGAAGAATTTAATCGAGAACCTCACCTTTAACTTTCAGGTGGGTTTCCCTTTGTAATCTTGTGCATTTTAACTCCTTGTTACATTCTAGTCTTTAGCCTACGGGTAAGTGTTGAATAGTCATAGTCCTCGAGAATAGTGATTTTTTTTTTTGGAAGGATGATCTTCAGCGCACGTGTATACAGATTCAGCATTGGTTTCAGTATGCCTGCGTGAAAGGGATCCCACAAGATAGACACCTAGTCTATGTATGACTGAATATGACCATGGAAAAACAGCTTGTGTAAGATGAGGTCGGGAAAGCATTTGATTCTGGCGAGCTGATGCTCCTTTTGGGAAATACGTTTGTACAGGGAAGTGATAATTATGGGGGTTTCAGCTAATGTTGATATCAAGTTATACCCAGTTCCTTATAATGTGCAAACTGTTCCATAGGTTCGTTTTAAGGTTCATTGGAGGAATGTTATTGCGAGATTTTGCTCTTTTTGTCTAGTTTTGATAAACATTGATTTTTGTTTTTAGGGTGAAGTGACATGTCATTAAGTTCAGTCCATTTTACCAGATTATTGACACTCTTTTGTAAAGTCTGCAAGGACTGTGATATCAGAGTGACTGGTATAGATTGTATCATACACAAGCATCTCACATACGGGCATTTTACATAAAGCGGAAGATTTTTACTTTGTGTTGGAAAAAAATAAAGAACCTAGGACTGAGCATTGGGAGACGCCAAAGTGAAGGGTTTTAAAAGTGGATGCACAGGTAAAGGAGCTTAAGGCTTTTTTGTCGATAAGCCTTCTTCTTCTTCCTCGTTCGCCATCCCGTTAGATGAGCAGCCCGGTGTCCTCGATGAAGGCTGCCGTCCACCGCAGCTCCTCCAGGGTGCCGTACAGCTTGGCTTCCACTGCTGTCGTTGTTGGCCAGTACTTTTTCCTGGATGCTGCATACGTCGTACAGACTTGAAGGATGTGGTCAGTTGTCATTGGTCCCTCACCACAAGGGCACTCTCCACTCTGTCCAATGCCAAATTTTGTGTGCATGTGGTGGAGCAGCGATTGTGTCCAGTCCTCAGGCGGAAGATCTTGACCTGTTCCCGTCGTCCCAGCAAATGGTATGTGTCTTCTGAGTTGTATTTGGGATGCAGGAGGCGCCATTTTATTCCTTGCTGTACCTTGATGATTATCCTAATTTCATCGTATGACACCAGGTTGTTGGCCTGCTCCTTCTGTGCACCGTCTTTTGCCAGAATGTCTGCTTTTTCGTTGCCTCTGATGCCACAGTGTATCACCACTTTCTCCACTCTGGCATTCAGGGCAACAAGGGCTGAAGTGAGATGGTTCTGTTCTTTGCAGCGGGAGTTCTTGAGGGCTTGGAGCACGGAGAGAGCGTCAGAGAACACCACCACCTGCCCTGTTGTTCTTGTGGAGTTCTGCAAGACTGTTGTGGCTGCCTCACAGAGGGCTTCTCGCTCAGCTCGGAAATTGGTGGGAGTATTTTCCTGTTGGAATTGCAATTTCTTCATCTCCGTCTTTGTATCGGAGGAAGATCCCAGCTCCACCATCCCTCGTTGCTTCTGTGGCGGAACCATCTGTGAAGACATGGGTCTAGTCTTCCTGGGGGTACTGGTTGCGGATATACTCCATGGCCAGGGCCTTCCTTTGGGTGTCTGACTGTATTCCTCTCTTCTCCACTCCGGGAATGCTGGTGACGACTGTTGGGAACACCTGCCTCTTCCAAGATGGGTGGGTAACATTTGCCGGGATAGGCTTTGCTTCATGTTCCATCAAGACTGGGCTTTGTCTTTCAAGGCGTCTTTACTGGTCGATGAAGCTGCCTCTTTTCAACCGGCTCTTGGTGGGTCTGCTCATTCTGTTGTTCATTGGATGGTTTTCAAGGCGTTTGAATTTTGCTGCCTGGATGAGGATCTTTGTGTCCATTCTGTCCTCCAATGACTGTAGCCCAGTGGTCTCCTCCATCTTCAGGATTGGGGTGGATCTCATGGCGCCAGTTATGACACGCTGAGCTTGGTTCTGTGTCTTATTGAGATGGTCGAGGTTAGACTTTGCAGCTGATGCCCATGCTGACGTCCCGTACTCAACTACAGGTCGGACTCTCCCCGTATAGAGTCTCTTCAGGATACGTTCGTCAGCCCCTCAGTCTGTCCCCGCAAGTTTCCTCATGATCGCCAGTCTCAACTTGGCCCTGCTACAGCATCTGGTGATCTGCTGTTTCCAAGTGAGCCTGCGGTCAAAGGTCACACCCAGGTAGGTAGGTGTGGGTTCCTCTACAAGCCTTTGGTTGTTTAGTGTCAGCTTCGCCTCTTGCTTCTTGCTGGATAGGCTGAAGACTGTGTAGGTTGTTTTGCTTGAGTTGACAGAGACAAGCCATTCCTTGGTCCAGTCGCTGATCTTGTTGAGCGCAGTCTGGAGGCGTACCTGTGCTGTAGTGGTGTACTCTTCAGAGCACCAAAGTACCAGGTCATCTGCGTAGATCGCTCCTCTGACCCCTTTTGGCAGTTCTCTGACGATGTCATCTATGAAGATGAGGAACAGCGTTGGTCGATAAGTCATATATTTCGGATTTTGGAGAAAAGAAAAGATTATGGTCAATTACATCGAAAGCCTTTCTGGAATCAACAAGTAGCACACCACAATATAAGTTTGACTAGTCATTAATGAAGCTGCATGACATTAACGTTTTTGCGAAAA
>CM065719.1:53720298-53722798 GCA_033310375.1 Conus canariensis
TGACAACAAAGAAATAGTGAGGAGGAGGAGGAGACGACGACGACGACGACGACGACGACGAAAACAAAGACAGAGAGAGACGACGATGACGACGACGACGACGGAGTGAGAAAAAGACAGAGAGAGAGAGAGAGAGAGAGAGATTTGAATAGCCTACTCAAGCCATGGCTGGAGTTACGCCGGAACCTTGAGACAGAGAGAGAGAGAGAGAGAGAGAGAGAGAGAGGGGGGGGGGGGAGGCAGAGATTATAGTAACCTACTCAGACTATGGCTGAGGTTAAGGCCAGAACCTTGAGAGAGAGGAGAGAGAGAGAGAGAGAGAGAGAGAGAGAGAGAGAGAGAGAGAGAGAGAGAGAGAGAGAGAGAACAGTGACCTACTCACGCCATGATTGGGCTTAAAGCCAGAACCTAGTCTGAGCATTTGTCCTTGTCACAGACACAGACAATATTGTGCAAACATGCCAGACGACGCATATCGAGTGACACTGACACGTTGACACATATCCAATGTGGACGCGCAAGAAAGTGGAGGTGACAAGTGGTTCTCTGTGGTATTTTATATGATAACGAGGACAGTCGAGGGGAGAGAGAGAGAGAGAGAGAGAGAGAGAGAGAGAGAGAGGAGAGAGAGAGAGAGGAGAGAGAGAGAGAGAGACGCTTGACGCTTGACGCTTGACGCTTGACGCTTGACGCGCGCTTTCAGAGAGAGAGAGAGAGAGAGAGAGAGAGAGTGAATGAGAGAGAGAGGACAGTAGGGGGACAGAAGGAGGGAAAGGAGAAGGTATACTTTTTCTGCTTTCCTTTATAAATTCGTTGTCAATGATTTGCCAATGTACCTGCCTCTTCGTTTCTCTGCTCATCTATCTGTCTGTCTCGCTGTCTGCCTAGCTATTTATTCTTATCAGTCAATCATCGAAATAATCAGTCCAGCTATCTCTATATCGTTCTGTATGTCTATCTATCTGTATATCTCCCTATATGTCAGTTTGTTCGTCCGTATGTAAGACCGTCCCTGCATTTCTTTTTACGTGTTTTCTTGCTTTCCTTTTCTCGTTTCTCTCCATCATTCTTTTTTTTTTCTATATTTGTTTCTTTTGAACAAAATCACAGTCTGTCTCTGTGTGTATGTCAGTTTGTTCGTCCGTTGTCCCTGTCTTTTCTTTTTACGTGTCTTCTTACTTTCTATTTTTCGTTTCTCCCCAATTCTCTTTTTTTTCTCTTTCTTTCTTATGAACAAAATCAGTCTTAAAAGAAAATATGTGTTTTTTTTTTCAACAGACAAACTACTGATGCCGATACCGTGTGTTGGCTTGGCAAGAGGACCCACTTGTCGTCAGAATCAGCATCTGTCTTCCAGCTTTTTTCTCTTCGTGTTGGCGTCTAACCACATGTTATAAATAGGTCTACGGAATCAAAACGTGCACGTTTTGTAGAAGAAAGCGTATGTTCTTTTTTTTTTAACCAGTCTTTTTCTTGTTCGAAAGGACATTTTTGCTGACAACTCTTAATAAGAGGAATGTTGTAGTCAACTGTTTGGATGTTTTGTCGCAGTGACACTGGGCGCTATAATTCTATCTCACCCTGGATGATAGATATGTCAACAAGTATGTAAGCCTACATGGTTAAAAACATTCTTACGACAACTGAAACCTCTTTCTTCAGTCAGCGGTCGTTTTCTGTGTGATGGGTCTGGCCGAACTGAAATCATTTATCGAGCACGAGATTTATACAGTATAAACGCTGCAGATATTAATATACTGAATAATTTGTTTTAGGCCCAATAGAGACTGGATATCATACGCATCATAATCATTTTTTTCCAGTTGTTTTACAATACTAACAGTCTCTAACAAAATGTCTACGTTGTGTGGATACCGCTGTGAATTACAGATTGAAAAGAGGTACACTGTTTTAAAGTGACTGTATGATGTAAGGCTCACTGAAAATTGACAAAGATTGTCTTCTAAACATTTTCCAAGGCAGGTATTCAGCAAGTGTTCTGAAAGATACATAAGCTACATTATGTTACACATGAACCCAGACGAATTCCCGGACAGCTTTACCCCCAGCTGATGTGGCAGCTAACCTCGAGGCAAGATGCATTGGCTGACACAATCAACGCATCCCCGGACCTTCCGAGAATCGCTTCATCCACACGGCAAGGCACAGCGCCGAAAGATCCACGAGAACGCACGTGTCTCGCAGCTGTGCGTCCTCGCCGTCCTCACCGTGCTCTCCACCACCACCCTGGCCAACGGAGTCGCCGCCAACGTCTTCAAGGACTGCGGCGGGGAGCTGCGAGACCCTCGCGGGGTCGTCCAGTCCCCGTGCTTTCCTGGACGCTTCCCTGTGCCCCTGTCCTGCCTCTGGGTCATCCGCGCCGCCCCGAACAAGAAGATCGTGCTGTACTTCACGCAGTATTTCCTGCGCGGTGCCTTCTACCTCACGGAGTACGAGTACTACCAGAACGAGATGTCCTACGTGGGGAAGAAGTCCCTGG
>CM065719.1:53735298-53737798 GCA_033310375.1 Conus canariensis
TAATCTATAATCACATGTCCTGAAATGCAAAACTGTTGATAGTGACTGTTGCTGTAATACAAACAAGTAGTTTTCAGGATGGACGACATTCTTGAATAATCGATAATTATAGAATAATTCTTTTGCGTTAATGTCACTCATCCATTGATTATCGGCCTTTCAAGCAGCGCGATATTTTCGTTTCAAGCCAGTTGTCTGAGAAATCAGTTCAAACGGATTTTGCCAAAACCATGAAAGTCGTGAATCGTTCAAACTTTTTTTCTATCGTACTCTTATAAATGAACTGATAACCTCCATACGATGCTGGGCGCATCCTCCAGCCCCAATCTTCTTAAATAAATCGACAGTCAACAAAAACATTTAGCTGGTAGTAACGGACACACTTACATGCTGCAATATCACTACGTACATTTATGCACAAAGTGGTTTCCAACTGAATAGACACAAAGTGACTACTTAAAAAAAAAAATTCTAAAAGTACGTCACTTGGGGGCAGAGAGAGAGAGAGAGAGAGAGAAGAGAAGAGAGAGAGAGAGAGAGAGAGAGAGAGAGAGAGAGAGACTCTTCTGGCAAGTGCAAAATCACATATTCCCAGCAATAATTCAACTCTCCCATACTGTCCAACTAAAAATAAGGATGACTCTCCACCAATCGAAGGGAAAATATACTGGATCATCATATCCTGTCGTCTCAATCACTTCAAGCGCACCGAGTCATGTGTAACATTTTCAGTCTCTATACATGGAATTCTGCGTCAAAGATCTGTCATGATCGTAACTCATAAACTGATTATTCTATATATGCACTACCACACAGCAATGTTTTGATCATTTACAACAACAACAAAAAATCTCCTCTAACAGCCTTTGTAGAATAGCACCCCCCATAATGGTGCCAGCTAGAATTATCACCCAACAAAAGCTGTTGTCTGGTACACAATACATAACGCAGTTCAAACCAGTCCAGGGTTCTGTTATATTATGTCCTGAATAACTGTCTCACTGTTTGTCCTGTACTTTTACGTTCTTTATCAAACTATGCATTGTACTGTCTTCTCATTCCAAAATGTTTGAGGTTTCACGGAGTATTTAGCACGTTTTACAGCATCACTGAACATATCAAATGCAACATTAATATTCAAACAAAGCATATCTGTTGCATTCAACGATCGTTGGCGCACATTGCGTTCTCATTTTTCTACATACATTTTCCACATATTGTCTCCTGTTAGAGCCTTAATATCCGAATGTATATCAATTCTTTTTTCGTTTATGCTCAAGGCAGGAGAGAGAGAGAGAGAGAGAGAGAGAGAGAGAGAGAGAGAGAGAGAGAGAGAGAGAGAGAGATGGGGAAGGGACACAGAGAGAGGGGAGAACAGAGAGAGAGGGGGAAAGGTACACACACACACAGAGGAAGGGACAGAAGAGAGAGGAGGAGGGACAAGAGAGAGAGAGAGAGAGAGAGAGGAGAGAGAGAGAGAGAGAGAGAGAAGAGAGAAGAGAAGACAGGACAGAGAAGAGAGAAAGAGAGATGAAGGGACAGTGAGAGAGAGAGAAAAAAAAGAAGTGACAGAGAGAGAGAGGAGAGGGAAGAGAGAGAGAGAGAGAGAGAGAGAGAGAGAGAGAGGAGAGGAGCGAGCAGAGGTTGGGGGGAGGCAGGGGAGGGGACGGGTACCTAATGACATTCCAAACAAACAGCTAACATACTTTGTCCTGGCCATAACTTCCCTGCACTGCAGAGAGATGATGAATGTATGAGGATGGCAAATGAAGGCAGTAATGTGACGCGCAAGATGGGCTTCTGCGTAGCTATGTGTGTGTGTGTGTGTGTGTGTGTGTGTGTGTGTGTGTGTGTGTGTGTGTGTGTGTGTGTGGTGTGTGTCCTTCATTTAACGTCTATCCACTATTCGTGATATTAGACCAAAAAAAAAAAAAGAAAAAAAAAAAAGTGAATGTGTACGGAAGTAATTGCGAGCGTGCACATAATGTGTGTATGTGTATATGTATGGGTGCACGTGCACGCGAATGTGTGTGTGCGTGTGGAGTGTGTGCGCGCGCGCGTGTGCGTGTGTGTGTGTGTGTGTGTGTGCGTGTGTGTGTGAGTATGTGTGCCTGTGTGTGTGTGAGTGAGAGAGTTGTGGATGTGTAAGTGTGTGAATATCTTTACACAAGTCATAAGTGAAGATTAACATGAAACAAAATACTTATAACCAACAACTAACTTATCAATTAAAGTCAAAACGGATGACAGTACTAAAGAAAAAAGGGAAAAAAAAAAAAGGAAAAAAAAAGAATAAACAAACAAAATCCTTTGCTTCCCCCCCCCCCCCATTTTATCCACCCCACCCCCCTTCCTTTCTTATCCCCCGCAAATAAAGTTAATAAAAAATTTTATAAGTATTTTCCAATAGGGGTGCGCTCTAAGTGTACAAAGAATTCGTACGTTAAAGCTGGTGACTGAAAAATGGCCTGCACAGTATTTTGCTTCAATACTGGAATGA
>CM065719.1:53747798-53750298 GCA_033310375.1 Conus canariensis
TGTGTTACTTACGGACGGACGCTCGCATGCTGATTTTAATGTTTTAACGTTTGATGCAAAGCGCCTATTTTTTGTTTGTATGTTTTGTGTTTTTTTTTTCATAAATGATGTACTGACACTTTCCATTTGGTATCTATACGGTCACATGAAACGCATAAATGATGTACTGACACTTTCCATTTGGTATCTATACGGTCACATGAAACGCATAAATGATGTACTGACACTTTCCATTTGGTATCTATACGGTCACATGAAACGCATAAATGATGTACTGACACTTTCCATTTGGTATCTATACGGTCACATGAAACGCATAAATGATGTACTGACACTTTCCATTTGGTATCTATACGGTCACATGAAACGCATAAATGCACTCCCCCTGCACCCACCCGCCAGACTACCCCACTTAAAAAAACAAAACAAAACAAAAACGCGCACACATACATTCCCCCACCCCCTACACTGCCCCCATCTTTTTTTTTTCTCTTTCAGCTTACCTTACGCCACAGTTTAAGAAACGTTTCATTTTGTTAAACAAAATATCATAGCCTAAGCACGAGGGGGATTTTTTTTTCCCACAAGATTGGTTTGGTTTGGTCAGTTTTCCGCCCAAACTGACCTGTCCCACACCACGGGTTTAAGAATCCACACCATATTACAGACATACACCAATCAACTTTTTTCTTATGTTTGCTGCCCAAAAAAGGCGTGGCCGACAACAATATGTCGAGAGATCAAAGTTAGTTTTTCAGTCTGACTCTAACCATCTTTTTCAAATGATCAAAAACGGCGCTGGGTTGTTCATGCGCAGTATGGTTTTTTTTTTTTTTTTTTTTTTTTAATCAGTAAAATTTTGCAAAGAACAAACTGTCACACATTTGACCAGTTGATGGCTGCAGTGTTCAGAAACTGGGTTCGTGTCCTTTGTCCCATTATAATGCAACTGTGTCTTGGAAATGCGTAGGTCAGACATCTGCTAAGTCGTAGCCACGAGATCCGCTTCTTAAATTCTCTCATCTTTGTCATTAATTCGTTTATCCATCAGTTTTAGATATACGCTGAATGGTCTCTCAAAACTTAGCGGATGAAGCGTAGCGTATATGGACTAGTCCGCGCGCAGCTATAACTCCTTGGTAAACCTGAAACTGAAACAGAACAGACAGAAATGGAATCTGTATTCTTTTCTTGGAAGCTCACGGTCCAGATTAAATATTTGCCTTCGCTTTGACTTTCTATCATTCCGCGAATGTTTCCCTGCGTTTTGCATTTTAGATCATGATCAGCTTTTGGTATGATGTTGTTACACCCTTTGTGTGAAATTTCTGCAATCACCCAGAGAGTCTCCTCGAAAACTTTATCAAGAAACTGTGTGTTTTTTGTGAGCTCATCGAATTTGCTGACACTTCAGAGTGTCTTTTTTTTTTAATTATTATTATTACTTCTTTAGTCAACATTTGGATGCCTGTTTCCAAATTACTTGAAGTCGTAACTGATGCAGAATGAATTGTCACAGTATCGTCCACGATGTTTTTTGAGACGTATCTCCTGTATTGGTTGTAAAAGTGTTGAAAGCTCCACAATCCATTTTTATTTCTTTTTGTCAGCAGCGCAAAATGAATTCTGTGTTCCATTGAATTATTCAAAATAACATTTCTAAACTGGTAAACGTACTATCGCAAATTTACCTCAGTACGTCTGGTGCACATCTGACCCATGCGTTCCACACAAAGAAAATGGGTGTAGGTCAGTTTAAAGGGGTACTGTGGCTTTGTAGGCTCCACAAACGGCAAGCAGACCCCGACAGACAGAAACAATATTGAATTTTTATGTGTAAATACCTAGGAGAAAAAAAAAAATCAGAACTGAATAATAATTATAATACTTACAATAATGATGTTGATGATGATGATGATGATGACGGCGATGATGATGATGATTATGATGATGATGATGATGATGATAATGATAGTAAAAATGATGATAATGATTATAATAATAATAATAGTATGGACGATGACGATGATTATGATGATGATGATGATAATGAGTAAAAATGATGGTAATGATTATAATAATAATAATATGGACGATGACAACAACAACAACAACAACAATAATGATATTAAAAATAATAATAATTATGATGATAATAATAATTATAATAATAATAACAATAATAATGATGATGATGATAACAATGACAATAATGATGATAATTATAATAAGAATGATAATAATAATAATAACAGTGATAATAATAATGATGATGATGATAATAATAATGATGATAATAATAATAATAATTCATTCACATTGTGGCCCTTTCAATAGGGTGGCCTGTGCACCATTTTAACAGATTAATTAGACGTGACGCCACACACACGACACCCATGTAATATATACTGTGCCTCATTTTGTCAGCAGTTACTTCAAGCTTATACACGACTTCGCTCACACAGCTACCACGTTTCTGCCACTTAAGCATTTTCAGCAC
>CM065719.1:53755298-53760298 GCA_033310375.1 Conus canariensis
ACAACAAAAGCAGAAACTGAAAAGCAGAAAAGCTCTCGAGTACAGACAAACTTCCACCAAGGTTGAAGGGGTATTGAATCCACACCTTACATCTATACCACAGATCCGCCTCATAGATCCATACCACAGATCCGCATCATAGATCCATACCACAGATCCGCATCATAGATCAGCACCACAGATCCGCATCATAGATCAGCACCACAGATCCGCATCATAGGTCAGCACTACAAATCTGCATCATAGATCAACACCACAGATCCGCGTCATAGATCCATACCACAGATCCGCATCATAGATCCATACTACAGATCCGCATCGTAGATCCACACCATAAATCCGCATCATAGATCAGCATCACAGATCAGCATCACAGATCCGCATCATAGATCAGCATCACAGATCCGCATAATAGATCCACACCATATATCCGCATCATAGATCCATACCACAGATCCGCACCATAGATCCATACCACAGATCCGCATTATAGATCCATACTACAGATCCGCATCATAGATCCACACTATAAATCCGCATCATAGATCAGCACCACAGATCCGCATCATAGATTAGCACCACAGATCCGCATCATAGATCCACACCATAAATCCGCATCATAGATCAGCACCACAGATCCGCATCGTAGATCAGCACCACAGATCCGCATCGTAGACCCACACCATAAATCCGCATCATAGATCAGCACCACAGATCCGCATCGTAGATCCACACCATAAATCCGCATCATAGCTCAGCACCACAGATCGGCATCATAGATCAGCACCACAGATCCGCATCGTAGATCCACACCATAAATCAGCATCATAGATCAGCACCACAGATCCGCATCATAGATCCACACTATAAATCCGCATCATAGATCAGCACCACAGATCCGCATCATAGATCAGCACCACAGACCCGCATCATAGATCAGCACCACAGATCCGCATCATAGATCCACACTATGGATCCACACCTTAGACCCATATCACAGATCCGCATCATAGATCCATACTACAGATCCGCATCATAGATCCATGCCATAAATCCGCATCATAGATCAGCATCACAGATCCGCATCATAGATCAGCACTACAGATCCGCATCATAGATCCACACCTTAGATCCATACCACAGATCCGCATCATAGATCCACACCATGGATCCACACCTTAGATCCATACCACAGATCCGCGTCATAGATCAGCACCACAGATACGCATCACAGATCCACGCCACAGATCCGCAACATAGATCCACATCACAGATCCACACCAGAGACCCGCACCACAGATACGCACCACAGATCCGCACCATAAATCTACACCACAGATCCGCATCATACAGTCACATCACAGATGGGCATCTTAGATCCACACCACAGATCCGCACTATAAATCCACACCACAGATCCACATCATAAATCCACGCTACATATCCTGCATTATAGATCCACACACCAGATCCACACCATAAATCCACACCACAGATCCGCACCATAAATCCACACCACAGATCCACATCACAGATCCACGCCACAGATCCGCAACATAGATCCACATCACAGATCTACACCAGAGACCCGCACCACAGATCCGCACCACAGATCCGCACCACAAATCTACACCACAGATCCGCATCATACAGTCACATCACAGATGGGCATCTTAGATCCACACCACAGATCCGCACTATAAATCCACACCACAGATCCACATCATAAATCCACGCCACATATCCTGCATTATAGATCCACACAACAGATCCGCACCATAAACCCACACCACTGATCACCACAATAAATCCACACCAGAGGTCCGCACCATAAAACCACACCACAGATCTGCACCATAAATCCACACCATAGATCCGCATGATAAATCCATACCACAGATCCGCATTATAGATTCACACCACAGATCTGCACCATAAATCCACACCATAGATCCGCATGATAAATCCATACCACAGATCCGCATTATAGATCCATACCACAGATCCACACCAGCAGGGGATGGCTTCGTCTTTTGATTACCTTCCACGCTTTCACTGGGTTTCATTTCAAATCAGTTCAATGTGTTGTTGTTGTTGTCTTCAATTTAACGTCTATCCACATAGTGATATTAGACGGGGGGAGGGAAGGGGGGAGGGAGGGGATCGGGAGGAAGAGGAGGGGAGGGGGACCGTATTGTGTGTGTATGTATTTATGTCTCTTTGATAAGGGGGAAAAAAAAAAAAAAAGGCAGAAAAATGAGCATTAACAAAAATTACAATCAACTTGTCTATAACAAATGTCCTACAGGACTATGCAGTAAACATTTCGCAATATTAAACAAACTAGTAGCATTTTTGAAAACGCCTTCAATACAATTTTCAGAAATCACTGGTAAGACAGGTCTTAACCTCTGACATTCAGAAATGATGTGCTTGCTAGAAATTTGATCACCACATAAACATCTAACATTTTTACTGTATTTTGTGATGAACGCATTAAGTTTTATCCTGTAAGATAGCGAACTAATCTGTGTGTGTGTGTGTGTGTGTGTGTGTGTGTGTGTGTGTGTGGTGTGTGTGAGAGAGAGAGAGAGAGAGAGAGAGAGAGATGCTGCAGAACGGATGCTAGATCCGCCCTTAGTTCCAGATCGGCCACACGGATCCGAAACTTAGATTGAATGGGTTGGTCCTTGGACCACTTTGTATATGTCAATCGAGGTTATTAGTCATCATGGGTCCAGTGGCATGCTCTGAGACAAATTAACTATTGATTACTAAGTCAGTCAGACATTCCCCTGACCGCTGGGGTCGTTGGGGGGGACGTGATGAGGCAGCCGCCGTTTCTCTCCAGGCTCTTCTGTTTGTAGCTGTCGTGAGGAGATCTGGCATGGTCAGTTTGGTCCAGTCCTTTACATTGTCGGACCAACTCTTTCGCTGCCGTCCTCGTCTGCGCCCTCCTTCAACGGTACCTTGAAGGATGGTTTTTGGAGAGGGTGTTGTGACGAATGACGTGGCCAAACCATGCCATCTTCCGTCGTTTGACGGTTGCCAGAAGTGGTTCATGGGGTTCGACTAGGTTGGTGACCAGGTTCCGCACATAATCATTGGTCTTGTGTGTTCTTTGTAGGAGATGCGGAGTAGTTTCCTCAGGCACCTGGTCTCAAACGCCTGGATTCTTCTTTCTGTTTCGGCCATCAGTGTCTATGTCTCGCAGCCATACAACAGGATGGAGACCACTAGTGACTTGTAGAGCCAGATTGATTACTAGGAACGGGTTAAAACATATTAAGATCAACGGCGCAGGTATAAAGAAAGGAGAGAGAGAGAGAGAGAGAGAGAGAGAGAGAGAGAGAGAGAGACATACATACATACATACTACATACATACAACATAGCAACAGACAGACAGACAGACAGAGAGAGCGCGGAAGGACAGACAAAGGAGAGAGGAAGAGAAGGAAAGAGAAGAAGAGAGAGAGAGAAGAGAGAGAGAGAGAGAGAAGAGGAGGGAGGAGAGGAGAAAGATACTGTCTCTGTCTACCTGTTTGTCTGTCTGTCTGTCTGTCTCCCTCTCTGTCTCTGTCTCTGTCTCTCTCTCTCTCTCTCTCTCTCTCTCTCTCTCTCTCTCTCTCTCTCTCTAATGTAAACTCCTTCGCAAAATACGGCGATGCTATTCCCATTCCTCCTCTGGGTTCCAGAAATGTACCGTGTGACTGTGACAGTGCCACTGGTCAAACGTCCAGATGACTGGGACGTCCACACCGCGACCCTCCAGGTGAGTGACCGGTCGCCGCTAGATGTCCACTTCATCGCAAGAGCATGGGAAGGGCAGATGTCAGTGCTGTTATCCGAGAAGCTAAGTGTTACAAAAGGTAACAGGACGAACGTTGAGCATCTTAACACTGCGTAGTAGCAGCAGCAGCAACAACATGGATTCGAAGAGGGCGTGGGTTGATAAGTGTGCATATTATTATTCCAGAACCGAACTTCTTCAAGAAGGCAACATTTACATCTCTCTCACTCTCAGTGTCTATGTCTGTGTCTCTCTGTCTGTCTGTCTGTGCTGTGTCTGTCTGTCTGTCTGTCTGTCTGTCTGTCTGTCCTCTCTGTCTCTGTCTGTCTGTCTGTCTGTCTGTCTCTCTCTCACTCTCTCTAACTGTCTCTGTCTGTCTCTGTCTGTCCGTCCGTCTGTCTGTCTGTCTGTCTGTCTGTCTGTCTGTCTTTTATTTAACCATGTATATTTAGCCATGTTTTTGTTTGGTTATTTGCCATTCCCATTCAGAAACCGACATTGGCGTTTAACTGAATCTCTCTCTCTCTCTCTCTCTCTCTCTCTCTCTCTCTCTCTCTCTCTCTCTCTCTCTCTCTGTTAGTCTGTCAGTTTCACTCCTCTCTCTCTCTCTCTCTCTCTCTCTCTCTCTCTCTCTCTCTCTCTCTCTCTCTCGTTCTGATTTCTCCTGACCGGTCAGTGCCCTTAGTTTGTTCTGTCCCAGTTCACATCATGCTGTGTGGGCTAGTTCTCATGACCATGGGTGCTATGCAGTTAACATTTTCCTAACTGTTTTTTCAGGCCGTGGACATACTGAAGCTAGCGGGTCTAAGCACAGCCCAGAGATTCCGATACGACGGTGTGAAGTCAGTATATCGATTACCTAATGCCTGTCTTTCGTGTCCTGCTTATTTTTCTTGTCTTTCTTTTTTTTTCTTTTTCTTTTTTTGTTAATCGATCTTGTTTCGCTTTGCCTTTTGTTTGTCTTGTCATGGTTCGTCACGCCTTATCAATTTTTGGTTTTGTTTTGGTTTTGTTCTGTCTGGTCCTGTTCTGTCTTGTTCTGCTCGGTCTTGTATTGTCTTGTCCTGTTCTGTATTGTGAAACGTTTTGTCTTGTGCCCCCTCGTCGTTCAAACCATT
Source organism: Conus canariensis (assembly GCA_033310375.1). Lineage (NCBI taxonomy): Eukaryota > Metazoa > Mollusca > Gastropoda > Neogastropoda > Conidae > Conus > Conus canariensis. The sequence continues at coordinate 53,760,209 of CM065719.1, forward strand.
GTCATGTCCTCCTATCGTCTGGTTCTGTCTTGTTTAGGATCGTCTTACCCTCCTTTGTCTTGTCCTGTCATGTGTTGTCTTGTCCTGTTT
>CM065719.1:53767798-53770298 GCA_033310375.1 Conus canariensis
AAGGGAGGAAACCAATCTGGACCTGAGCCAGAACTGCTCAAAATCACTCCCTCAGGGAGGGAGGAACTAATCTGGACCTGAGCCAGAACTCTGCAAAATTATTCCCCCTGTGAGTGATTTGGGACGTTGTCCAGAAACGCCCATGGAATGTTATAGGCACAGGCCCATTTCCATCTCCGTCACTCTTGGCGGGTAAGTCTGGGCACGTGCCTCTATTCACCACACGAGCTGTTTCTGGACCATGCCCTATATCTCACACACACACACACGCACGCACGCACGCACGCACGCACGCACACACACACACACACACACACACACACACACACACACACACACACACACACACACACACACACACACGGAGTGGCTTAGGATCAAGGGATGCGGGGTAGGGGTGGTTGAGGGTTGGGGGGGTGGGGGGGGGGAGGGTATTTTTGGCTTAGGGTCCAGAATCACTGCCCTGTCAGATTCAGGTGCAGTGTTATTTAATCGATGTGTTCTATCGTTTGGATCTTACCGAGAATTTTGAAAGACGGGAGTGCTTTGGGCAGAAAGGGGGATGGGTGGTGGTGGTGGTGGTGGTCGATGTGGATTGCCTCTCCTTGGGATGATTTTAGACATGTGCCTTTTCTCTCTCGCCGGGAAGTGACTTCGGGCGTTGGGTGATTACTGGACGTTACACCGGTTGAACAAGTGACTTTTCAGATCCCACCGAATGCCCCCCTTTTTTTCCAGTTCAGACTCTCACCATATGAAAACTTTCAACCGACGTGGTCTACATCGCGCGATCTTTTGAAATGTTATCTTAAAGAAGCTTAATATTTTTCAATTGATCTCTCTCAAACATGTAATGTAAATTAATGGTTTGAGGTTGTTTTTGTTTATCTTCGTTAGGATTGTAATCGCGGACTTCAGTTTGTTAGTTATCCTGGGTTTGACCGGCTTTTGGCCTTGATATTACCCTTGCGGTCGGCTGGTGGGGTGGGAGATGGACGGCGGGGGGAGGGAGGGGGAGGTGACTTTGATGACTTTTTTTTTAGAAATGTCTTTCTGTCCATATTGTAATGTTGTTGTTTTCCGATTATGTTGATTCATTGTATTTAACGCCTGAACGTAGTCATACACACAACAGGCTGCACACGCTCGCCGAAAATCGAACCAAAGAGGCCTTGTCGAAAGTAACAGTTTGCGTTCCTTATCCGTCGTCCTATACCAGTTTTTTTTTTCTCAGAAATAATGACCCTCTTCTGGTCTTCTACCGGCCCCCCGTTTCGTATTTTCGTTTCCTCTCCACTCCTATCCCCACCCCACTGCTTTCCCTCCACACCAGCCGTCCTTTTTTTTCCCAGATGAACACTTATCAGCCCACGTTCAAGGATCTCCTTTCATCTTCATCTGGTGGCATGTTTCTGAAAGAAAGAAACAAACAAACAAGACTAAAACGAAAAAAAAAAAATCACAGTGCATCCCCGTACATTGCTCTTGCCCATTATTATATAGAGGACCGGGTCGGTTTGAACACCTCTGCCCTGTAGCCCATGGCTGAGGGAAAAGGTCTGTGGGAAACCCTTCGCTGTTTAAAGCGCCAAACACAACAGCGTGACGAACTACCGAGACTGGACGATCCTCTCCCTCCTACCCCTCTTCCTCCTCCTCTTTCTCCTCCTCCTCCTTCTTCTTGTCCTCCTCTTCCTCCTCTTCCTCCTCCTCCTCTTCCTCCTCCTCCTCTTCCTCTTCCATCAGCTCCTCGTCCAACAACTAAGCTTACTACTGCTTCTGTTGCTTCTTTGTGCTACTGCTGCTGCTGCTACTACTTCTACTACTACTGCTATTACTACTACTACTACTACTGCTGCTGCTGCTGCTGCTGCTGCTGCATGCTGCTATCACTACTACTGCTACTACTACTACTGCTGCTATCACTACTACTACTACTGCTGCTGCTGCGGTTGCTGCTGCTGCTGCTGCTGTTGCTTCTACCGTTGCTGCAGCTGTTACTACTATTACTACTACTGCTACTGCCGTTACTACTACTACTACTGCTGCTGCTACCACTGCTTCTGTTGCTTCTCCCGCTGTTGTTACTGCTGCTGCTGCTGCTGCTGCTGATGATAGTGATAATAATGATGATGATGCTGTTGTTGCCTCTGCTGCCGCAGCTATTACTACTACTACTACTACTACTACTGCTACTGCTGCTACTACTGCTACTACTACAACTGCTGCTGCTGCTGCTGCTGCTACTACTACTACTACTGCTACTGCTGCTACTACTGCTACTACTACAACTGCTGCTGCTGCTACTACTACTACTACTACTACTTCAACAACTGCAACCACTACCACCACCACTATCAATACTACTACTAATTCTACTACTACTACTACTGCTACTGCTGCTACTACTGCTACTACTACAACTGCTGCTGCTGCTACTGCTGCTGCTACTACTACTACTACTACTACTACTACCTCTTCTTCTTCTTCTTCATCATCG
>CM065719.1:53780298-53787798 GCA_033310375.1 Conus canariensis
CAATTTCGCGGATTTTTTTTTTTAAGATGAGAGATGAATAAGGAAGTTCACTTGCATGTGAGATCTCTCTTGCTTTCAGTTTTCAAGTCGGTCAGCATTTTTTTTTTTTTTTTTCATGAATGATGCGACAACGCGAATGCATCCTATAACATGGCTGTTGGTTCTTTTCATTGGAATGTTAATGGATTTAGCATGTGATTTCAAAAGCGATGTTGTTGTGCGATATTGTATGCACGAGGTGGGAACTTAGCTTTCTGATGGGAAACTCCATGGTCTTTTGTTGTTGTTGTTGTTGTTGTTGTGACTCTTGTCTGTGTGTGCTCAAGGTGATTGGGTACAGTCATCAACCTTAGTTTGGAATTGTGAGCATGGTGTTGGTTTTTTACCATTAAAGCAGCATTTACTTTTCCTGTTTATTATCATTTACTTCTCCTCACGTCACTGAACTTGCCTTTGTTTAAGTATCCTGTCGTTAAAGCTAGCCATTTGATTTCGAAAGAGGGGGGGGGGGGGGCGGAGAGGGGAGGCGTGGTGGGGGGGGGGGGGGGCTTTTGTACATTGAGTTTTGACCTCCCCTAGCTCTGTTTGAAATGGTTAGATTGTCGTCCTTTTCGTATTTATCAATATTGTGTATATCAAAACCGGCCAAAGTGAATTATCATGATAATAATGCTGGGACATGAATGCTGCTTTGACTGCATCTTATGGTGTTACTGTTACTTTTACGGCTACGCCATCTCTCTCTCTCTCTCTCTCTCTCTCTCCCTCTCTCTCTCTCTCTCTCTCTCTCTCCTTCTCTCTCCTCTCTCTCTCTCTCTCTCTCTCCTCTTCTCTCCCTCTCTCTTAGTCTCTCTCTTTCTCTCTCTCTCTCTCTCTCACACACACACACACACACACACACACACACACACACACACACACACATACACGCACATGCACGCACACACACACACACACACACACACGCGCGCGCGCGCGCGCGCGTATACTCTGTCTGTCGTCTTACTGTCTGTGTGTCTGTCGCTCACTCTGTCTCTGTCTCTGTCTGTCTGTCTGACTGTCTCGCTCTCTCTCTCTCCCTCTCAATATTCTGTTGATCAACAGCATCTTTTCTTTTAACATGAAAGAGCTTTAAAAGGTCATTCTCCACGTTCTATGGCTCTTGGCACGTTTGGAGCAGTCCACGACCCGGGTTTATAGAAAGTGTACAGCTGAGGCAGCTGGCAAGTCGAGGCGTGAAATGAAGTCTATTCCTGAAGACCAGCCGCCGTGGCGAAGTGGTTAACGTTGCGTACGCCCGGCTGGAAGGACGCGGGTTTGATTACCTTTGTTGGGCAGATGGGATTAATCCTTGCCTTTCTATACAGGGGGTGTCCGCAGGAGTATCAGCCTGCGTACACAGAAGAAGAAGAAGAAGAAGAAGAAGAAGATTTCCATCAGAGCCATTTATTTGTGTGATTTTTTTTTCCTGCTCCGACCGGCTTCTACCCAGAGTTGAGTTTGCTATGGGCTGAATTCGGAAGACTGGGACTACAAATCGAGTTTCATCCAATTAAATGGATGCGTGTGTGAGAGTTGCTCAGAATTCCTGACCAACACTGCACGTGTCTGTATCTCTCGGGCCTGGTTAACCCCGGGATATATTATGTCATGCCGTCTCAGACCAGAATGGATATCCGTAGCATAATCTTCATCATCCTTATCCTTATCGATCAGTATTTAAGAAAAAAATGCTTCGAATTCTGGGACCTTTCATGCCCTGCTCTCATGGTGACATCAGTTCCGATGTCCTCTCCACGTCTTTGCCTTAGGTGACGTTCTGTCGGGGTCACCGGTATCTGCAAAATTCATGTGGATTGTAGTTGCACGGAGTTGGGGGACGACCTCTGGAGGGAGAGCTCATCCACGCTAGCTCTGCGACTGAGCCATTCTTGTCGCCAGTAGGGGGCGTCATAAGTGGTGTGTTTGGACAAAGCAGGCACCACTGAACACCACCGAAGAGGCAAATGAAACAAACTGCAGCATTACCGGAACCGGACGAAAAAGCAGAAGAGCACACAAAGTGTGAAGTAACGCGGTTTTAATGAAAGACACAAAACAGGACAAGAAATGTTTGGCAATATGCCTTCCTCAGCGACTAAAAATAAAAACAGTACAGACATTAACAAGCGCAATACTCCCCTTCTGAAGCCAAAGTGGTGAATGAAGTTGACAGAGGGACAGTGGGAGAGGGGGTGAGTTGAGTTCGAGGAATAGGGCACGAGGAAAGAGGGTAGAGTTAAGAGAGGAGGAGGAAAAGTAGAGAGAGAGAGAGAGAGGGAGAAAGAGAGAGAGAGGGGGGAGAGAGAGAGAGAGAGAATGGAAGTAGAGGAAGAGTGGAGAGTGAGAGAGAGAAGAAGACGGGGAGGGGAAGGAAAGTGAGAGGAGGGGGAGGGTGTGATTGTATGTAGTGGGTGTGTTGCATATGAATGAAATGAACAAGAGAAAACACAATAAATAGAATACAATATGCACAAGGAAGCATTGTGAATGACAAGGGAGAGAGGAGGGGGGGGGGGGGGAGGGGGGTCAGCCGCCTAAAGCACCCGACCCAAGTCTGACCCTAGGGTAGGTTACCCTACCCAAGCACCAAGGGGTGAGAGGGAATACGGGAGAACCCCGATGAAAAAAAAAAAACCCTAACCAGACGCAGCTAAGAGCTGCAGGGCTCCCCCCCCCCCCCCCCCCCCCCCCACACACACACACACACACACGAGAAAGCTCTTGCGCGCGGGCACAACGAGGAGGCTCGGCAGCAGTGCAGTGTCTCCAATGGTGGGCAGCCTAATGACGACTTGGCATTGACTGCTGCCTGTGGTCGTTGCCGGTGCCGGGGCTGCAGCAGGCTGTGAACGGGGAACCGGAATAAGCGGCGTGGGTGCAATGCCACTGAAGCGGCACGGAAGAGAAGATAGTGAGGTGAGGGAGGTGGGGGGGGGGGGGGGGGAGTCTACTCCTGAGGAGTCAAAGTTATTCATCCCCTATCGAATGCACAAAGGGAGCGCACGTCTTTGTGCACCCTCCGCGAATCCAGGCCATGATCAGATCTTAGTTTTAATTACCTGCCTTCGAACAACCCTTTGCAATGTGTTTGGCACCGACGAAATAATATCTTTTCACAAACATATTTCTCACGGTATCCACGGTAATATTTCGTGTTCCGACTGTTCTGTAAGATTCAACTGCGTGTGTTTGAAATGGAAAACCTCAGAACAAATATGCTGTCTGAACTTTGTAATTTCTTGAAATAAGATATGGAGCAGACAACAAAAAATATATGTATGTATACATATCACTTGACGACTCTCAGATTCACGCTTGCGCAACGCTGACATACAACCAGCACAACCAGACGGACTAACAGAAGAGAGTTCCCTCTTTTAATTGACAATTCATTTTATTTACACCATTTACTTGAAGTACCTTTTACTATGACTGCACATATCCTTATCATGCACAAACGTTTAAAATACAAAAATATCGATCAGGTCCTCATAGAATCTCTGTCTCTGTGTCTCTGTGTTTCTGTCTCTGTCTTTGTCTGTCTGTCTGTCTTGTCGGTCTGTCTGTCTGTCTGTCTGTCTCTCTCTCTCTCTGTCTCTCTCTCTCCCTCTCTCTCTCTCTCTCTCTCTCTCTCTCTCTCTCTGTATACACTCCGTATGCATAAACACACGAAACATATGTATCCGTTTTATTTCCTTTCTCACACGCTCTCTGTCTCTGTCTCTGTCTGTCTGTCTGTCTGTCTGTCTGTCTGTCTGTCTGTCTTCTCTCTCTCTCTCTCTCTCTCTCTCTCTCTCTCTCTCTCTCTTTGTTCACAGAGATGAAACTTCTGAGCTTGGAAAACTACGACACAGACCCCGCCTTGGAGGGAGGATCCTTGACCTTGCTCTGCACTGCACGTGGCTCCCGTCAGCTGACTTTCCGCTGGTACAAGGACCAGTTCCTCTTCAATGCTTCGCTCACCTCGCGGAACGCGTGGGTAGTTCGGATCCAGGAAGAGCTCGACAACAAGCAGATGTCCATCTTCAATGTGGATGGCGTCTCCATGTTTGATAAAGGTAATGAGCTGGGCCTAGGGGTCCTCAGTGCATCCTTTAGTTGTAATGGTTAGATTAAAACGTCTGCTTCTCCATGTGAGGGCATGGGTATGAGAGTATGTCTCTGCCGCTAGATTAAGCATTGAGCAAGATACAGTCTCCACTGAGGTGGGGGAGTTACTTTATGACGGCTGAGTCAAATTTGGCTGTAGGTCCAGTCTTTACTGGGGTAGAGGATTTGCTTTATGATGACTGAATCAATTGTGTATGCAAGGTATACTATATATCTGGCTGAATAATTTGCTTCATGGCGGGTTTATTCAAATTCAGCTGCAAGTGGATTTTACATTTAAGATGAAGAGGATGCGTTTTATAATGGCCGATTCAAATTTAGCTGCATGCAGGTATATTCTACTTTGAGCAAGAGGATGTGTTTTGTGGAGGCTGATTCAAATACGGCTTCAGTCACAGACATTACTGAGGTGAAGGATTTTCTTAATGATGACTTAATTAAAGGAAAACTTGACCTGCAAGCATATTCTATGTTGAGGTAGAGGATTTGCTTCATGGCTGCTGTATGAAAATTTGGCTACGGGCAAAGTATATACTACGGTGGAGGATTTGTTTCATGACTGTCGGTTTAAATTCGGCTGTGGACACAGTCTGTACGTATGTGGAGGTTTTGTTTCATGATTTGGCTGCACACACATTCTACAGTTTAAAAAGAGGAGTTGCTTATGGCATTTGATCCAAATTCGGCTGTAGATATAATCAACATAGAGGAAGAGGATTTGTTTTATAACAGCTGATTCAAACATGGCTTCAGGCATAATCTATACTGAGGTAGAGGAGCTGCTTCAAGACGGTGGACTCAAATGAAGCTGTAGACGCAGCCTGTACTGAGGTCGAGGTTTAGCTGTATGATGGCTGGTTCAAATTTAGCTACAGGTATATTCAACATGGAGATGGAGGATTTGTTTTCTGATGGCTGATGCAAATTTTGACTGCAGGCATCTCTACATTAAGGTGAAGGATTCGTTTCATGACGGCTGATTCAAATTTGGTGGCAGATATCTTCTACAGTGGGGTAGAAGATTCGTTTGCGACTTCTGATACAAAATTGTCTGCAGGTACAATTTCAATTGAGTTTTTGTTCGAAAATGGATTTATGGATACAATCTCTGATACTGATAACTAGTTAGATAAACGCTGGTTTGAATTCTGGTTTGAGTTCAATACAGGCGTATTCTACACTGAAATCAAGTGTTTGCTTTAATGACCATCGATTAAAAAAAAAAAAAAAACTGGCTGCAGCTACACCCAGATTCCTGTTCATGACCCACGGTTCAAACTTCGCTTGCAAACCTACTGTAAACCGAGGTCAGAAATGTTCGATGTGACTGCTGATTTGACAAACGGGCTGCAGGCACCTTCTGCTGCGAGGTGGAGGACTTCGGGGAGGTGCAGAACAGGTCTCTGACGGTGGACGTGGTGCCTCTGCCTCACGTGGAGATCAAGCCTCTCACCGCTAGCGTGCTGGCTGGGCAGTCCCTCAGCCTGCGTTGCCTGTCCCCGGATGAAAACATGAGGACCTTTTCTTACCAGGTGACTGACTCGTTGGCGTCAGATGGGGGAGCTACTGGTGTGATACGATGTGGTGTTGTCGTGTGGCGTGAGACGATGTGGTGTTGTCGTGTGGCGTGAGACGATGTGGTGTTGTCGTGTGGTGTGGTACGATGTGGTGTTGTCGTGTGGTGTGGCATGATTTGTTTGTTGCCTTTTCCAGCCTTAAAAGTCAGGATATCTCCACACTTTCTTTTTCGCTAGTGCTTCAAAAAATTGTTTTACTGGTCAAATCATAGTTGTTTAATCGCCGGCTCAAGCGTTTGACTAATCAAACAATACATGTTGCCGTTCAAACAGAAAACGTGTTTTGTAACTTTTAGAGAGCACGATGAATGATATGAACACGAACTAAGGCAGAAGTAGCAGACCATGAAAATACACCACGTCATTGCAGGGAATTCTTTCATGCTCTGAAGCCCGAAGGAACCTGCTGAAACACAGTCTTCAGTGTACACGCCATGCAGTAGAGTTAGGTGCACGTGTTGAACAAAAACAACTGTATGGTAGGTAGTGGCGTGGTTTGTTGTAGCATGATGTGTTGTACTATTGTGTAAATCCGTTCACCAATAAATTCGCTATTCGTCTTCTGTTTCTCCTGTTTGGTGATATAATTGGCGTCTTTTTTTTATCATCATCATCATCATCATCATCATCATCATCATCATCATCATCATCATCATCATCATCATCATCTTTTTACTAGTAGTAGTAGTAGTAGTAGTAGTAGTAGTAGTAGTAGTAGTAGTAGTAGTAGTAGTAGTATTGTTATTGTTCTTATTGTAGTTGTTGTTCTTGATGTTTCCGTTCTTGTTGATATTTTACTGATATCATGTAATCTTGTTATTGTTTTTGTTATAGTTTTTGCTATTGCTACTACTACTACTACTACTACTACTACTACTACTACTACTACTACTACTACTATACTACTACTACATCTACATTTTCTTCATCATCATCATCATCATCATCTTCTTCATCACCATCATCATCATCATCATCATCATCATCTTCATCATCTTCTTCTTCTTCTTCTTCTTCTTCTTCTTCTTCTTCTTCTTCTTTCTTCTCCTTCTTCTTCTTCATCATCATCCATCTCATCATCACCATCAACATCATCATCATTATCATCATAATTATCACCATCAGAATCATCATCAGAATCAGAATCATCATCATCATCATCATCATCATCATCATCATCATCACCATCACCATTACCATCATCATCATCATCGTCGTCGTCACCATCGCCATTACCATCACCACCATCATAATCATTATCATTACCATCATCATCATCAACATCATCATCGTCATCATCACCAAAACCATTACCATCATCTTCATCATCACCACCACCACCACCACCACCACCACCACCACCACCACCATCATCATCATCATCATCATCATCATCATCATCATCACCACCACCACCACCACCAACACATACTTACTCACCACTACCACTGTCTCACAGTGGCTCCGAAACGGACAACCGATAACGGTGCAGGAGAACGGGGCGGGGCACGGAGTGAACGGGGAGCAGGTGGAGGACCTGTGGCCCACGGGTAGCCGCCTGGTCATCCCCCTTCTGCGGGTCAGCGCCAACTACACCTGCCGCGTGCTCAACAAGGCCGGAGCCTCGCAAAAGACCGCCCACGTCTTCCTCGTTGACTGTGAGTCGTGATGATTAGGACACACGCCACAAATTGGGATTCTGCACCAAAACACCATCTGATCCATGTGAACGTTGTGACGCCTACCATAAATTTGAGCCAGTATTTAATGT
>CM065719.1:53807798-53810298 GCA_033310375.1 Conus canariensis
GAAGGAGGAAGGAAAGAAAGAAAGAATGAAATAGCAAATCAGGTTTTCGAGTGCATGTCATTTTGCCAACATTAGCTCATGATCATAGGTCAGGGCACAGTTGCTGATTAGTCGGATATGAGAGTTCAAATCCCGCCACAAACTACATACCGTAACGAGATTTATAAGTCCCAGCCGAATGCCATGTGTGGTTCATTGAGTGTGCTTACACAGAGATTGGGAAAACTGGTACCCCGTAGAGTTTATCCAATAAATGGATCTTTCTCTGAGAGTTGTGCCTGTATCTCTTGGCTCTTGTTGATACTGTCGTGTAGTCTGAGAGACAGCCATTAGTCCGTCTATGTGATGTAGTCACAGAGCGGCTCAAAACTCCATAGCATCATTGTCATTATCCTCACTGTCATTGATCGTCTTAAGAACAAAGAAAAATGTCGGGAAAAGTTTAGGGCCTTCGTGCCCTGCGGTCATGCTGACTCCGGTATCGACCTCCCTCCGCCCACACTTCCCCCTCCTCCCCTCCCCCCTTTGTGTTTCATCAGCCCCCCTCCCCTCCCCCTTCCCACTCGACTCCACACTGACCCCTTCGATCAGTCAGTCAGTCAGTCATTCCCCTGACCGCTGGGGTCGTTGGGGGGACGTGATGAGGCAGCCGCCGTTTCTCTCCAGGCTCTTCTGTTTGTAGCTGTCGTGAGGAGATCTGGCATGGTCATTTTGGTCCAGTCCTTTATATTGTCTGACCAGCTCTTTCTCTGCCTTTGTCGTCTGCACCCTTCTTCGAATGACGTGGCCAAACCATGCCATCTTCCGTCGTTTGACGGTTGCCAGAAGTGGTTCGTGGGGCCCGACTAGGTTGGTGACCAGGTTCCGCACATAATCATTGGTCTTGTGTTCTTCGTAGGAGACGCGGAGTAGTTTCCTCAGGCACCTGGTCTCAAACGCCTGGATTCTTCTTTCTGTTTCGGCCATCAGTGTCCATGTCTCGCAGCCATATAACAGGATGGAGACCACTAGAGACTTGTAGAGCCGTTCATGTGAAAATGTTCGTTATCGGCAGATTCACGAGGACAGTTATTGAATTAATGACGTGTGAGCGTCTTCCTCAAGACTTGGACGCTCATTCAACTGCTTCCGCAAACGAGGGAATTCTTGTCATAGTAAGGGCTTAGAAGCTGTGCCTTGTCTATGTTAGATCAGAACAAGCGCCATTGAAATCCGCCCGAATGCCCCAGCAGCAGCAGCGCAGAGTCCTCTGTGGAGGGTGGGCCCACGGCGACCTGATGCTAATCACTCCATGCGGACTGCCGCTGATGGCGTGGGGATTGCGACGGAATGTCCCTTAGGTGTGGTTCTGCCTGGAGAAGGTGGAGTGATAGTCAGGGAAGGAAAACTACTGGACAGACAAGAAAAAGAATACGGCAGGAAGAAAGAAAAAAGAAGAAAAAAGACACGAAAAAAAAAGAAGAAAAGAAAGAACTGAAAGGAGAAGAAGATATAACGATAGCAAAAACTAAATCATATGCGTTACAATAAAACGAGGGCAGTTATAATTATGCCTGTCTCGTTGCTAATGCTGAAACTAAACAGACGATAGTACACACACAGGAATGGAAAGAGAAAAAAAGGAAACAAACATAAGGGTAGCGAATTGGACCTTAGATGACTGCCAACCAATCCGTCATCAACACTAAATTAGCCACTAGCTAGCAAACCCGACACTGCCAATCAATCAAATGAGCCGGGGAACCAGGTAACCTATCGATCCATCCATTTATCCACCAATCAGCTAAATAGTCAACCGATCAATTCACCCTCTATAAAGAGCCAAAGTCGTGAGCAAAATTATCTAAACACTATTCATGTGTGCGTGCGTGCGCGCGCGCGCGCGCGCGCGCGTGTGTGTGTGTGTGTGTTGCGTGTGTGCGTGCGTCCATGCGTGCGGTGTGTGTGTGTGTGTGTGTGTGTGTGTGTGTGTGTGTGTGTGTGTGTGTGTTTTCGCGCGTTTTGTCACACAGGATTTGTCGTGAGAAACGTGACGGTAGTATCCCACAATGCCAGTGTCGGAAGTGACGTGGAGAGGAAACTGATGGGCGGGGAAGGCGAGGCGAGCAAAGGTAACCCGTCAGGCCGTCACTTGAAATCAATTTCCACCAGTCCCAAGTTGGAAGGTACACCCTTATTTATATGTCTGTCTGTCTGCATTTCTGTCAGTATATCTATCTATCTATCTGTATGTCTGTCTACCCACCTGTCTATTTATCTGTCTATCTATCTATCTGTCTGTCTGTCTCTGTCTCTATCTATCTGTCTGTCTGTCTGTCTATGTATCTATCTATGTCTCTCTCTAACTCTCTCTCTCTCTCTCTCTCTCTCTCTCTCTATATATATATAGAGAGAGAGAGAGAGAGAGAGAATGGTACTGAGGATCAGCGCAATCTTAAAAACAGTGCTCAACCACAGTGGGAGCGACATTTGTTATATTAAAAGCAAGTTAAAATCAAGC
>CM065719.1:53815298-53825298 GCA_033310375.1 Conus canariensis
GTTGGGCGAGGTACACAAGCTGGTCTTCCGTACTGTGGTTTTTCCTGTATGCTGACTGTGTGTTGCTGAGCAGGTGATTTTCTTCCAGGTGTTTCAGCAGTCTTGTGTTCACCATTCTTTCCATCACCTTGCCCAGACAACTGAGGAGGCTGATTGGTCGGTAGCTGGATTTCTTGGTTTTGTCTTTTTGTTTCTTTCTGATGGGGATGATGACTGCTTCTCTCCATCGGTCTGGGAATTTCCCTGAGCTCCATGACTGGTTGATGATCAGAAGGAGCTTCTGTTTTGCTGTGGTTCCAAGTCTCCTGATCATGTCATTGGTAACACCATCTTTCCCTGGGGCTTTCTTTGGCTTTAGTTTTTTAATGGCTGCATTGAGTTCAGTCATGGAGAAGGCTGACATCATGGACGGTGTAGGGTTCTGGTGTTTCAGCTTCTCCCTGGTTTCCTTGCTGACTTCCTGCACTCGGGCAATGGGTATTGTTGCTTTGCTTTCCTCTTTGTAAAATTCTGCCAGGATGTTTGCTGCTTTCCTTCCCGTGTGGTGTGTACCATTTTCCTCGATGACGGTTTTGCTGTGTCCCGCTCTGGTGTCTTCATTCAGGGCTTTTGTCAGATTCCACAGCTTGCTGGTGTCCTTCTCCATGTTGAGGCTGCTGGTCTTCTCGTTCCAGCTCTTTTGGAGTTCAGCTTTCTTCTGTTGGTTGAAAGCTTCTTTGGCGTTGTTGTGCCTCACTAGGTTCTCTGGAGTGGGGGTTTGCTCCATAGCTTCTCTGGCATTGTCCATTTCAGTGTGAAGCTGTTCCAGTGTGTCACTCCAGTATGGCAGGTAATGTCTTCTTTTGCCCCTTGGGATTGCCTGCTTTGCTGCCTGAAGAATTGCATCAGTGAAATTCTGGACGTTCTTGTTCAGGTCATTTGCACAGCAAATGTTTTTGGTGTGGTGGTCAGCCTTTTCTGCAAAGAGGGTCCAGTTGGCTCGTTTGAAGTTCCAACTTGGTTGCATGTTGCGCTCAGTACATCCTAAGCTGGAGATGTTGAGAATGACTGGCAGGTGGTCGCTCCCTCCAAGCTGGGTGCTGACTTCTCTGGACGTGAGCTTGTGAATGTCCTCAGTAGCTACTGCCAGGTCTGGTGTGGAGGTGGTTTTCCAGGCTCTGGAGAAGTACGTTGGTTTGTCGTCCGCCTGGTTGATGAGTACTAGATTATTTTCCATCATCCAATCTTCCACTTCCTCACCACGGGCATCCATTTCCTCATATCCCCAGCTTTGCGAGTGGCTGTTGAAGTCTCCAACCACCAGATGTCTGCAAGCTTCTAGCTTCACGTTGTGTAGCGTAAGAGATGAGGTTGATGGGCTGTAGCAGTTGGTGATCCGTAGGTCTCCACTGGGCAGCAAGAGCTTGACAGTCAGGTGTTCTAGTTCTTGTCTTCTTGATCTGTTTGTCTCTACTGCAGGGATGGAGTTTCTGACAAGGGTAATGATTCCTCCCTTGTGTCTGTCTTCGCGGTCTTGGCGAAATGTCTCGTAGCCTCTTACGAAGAAAGGGCCACAGTTCGAAACAGGGAATGGGGAGGGGTATACGTGGGTTGGCATGGCAGGAAGGTGTAGACATTGTACACAAACGCGAATTTTAAGTCCGATTCTTTTTCTCCTCACGGCATGGCGAAAATATACTTCGGTAACTAATTATCGCGTCGTGCATTGCTTGATTAATTCAGCTCAAAGAAATCTCAAGGCAAAACACGTACTTCTGGAAGACTTTTTCACGTAGAACCGAATACATGGAACACTTCAATCCAAAGAAAGGTCGCTCATCTTCCCGTTCGTCTTTTGCAAAACTGGCAGAGTTTTGAAAGATGATTTTCATCGTATTTTGTGAGAATTGTTACTTAATGGAAGCGCACGGAAGGTAACCGGAGACAATGCCATTCTGAAAGAGCCGGTAGCATGAATCGGCAAAGTTGTCTGGAACAGCCTTTGGACGGACATGTTAGGCGTCTGTACCGTCACGTTTTCTCGCCCGTCACCTTTTCTCACCAGGTGAGAAAACGTGTCGGTTGTGGCATCACGTTTTCTCACCCGTCACGTTTTCTCACTCGTGTTCTCTCTCTCTCTCTCTCTCTCTCTCTCTCTCTCTCCTCTCTCTCTCTCTCTCTCTCTCCCATACACACACACACACACACACACACACACACACACACACACACACACACACACACACACACACACACACACAAACAGATACACACACCCCCGCGCGCGCGAGCGCTCACCTAAACATACGTACACTCAAACTCAGAATCGCATCGAATTTAACGAGTGAGAGAGAGAAAGAGAAAAAGAGCGATTGAAAGAAAGAGAGAGAGAGAGAGACAGACAGACAGACAGACAGACAGACAGACAGAGAGAAAATTTTGATTTTTTTTTTTTTTTTTGAGAATATGTCGTTTGATGAATATGGCACCAGCCGTCACGTTTTCTCACCCGGAGTGAGAAAACGTGACGAGTGAGAAAACGTGACGATACACCCGTCACGTTTTCTCACCAGGTGAGAAAACGTGGCGGGTGAGAAAACGTGACGTAACATGCGTCCTCCTGAAGAGGGGACTCACACATGCTGGCTGCTTCGCGACTGAGCTGTTCTTAATATCAGGAGGACACTTAAGAGATGATGCCCTGTATATGTTCAATCCGAACAGAACAGCCATAGCTGAACAACACTTAAATGGTTGGTTTCAAAGCGAGGTGACTGCAGGCGGAAACTGAAACACATTAAAAAAAAAGAATTTCAAGTAAATCCGCCAGTTAACAGGGACAAAAACAAAATTACAAAACCTAACACGACCTCCTAGGTCTTCTACAGGCGAGAGAGGCACCGTTCAGGACAATGAAAACAACTGAAGAACGAACAAACACGTTTTATCTTCTTCAGTTCGGTGCAAGATGAGCGCTGAAGAAGACCTAAGAGGTCGAAACGCGTCGTGCTTTTTCTTGTGATTGGTTTGGCCATGTTATCTGGCGGATTTACTTGAAATTCCTTTTTTAAACCACTGAAATGACTTGGCAGAAGTGCAGTGTCTCCTCTGGCTTCCTTATGAGAGCTGTTATTAACTACTCTTTAGGAACTGCGGTGCAGGAGCTATTAGGGGGGGGGGGATGAGTTTGGGTGTGGCTGTGACTTGGGGGAGACAGTAGAGCTAAGGAGCCGTAACAGTCATCCAGAGAGGCGTAAAAGAGATGATACAGATAAAAAGACTCTTGAACATAAATACAGTGGAATTTTTAGCGTGACTGAGAAGTGACTTTTTTTTTCAGACCGGAGTACAGGGAGTTTCTAACGCCACTAGTCTCCGTGTTGCCTCTTGGAGACAACGATGGTCGGGGTGACCCCTTGGAGGTCACGGCTGGCAAGGTGGAAGTGGACTTTGTTCACTTAACGCAGGTAAGCACCCTCTGTACACACACAACACCCACGCATGCACACACAGGCGCACGGGCGCACGCACACGTGCCCGCACACACACGCACACACACACACATGCACACACACCGACACATGCGCACACTCACGCACGCACGCATGCACATGCACACGCACGCACGCATGCAAGCACGCACACACGCACGCACACATTTTTTTCGTTATTGATAGTAACTGGTTTACCAGGTGTACAGTCGTATTCGATTTTATTTCGGGTTTAAAAATCATCAGCATATGTGAACAAGTTATAGACTAACAAACATACCGTTATGGCAGTGGGAGCAGCAAACAACACAAACAAGCAACCACCCAAGCAGCAATAGCAGCAGAGCTGCAAACAGTGACAGCAGTAACAGCGGCAGCAACAACAGCAGCAGCAGCAGTAGTACCAGTATAAATCGCGCTGCCTGCAAATATAATAACATTCTGATTCAGTGTACTCGATTCAATCCAGCTTACTTACCTGCTCCAATAAATATAAATTACCAGTATTGAGAACAGATTTCCATGCATAGCAATCCTTTCAGGAGTGCGTGTGTGTGTGTGTGTGTGTGTGTGTGTGTGTGTGTGTGTGTGTGTGTGTGTGTGTGTGTGTGTGTGTGTATACGGAGGGGGAGGGGGAGATGAGGGTGGGGTTGGAGGGGGGAGGGGGCACACAACCGCGCGCTCTCCTGTGTAAGAAACATGCGTGCGTGGCGTGTGTGTGGTGGGAGGAAAAACGAAAGGGGTGTGGGTTGTGGAGGTTGATTTGAGACAGCAAACTGTTTCTGTTTCTGTTGTAAAGCGCTTAGAACATATTATTGCCTGAATAACACGCTATTGAATGCATGTTAGCAATACTGAAATTAGTAGTAGTAGTAGTAGTAGTGGTAGTAGTAGTAGTAGTAGTAGTAGTAGTAGTAGTAGTAGTAGTATAGTAGTAGTAGGAACAGAAATGATTTCGTTTACTTGTGCAGTTATTGGGATAGCAGTCATTCCTCTGTTGCAGATTCTTTCCTCCGCTGATAACATCACCAAGTGCGTGTCCTGGGAACGTACAGACAGGTAGGTGTGTGTGTGTGTGTGTGTGTGTGTGTGTGTGTGTGTGTGTGTGTGTGTGTGTGTGTGTGTGTGTGGCGCGCGCGCGCGCGCGCGCGCCCGCTTGACCGTGTGTGTGTGTGTGTGTGTGTGTGTGCGTGCGTGCGTGCGTGCGTGCGTGCGTGTGTGTGTGTGTGTGTATGTGTATGTGTGTGTGTGTGTGTGTGCGCGCGCGCGCGCGCGTGTGTGTGTTTTTGAAAAAGAGAGAAGACAAGTTTTTCGGCTATGAACTCGCTACACTTTCTAGTTTGCTTTCTTTCTTTCTTTCTTTCTTTTCTTTTCTTCAGTCTTCAATCATTTTTGTTTCTTTCTTTCTATCCTTCCATCTTTCTTTCTGTCGTTCATTCATTCATTCATGCATTCGCTCGTTCATTCATTCATTCATTCTTTCTTTCTTTCTTTCTCTCCTTTTTTCTTCCTTTAGTTCTTTTTTTTCAATCATTCTTCAATCTTTCTTTCTGTCGTTCTTTTTTGTCCTTTATTCTTTCTTCCTTCCTTCCTTTTTTTTCTTTCTGTTCGTACATTCATTCTTCAATCACTCTTTCTTTCTTTGCTTTCTTTCGTTCATCCTTCCTTTCTGCCTTCCATTCAGTCAGTCAGTCATTTACTCGTTAGTTTTTTTTCTTCCTTTCTTTCTTCTTTCATTCTTTCTTTCTTTCTTTCCTTCGCACAGTCAGTTTACGTCATGTCTCTGTGGGCCTCTCCTTCCTTCCAGACAGGAGGTGGTGGGGGAGTGGAGCGGCGAGGTGTGTGAGGTGACCCACAGGAGCGCCAACCTGACCCGCTGCCTCTGCCCAGTGCCCGGCCACTACGCTGTGCTGCTGACCGCCGCCAACGCCTCTGTGAGTCAGCTGGAACCAGTTAATTGTATGGCATCATTCGCTTTAACGTTGTGTGTGTGTGTATGTGTGTGTGTGTGTGTGTGTGTGTGTGTGTGTGTGTGTGTGTGTGTGTGTGTGTGTCTGTGTGTCTGTGTCTGTGTCTGTGTTTGTGTGTGTGGAGGGGGGGGGGTAGGGGGGTTGTGTATTGTGTGTGTGTGTGTGTGTGTGTGTGTGTGTGTGTGTGTGTGTGTGTGTGTGTGTGTGTGTGTGGAGGTGTGTGTTGTGTGTGTGTGTGTGGGGGTGTTTGTGTGTATGCGAGTGTGTGTGTGTGTATGCGCGCGTACGCGCTCGGTTGTGTGTGTATGTGTTTATGTGGCACAGAGAGAGAGAGAGAGAGAGAGAGAGAGAGAGAGAGAGAGAGAGAATGTGTGTGTGCATATGACAGACGCAGAGAGAGAGAGAGAGAAGAGAAGGAGAGAGAGAGAGAGAGAGAGAGAGAGAGAGAGAGTATTTGTTTAAAAACTTAATGTCTTTCTGTTTGTCTGTCTATACGTCAGTCTGATTGTTTGTCTGTCTCTGTCTCTGTCTGTCTGTCTGTCCATCTGTCTGTCTGTCTGTCTGTCTGTCTGTCTGTCTGTCTCTCTCTGTCCATCTGTCTGTCTGTCTCTCTCTGTCTCTCTCTCTCTCTCTCTCTCTGTCCTATTATGTATGATCATCTACGAAGTGAAACTCTCTCTCACAGCCCTGATATGGCCCTTTGCGGTCGGCTGGGCTATAAGCACCATTACCATTACCATCTCTCTCTCTCTCTCTCTCTCTCTCTATCTCTCTCTCTCTCTGTGTCTCAGCTGCCTCCGATGCTGCACATGTACCAGGACACAGTGCTGCTGGTGGGGTGCATGTTGTGTCTGTGTGGACTGACCGCCACACTGTTCGTCCTCTTCATCTGCTGGAGGTGACAGAGAGAGAGAGAGAGAGAGAGAGGGGGGGGGGGGGTTCGGGAGAAAAAGGCGGACGGGAATAGAGAAAAACAGAGAGAGGGAGGGAGAGTGACAGACAGACAGACAGAGACAGAGGTTGAGGGAAAGAGATAGAGGGTAGGGATGAAAGAGGTGGATGGGAAGAGAGAGAGAAAGAGAGAGAGAGAAAGAGAGAGAGAGAGAGAGAGAGAGAGAAAGAGAGAGAGAGAGAAAGAGAAGAGAGAGAGAGAGAGAGAGAGAGAGAGAGTGTGTGTGTGTGTGTATGTGTATGAGTATGCATTCTTTATGTTTATGCGTACGAGTGTACGCGTGTTTGTACGTGCGATTTGTGTCTATATTTGTGGGTATGTTTTTACTTGTATGTGATGCACATTCACAAGATCAGACACACTGTCACTTGATATGCACGCACATCTCTCAAACACACAAAAAAAAATGCGCTAATAGATACCAACACCGGGTAGGCTCCAATCACGTATGAAGAACTTTTTTTATTGGTAGATTTTTTTTTCTGTGTCGTTTTCTGTGCCACCTCGGTGGCATTGCACCCAAGCCGCTCATTCCAAACACTCGTCCACAGCCACAGTGTGGCCCGTTCCGCCACAGTCTCGGCAGCTGCAATCCACAGGGTGCAGTCAATATTAAGTCGTTATGAGGCAACCCACCAGAGGAGACACTGCACTGCCGCCGAATCACTTTGGTGGTGTTCAGTGATGCTTGTTCTGATCCAACTTACTCAGGACACCATCTATCAGCGAGCTCTCCTCCCGGAGGATGCCACCACGTCCGTCCAGCGACAGCCCCCCCCCCCATTAATTTCCCCGATACCGGTGACCCCGACAGATTCAGACCAAGAGCATAGCCGTGGAAAGGGATCGGAACTAAGGTCGGTGTAAGAATGGGGAATGTAGGGCCACAGAGTTTGAGACATTCTTTTTTATGCTGATCGATGGGGGGTTGAGGAGGATGAAGATTTCCATTCTGGTCTGAGACAGCACGCATGACAGGGCTGCTCTTTACCCTCCTGTCGTGACAGATCCCGCTGTCAGCCAGGCCCGAGAGACACAGACACCTGCGGCGATGATAAGGAAACTTTAACAGCAGCCTCAGAGACACATCCGTGAAGGTGTTGAAACTGGACTCTGTGGTCCCAGTCTTCCCATGTGACCCCATAGCAGACTCGGCTGTGGATAGGAGCCGCACGAGGCAGAGAAATCCCTCAAATAAATGGCTCTGATGGGAATCGAACCCACGACCTCCAAGCCAGGAGTCCGCAACCCCAGCCTCTCCGCCATGGCGGCTGGTCAGTTGGTAGATTTATTGATTCGTTTACTGATTGATTTGACTGAATCAGTAATTGTTGTCATTTGTATACGAAAACGTAAAAGCATAATACAGTCATCAGCATCTTTGATTGCATGATTGATTGAGTAATTGATTGATTGATCGGTTGATCGATTCCGAGGAAGTTCTTATTCATGATGGGCAAATGTCTGAGTACGTAATATCATCCATGCTATTGACAGATCGATTGATTCAGTGATCGATGTTGTTGACACAGGCAAACGACAAAACAGCAGAAGAGCACACAAAACAAAGTGTGAAGTAACACAGTTTTAATGCACGACACAAAACAGGACAAGAAATTTTCGGCAATATGCCTTCCTCAGCGACAAAATAATACAGACATAAACATGTACAATACTCCCCTTGTGAAGCCAAAGTGGTGAATGAATGGCAAACGGCAAACGCCACATTACTTGTCTGACGTTCACGTCATTAATTGATTGATTGACTTGCACTTGCGTTTTACGGGTTTATATTCGTCAATCGTACCAGTAAACATCAGGTTTAGTTCATTCTTACTCTTGATTGATGGATTGATTGATGATGGATTGATTGATGGTGGTCTAACAGCTATATGTCTGGTTTCGGTACCATTATCCATGTCACTAAATGATTGATTGACTGATCAACAGATTGATGGAATGATAAACCGATTCAGTAATGTATGTTGATCGTACTGACACACGTCAGGTTACTGTTTCGTCATCAATGTCATCAACTTATTGAATGATTGATTAATTGACTGATTTTGTGATTGATGGATTGAGTGGTTCAGTTTTCAATACGTTTATCGATTCCATCATGAACTGATTGATTCATTGATTGAATGATCGATTTATTGATTTGATGATTGATCAAGAAGTTGATTGATTTACTGACTGTTATTATCAACACAGGCAAACGTCGGGATACGGTTCTGTTATCCATGTCAGCTTCATCGTGTCTCTGTCTGGAATCAACTTGATCTGTATTCTGTGTCTCAGTCACACCCACAGACAGGTGAATGTGTGTGTGTGTGTGTGTGTGTGTGTGTGTGTGTGGTGTGTGTGTGTGCGTGTGGTGTGTGTGTGTGTGTGTGTCTGTGTGTGTCTGTGTGTGTGTGTGAGTGAGTGTGTGTGTGTGTGTGTGTGTGTGTGTGTGTGTTGTGTGTGTGTGTGTGTGTGTGTGTGTGTTCTGCTGTTGTTGTTCTTGTGGTAGTGGTGGTGGTAGTGGTGATGGTGGTAGAGGTGGGTGGTGGCGGTGGTGGCATTTTGTGTTCTTCGTGTGTGTGTGTGTGTGTGTGTGTGTGTGTGTGTGTGTGTGTGTGTGTGTGTGGTGTTGTTGTTGTTGTTGTTGTTGTTGTTGTTGTTGTTGTTGTTGTTGTTGTTGTTGTTGTTGTTGTTGTTGTGCTGCTGCTGCTGCTGCTGCTGCTGCTGCTGCTGCTGCTGCTGCTGCTGCTGTCATTGTAGTGATGTGGTGTGGTGTTCGTGTATATGTGTGTGTGCATGTGTGTGTGTGTGTGTGTGTGTGTGTGTGTGTGTGTGTGTGTGTGTGTGTGTGTGTGAAAGAGAGAGAGAGAGGACGGGGGGTGGGGGGAGGGGGCGTTGTATATCGGTATGTCTTACGGTGGAAGGAGCAACAATGAAAACAAACTAGTTAGGAAATGAAATGAGGCAGGGAACAGTAAACGATAAACAGTAAACAAGTTGGGTATTTTTTGCTCCCGTAAGAAAACCTAACACAGAGTAACTTTTATTCAAGACTGGCACAGCCTTTTAAACTTGAATAAAGTCAGACAAATACATAGACGAACAATCTAATAGTGGGGGAAAAAACAAGCGCAGGCCAACAACTGAACTATCTTCATAGTAATGACTTGGCAAAGATTTGGACTTAATACCAAACTTGTTTACTGTTTAAACTATACTACTCAACACTTGCTAGGGATCAGATATTCAACACACTGTAATGGTCCAGAATATTTGTCAATCAAAACTCAAACGGTCAAATACTGTTAATTAGTCATTATTTCATCCAAACCAAACAAAAATGAGGGAAATTCCATCAGATAAACCAAGAAACAGAATGGACAAATGACACAACCCCTAAAAGCCACCTGAAACAGGGCATGGAAGGGAAGAGTCAACCTGAACAATCCACTGCTGTCTGTGTGGAATTGAGAATGAATGGACTCTCAGTAATGTGTGTGACCACCACGGGCTGCGATCACAGCTCTACAATGCCTCCTCATGCTGCAGATGAGGTTCCTGATCTGCTGCTGGGGGATTCTGGCCCATTCTTCCTGGAGGGC
>CM065719.1:53830298-53837798 GCA_033310375.1 Conus canariensis
TCTCTGTATCTTTCCGTCTCTGTTTCTCACTCTGTTCTGTCTCCGTCTGTTTGTCTGTCTGTCTGTCTGTCCCTCTCTGTCTGTCTGCCTCTCTGTCTGTCTGTCTCTGTCTCTGTGTGTGTCTCAGTCTCTCTCTCTCTTTCCCATGCCTCTCTCTCTCTCTCTCTCCCCCGCCCCCCCAATCTCAGACTTTCCCTGTGTCTCTTTCCATTTCTTTCCCATGCCCCCATCTCTCTTCCTGACTCCTCAGACGTTTCCTGTGTTCTACATGTAGATGTTACATTGCTCCTTCATGCTATGCACGTATGCCGGCAGGAGTACCCTCACTGGCCACGCTGGCGGTGGCCCTTCTCTCTGAAATTTTTGGCTACGACAAGCAGTGCACAACATGGTACGTCGTTATGATGGTGGTGGTGGTGGTGGTGGTGGTGGTGGTGATGATGATGATGATGATGATGATGATGATGACGATGTTCAGTTACGAGGAATATTACCTAGATGTCCTGACCCTAATGATTCTGACCTTGCTTTAATGATAAAGCATGCATGTAGTTTTTTTTGTTATTGTGAGTCGTTTATTACTTATGACACTACAACTGCTGCTGCTGCTGCTGCTGCTGCTGCTGCTGCTGCTGTTGTTGTTACTACTACTACGACTGCTATCACTACTACTAATACGACACGACTACTGCTACTGCTGCTGCTGCTATTGCTATTGCTATCGGTGCTGCAGCTATCTGTTTACCTGATGTTACCAAGATTTCTTGCATGTTTAGCCTTTCCAAAATAGATTATTCTAGCTTCCTTCTTGTCCGCCACGCCAACAGCCTTCAAAGAATAAAAAAAACCTATGTTTTCCACTGCGCCTTACTACATTCTCCAACTTTGAACATGAAACTCCCACTTCTGCAGTCTTTGTCCTGGCTGCCAAGTCTGTAACAGGACCGATTCCAAACCAAAATTCCCATCCTCCCCCTTTTTGCTGTCATCTGTGGTCCTGCTGCTAAGTGTGTCTCTCTATCTGTCGTACTTCCCTTCACATCAACACCCCCTTCTCGTTCTTCCCTTGATTCTCCTGCAGCTGTCAAAATCTCTAGCTTCACTTCACATTTTACGTAGCTTCTCGTTAGCTCCGTTCTTTTGCTGATACTCGGTCCTCTGCGATTGCTTACTCTGAAATCAAAGACCAACGGTGAAAAATCTTAAATCTTTCCAAGCCTCTGTGACAAGGAACGATTACTTCTGTCTCTCGGATTCTTTCGCTCATTCTACATTCAAGATAGGCTTGACAACACAACTGGTAAGAGAGATATCTGTCTGTCTGTCTGTCTGTCTGTCTGTCTGTCTGTCTATCTATCTATCTGTCTATCTATCTGTCTATCTGTCTGTCTGTCTGTCTGTCTGTCTGTCTGCCTGCCTGTCTGTCCGTCCGTCCGTCCGTCCGTCTGTCTATCTGTCTATGTGTCTATTTGTGTGTGTGTGTGTGTGTGTGTGTGGTGTGTGTGTGTGCGTTGTGGTTGTGTGTGTGTGTGTGTGTGTGTGTGTGTGTGTGTGTGTGTGCACGCGCGCGCGCGCGCGCGTGTGTGTGTATGTGTGTGTGTGTGTGTGTGTGTGTGTGTGTGTGTCTGCGCGTGTACGCGGGCGTACGCGCGCGCGTGCCCCCTTCTCAGAAAACGCAGGCCAAACTGTAAACGCGAAATAGCTGGCACGGCTTAATGGCGTTTTCATTGCCCCTTTTCATGGTTAAGATAGACACATGAGGGCTTGGTTCCACGATGGCTTTTGGATCGTGGGCATATTGCTTCAATTTATGAAACTTCTGCAGAGTTGTGCAATACAGAGTTTTAAACAAGGGACATCGTGACACGAAAGGCGAACCGAGAAAGAGAAGCAATGTACATGGGTCCTTTTTTTCAGACGGGCTTGTGCTGGTGAATGGTTTCCTGTTTGTCTTTGATCACGCTCTTTTTCTTTGTTTTCACTTCCTTTCTCTCAGCCACCTCACCGACGCTCCCTTTTTTTCTTTTTTTTTTTTTTTTTTTTTGATAATCGTTGTCAAATCATTATTGTAATGACGAGGTAGTGATTAGCATGCACCTGTCTTCACTCACTACATATTTATTCCACACTCCTCTCTCTCTCTCTCTCTCTCTCTCTCTCTCTCTTCTCTCTCTCTCTCTCTCTCTCTCTCTCTAAATTACTTCACATGTACACACCTTTTGCCTCTCTGTCTGTGTCTGTCTGTCTTCTGTCTCTGCTGCTCTCTGCTCTCTCTCTCTCTCTCTCTCTCTCTCTCTCTCTCTCTCTCTCTCTCTCTCTGTTAATTTCTTTACAAGTACAGATCTTGTGGCGTCTCTCTCTCTCTCTCTCTCTCTCTCTCTCTCTCTCTCTCTCTCTCTCTCTCTCTCTCTCTCTCTCTCATAAACGCCGCGCGCGCGCGGTGTGTGTGTACACAGGTGTTGGTGGTCATCTGGACAGTGGCAACATCTAAGTCTGCTGGTACCACTTGCTGTCATGACAGCGGTGAGTTCCGTTTTCTTTCTTTTTTTATTTTCTTCTAACGTACATTCCTGTCCTCACATTCTTATTCTTTTTTTCTTTTCTTTATCCTACTTTTTTTCTGCCTTTCCCTTCATTTTCCTCCGTTTTTCCCCTATTATCCTCCTCCTCCCCCTCCTCTTTCCTCTCCCCCCCCCCCCCCCCCTTCTTTCCTCCCTTTTCACACTAGTACTTACTTTCCACTACATCTACTTCTTTTTTTCCAGTCAGCTCGTATATTGTCTAACCTTCCATAATGTCCTCCCATACATTCTCATGTTTTGCTATCCATTGCTCATTTCCTCTCTACTCCTATCCTTTGTACCTTTTTCTTCTTCTTTTGTCTACCACAGATTTTGTTTATCGTTTCTTATTTTTATTTTCTACCCTCTTATTTTTCTTACTTTGTCTACTTTTTCCCTTTTTTACAAAAACGTTTTCCCTGCCATTTCTTTTTTTTTTTTTCTTTTTTTAACACATTTTCATAACTGTTTTCTTTCACTACCTTTTTATATCGTTCCTTAACTGTCTCTTCTTTTACCCACCATTTTGTTTTTCATTTCTTACTTTTTCTTCACTTCAGCTATTTTTCCTCACTTTTCGGCTTGTTCTCATTCGTGTTCAATAGTAAAAGCAGCAAATTTTCGGTTGACTTAAAACCTTTCTCAAGCTAGAACGCAGAAGGCCTGCCAACTGCAGGGAACAGCCTTTTGAAACATCCTTGTCATACACCCTTTCTCATCCTTGTCTGTCATTATCGTCAGTTCCTACTTTTGTTGTCTTTCCCTTTATCCTGCTTTGTCTGCATCGAAGAATTACTACCTTTTCTTAATTAAACATCATGCATTTTCAGCAACTTTTTCTTCTCTTTTCCCTCCCTTTTATTTACTTACCTTTCGCTGAGTTGTTACTTCAAAAATGAGTTGTCTGAGAACGAAAGGTAAATGTAGTGACAACCGTGGTTCTAGTACATATATATATTGTTACTACATGACCCTAGCAGAGACCAACTTTTTTTTTTTTTTTTTTTTTACAATTGATTTAGTTTGAAGGTAGTTTAAGAACCACTCAGCTGACTTAGTTTGATGGCAGTTTCACTTTACTTAGGTTGACGATGACTTTTACTGGGTTTAGAAAAATGGAACCGTAGTTTGAGGGTGGTTGTTACTTCGCTGACAGATGCTTGAGGGAAATTCTCATTTAGTCTGACGGTACAGTAGCTTTAGGATGGTTGTCACTTAGTCTGACGGTAGTTTGAGGATGGTTGTCACTTAATTCAACAGTTGTTTTAGGATGGTTGTCACTTAATTCAACAGTTGTTTTAGGATGGGTATTATAACGTTAAGTTTAATGTTTTAAGATTGTGGTTGTCGCTTAATTGAACAATTGTTTCAGGATGGTTGTCATTTGATTAAACAATTGTTTCAGGGTGATTGTCACTTAATTAAACAATTGTTTTAGGATGGTTGTCACTTGATTAAACAATTGTTTCAGGATGGTTGTCACTTAATTAAACAATTGTTTCAGGATGGTTGTCACTTAATTAAACAATTGTTTCAAGATGTTTGTCACTTATGTCATCAACTGTTTTAGGATGATTGTCACTTAATTAAACAATTGTTTTAGGATGGTTGTCACTTAATTAGATAATTGGTTTAGGATGGTTGTCACTTAATTAGACAGTTGTTTGGGGATGGTTGTCACTTAATCAGACAGTAGTTTGAGGATGGTTGTCACGTGATTAGATAGCAGTTTGAGGATGGTTGTCACGTGATTAGACAGCAGTTTGAGGATGGTTGTCACGTGATTAGATAGCAGTTTGAGGATGGTTGTCACGTGATTAGACAGCAGTTTGAGGATGGTGCTCACGTGATTAGACAGCAGTTTGAGGATGGTGCTCACGTGATTAGACAGCAGTTTGAGGATGGTTGTCACGTGATTAGACAGCAGTTTGAGGATGGTTGTCACTTAACTGGACAGTAGTTTGAGGATGGTTGTCAGTTAGTCTGACAGTAGTTCTATAATGGTTATCGCTTAATCAGAAAATAGATTAAGGCTGGTTGTGACTTTGCCTGACAGTAGTTTGAGGATGGTTGTCACTGATGCTGGCTGGAGTTTGAAGTTGAATGGCACGAGACCTACTAGTTTGATGATGACAGTTTTTGTTTGTTTGTTTGTTTTTTAATGATTGTCAGCTGACTTATGTCTAACAGTAGTTTAAAGATATCATGTAGCGTGACAGTAGTTTGAAAATGAATGCCACTTGTCCAAGTCTGACGACAGTTTGAGGATATTCGTTACTCAATCTGACAGTAGTTTGAGAGACGCTGTTTCCTAGGAACATGTCGCCCTAGACAGAACACAGTGAAAGCAATGATGTAGTACCCTGGGCACAAAGACATTCGGGCGCAACAGAGCAGCCGCCATCCAGGAAAAAAAAGGAAGAATCAGAGAGAAAACGTGGCCCAGGACTCCATTCCATGCAACGTCTGTGGACGACCTTGTGCCTCAGGAACTGGTCTTCATTCCCACATGAGGACCCACATCAGCAGATGACCTGCCTGCCTACTCATCCGTCGGACACAACGGGAGAATCCATCAGTTTGAGGATGCTCGTAACTTATTCTGAGAGTAGTTTGAGGATGCTCGTTACTTGATCTGACTGAAGTTTACGGTGATTGTCACTTAGACTGGCAAAACTATGATGACTTAGTCTTGCATTGGTACGAGAATGATTTTCTCTTAGTCTTACAGTAGTTTCTGTGATGGTCGTTGGCAGGTGCAAATCTTCATCATGGCAGTCGGTTTGATCGTCACCCGACGATGGACCGACGAGTACCGTTTCCGAGAACACAAGAAGTACAGGTAAGACGTCCTGCACGCGGCACCCGGACGAACTGACAGGCCCACTAATTACACAGATACGTGATTGCATGATGGCGTGGCAGATGGAGTGGTATGGATGAACGCAAGGATCAAAAGTCAAGAATGCATATACACGCTGGCTGCATGGCGCACGGACTCTTTTTGTCCCCCTGTTGATTGATTGATTGATTGATTGATTGATTGATTGATTGATTGATTGATTGATTGATTGATTGTTTGATTCGTTGATCGATCGGTCGGTCGGTTGGTGGATCGATTGACCGATCGATTGATTGTTTGGTTGATTGTTGATTGATTGATCGATTGGCTTTTGGATTCATTGGCTGATTGATTTGTTTATTACGTGATTGATTGATAACTGGTTGATTGATTCGCTGATTCATTGTTTTGGTTAATTGGTTGGTTGACTGACTGGTAGTTGGTTGGTTGATTGATTGATTGATTGATTGATTGATTGATTGATTGATTGATTGATCAGTGGGTTTATGAGTTGGCATGTGGTCTGGCTAGTTGGGATGGATAGTTTATTTGGCTGCTTGGTTGCTTCGAGGAGTGGTCGGCTGGCTGACTGGATTGAAGGATCGATTCAGTTCAGTTGGTTGGTTGGCTGCCTGTTTTGGATTGAAGGATCGATCGATTGATCGATTGAACGATTGATTGTTATAGATCTTAATTAAGTAATTCATTGACTAGCCGAGTGCCTGTTTGGCTGCTTTCACGGCTTGCATGATTCATCAGTTGACTTACTGTTCGATCGATTGACTGTTTGGCTGTCTTTATTGATTGATTTACTTCATGCCTGTTGGGTTGCTTTTGGCTGTTTGAATGAAATGAATGAACAGATTGATTGATTAATGGATGGATGGATGGAAGTGTGAACTGCTTTTATCGGTGGCTTGGTTGTCGGATAGGTTGATTAATCAATGAAAGGATGGGATGATAGTCTTGCTGGCTAGCCGAATTTTGTTGATGGCTTGGTGGGTGGTTTGGTCGCTGGATGGGTGGAAGGGTTTGTGTGTGTGTGTGTGTGTGTGTGTGTGTGTGTGTGTGTGTGTGTGTGTGTGTGTGTCTGTGTGTCTGTGTGTTTCTGTTTGTCGTTGTTTTTTTTTTGTCTTTTGTTGTTCTTATTGTTGTTTTTTGTGTGTAGGTTTTTTTTCTATCTTGCTGCTTTCGTTGATGGATTGATAGATGGCTTTGTTGTTGATTGGTGAAAGGGTTTTTGTTATTGTTTATTTGTTTTGTTTGTTGTTTTTTTTGTTTTTGTTGGGGTGGGTGGGGAGACTGCTGGCTAGCTGCTTTACTTGATGGACTGGTGGTGGCTGTCTTGGCTGTTCAGGTACATAGCGGGGCGCTCCCTGCTGCTGCAGGGGCTGGTGGTGTCGCTGTGCGTCAGTGGTCACCTGGTGGAGACCTCCCCATCCCTGGGCCGTCAGTGGCTCTTCGTCCTGCTGGACATCGCTCTGGTCAGTCACAGAGAGAAGAGAGAGAGAGGGGGTGGGGGTGAAAGTGGTGGAAGAGATGACAGGATAAGACAGAGAGGGGGAGGCGGGAGGGGGAGGGGGAAGAGAGAAAGAGGGAGAAGGGAAGGAGGAAATGAGAGAGAGCGAGAGAGAGAGAGAGAGAGAGAGAGAGAGAGACGGGGGGGGGGGGGAGGACCAGAGACAGAGACTAAGAGAGAGACAGAGACAATCCTTCGTTACAGACTTGATGTGGGTGTGGTTGTGAATGTAGGAACGAAAATGAGTAGTGTGGAAGTGATGGGCCTTGATGCTGCTTTGAGAGCATAAACGCTGAGACCAAAAGAGTACATACAACAACAAAAAATCAAACCAGGAAAAAGCAAATAGCGAACTTCTTTCTTCTTCTTCCTCGTTCGCTTCCCGTTAGATGAGCAGCCCGGTGTCCTCGATGAAGGCTGCCGTCCACCGCAGCTCCTCCAGGGTGCCGTACAGCTTGGCTTCCACTGCTGTCGGTGTTGGCCAGTACTTCCTTCTGGATGCTGCATGCGTCATACAGTCTTGAAGGATGTGGTCGGTTGTCATTGGTCCCTCACCACAAGGGCACTCTCCACTCTTG
>CM065719.1:53842798-53857798 GCA_033310375.1 Conus canariensis
TAGGCACAACCATTTTTTTCCACGCAGCATGTACAACCATCCTTTCCACTGCAGCACGTACAACCATCCTTTCCATTGCAGCACGTACAACCATCTGTTCCATCCAGTAGGAACAACCATTTTTTTCCATCGCAGCATGTACAACCATCCTTTCCACTGCAGCAGGTACAACCATCCTTTCCATTGCAGCACGTACAACCATCCTTTCCATGCAGCAGGTACAACCATCTTTTCCATCCAGCATAGTACAACCATCTTTTCCCATCGCAGCAGGTACAACCATCCTTTCCACTGCAGCAGGTACAACCATCTTTTCCATTGCAGCAGTACAACCATCCTTTTCATCCGAGGCAAACCATTTTCCATCCACAGTCAACATCCTTCCATCGCAGCAGGTACAACCATTTTTTCCATCTCAGCAGGTACAACCATCTTTTCCATCTCAGCAGGTCAACCATCTTTCCATCGCAGCAGTACAACCATCTTTTCCATCTCAGCAGGTGCAACCATCTTTTCCATCGCAGCAGGCACAACCATCTTTTCCATCTCAGCAGGTACAACCATCTTTTCCATCTCAGCAGGCACAACCATCTTCTCCATCTCAGCAGGCACAACCATCTTTTCCATCTCAGCAGGCACAACCATCTTTTCCATCGCAGCAGGTACAACCATCTTTTCCATCGCAGCAGGCACAACCATCTTTTCCATCTCAGCAGGTACAACCATCTTTTCCATCGCAGCAGGCACAACCATCTTTTCCATCGCAGCAGGTACAACCATCTTTTCCATCGCAGCAGGTACACCCATATTTTCTGTTGCAGCAGGTAAAACCGTATTTTCCATCGCAACAGGTACAGCTATCCTTTCCATCGCAGCAGGTCTAATCATCCTTTCCATCGCAGCAGTTACAACCATCCTTTCCATCGCAGCAAGCACAACCATCTTTCCATCGCAGCAGACACAACAATCCTTTCCATCGCACAACCATCTTTTCCATCGCAGCAGCTGCAATCATCCTTCCAATGTAACATTTACAACCATCTTTTTCCATCGCAGCAAGTTCAACCATCTTTTGCCCATCTACAGCAGGTACAACCCGTCCGGCACTGCTCTGTTTGCAGCGTTCGTTCTGCCGGACCGGGTGGAGGACACGGAGCAGGCCGAGGTGAAGCGCATCCAGCAGTACTGCACGGACCTGGACCGCAGCAAGTTCACCACGCAGCACAAGCAGGCGCTGCGGACCCTGCTGGGCAGCTCCTCCTCCGGCAGCACAGGGTCCTCCGCCGAAGGCAGCAACAGTAGCTGCAGCAGCAGCACCTCGGGCCGGGGCCGTTCCTCCACAGGAAGCCGCAGCAGCTGGAGTGACAGCGGGGGTGTGGGCACGGTGTCTTCAGGCACGGGGGGTGCTCGGAGGACCCCGGTGAGGAAGTCCAGGGGCAGGAGGAGGGACCTCCGAGGAGGGACGTACGGAGGAGGGGGAGAAGGAGGAGGAGGAGGAACGTGTGGACGGTGTGGGGAAGGGGCGGGTAGGTCTGCAAGAGAGGCTGGTGGTGGAAGAGACAGAAGTGACCTTGGTGAAAGGTGGGAAACGCGCGGAACGTGCGGCGGACAGACACGCAGGAGACGGGACGCACGTGAAAGACACGCTGGTGAGGACGACACCCACGAACCTCACGGAGGAGAGACGAGGGAACTCCTCCGAAAAGACGCGGCGTCGAGAAGACCCCGGGGAAGACACGCAGGACGAGAAACATGCGCCGGCTGTGGAGGAGAACTGGTGTCTCCCACGAGGCGCGTTCTACAACCAGGGAGTCAGTCCTGCTCGGTGTTCCTGGAGGTCGAACCGGCCTTGAGGAGGCCCAGGCAGGGCGGGTGCAGTGACCTCAGCGTACGAGACAGCGGCTACGAAGGCACAGAAACCGACAGCCAGTCTTTCAGGCCCGGATCGTCTTCTCTGGAATTGGACAGTCCAGACTCCTCCCAGTCAAACTGCGCCGGAGGAGAGGAAGGTGGAGGAGGAGGAGAAGGAAGAGGAGGAGGAGGGGAAGGAGAAAGAGGAGGAGGAGGAGGAGGGGAAAGAGAAAGAGGAGGAGGGGAAAAAGAAAGAGGAGGAGGAGTCAACCACTCACCTTCACCGTCTCCGTCTCTGATTCCCGCCCATCGAGCCGAGGTCATTCCTCGCATCGCCCCTCTCTCCCCTGCTCGTTCCTTCCCCAGCCAGGGCTCTCTTCGCCGGAACGATCACGTCAGGTCTGCCGGGGAGAAAGAAGCACCACAGCACCAGGATGTGGAAGACACTGCTGACGTGGACTGTGACGTCACAGGTGGCGATGGCGTCACTGATGACAGTGACGTGACTTTCCCTGGAGAGGGAGGGCACGTTCTGCAGGTGACGGAGCAGTCGGAGGAAGGCACGGAGTCTTCCGAGGAAGAGGCGTTACTAGCGGTCGCCGAATGCACGGCTGACGATGAACTGCAGTTGGAGGAGGAGACCTTTCTGTAGGCTACCAGCTTTGGTTTTGTTGCCTCCCCTTCCTCCCCAACCTTCCGTCATTCCCCCTCCATCCCAATCCCCACCCCACTGCTTCACCCCCCCCCCCCCCCCCCCCCGATTCACTCTCTCCCTCCATCTCCATCGAGTACCTTCTTCTACCATAGATCGTCAAGAGAGAAACCCGAAAAAAAAACAACAAACAAACAACAACTAACAAACGAAAGAAAACACAACTTCTTGTGGTTCAGTGAAGTTCGTGGTTTGATCACTGAGAAAAAAAAAAGTATGTGTGCGTCTTGAAGGGCTGGGAGGGGGGGGGGGGGGGGGGGGTGTGTGGAGGGGAGGGAGGGGGCGTCATGTCGCTTTGTTTGTAAGAGTCAGAATCGATGAACGCATTCATTTCCAAGGTCTCTGCTTTCACGAAAACTATCCGAATTTTGAAATAGAGAAAGGAATAAGTAAATAAATAAATAAATGAATGAATAAATAAACAAATGAATAGATAAGTAAATTTATAAATACATAAATAGGTAAATAAATAAATGAAATACAACAAACCGAAGCAAAATGAATAGATAAACAAGCAAACAAACACACAAAAAGGAAAATATGTTAGCTCCACGTCATCGATGGGGGGGGGGGGGGGGGGGGGGGGGGGGGGGGGGGGGCAGTCGATGAAGGGAAGCAATTCTGATTTCATGGCCATGAATGGCTCGGTCATACAGCAGGGACTGTCTCCCTTCCTCAGGCGTTTTTTCCTATTCAGACCCAGTGCTACGTCAAACGAATGGGACCAACAAAAAATGTCAAAAACACATGTAGGTGGCTCAGATCTGTTGATTACTCTGACATGTGTATAGTTTCCTATGAATTATCTTCCTTTCAGTACAAAAACAAAATGTCTGTAGTTTCCTTCCTGTAACCTATTATTTCTTTCAGTAACAGCAACAACAAAATGATCTCGCCAAATATGAAATAATGTCAGCCCCTAGAGAATATGTATTCCTGGAAAAAAAAAGACGGGAGATTGGGGGAGATGGGGGGGATGGGGGGGGGGGGGGTCAAAACACAAAACAACCCGCGTCTTATTACGATAATCACAATTTAGAAAGAGAAGGGGTTAGTTATCGCCAACACACGAACAGAGTACAGGACAAAACTTTGAAAGGAACAAAGACAATCACAGTACATCTGCTCTTTTGCTGTTCGCCAATCATTTCACTTCCAGCAAGGACAGATTAACACTCAATCATCAGCTGTAAAGTGAGTTCCATCTGCCGGTCCTTCCTGGCAGACGATTTTTCAAAGTAAATTTTAAGGACGAGCGTGGCTTGGGCAAGTCCTGTAAAACGTTGATCCGTGACGGCGTCTGTGTCGCTTGTTTTACAAAGTTATTTACAGACCAAAAGGGTTTTTTTTTCAGTGATAGCTGGTTGGTAAAGCCCGTTTTATTCCTGTTTGTGGCCATCCTTATGTAACGTGAACTGTCGTCCATTTTCAGACAATATTGGGAAATACTTGTAATACTGGGACGAAGTAGACTGCATTTTTTTAGAACTGCACCAACAATCACAGCGAGCACTACGTTGTATTGGATTTCGTTAACAAGTAGCCACACACACACACACACACACACACACACACACACACACACACACCACACACCACACACACGCACGCACGCACGCACGCACGCACGCACGCACGCACGCACACAAGCACGACTCACTCGCTCACACATGCACTCTCACACACACACGTGTGGGTTTGCGCGCGCGCGCACACACACGCTCTCTCTCTCTCTCTCTCTCTCTCTCTCTCTCTCTCCACACACCACACACACACACACACCACACACACACACAACATGCACGTACGCACACACGCACGCGCAACATGCACACGCACGCACGCACGCACATGCATGATCGTAGTTCTCGTGATCTTGATCGGTCAGGAATAATAGTTTGTTCCATCTGAAGGTTTTCAGGAGCCGTTCTCTCTCTCTCTCTCTCTCTCTCTCTCTACACACACACACACACACACACACACACACCACACCACACACAACACACACACACACACACACACACACACACACACACACACACACACTCGCGCGCGCGTACAACACTTGAACAGAGAAACAGGACCTAGTCATTCTTGTTAATGTTGGACCATTTGCGTATTGCATTTCTATCCCGTTGTGGTTTGCAGAACTTTTGTGACAGTAGCACAAACACAAAAATCTCCATCTAGAGTTATGTCCCCCTGGAGAAATCGGCCAGACTTAGGATCGTCGGGGCAGTATAGTTTACGTCTGACAACGCTAACCGCTTCTGATTGTATTCGATCAACAACAAAAAAGAAAAAAAAAAAAAAAAAGTCAAAAAGACAAGAAAAAAAAAGGAAAAGAAAAGCATCAAATTATCCTTGTCGGAGTTATTCGTGTTACAACTGCTTGAACTATGTGTGCGTAAATCGACCACTGAAATTGTCATGTGTTCATCCGTTCATTCAAAATATATCGGTTAACGTGTACATCCATTTTTAACGCTTGCCAAACTCTGTCATAGCAATAAGTCTATCACAGAAACTGATATTACATCATGAAGACATGTACATCTGTGAATTCATCGACATTTCATCGAAAAATGGTGTGTTTCTTATCAGCATTACAATTGTTTTCACGTTTATAACTGCTCGCACTGGGGAAAATAACATATTGATTTCTTTATCCAAACCTCCAAGATGTTTGTTTCATATTCTAATTTCATTGTTGCTGCTGATATTGTTCTCTTAATTTGAATTTGCGTTGTGAAGAAATTGTATCATCATCATCACCATCATTATTATAAGTATTATCGTTATTGTTGTTTTTGTTGTAATTCATATTGTTGGTGTTGTTGTAACTGTTATTCGTTTTTGTAAGGGATAAGTTTCTTTATTGTTTATGTCACATTGTGAGCCCAAGTCAGTCCAAAATTACAGTGAAAAAAAAATTAGACTGACCTGTACTGATTTGGACATGCCATTTTCTTTTTTATTGTTTCTGACGGTGTTTTGTCAGTACTTTAGTTGTTATATATGTTTTCATTGTTTCTGAGGCTATAATTTTCTGACTCTTTCCTACCAAGGCCACGAGTCAACAAGGAAGACAGTCCACTGGTGTTAGTGATTGGTTTACACTGAACAAGCCAAACCGGTGACTTCTGTCCTGTTGTTCTCAACGACACTGACGATTCCCTTTCCCTGTTACGTTTGTTCACTGGTAGTTGAGTTGTTGTGACAACACAGCAGCTACTGGTTTGCTGTTTATTTTTGTTTACCGTTACTTTGGGGGCATGACACTATACAGTGCCCTTTGTCTTGCTGTTCTGTTGTGAACTGTTATTTGGGCAAGTACGACACTGCAATGAATGAATGGTTTGTTGTTATTTTGTTGGCTATTGTTTGAGCATGACACTACATCAATGCTTGATTTACTGTTGTTTTGTTTTTAATTGTCTTGGGCAGGACACCACAGCGGTCACAGAATCGGGATTTTTTGTTTTGTTTTTTGTTTGTTTGTTTGTTTGTTTGTTTGTTTTTGGTTTAGGGTTTTTTTGTTTGTGTGTTTTGGTGGTGTTAAATGTTATGCAGATATGACACTACAGTTCTGATTACTTTGCTGCTATTTTGTTAACCTTTTTTTTTTTTGCATGACACTGTTTACTGATTATTTCGCTGTTATGTTGTTGACCGCTATCTGGGCATGACACCACCAGAATACTGATCACTCCGCTGTTATTTTGTCGGCTATTATTTTGGTATGACACCACCGCACTGATTATACTTTGCCGTTATTTTGTTAATTGTCATCGGATCATGACACCACCGTGCTGATTACTTGGCTGTGACTTTGTTAACTGTGATTTGGGCACAACACCACAGCCTTGATTCATCTGTTGTTTGGGCATGATAATACAGTTCTGATTACTTTGCTATTCGTTTGTTAATTGTTATTTGGGCACGACCCTACAGCCGTGAATTCTTTGCTGTTATT
Organism: Conus canariensis; assembly: GCA_033310375.1. Classification (NCBI taxonomy): domain Eukaryota; kingdom Metazoa; phylum Mollusca; class Gastropoda; order Neogastropoda; family Conidae; genus Conus; species Conus canariensis. The sequence continues at coordinate 53,849,338 of CM065719.1, forward strand.
TTGTTAAATGTTGTTTTTTTTCCGGGCATGACACTGCAGTAGTGATTTTTACTTTGCTGTTATTTTGTCAACTGTTATTTAGGTGTGATAACACAGTTCTGATCACTTTGCTGTTATTTTGTCAACGGTTATTTGGGCGTGACGCTGCAGCTCTGATTACTTTGCTATAATTTGATAAATGTTATTCGAGCGCGACACTACATGACCGATTGTTTTGCAGTTATTTCGTTGACGATTTATTTGGGGCGTGGCACTACAGTTCTGATTACTTTGCTGTTATTTTGTTAACTGTTATTGTCACGAGTCGACCGAATGTTCTCCCGTCCTTTATAGTTGGGGGGCCAGTGTTTTCCCGTTGGTTTCAAATGTTAATTTTTGGCCACTGGTTGGACTGTGTTCTGGAAGGATTTAACTTACCAAAAAATGATGTCGCCATTTTTTTGTTTGATTTCTTTATATTTTTCTCTCAATTTCAAATTACGGCCCAAATTGTGCTAAATAATTTGATTATATTACCCCAACATACATTCTGTATGGAAAGCAGACACCCAATATATTGCTAAAAGTAATATAATAATTCAGAAAAAAAACACTCCTTTCAACACCTCAAACTTTTTGTACTCCCAGTTCTTATAGAACAGGGAGTACTTTACAATGGGAACGAAGAAATGCTCTGTGTGTGTGTGTGTGTGTGTGTGTGTGTGTGTGTGTGTGTGTGTGTGTGTGTGTGTGTGTCTGTCTGTCTGTCTGTCTGTCTGTCTGTCTGTCTGTCTGTCTGTCTGTCTGTCCACCCGTCGGTGGTCAAAATGTGTTCCACTCGCTCCAGACAAAATTACTGGGCCGATCTTTCTGAAAGTTTGTAGGTATGTTCATTATGGGTCACGGATCATGCCCGATGTGTTCTTTTACCGTTATAGCCGTTACTAATGGCCATAACGGCCCATAACGGTTTTTCTTTTTTATGGAATATCTCAGAAAGTACTTGGCCGATCGCTCTGTAAATTTGTGGTATGTTCATTATGGGTCACGTATCATGCCCAATGTTTTCTTTTACCGTTATAGCCGTTACTAATGGCTATAACGGCCCATAACGTTTTTCTTCTTTATGGAATATCTTAGAAAGTACTCGGCTGATCTTTCTGAAAATTTGTAGGTATGTTCACTATGGGTCACGGATGATGCCCGATGTGCTATTTTACCGTTATAACCGTTACTAACGGCTATAACGGCCCATAACGGTTTTTCTTCTTTATGGAATATCTCAGAAAGTACTTGACCGATCTTTCTGAAAATTTGTAGGTATGTTCATTATGGGTCACGGATGATGCCCGATGTGTTATTGTACCATTGTAGCCGTTACTAACGGCCTGTAACAGTTTTCTTTATGGAATATCTCAGAACGTATTTGGCCGATCTTTCTGACAATTTGAAGGTATGTTCATTATGGGTCACAGATGATGGCCCATGTTTACCAGAATAGCCGTTACTAAAGGCAATAACAGCCCAAAACGGTTTTTCCTCTTTATGGAATATCTTACGCGTATTCAAGATAAACTAGGAGTACGTTTATATGCTTTGCATCTTGGGTTTTTTTTTCGTTCTTGACTTCTAAATTGTACATACAGTGATAATCTCATAGCTCAAACCTGTTTTATTTAGTTCTTTCGGTCCACCATTTGGCTGGTTCTGGTCAGCTAATGTAGGATAGAACTTCAATGTTCATTTAGTGTTTGTGTTCATAGTTAGATGGAAGGATCTCCTTCTTCTTCATCCTCTTCAATTCCTAAGAGTGCCTGGTTGACATTACTGCACACCTCCTCATCGGCGCCACACTAACACATCTCGGAGCAGTTGAGGCCCTGCGACCGACAGGAACAGTGTGATGTGCAACTGGTCTTCTTGCACCCACATTTCATTAGGTGAGTAACTGTGGCTGGAGCTAGAGGATCCCTTGTTGGTGCTGGTACTACCTATCCCCATCTTCCTTCCACCCCTCGGTTGTTGCTGGTGGTAGCTGAGGGTGAGGAATGTCATCCTGACGCCACACCATGGCCTGGTAATGTGCCTGGGCAATGGCTTCATGTAAGGCTCCTCGTGTTGGAGGTAGCTTTTGAGCCTCTAGTTGTTTCTTGGTGAAAAGAGAGATCACCAACATCCACCACAGTGCTACCAGACTCATAGAGCTGGCAAACAAATGTCTCTATGGCTCGTTCAGTGTCAACTTCCAGCTTCTCGGACGTTCCTAAGGCAGCAAATGCAGATACCACCTCCATGGAGCATCTGCTAAGTGCTTGCCAACAGGTCAGCTTCCCCTTGCCTGCAAATCGACTTGTTACGTCAGCTCCAGAGAAGGCATGAAATCCTGGTAAGGCTTCAGCCTTTGCATCACCAAGTGCATTCACTATTGGTCCCAGTGAGATTACTCGCTTCTTGTTCCCCCCACCAGTGACAAAGTATGTGTTCCTGCAGAGCTGATGGTAACTGTGGATTGCAAGGACAAAAACGTCAGTGTCAGGTGACTGAATGTAGAGTTCTGTTGCTCCTCTTCGAACAGCATCCAGACTGTGCAGGATAAGTCTCGTGTCAGCCTTTCTTCTTGGAAGCTACAGAGATGTTGAACATCCATGGAGTTTGAGAGGACCTCTTGCCGCGAAGTCACTATGAAGACCTTTGCTTACCCTCAAAGTGGCGGAGAGCTTTCTTTGCAAGATAAACTGTCAGTTCATCTTTGGTTGCGGTACTGGATAGGAACTGCTTTGCTGACACCTTGCCAATTTGCGTATTGTCTGTGACGTGATAGCAGTTGCTGGCTTACCACCCTGCGTCTCTCCCTTGTGGCCTCTTTCAATGAAGTGGGAAGATCATAATGGTCAAAACTAGATGCAGCTCATCATATTCTCTGCACTTGCTGTCCAGTGTAGCTATGAAGTGGTCAGCCCATTGAGCACATGTCTTGACCCAAGGTGGCTTACCCATTGCCTGGACAATTGCCATTCCATCAATTACAGTTGCCTTCCTTGGTGTCAAGGGAGCAATGTCATTGGTGACATCCTCTGGCTGCAGATCAAACTAATTTTGTTTGACAGGTCCATCAAGTACAGCCATCAGCTTGCTTTTGTCTGTGCATGGTAGGAGTTCACCACTCGCTGTGAACAAGGCTCGTGGGAGGGACTGAACTCATGCTGGCCAATGCTGTCCTTGAGGTTCATCTCGGGCGTGAGCGTGCAACAATCAGCATGCGGGCAAATAGTAATCTGTCGTCCTTGAGCACCACTACCTGATCAGCCACTTTGTGTTTCACCGACTTCCTTGCACTTTTCCATGTCTTCAGTTGAACCTTCTTCATTCTGGCCCAGATACTGACCTCATTCGTGTTGATGTGTTCCTCAACAAATTGGCATACTTCTGCTGCCCAATGTCTTCTTGGTTGTACACATCTTTCTGCACCTCAGCTGGCATCACAACCTTTGTGATGATGTTGGGCAGGTCTTCATCCTCGTACTTCATAGGATTCATGGACGATATGTGCACACTCTTGAGTCGAGCACTGTTCTCTTCCTGTCTTGTCCAGACAGCCAGTGACAGGTCATGATGTTCCTATACGTGTAGTTGTTGGTGAGCAAGCCATCACATGTGCTTCTTCAGCAATCCTACTAAGCTCTGGAGCTGTAAGGAAGAATCTCTCCCAAGCACTGGCATTCTGTGTAATGCCCACAAGTCCTCCAGTGACTTTCATGATGCCGTTGATGTGCTCAAGAGCATGATCTACCCCAATGGCACAGAATGGGATCTGGTTTTTGTTGACTACAAAGTTTACATAAATGAACTCTTGATGTATGTCTGGATCTGTGATCTGAATGGCTGTCATCTCCTCAAGGTAAAGTGGAACCAGCCTGGCATACTTCTGCTTGTCATAAGCAAAGAAGTACTTGCACAGAGCATCAAGGGATGACAGGTGCAGCTTCCAAAGACCATCACAGATGGCACGGATGAATGTATATATGAGTAATACGATCCTCATGTAGGTCCGCACAAACTTGAAGAGTGAACTTTGTGATCCCTTCTTCTTATCAAACTCGGCCATCATTTTCAGTACCCTTTGGGAATCAAGGATAGTTAGCATATTTTGCTGCTCTTTCAACATCTCTTGTTGCAGGTGTTGAACACGACTTTGGTCAAGCTGCTGTGCTGCCTCTACACATGGCCTCTTCAGATAAGGATGATCTAGGAAGAATTCTTCTACACAGAGATCATAGAGGCCTGGACTGTAGTCATGTGCATTTCTTATTTCTAGGCCTTAACTATCATGCAAAGTTAGCTGATGTGGATCATCATTGCATATTCCTGAAGAGAAGAAAATGAGATCTCAGTATTATATGCTGGTTTGGATGGGTCGTGGCTGCAAAGTTCAAAAAGAAGTTAGTTGTATGATCATAAACAGGATAAACAGACATTCTGTCATAAAGACATGTTAGTTCAGATTGAATATTTGTCAGAAACACTTTAGAAAACACAATGTAACATTCTTTAACATTCTGGCACTCCAGACTCAAACAAAGCGTGATTAATACAGTACGTTGGGTCAAAAATGACCTTTCAACTTTGATGCTGTGTCAAGGTTACTGAAGGTCCACAGAAAAAAATGGCGACATCATTTTTCCACTTTCTGGCAATGCTAGAACACATTCATAATAGTTGCAAAAAATTAACATGCAAAACCAATGGGAATCCCAATCTGTTACGTTGGCCCTCCCCCACTATTAGGCATATGATGGGTAATTTTGCCGATGTTCAGATCCGTTTCCTTGGGTTCTTCAAGTGTGCGAACTCAGGCATTACCAGAGGGGAATACCCGAGTCGTATACTGAAGGAGGGAGTGTTTCTGGGAAGTGATTCACATGTCCAGGAGGGTAGTAGCAGGTACATGTCGACCTGCCGGTCCTGGGCGGGGAAGGTATCCACCTCCACCACTGGCCATCCACTGGGTTCTCCAGTGGCCTGAAGGGAGGCGATCGTGGCAGGCGACCGTCACGGTTCGGTGACCGTCGGCCTGCAGGGAGGGCACAGTGACCGTTCAGCTGTTCTTGTCCCGAGGGACAAACACGTTCGGGAAAGCTTCGGCCTACTGAGTAGTTTGCACCTTGTTGTCTATAGAGTGTAGGAAACACTTGAAGCATCAGTCCTGGCTTGTGGAGAAGTCCGGGCTGTTAGTACAATGGGTAGCTTCGAGGAATCAAAATGAGTAAAATTGAATGTTATGCATTAATCACATGGTATCCCAACTCTTGGTGTTCATGGGTATGGGTGTACTAGTGATTCCATTGGTGGAATCAAAATAACTCGGAGATCTATTGGTGTAAATTGTGTGATGTGTGTATGCCATGATTCTATTGGGTGAAACAGTTTAACTCGGGTTCTCTTTGGTTAAGAATGGTTGTAAGATGCTCGGAAAACCAGGAAATGTATGACTCACGATTGGAAACCGAACTCATCCCGTCTTCCTGAGGGCTCAAGAAAATACAGCGAGAAGCAGAGGTTTGCTGTCGCCTCGAAGCCGACGACAGTAGAGAATAGTCTCCTGGGTGGGGACGTAAGACAGTGGAGGTTGCTGTAGCCTCGGAGCCGACGACGAGAAGAATTGTCTCCCGTGTGGGGACGGTAGACAGCAAGGCCTGTCAGCCTGTTGGAGCCTAGACAGGGAGCTGCCAGACAACGGTGGGGTGTTTGCAGCCAGAGAAGACCTGTGGGAGAGACCGACAGGAGCCCTTCCCGTGGAGAGGGCGAAGTTCAGTTGAGTCCGGGTGACTCGGTCTGAGGGTGCAACTCGAGCTACGTTGCCAGGGTCCCCAGTTGGGATTTCGCCAATCGGGAGGACACAACAGTGTGGCAGCTTCAGCGATCGCAGTCGCACAGCGTGATGAGAGAACTGACTGGTCAATCAAGGAATGCTGGCAAGTTATGAACGTTTATTTTTCCTTGTGTTAACAGGCGTGTAACCAGAACATTGGAATGTGGCCTTCCCTGGTTAATTAAGAGTAACTGAAGAAAAGGGGATGCGATTATGAGATTATATGTGTGATGTTTACATTTTTGTATGATGCAGATAAATGTGTTGTGTAGTGACGGGTGAGGGCTCTGAGTCAAGTTAAATAAAAGTTGATTATTTTCTATGACATGCTATTGATTTCCCGTCACCTTTGTGCGGGCCCGATGTGAGTGACAAAGCGCGTGTGCTAATGTGAGAGCGCAATTTGGTTGCGAAAACGTGAATGCTTCTGTCCATACCCCCCTGCATCCCTGCATATGATAACCATATTTCAGTAACGAGGGGGGGGGGGGGGGGGGGGGGGGGGACGTCGGAGACCCGTCGCACGACACCACAGCAGTGATTTGCTTTGCTGTTATTTTGTTAAATGTTATTCGAGCATGAACTACAGAACTGATTACTTTGCAGTTACTTTGTTAACGGTTATTCGGGCATGACACTACAGTTCGGATTACTTTGCTGTTATTTTGTTAACTATTAATTGGGCATCACACCACAGCATTGAATACTTTGCTGTTATTTTTGTTAAATGTTATTCGGGCATGACACTACAGTACTGATTGTTACTTTGCTGTTATTTTGTCAACTGTTTTTTGTTTTTTTGTTTTTTTTTTTTGGGGGGGGGGGGGGGGGGCGGGGGGCGGTTTATTTGGATTTGACACTTTAGCTCCGATTACTTTGTGATTATTTTGTTAACTGTTATTTGGGCACCACACGACAGTAGTGAATATTTTGCTGTTATTTTACTAAATGTTATTCGGGCATGACACTACAGAACTGATTACAATGCAGTTATTTTGTTAACGTTTATTTGGACGTGGCACTACAGCTCTGATTACTTTGCTGTTATTTTGTTACATATTGTTTGGGCACGATACCACAGCAGTGATTACGTTGCTGTTGTTTTGTTAAATGCTATTCCAGCATGACAATACAGGACTGATTACTTTGCAGTTATTTTGTTGACGGTTATGTAGGCACGACACTACAGCAGTCTTTCCTTTCTTTCTGCGTACGCAGGCTGATACTCCTGCGGACACTGCCTCTATAGACAGGCAGTGGAGTTTTGTGCGTATGACCGTTTTTTTTTTCCATCCCGCCATTAAGGCAGCCATACTCCCATCTTCGGGGAAGGTGCATGCTATGTGTAACGTGTCATCCATACTAACGGCCAAACTGGCCTTCTCTTCCGAAAGTTGGTGATGGGATTTTACGTGTGTACAAAATGTTGTGCGTGCGTTCACACACGGAACCTCGGTTTATAGTCTCATTCGAAGGACTGTATGGGGAATGGAGTCAGAACCAATGTTAACTCCGAGGGAAAAATTACTACAGCAGTGAATACTTTGCTGTTGTGTTTTGTTAAATGTTATTCGAGTATGACAGTACAGTTCTGATCACTGCTGTTATTTTGTTAAAAGTTTCTTCGGACATGACACCACAAAACTTATCACTTTGCTGTTATTTTATTAAAAGATTTATGGGCATGATACTACACAACTTATTATTTTGAAGTTATTTTGTTAACGGTCATTCGGGCATGTCACTACAGTTCGGATTACTTTGCTGTTATTTTGTTGAATGTTATCTTGGCATGACACTACAGAATTGATTACCTGGCACTCATTTTTTTTTTTTATTGTTGTTTTGGTAAGGCATCGTTGCAGTGATGAGTTTGATATTTTGTCAACCGTTATTTGGATAAGGCATTACAGCAATGATAAGTTTACTCCTTTGTTATCAACTGTTAACTTTGGCATGACATTACGATAGTGATACGTTTGCTGTTGTTTTGTCAACTATTATTTGGGCATGACAATACATTAGTGATAAATTCTCTGCTGTTTTATCAACTGTTATATGGGCATGGCACTACAGTACCAATACATTCTCTGCTATTTTATAAACTGTTATTTGGGCATGGCACAACAGTGGTGATAAGTTCGCTGCTATTTTATCAGCTGTTATTTGGGCATGACATTACAGTAGTAATAAGCACGCTGTTATTTTGTCAACTGTTATTTTGGCATGACATTGCAATAGAAATAAGCGCGCTGTTATTTTGTCAACTCTTATTTGGGCATGACACGACAGTAGCGATAAATTGGCTGCTATTTTGTCAGCTGTTATTTGGGCATGACATTAAAAAAATGATAATTTGATGTTATTCTGTCAACCAATATTTACACAGCGATATCATAGCAACAGCTAGTTTGCTATGTTAGAAACTATATCAGAATTGCAAATCATCACAGCAGTGATCGTTTTGTTGTTGTTGTTGTTGTTTTGTTAATATTTGGGTTATAAAGTTGTTGAAGTGACTGGTTTCCTATTACATTCTTCCCTCTAAACTGACATTCAGATTGTAACGTAAAAAATGTAGTTACGTTCCTGTTTATTTTTTTTTCCGTTTAA
>CM065719.1:53860298-53865298 GCA_033310375.1 Conus canariensis
CTTAAGTCTAGAAAAAAAAATAAATAAATAAAAACAATATAAAAACACTCGGAGTCTGTATTCACATTGAGATAGCATCAGAATTGGCACCATGCCAGCGTAGAAGCTCTTCCAAAAATCCTGTTAAATTCTATTGGCCCCATGCTATCCTGATGTGAATACAGGCCCACGTCAATAACGAAAATGACGTGAAAATACATTTAAACATGAAAAGAAAAAAAAAACCACCGTTCAACAAAAGTAAAACTGGAACATTGAACAAGTCCTAAAACAATGTCACACATTAAAAGGGGTTTTGTAAAACCTCCTTCAAAGTCTTTTCTGAAAAAAAATGGTAAATAGGTTTTCGGTCTTCTGCAATAAAAAAAAAAAGATTATGGTGAGAGAGAGAGAGAGAGAGAGAGAGAGAGAGAGAGGTGGTGTGTGTGTGTGTGTGTGTGTGTGTGTGTGTGTGTGTGTGTGTGTGTGTGTGTGTGTGTGATGAGACGTACATATTAAAAAAAATATAGATAGATAGATACTGCATCAAATTGACCACAGGTCATATACGTCATGAAAGGTAGAAAAAAAATGCTCATCACACAATAATATGCAATCAAATAGAGAAAACATGGAATTTACATCACAATGAAAACTGGTCATTCTTGCTGATTACCGGTCATCTGCATTGTAAGGAGCAGAGAAACGCCCATACCACAACAATATTCTGTCTGTCAAACAATTTTTTTTCAAATATGGAATTGGCATCAAACTGATCACTGGTCATTGTCACTGACCACTGCAACAACACTCTGTCTGTCAAACATTTTTTTTGAAATATGGAATTGGCATCAAACTGATCACTGGTCATTGTCACTGGCCACTGGTCATCTAAATTGCAAGAAGCACAGAAATATTAATATAACAAACAGTAAGCAATTACGTTTTCCAAACTGGTCACTGGTCATTGTTGCTAACCACTAGTCTTACTACGTTTTAAAAAGCATATACACCCTATAACACATCAATACAGAATGAGATAGTGAAAATATGAAATTGACATAAAACTGATCATTAGTCTTTCTTGCGGACCACTGGTCTTCTACATTAAAAAAGAAAGCATTAAACATATCAATATGGAGTGAACTCAGGAAAATATTATATTTACATGAAACTGACCACTGGTCACTCTTGTTGATCACCGGACATCTACATTGTAAGCTGTACAGAAGCGTTTATAACACACCAATATGCAGTGAAATAGTGAAAACGTGAAATTTTCATGAAGCTGACCACTGGTTTTGGCACAGACCAGTAGTTATTTAGGTTGTTAATATTATAAAATTATCATTAGAGCATACGCAGCCTAAGTAGTGAGCATTTGGATTTTACAATTAACTGAACTACTTTGTGGTCACCCCATTCGATAGGGAGAGTATTGGACAGGTAACGTTTATGACCAATGTTTAATACCATGTTCATATAAACTTGCCAAAATAACATATGCAACATTTTTTGTGTGTTTGCCTACTTTCCAGCGTGAATTATATTATTTGGATTTGATAACTAGTTGATTTAACTACTTGACACTTGCATGTTTGATTTTTTTGATTGAATATGCACTCTGAAGATTTCTCAATGTGACCATTCAATAGAAAAACATCACTTTTTATTATATTTTATTATCATTTGGCTCTTAGTTTGATGTTAAGGAAAGACAAGAAACTAATAACGAAATTGAAAATAAATAAATAATTGAAAATATGGAGCACCCACACTTTCTCTCACAATCAGAGAAAGTGGGGGGAGCGCCCTCATACTTTCCCTCACACGGGAGAAAGTGCGAAAGGGGAAGGACCACACTTTCTCTCAATCCCGCACTTTCTTCTTAAGTGAGAGAAAGTGAACCCCCACACTTTATCCTAAAGTGAGAGAAAGTGTGGGAATGAGAGAAACCTGTGGCCCAACATCAACTTTAGAGCAAGGTAAGTTGGCGACGAATTGGCCAAGGGGCGACAGATTGGACAGTGAAGTGCGACCCAATCTGTCGCCCTCAAAAACTTAGAATGGGAGACAGATTGGTCCTGGTTTTGAGGACCAATCTGTCGCCTGGGCGACAAATTGGTCCTGGTGTTGAGGCCCAATCCGTCGCCGGGCGACAAATTGGGCATGGGCGACAGATTGGTCTTTAAGTGGAAGAAGGTGGGAACGGTTGCTCTGGATTTGTTTGGCAGATCCATTGGTTGACGTCTTCAGAGAGTCGGACAACATGCTCCAAGCACTTCCGTTTTTTCCCTGAAGCCAGCCTCTCACAGAGATAGGATGCCGTGTGTCTCCAGGAGATGTTCCAGTCTGTTTTTGAGGACTCTTTCGTACACTTTTCCGTGATGGGGAGTTAGAGCAATGGCTCGGTAGCTTGCGGGAATTTGGGACTGGTCTGCCGTCTTTAGGTGATGGCTACCGTGATGGCTTTCCTCCAGGCGTTTAGGATGCGTTGTGTCCAGAGTTCCAGCATGCTTGTTAGAAAGAGCGCAGCATGGGCTCTGGAAATCATCGAATCACGCGGTAAGAGATCGGGTTCAACTCCTGTTACATTGCTAACTGATGCCAAGCTGGCGACTGCTTTCGTCACTTCTCCCCGTGTTAGAGTGCTGTTGATGGGGTCGGAATTGTCTGGTGCCGTTTTTTTTTTGTTGTTGTAGGTTTTCTTTTGTTTTTCTTTTTCGTTTTTTTTTCTTTTATAAACAAACAAAAATGTAATCGTCAAATGTGATCAAGATGATGTATGTGACGTGAGCATTTCTTCCGGTATTTAAACTGTCATGAATTTCAAAGAAAACCTTGAAAGAGGCAGAGAACAGTAAACAGTAAATAACGAACAAGTAGGGTAACTCTTGTTCCTATGATGCAATAAATTGACGCCCGCAACTCCAAACGAAGGCTGCTTACGGCACCTAATCGCATAGCAGAACTGACAACACAGAGCATGCAGAACCAACAAGACCTTGTTACGGATCTGCATTAATTCAGGGACAGATTTGTTTGAGAGAAGGTTAAGGTATCCACAGGGTTTTTGTTTCTCCTTTTTCCTCTCTTTTTTAAAATACGTAAGAATACACAAAAACCGTCTCAAGAACAAAACGGAAATCATAAGATTTGTGTGTGTGTGTGTGTGTGTGTGTGTGTGTGTGTGTGTGTGTGTGTGTGTGTGTGTGTGTGTGTGTGTGTGGCACGCACGCACGCAAGCACACACACCACAAAGACAGAATCTGCTAGACAGCGAAAGCCATCGTTTACTACATGAGCTGGCAGGCTTGTGACACGCCCCCATAACTGAGTCTGGGGCCTGCTAACTCCATTTGATATTTTTAACATTAAAACTGGATTTCAAAAAATGGGGAAAAAATTGCTACGAAGGAAAGGTCACTCATAAAATGATATGGACTGAGAAAACATGGATGCGGACGAGTTTTGGACTTGGTGCTCGCTGTCACGAGAAAACTCGGAAATCGGAGCTGAATGACTCTCCGCTGTTACAGAGTTACGTAGGTTTAGTCTGCAAGGTGTTAAAAATCAGTATTATTTACAAATACAATGCCACACTCACTCAAGTCAGTTCTGGAACCTAACAGACCGAACTGAATGTAAACTGATTACAATCAACATATCCATCAGATCAAAGGGACTGCAGTGATTATCAGATCTTCAGAGTTTACTTCTCAGACAATGCTTTTCGTTTCGTACTAGTGACCCGTTCATTTTATCTTTACAATTCATGACCCTTTGATACACACGCGCACACACACACACACACACACACACACACACACACACACACACACACACACACACACATAATGAGTTTTACATACATATATTATTATGAATGAGTCTTGGTTTACGATATTATTATTATTTTATGAACATTTATGACGCTAATCAATTTAATGCCTAGGCGTTTACAATATCACAACAGACATCAAATCACACAGTATATAACAATCATACATGAGAAAAGGCATCAAAATCCAAGCAAGGACACAAACTCACAAGCATGCATACACGCAAACACACTCACCAGACACACTATCATTTTTTCCCCGATTTTCATAGTGAAGTTATTTGTGTGTATCTAGTCTATACGCGCATGTGTTCAGTATCTCAATGTACAAGAGCGAATAAGTTCACACAACTGACACATAGATATGAAACTCACCACAGTGGATTGTGTTCTATGCCGGTATTTGTCAGAGCTGTAAGTGTTCCATACCCGGTTTGGGTCAGAGCTGGACGTATTTCTACTGGTGTTTGACAGAGCTGTAAGTGTTCCATACCCGGTTTGGGTCAGAGTTGGACGTACTTCTACTGGTGTTTGTCAGAGCTGGATGTGTTTTGTACCCACCCGGTGTTTACCCTAGCTGATGCATTTATACCCGCATTTGTCAGTTGCTGGGTGTGTTGTAAACCTCATTTTTGTCAGAGCTGAATGCGTTTTGTAACTGTGTTGATCAGAGTTGAGTGTGTGTCTTATAAACAAGTGTTTGTCAGAGCTGAATGTGTTTTATGCTAGTGTTTGTCAGAGCTAGGAATGTTTTATACTGTGTGTCAGAGATGAGTGTGTTTTTATACCGGTGTTTGTCAGAGCTAGATATGCTTTATACCGGTGTTTGTCAAAGCTTGATATGCTTTATACCAGTGTTTGTCAAAGCTTGATATGTTTTATGCCGGTGTTTGTCAAAGCTAGATGTGTTTTAAACCGGTGTTTGTCAAAGCTTGATATGTTTTATACTAGTGTTTGTTAAAAACTAGATGCGTTTTATATTGGTGTTTGTCAAAGCTTGACAAGTTTAAACCAGTGTTTGTCAAAGCTAGAAATGTTTTATACCGGTGTTTGTCAAAGCTTGATATGTTTTATACCGGTTTTTGTCAGAGCTAACTGTGTTCTATACCAGTGTTTGTGAAAGCTAAATGTGTTCTATACCGGTGTTTGTGAATGCTAGATGTGTTTTATACTGGTATTT